>OY728161.1:1530204461-1531404461 GCA_963277665.1 Viscum album | reverse complement strand
CTCGAAATTTAATATAATCAATTTCCCATATGTCTTCAATAACTCCAAAGTATGACGTTGATGCATAAATTGGGTTTTTATCTTTGGCACTCGAAAAATGCACTGCTTCAGCGAATACCATCACACCACTATTCTGAACGGTACTCTTGTCATCCAGGTTTTTTGTGTAAAATGTGTAGCCATTGATATCAAAACTAGACCAAGTGATCACATTAATAGATGGTCCCCCTGCTAACCACTTCAATGTTTCTGATACAGATATATCTGGGATGACTTTCTCTTTAAACCATGAAACAAATGTCTTCTTATGCTCAATCATCAACCACTTTTCATTTCTTTTCTGATATCGTAACTTTAATTCAGCAATATTGGAGGATATATATGGTTGAACCTCATCTGTGTTGTTCAAAATGTATAAATTTTCTTGCATCACTTCATCATGTGGAATGAACTTTACCTTTAAGCCTCGAACCCGTCTACCTTCTCTATCAACTGTCATATGTCGAGATACAGGGAGACCAATATGATCCACCTCATTCAAATAATCAGTACAGAACTCAATCACCTCTTCTGATACATATTTTTTAACAATAGAGGCCTCTGGTCGATATGGAATTTTAACATATCCTTTCAAAATTTTCATATATCTTTCAAAAGGATACATCCATCTTAAATAAACAGGCCCACATATTCTTATCTCACACACCAAATGAATCAATAGATGAACCATTATATCAAAAAATGTGGGTGGGAAATACATTTCTAGTTGACAAATAATAAGAGTTGCTTCATTCTCTAACACATCTAACAAATTTGGATCAACGACTTTACTACAAATGGATTTAAAGAAATTACATAACCTGATGATTGTCTTCCTGACAGCTTTCGGTAATATACCATGCACTGCTACTGGTAGAATTTGTTGCATCAACACATGGAAATCATGTGATTTCATACCTATTAATTTACAATCCTTCAATGACACAAAATTATTCACATTTGAAGAAAAATCGATGGGTACTTTAATACCATGAAGACCACGACAAAAATTCATCTTTTCAATCTTTCTTAATGTGTGACAAGCCGGAGGTAAATATGTTCTGTTTCCTTTCACAGCGGGAGCTAACTCCAAACGTATTCGCATTAATATCAAGTCCAATCTGGCATGTAATCCATGTTTTTTCTTTCCTTTTATGTCTAACAAAGTTCCAATCAAACTATCACATATGTTTTTCTCAACATGCATAACATCAATGTTATGTTTTATCTCTAAAAATCTCCAATAAGGTAGTTCGAAAAAGATAGACTGCTTCTTCCAGATATGTTTTCGTAAACCAGAACTTTTTCTCTTTCCAAATGTCGAATCAATATCTTTCACTCTGTCATAATATTCTTCAGCTGACAATGGTTGAGGGGGGAGGTTGTATTCTTGTAAACTGTTAAATGCTTTTTTCAATCTACGATAAGGATGATCAATTCGAAAAAATCTTCGATGTCCCATGTACACTGTCTTTCTTCCAATCTGCAATTGATAATATGAAGTTTGTTCTTCACAAATTGGAAATGATTTATGTCACTTAACACTATATCCAGATAAGTTTCCATATGCAGGAAAGTCTTTTATAGTGAACATTATCATAGCACGCAAAAGAAAATACTCTTTCTTGTATGCATCGAAAATTATAACACCTTTCTCCCATAGAAGTTTTAAATCCTCAATCAATGGTGTAAGATACACATCAATATCATTTCCCAGTTGTTTTGGTCCAGAAATCATCAAGCTCATCATAACATATTTTTTCTTCATACATAGATGTGGGGACAAGTTGTAAAGTACCAGAAAAATAGGCCATGAACTATGTTGGCTATTGAGGCTCCGATATGGATTCATTCCATCAGTACACAATCCCATTCTGAGATTTCTAACTTCACTTCCAAAATCATGAAATTTTTTATCAAAACTCTTCCACTGTGGTGAATCAGCAGGGTGATGTAAGTTACCATCAGAAATGCGCTCATCTGAATGCCATCTTAACCTTTTTACATCATTTGAATTTGCAAATAGACGCTTCAAACGAGGAATAATTGGAAGGTACCAAATTGCTTTAGCTGGAGTTTTGATTCTGGTGCCTAAAAATAAATCAAAATTGAATTATCATAATTGTTTGAAAAAAATATTGGATGATATCATTGGTAAGTAAAAAAATTGATTTTTCATAACGTTACATGAAATCACCAGAAAATGAATCTGAGTTGACTTTCTCATCCATCTTATAGCGCGATGTTCCACATGTAGGACAACTTGATAAATGTCCATTTTCTTTCCTATACAGTACACAATCATTAGGGCAAGCATGTATCTTTTTATACACCAATCCCATTGGGCATAATATTTTTTTCGCCTCATAATTGGAATCTGGAAGCCCATTGCCTTCTGGAAGAAGCTCTTTTAAAAGCTCAAGTAAACTGGAGAAACTTTTATCACTCCACCCATTTTTTTCTTTTAAGTTTACTAATCTCAAAACTGCTGATAACACTGTATATTTACTGCAACCTGGGAATAATGGTTTCTCAGAATCTCCATACAATCGTTCAACAGCTGGTGTTTTTTCGATGGTTTCAACACCTAAATCATGAATTAATTCTTCAATATGATCCTCTGCCTCATTATGAATATCGTCGTCAACATTGGATGTTAAATTTTTAGTTCTTTCACCATGCAAGATCAAACGTGTATAATTAAGGATAAAACCATAACAAATGAGATGATCCTTGATTTATCTGGAGTTTAACTTTCTCATATTTACACACTTCACACATGGACAGAAAATCAAATCAATATTTTGATTATGTCGTTTAGCAAATTCCAAAAAATTATCAACTCCTTTTTCATATTCACTAGTAGTTCTTCGTAAATAAATCCAATTATGATCCATTAATACCTGATATCACAATATAATTGATGAATATATTAAAACATATAAAAATTTAAATATCTAGCAGATAAATTGTAAACAAAAACATATTCCATAAAAACTATTGATAATCAGATAAAAGACATCAGATATGAAACACGTTTACAAATAGAGTAAACAGTTTAATTTCAGATTATATACATGTGTGTTAACGACATTCTAATTTCATAAAAAATTATAAAGTACCAAAATTTAAAAAATAAGATCAAGAAAGAAAATGATATGTCATTTCTATTAATGATGTAGTTTAAAATAAAATAAATTAATGATTGGTTCTTTGATTATTCTGAAGATATTATTGAACATGATGAAGAGTATGTTAATAAAATACTTCTTATTTTTGTGAACATAATAAATGAAAGAGTCAAATACAAAGATACCATTCCTCAATATTTAAATTTTGGTGGAAATGGACATTTTTCAGTTGATTTTCCATTGAAGAAAAATGGTGATGCTAGAGTCTAGGTGTAAGAAAATGGTGTTCCTATGAAGAAATGGAATAGAGATAAAAAAATTATAATGTGAATGATTTGTTTTATTGAATTAATATAAATAAAATAATAATAAATTAAAAAGATAGAATATTTTCACAAATCATTGATTCAGCAACTGAAAATAATAAAAATTTTATGGATCATCTTAAATCATGAATCAAATTTTAGTAATAATGTGGTGGATGGAGATATCATTCACAATAATAGGTAAAAATAGGAATTTTTTGGATTATTTTTCAAATACACCAATATTATGAAATAAATAATGTTTTTAATGTAGGGGGATGAGAAGAAAAAATGGTGATGATTTATTCACAAGGAATCTAATTTCATAAAATAACATCAATTTTCCCAAAGTGAGAAATAGATAATAAGACAAAATGTTAAAATATTCTGATAAGAAATCAACTAAAAGTGAAGATGAGACGAACAAAGATTATTAAGGGTTTTGTTGGTGATAAATAATATTAAGGAATATAATAGAAGGTTGTAATAAATCTATTGAAGTGAAATATAAATAATCACAATTCGAAACAGTGTTGGCTCAAAAAAGAATGCAAGATCTACTCTTGTAATTAAAAAAGTAATTAAATTTATTTTTACTCAAAATGTACATTCAAAATTAAATACATGTCATATTTATGATGAGAAAAATCATGAACAATATAATCATAATTTAAATGTATTTGAAGGATATTTGAAAATGGACACATTTCTATGATAGAGGTAAGAAATGATCAAATTTTACTAAGATAAAATCATACCTATAAATATGGACTAAAACAAGTGTACATCAATCCTTATACACCACATAGTTTTATTATTATCCTATTTTTACTACAACCATACATAACAGAGCTCAAATTTAAAAGCAATGTCGATCTTAGGACTACAAAAACTCATAACACATTTGACTGAACATTAATTCCTACTTAAATAGGGTTTTTGAAAAACAAACAAACAATAGGAGATGAAATAGGAGATATAGAGGAAGAACGCATACCAGAAATCGTGCAAACAACAAAAAACCTTCAACAATGCCCATCCAAGATTGCAAATCAAGTTCGAAGGTCATCGGGAGTCCGAAGTGCAGCGGCGGAGCTTGATTTCGATGATCAAACAAAATAAGGGTTTTGGCCAAGATCACAAATCAGGTTCGAAGGTAGTCGAGAGTCTGAAATACCGCAGCGGAGCTTGATTTCGACGATGGAAAAAAAACGAGGGTTTCAGCCGCAGCGGAGCTTGATTTCGAAGGTCGAACCAAATGAGCGTTTCGGACCCCGAATAATTTTAAAAGAATTTTCGCGTCGGTTTTAAAAAAAACCGACACCGAAAATTAAAAAAACATTTCGGCGTCGTTTTTTAGCAAAACCGACGCGGAATATATATTTCTTTTTAACTTATGGCATCGTTTTTCAGGAAAACCGACGCCGGAAGTTTTTATCTTCCGCGTCGGTTTTTGTCAAAACCGACGCCGAATATGGTTTTTTTTTTCGGGGTCGGTTTTCCTTAAAACTGACGCCGAATATGTTTTTTTTCGGTGTCGGTTTTTTGCGTCGGTTTTCCTCAAAACCGACACCGAAACTAAAAAAAAATTCCGCGTCGGTTTTGAGATTAACTGACGCCGAAAATAAATTAAAACAATTTTCGCGTCGGTTTTTCTGAAAACCGACGCGGAAAATCCTTTTTAATTATTTTCTGGGTCGGTTATTATAAAAATCGACGCGTTATTGGCGTCGGTTTTTTGTAGAACCGATGCCATAAATACTCCACACATACTATTCGCGTCGGTTTTTAAAAAACCGACGTTATTACGACGATGCTAAAAACTGTATTTCCACTAGTGTGTCGTTCGTTTGTATTGTGAACTATCACCTCCACGAAGCGAAGTGACTCATTTTTATTCATTATATCACTTGTATGATATATATATATATAATTATATTTAAATTATTAATATTATATTAATTATTTTATAATAATTCTGTAAAGATAAAATAATTCTTAACTTCTTTCCATAACTATCAATTAAAAATGGAAAATGTTACTCATGCGTACTTACAACTTACCGTCTCTACGATTATAACGTTGTTCATTTTCTATAACCACACTTCATGATTTGATTTCAATGTATAATTTATGTATAAAAATTATAATAATTTTATTAATATTATGATTAATATGAAATAGTTATGACCACATGGACATTTTACATCGTGCCAAGTTCATTTTCGACTAAAGTACCAAATATCGAAAAAACGTCTAATATGAACTTAAATCATTATGTAATTGTCAAAACATGTAAATGAGTTATATCAAAGGAATAATGAAAAAGAAAAAGGTTCTAAATAATGTATAAATTAACCTAATTTTATTATTCAGGAAGATAAATAATGTAAGAGATGATTCAGACTCAAGGTAAGGGACTTCGTCTCAATCTCCTTTCATTGAGGCATATTATGATGTTATACACCACTTTCTTTTATAAGGTTTATAATCTACCCCTTTAACTTTTAATTTATTTCAAGGTTTTAAAAAGGAATATTTTTATTTTAATAGTGTTAATTTCTTTAAAATACAAAAAAATGGAATGTTTTTTAATGTATCTGGTGACAACGACTTCTCTACCGCCGTAACTATTATTTGATATTTGGATTCCTCTATAAGCCTTAATGATTTTAAAATGGAAAATAAATCAATTGTTCCCTTTTTGGGTATTTTTTTTTATTAAAAATGGTTTTGAAATTGGATTGACTATTTAAATATCTTGAAATGATTTCTTGTGATTTAAAATGAAATTTTGTGTGTGAAGTGTTAATAATTTCAATATTTATGTGTTATGATTATGGAACTTGGACATTTGATGGGAGTTTACGTGATAAATCAAAGATGGTTTGTTACATGATAAACTAAATATGGTTGGTTATGTGATAAACCAAATACAGGTGGTTTCATGAAAAACTAAGGATGGTTGGTTACGTTATAACCTCCAATGCATGGGGTATGGAAGTTGGTCGTATGGCTATTCCATTTGTAAGAGTGATATGTGATGAAGTGGACTGTATGGTTATTCAATTTAATTACGTTGATGTATTAAGTTACCTTTATATCTTATATGTTCATTTATATGGGTTTTAAGGTAATATTTTGATTAAAAAAAGGGTAATAAAAGATCTTATATTCAGTGAAGTGTATTTTTTACTTCTTAAAAGTTAACAGTGTTAATTTATGATAAATTATTCATGGTTTACATGTTTTCTCAAGATTAACAATTTTCCTTCTTTTTGTATCCCTTACTGATTTTTATGCTCATCCCAAGTTTTGAAATGTTTTTCACACAATATAAAGAATAATATATTCAAGGATGGGTTCACAGAAAATTTATGAAGTTTAAACATGAAAAAACCATGTTTTTTTTAAATGTTTTTTGTTTTAAGAAAAAAAATGGATAGTGAGTAGAACTGTCTAGTTTGTAATATTTGAGTTGTTATGTATGAGTTATGGCCTAATTATCTAAATATATAACCTAAAAAGATCCTTCATGTGAATGAAATTAAAATTATTGACTTAACATAATATTAACTAATGTTTATGGCTGGAGCCTTATAACAAGTGCCTTGGTCAAGCCTAGTTTAGGCTGCCCCTTTGGTTGGACACTCTTTAATGTAACCCCAATTAATATACATAGAAAAATATCAATGTATATAAATATAATTCCATAAAAATCCAAACTCATTAACTCACTTTAATTCAATACCCTTTCTTCTTCTTCAAATAATGTAATTTATTATTGTGTGGTCCATCTTTCACTTCCACTTGTTTTAGCAATGTAAAAATTCCTTCAGCACATTTTTTAATCATTTAAGAAAACCTCAAAAACCCACTATATTTTACAAGGATAATTTTACAAGAATGGAATCCAATGTTATTATATGAATCCATAAAAATTCTCCAGGATTCATCACTAATATTCTTTCAATATATTTTGAACTATTTCTCGCATTCTCATTCCATGATTAATCACTAATCATAGAGTAATTCATCATTCATTTAATTTTGATTCCTTTTTTTGGATTTCACAAAATATAACCATACTCATACACTATCTACATGGGATTTTCAAAAGTTTTTATATGTAAAGACCCATAAATTTCAAGAAATTTTTTTTCTTAATTTCTTTGGGATTTTACGAGTACGCAGTTTCTGACGGCACCTGATTCCAAGGCCCGGTGTGCCCGGAATGAATTTTCGAAGTTTAGCTCAGGTACGTTCAGTGAACGAACGAGAAGGTTTTCCTAACTTTTGAACCTGTGCTCGTAATCGAAATCTGAGGGCACCGATGAAACCACAATGCCGACAATTTCTTAAAAAGACCTTTCCTGGTGTTGCGTTTTCTCGGGTGAGGTTGATAAATAAAGGGGTTAACTGAAGAGTGAAATAAAAATTTGTGCTACAATTTTTATTTCTATTCTAAGTAGTTATAACCTATGTAGGGAAGTTGGAGTGGGACCCACTACATCCTAACTCCACTAGGTAGGATATTAGTGAATTGGGTCCTACACAAGCCCCACCCCTTCAATTCCATTGAACCTCCCTCTCGCAATTTAATTTGTAACTCACCCACTCCCCCAATTTAATGGAATGTCAACTCTCACATTAATTAGATTGATTAAAGCTAATAAATTTATTTAATTAGAGTTTGAATTTTGAATTCTTGACATGATTTAATAAAATAAGGACCTACCTTATTTTATTTAGGGTGGTTTCATTGTGTGGAGATTTTGGGAGAGTTTGCGCTAAGTCTTGAAGAACGCAAAGAACATCAAGACCTCGATGAAGAACGTCATCACCACAAGGAGTGATCGTCGTGCCCTTCTTCTCCTCTACATAGCCGGTGTGAGACGCCACTCCACCACAGACATTCTCCATCAAGCACGTACGGAGCTTTACCCCGCGACGTCATTTCACGCGACAATCTTCTTTAGACAACTACTTCAAGGTAGGGGTTTTAAGTTCAAATTTAACGAATTAAATTTGTTATTTGCTTTGTCGAAGTTGTTTTATGTTATTTGGGCCACCTGTTATCTTTTTAATGGGAGGAGGTCGGACCGCACGAACACGACCGATCCTCCTCCCCCTTTGTTGATGTTCACCGTTGCGGTTTGGGACGAAGGCGGCGAGGTGCAACAACACAGCGTGGGAACGAGGAATTTCACCGCGGCGAAGGAGCACGGCGCCGTTGCGCCCTGCTGTTGAGGCCGAAAGAGGCCGCAGCCGGAGCGGGGCCACGACAGAGGGGAGTGGCGTTGTCACGCCGCGGTGAAGCAGGGGAGGGAGGACGGAACCGCCAGCCGCCGGCGCTCAGGAGGCGGGACCGGCTGGTCCCGTGTGGCACAACCGGCTGGCCGTAACAGCCGACCAGATCAAGAAAAACCGGGGGTTAAACCCCCGGCCAGCGCAGCAGGGCGGGCCCCCCGTGGGTCCACCGTTCGGTTCGAAGTGGGCAGCCGCTCCCCCCCTTCCGCGTCCGCTCAACATGTGGGTGCCCGGACTGGGCCGAACCGCTCGGGCCGAACCGCCCGCGCCGGGTCGGGCCTCCCTTGCTGGGCCGGACCCCCGCGTCGGGCCGGGCCATGCCCAACCGCACCAGACCCGGACCCGGGTCGGGTCGACCCAGTTCGGGCCAACCCAGGGGGGTTGGGTCAGGCCGGACCGGGCCCAGACCCCCCTCTTCAGACTGTTTTCAGTCATTTGCCCATATCTTGGGCTACAGACCTCTGATCGACGCACCGTCAGTTGCGTATCGATCCTTGGATCGAGACTGTCGTTTCATTATATTACACTCAAGGTTTTGGAGAACTTTGGGTATGGACAGGTTGGTTCAAACATGAAACCAACCGGGCCTTCGGAGTGGAAACGCTTATAACTTGAGCTCCGAACGTCCGATTTACATGTCGTCGACTTTGTTGGTTTCCTCATAGTGAGACGGACCTTTTGGATTAATCCTCTCAAGGTTTGGATGCGGTTGGAGTATGGTCAGGTTGGTTTTGACTTAAAAACCAACCGGGACCCTGGAACGAAAAAGCCAATAACTCTCAGACCGGGCATCTGATTGACGTGCCGTCTGTCACGTTGAGTTCCTTTTGTCGAGATGGAACTTTGGGGTACATCAACTCCGGACTACATGTTACTTGATGTATCGACCCCCCTTGGCTCATGGATCGGACCCTCCCGGAATCGAGCATGTTGTGTGTGGGAACCCTAGAGCTGGCTGTGACTGCGACGACGATGACGACTGTACTGAAATCCTCCGTGGGTTCGGCAGTGATGACGACCGTACTAGAATCCTCCGTGGGTTCGACGGCGATGACTACTGTTCTCATATCTTTTGTTTGTCCGGAAGTATGTGACTACTGTTCTTGTATCCTACGTGGGTCCGGCAGTATTTGACTCTGTACTTGTATCCTACATGGGTCCGTCAGAGTAGTTGGTCTTGTATCCTTTGTGGGTCTGATAGCTTAGTTTGTCTTGTATCCTACGTGGGTCTGACAGCTTAGATGAATCAGTGGATACATCTGATCATCTCTATTATCTTACGAATAAGTATACATGTGTGAGCTGAGTCTTGAATTTCAATCATTTTCTTCGATATGATTGTTTTGCTATCCTGTGTAGATTGGGTTGTGTTATCCTGTCTGAATTGGATTGTGCTATCCTGTGTGGACTAGATCGAACTTGGGCTCGGATGTTGGAGCCGAACTAGAATTGATGACTTAGGTATATGTATGGGAATATAACTAAGTAGAGTTGGTTTTTACTTCGTGATTGTATCTTTCCTTTTTGGATTATCCTTTGTGGATTCTGGGAGACCTTTGGGGGTCTCGGGGTCCCTATTGAGTAGCGTATACTCACCCCTTCACGGGCTATGCCCGCACTACATTGTATTGGATGCAGACGACGGACAGCGCTGATTGTGGTTGAGGCTTGTGGAGCAAGTCGGTACATGGAGGTGGACCACTGGGTGGGACATACACGGAGTGGACAGCTGGACCCGAGGAGCTGAGGAGGCTATCTGTACCCACCCTTCAGGTGGGATTTCCAGTGGACGGCTCGGTGTTGCTTCTTTACATTTCATTTGATGTACTTTCATTTCAGTTATACTTTACTTTCAGTTGGGTCTGTATTCTGAACCATTTACTTTCCATCACTTACATTTGTACCCAGTTTACTTAGTGTTTACTTCAACTTTCTTACTCTGTGGTGTTTGTTTACTTTATAAAGGCAATGCCTTCCCTTTTTATCGGGATTTACACCTTTAGTACTAGTCACCAGCCCCTGGCCTATGGAAGGCGGGCTTGGGGTAGTCACGGCACGGGCCCCGAGGACGGGTCGTGACATTATATTTTAATTATATTTTTATCTTGATGTATTTAAAATCAAATTTTGTGAATAATCCATAAAATGACTTTAAATTGAATTTAATGTTTAAAAATTATTCTTAAATCATCATAGAATCCTAAAGATACTAGAATAACTAAATTGAATGGTAAATTGTTTATAATATCATGAATTTTACATGTATGTTCCCATTTTTTTTAAATTACATTAATTACCTTTAGAAATTTAAAAAATTGTTAACATAGAAAACATTAAAAGTGTTAATGATGCGGTTAAACTAAGAGATAAGGTTTAAAATGAAAAATAAACTCATATAAATTATATTGGTTGAATTTATTTTGAATTTATACTATTATATTTTAATATATATAACTTTTAATTCATTTTACAAGAGTTATACAAATATTATATATTAATATTTCATGTATTTATAAGATTTTCACCCACCTCACTTATAAATGGGAACCTATTATCCTCTCTTAATCGCACCAATTGATCCATTTAAATTAAAAATTGTATACTTATATTCCATTCCAAACATCCCATCCATGTATTAGAGTTTCTATTCTCACCAAAATACTAACCTAGAAGTCTTAAAGGTGTAAGCCAATGGAGGTTTTCCAAAAAAGAGTTATAACTCTTAATCGAATGTTTTTATGTTTATTTCTATTTCCACCTCATTTAAATCATCTATTAACATGTTTAAATGATAAAATATGTGTCTTAAATATATTTCAATTTTATTATGTTTATCTAACAACCCATTTTAATCACTTTTCCCATTTTGTCGAATGAAGACATCTCTCGTGAGTACATGTGGACTACTACCTCCACAAAGTGATGTGTTTTTTTATCACCACCTCACAAGGATAGTAATTATGAAATATTTAACTAATATATATAATATTCATGAAATTATTATTATTCTAAAAATATAATACATTACTTAACTTCTTACTCTTCTATCCATTAGAAATTAATAACATAGTTCATGTGTATGTGTGTACTATCACCTCCATAAAGCGAAGTGATTTTGTTCATGTTCACAATTAATGGATGGTTATAAAATTTTATTTAATGTTTAAAAATTATAATTAATTATTGATTAATATTATTTAAATGGTCAAAATTAAACTATTTTTACCATGGTTAACCTACCAATGTTTTTTTGAGATTATGAACTGAACGTCATCACAAAATATAATAAATTAATAAATATAGTGATAATGTAATCCATGGTAATAAATGAAATAAAACGTATTATTATATGTTAATAAACCTGAAAAGGTTCTTAATCAATTGATATATATTTTTATATAGGATTTAAATAATATATGTGGTGATTTGGACTCGAGGTAAGGGATTTCTCTTCCTAATCTCCTTTCTTTGAGACTTATTCCATTATCACCACATGTATTCTTTTTTGTAGTGTATAAAATTCCATATGGATGAATTTTATAATTAACTTAATAAAATTAAAGTGTACTAAAAATAATTTTCATGTTCTATCCTTCAATGTTCTTTTGATTTAAAAGTTATCAAATACATAAGGAAATCTATTTAAATCCTTATTTTAATGTTCTTCTTTAAAAATCATTAACCTCCATATCCATTTCATTTTTAATTTTTCGAGAATGTTTGTATTTATACATAAAATATATTTAATGTAAATATTTAACTATCCTTTAATTTTTAAAAATGTTTAAAAAATGGATATTTTAAATGTTTTCGGTGTGGTCCACTTTGACCCTTTTTACGAAAGTGAAAAGGAATGTTTTTTAATGTATAAAAATTGAAAGAGCTTTCCCATCATCATGCCCTTCATTTTTTATCAATATTATTGTACAAGTTTCCATGGTTTTTCAAAGAAGATATTTTTTTCATTTTTCTAGTTATTTTTAGTTTTTAAATTTATTAAAATAAATGGATATTTATTCTCAATTTTATGAGATAACTAATAGTGGTTTGGATTATGAGATGAAATGCTAATTATAAGGTTTTTATAAATAAAATTTTATGTTATCAACTTTTTTGATTTCAAGATATTGTTAAAGTTTAAAGTTATTAAATATGTTTTTTTAAACATGAAACTTGGGTTTTGTTGAGGAATTTGGGAATGGGGAGTGAACACAAACCCTTATAATATTGTTTATATTATGTGATGGGTGGGTCAGTTAAATACCTACAATCCATCAGATAAATTTACCAAGTTAACTGATATATGTTAATCCTAAGATAATCGGTAAAATTTTAATTACATGTATAATGTTATGATGTTAATTGTTGTAAGTTAATCCTAAGAGAATATGAACCGAGTTAATTAATCCTATGAAGTGAAAATGTTAACTTGTGTAATTTAATCCTAAGAGAATGTTGGAATTGTCTTTTTAGGTGACCCCAAGATGAAATTTTTATTCCTAAAGTTTTCTATATGTTTTCTCTATAATTTAAATTAGGTTTTCATGGATATATATTGATTTCAAAAGGTAAAAATGAGTCTATTCTTTAAAGTAAATTTTATATTATTATAATTTTGAAAGGTTTATTTTCATTATAAAGGTTTAATGGATTATGATTTTGACTTTATGCTTACAATTTTTTTTTGAAAAATATTGGATTTAAAGTTAATTTCATGAGTAGGTAAATGATTTTTTGGTGTTAAAATGTTTATTATGTAAAAAAGAAAACTTCCTAATGGGTTTTAATGAATTAAAAAAGTATTAATGGGTTCAATTACTTATTATGTATCTTAATGACATTTTTTTATCATCCCAAGTTTTCAAATATTTTTCAAAAATCCTAAGGATGATAAGTAACTATAATGAAGCCTTGATATAAATAAAGGAAATTGGACTTGAATAAAGTAAATTTGTCATGAAATAAATATGACTATGAATTTATTAACATGATTTTTTATGGATAAAATGTACATTGAGTATATTTAGAACCCCGACATATCTCACTAGAACTTGTAGAAGAACCGATTCCTTATATTACCTCACACATGCATCCCCATATATTAGAGGCTACTAAGTAGTATGGAGGGTCTCAAGTAAAGTATGTGGAAACTATTCCCTCTTTATTAGAGTGATAAAACCATAGGAATAATATGAAATATAGAGAAAAAATATCAAGTAGTAATCATACATCACATAACCAAATCCCAAAACTAGGTAAAATCCCACAAACATTATAGTAAATATGTCATGTCATACTAGTGTCATATGTTAAAATAATCCCAAAATAATGACACCCTGATAATATCAAAAATGGGTTCTGATATCATGTCGTGTTCCCTCATCCATGCTCCATCCCAAGTCCCAAATCGTCCATTTTTCATATAGCCTTCACCCATATCCAGACCTAAAACTGTGAAGTCTGCTTAGGTACTAACGAATGACTGAGTAGGGTGTGAGTACGACTCAGTATACCACTACCAATGTGGTATATAGAAGTAAACAATATAAATTGTAGTGTATACATAAGAACAATAGAAAAAATAGAAAGGGAAATAAATGAAACATTTTTTCAATTAATCTGTTATTAATTAAACACATTGGCCCTTGGGTTTCACTGTGTCACCCTGGCCAATCAAACCTGCTTCATCCCATGATTTAAGAATAAACCATACACTATAGTGGTTAAACAATTTAATTCAAGAGGGGTTTTCATTAATTATTCCAATTATTATAACTAATGGACATCGGTCTAATTACCTACACCAAGTCAAATACAATTAGTTATTAGAACATCATGTCAGCACCCGAGATAAGAAAAGAAACATCGTGTCCAACATTTCAAATCAATGATATTGAGTGTAATTTCTAGAAATCCTAAATTGAGTATATGGAATGTCATATCATCATCCTTACCCATGTTTGTGGAGTGTTGAGTCCACCATTTCCATCCAGAGATATAAAACATCATTTCTATCGTCCACAAACCTTTCCTCCAAGGTCTACCATTCAATGTTCAACATAATTATCCTTTAAAATAATAATAAAAAATAGGTTGAACCTTTTTTAGTCATTCATTATGCACTATGGTCTGTAACACCCAACACCTTTACCCCTATTTTATATTTAAACCATTTCACAATTTATTCATATAACACAACCATCCAATGTTTTTTAAAACCAATTAACAACTCATCTAAACCCCTTTTAACCATTTATTGTTTCATCCATTTATTATGTCATGGACCATTTCATTCCCCATAAAGGATTAATAAAACTTTTTATATTATAATAATTCATGCAATATGGCTAACCAGTTTAAACTCATAAACACTCAAATCCATCATGTACAACCCATTATACCATATTCAAGGGATTGTCACACCCCATGGGTGGTCATAGGCCTAGTTGTATATTATTCAAAAGACTTGATAGGATATTTCAAGGGTCTAGAATATCATTTAAAGGCCAAATATATCATTCTTAACAAGAAATAAATTGCGCATAATTTTGGTACAATAGCATATGACACATACAAAAGACAATATAAAGACCATGGAAAATATATTGTAGACCACATGCCTTATGTTATTAAATGAATACACATCCAACCCTATATTTAAATCAATATAAAATATCCATAATCAAACAAGTGAATAGATCACTAGAAATAGAGATCATGAGACATAAAATAATATGTAAAACCAATATTTCAATATCCTAAAACATAGAAGGATACAAATTCAAACACATACCAGGGGATTCGAATCACAATAAATGGAACTTTAAATGTCATATAATCGAGAGATAACCTCCCTTTAGAGAGGTGGGAACTCTTAGTTCACACCCTAGGCTATTGGGAGTGGAAATAGGATGAAAATATACTAGAAAATGTTGAGTCTAAATGTGTTTCAGCTTTCTCATTGATATTTTTTTTGAAATCATAAATTACTTATTTTTTATCTCATATGTTGTTTTTTATAATAGTAATCACATATATCATAATCATGTATTTTGTTCACATCACATTAACATATGTTGTATTCTCATCGTAATCACGTATATCATAATCATATATATCGTAGTCATATATTTTTGCTTTACAATCGTAATAACAGATTTTGATTTCCATCATAACCACACATGTTGTTGTTCTACATCGAAATCATATGCTATTATTTTCAATCGTAATCACATAATTTTTTCTCGTCATAACCACACAAATTGTTTTACAATCATACCCACATATGATTTTTTCATAACCATATGCATTCTAACCAGGTTATTTATCGTATTCATATTATGCATTGTAATCATGCATCGTAATCAGGTTATGTATCGTATTCATGTTATGCATCATAACCATGCGTCATAATCCGGTTATGCATCATAATCACATTATGAATCATAACTATATTTTGTATCATAACCACGATATGAATCATAATAATAATATGCATGTTATCCATGTTAACCATCATAATCATGTTATTTATCGTACTCTTGTAATCCATTGAACTAATATCTTACTCCAATATTGTATACATGTTTTTCATTACATTTTATCTTACTCAATATTTTTTACTTCTGTACTTATTTTTTTCTAACAAAAATGATATCATTGAGTTATTTATATACCAATCAAAATGATGTCGTGTGTTATCTCTGTTTTGATCAGCATAATGCTAGTTTTCCAAGTCCCTTCGAGTTTTTCAGAGAAATATAACAATTGAATGAAATGTGACTATTGGAACATGAGGACTATAACTAGGAGTTAATTCAAACCAAATAATACATCTTTAACTATTTCCATGTTCTAGAGAGAGACTTTGTGGCATCTCTCTTACTTCGTGCAAAATCCTTGAAATTAAAAAACGTGAACAAATCATTATTAGTTTTTTTATTTCAATAAGTGATTTTTTTTCTTTGTGTGACCGATCATTATGATAACAATTGAGGTCTTTCAGGGATATGAAGTTAGTGCTTCCGATCATTGTATCAAGGGATTTCAAGTACTTGAAAGATAAGGGTGTCGATTACCTTCTTAATCAATTTCTTCCAGGGATAGGAAGATAGACATGTTGATCATCATATCGAGGGATTATCCGGGTGGTGGTAAAGCATAACTTTTATCCTAGGTGAAAGGATACCCTACTCATTGGGATAAAATAATTTTAATACATTTTATTTTTCACTACTATTTATAATAGATTGGTAATTGTATTGTTTCCTATTTATATACATATTATATTATATTTTAATTGTTTTTATTATGAAACTTTCATTATATATTGTGTTAAGAGATTCTATATGATGTATTGTAGAATCAATTACATTTGTATTACTATGATAATTGTATTCAATTCAAATACTTTTGTTTTAATAACATATTGTTTCTTATCATATCATATCCATCAGATCTAGGGCATATACGGTCATTTTTATTGGTTGTGAATTGTATTAGTTTAAGACCTATTAAACTAAGTTTCTTTCCTAGAGTTTATATACAATTTTTCAAAACCTATAATTCACCCCCCCCCCTCTTGTATTATGCCATATCATATACATATACATCTATAATTCGATCCAACAAATGGTATCAGAGGAGGTTCCCACTAATTTTTTTTACATTCTTTATTTCCATCTATAATACAATTTTATTTCTATTACAAATATTTTTTTATATTTACTTACTACACTAACGTGTGGAGTGAAAAAAGTGTTTTTTTATAAGATGGCAGGAATAAACATTGGATAAATTGAAAATTTAAACCCCACTAGACCACCTATTATTTTTTGTGAATGATTATGAGTATTAGAGAGATCAAATTAAGACTTTTTTTATTAATACTATAGTAGATAATTTTGTAATGCTCACCAGAGGTTTCAAATTTCCAGACAAGGAACTCAGAACCTTCACCAACCAATAGAAACTAGAATATTAACTAAATTACAAGGTATGTAATACATTGTTATGTTATATGACCAGGAATATATATTGTTATATATCCTCATGCGAAGAAGCCAACTGTATCTAGAAGAAATTGGAAGTCAAAAATTTTGGTACATCTAATGTTATAGAAAAAAGAAGAACCATGATTTAAGCTTAATATCATGGTTTTGTTTTTCCCTGTGGAGAACCAATATGCAAGATTCAACAAAGATTTATAGAAATTGTTAATAGTATAAAATATATGGGAGAAAAAGGCCTTGATGATGAAGTTCTTTTGGAAAATATATTGACATAATTCCCAAATAGTGGGAATAAAAAAGGATAAGTATTGATGAGAATAATAAAGTTACACAAATTACTCTTTATGAATTATTTGTTACTCTATTACAGCAAAAGACAAGATAGAAAAGAGGTGAATATTTTAATAAGATTAATAATGGTAATGGATGTGTATCTTTTACTACTATATCCAAATATAAGACTCTAGAAAGGTTAATAAGATCCAAAGCTATGAAATTTGTTGTTATATTAGAATTCAGTGATGGTGGTCATTCATAGAATGAACTAGCCAATCTTACTAGAAGAATGAACAAGATTTTTTAAAAGAAAGACATTAAGAATAGATTCAAAAATAAATATATAAAAGAAAATAAATACTCAGAAGTAACTTGTTATGAATATAAAAGATCAGGTCATATTAGACCAAACTATCCTTTTCTTAAAATAAAATACATGAAAGATAAACATTTTGAATGAAACGTGAAAAAATATTACAAGTATAAGACTAAGAAATTATTTAAATCAAATGATACTTAGAGTGATAGTGGTGGTGATTCATCAGATTAATATTCTGAATATGAATCTTCTGGTCAAAATAATATTGTACTTTTAGCCAGATTACCTATTAAAAATCATTGTCTCAGGGCTAAGGTACACAATGAAGAATCTCTTAAAAATGTATCTTTAAATTCAAATTATCCTGATGATAAATATTCTTATTCTTTAGATTAAGAATCTTCCTCAATAGAGGATAATTTAACTTATTTTTATGAAGTGTCCTGATTTTCTAAATTACATGATAATGAAAACTCCAAACTCAAGCAAAATATTTATAAGGAAAATTATAGAATATCTATCCTTACAAAATAATTATCATATATTTCAAAATATCTTGATCATAAAACTCCTGGTTTTGAAAATATTTCAAAAATCCTTATGGAAGTAAATTTTTAGAAGGATAAAATTTCTAAGGACTATGAACAACTTGTTTTGGAGAAAAAATTTTTTGAAACAAAAAACAATTCCAAAAAAATTTCTTGTGAGAATGATAATTTAGTCATTAAACTAAAATATGAATTTTTTTCTCTTAAGAAACTTTTATCAAATTTCACTACTGGAAGGAAAGAATTTGGTATAATGTAATCACAAATTCATCCCCTGAGGAATAGTTCTAGAATTGGTTATACTCATTCAAAACCTGTTTGTAAGCATAATTATTTTGTTCCCCAAAGTGCTTCATTCTACACCAAGTGTCAATGTGGTGAACATTGGGAAAAAAATTATTCCCTTAATAAAACCCAATATTTAAGATTTAATAAAGTTCATTTTTCAAAACAAATGTGGATTCTCAAAGTACTTTCATCTAAAATTTATGAATCGAAACAAGTTTGGGTTCTGAAAAACTAATTGTGTCTTTTTAAAGAAAACAAAAAGAGTACCAACAAGGATAATATTTGGTACATGGATAGTGGTTGTTTCCCGACATATGACTGTAAATAAATATTTCTTTGAAAATATAGTTGAAATAAAAGGTTGAAGAGTGAGCTTCAGAGATAATGATCTAGGAAAGATCATTAGTATAGGTAATATTGTTATTTTAGGAAAAAAAATTTAATTTCAAATGTTTTTTTGTTAAAGTCCTTAAGTACAACCTTATAAGCATAAGTCTATTATGTTCTGAATGTTACCTTGTGAATTTTAGAAATGATAATTCTAATGATGAATTCATTCTCTCTGCCCATAGGCATGAGAATGTATACACAGATAACTTAAAATACCTTAGGATCCCAGACTTACCTTTCTTAAGTGCAACGGAAGACCAATATTGGTAATGGAATAGAAGGTTAGGACATTGTAACCTTAATAACCTTTTTAAACTCTCAAAGAAAAGACTTTTTAAGTATCTAACAGATCTTATAATTGATTCTTGAAAAGTCGGTGACCCTTGTCAGTATGGAAAGAAATATAAAAATATCTTTAAATAAATTAATTTAGTTTTAACTTCTAATACATTACAGTTATTGCACATGGGCATTTTTGGTCTTACACAAACTGGAATTATTGGAGGTAAGTACTATGTATTCATTTTAGTTGATGAATACACCATATTTACATGGGTCTATTTTCTAGAAAGGAAATATAAAGCCTTTTTCTATTTCAAATATTTTAGATCCTAAGATAAAAATGAGAAAAACCTACCACTGATAACTATTCGTAGTGATCATGGTGGAGAATTTCTAAATATGGATTTTGAATTCTTTTTTAGTAAGAAAGGTATTAATTACAACTATTCAGCTCCAAAAACCACTCAGTAAAAGGGTGTTGTTGATAGAAGAAATTGTGTTCTTTAGTAAATGACACAAACCATGTTGATTGAATACCAAATTTCTATGAATTTCTGGGCTGAAGCTATAATTATTTCATGTTATACTTTAAGTCAAGTTTTTACTAAACCTTTTCATAAAAAACACCTTATGAATTTTGGACTGGATGAAAACGTAAAGTTTCTTACTTTAGAGTATTTGGATGAAAATTATTCATATTGAATACTAAAGATAATCTATATAAATTCATACCCAAATCCGATGAAGGGATCCTTCTAGGTTATTCCACTACTTATAAGGATTATAGAGTTTTTAATAAAAACCCTTGTACTATTGAGGAAACAGTGCATGTTAAATTTGATGAAACTGATCCATTTATTTTTAAACAAACCCTTCATACATCAACAGATGTGTTTTCACAATCTAATTATCAACCCTTGATTGAAAAATCTTCTAAAAAGGGTAATACTCAAGAAAATGTTTCTAAAATGTTTACCCAAAGATATTTTATTTCTTATGTTGATGAACATTTTTTAAAAAATCTAAATCAATTGTTTCTTAGGAATAATCCTAGTGATAATATCATTAGTGATGTAAATCAACCTGTTAGGACTAGAAATTCCTTGAGAAATGAAATAGAACATCTTGATATTATATCCCAATTTGAACCTAAAACTTCTAATGAGCCCTTAGGTATTAAGGATTGGATTAAAGAAATGAATGATGAACTAAATGAATTTGAATGGAATAAATTATGTACCTTTATTGAAAGACCAAAAGAAGCAACTATAATTGGTTTAAAATGGGTTTTCAAAAACAAATTTGATGAAAATGGATTCATTATAAGAAATAAATTAATAATTGTTGCTAAAGCCTATAATCAACAAGAGGGAATAGACTATGTAGAAACCTATGCTCCAGGAGATAGAATTGAATCCATTCCTATTCTATTAGACTTTATAGAATTCTCTAACCTAATTTTTTTTAGAAATGGATGTAAAATGTGATTATATAAATGGGTATGTACAAGAATAAATTATTTTAGAACAACCTCTTGGTTTTGTAGATTCAAAACATCCTGATCATGTTTTTAAACTTACCAAATCTTTATATTTCCTTAAACAAGCCCCTAGATATTAGTATGATATACTTAGTGGATTTATTTTAAAAACAATTATACAAAAGGTAATGCAGATCCAAATATTTTTATAAAAATTGAAAACAAAAACATTTTTATTATTTAAATCTATGTTAGTGACATTATATTTGGATCAACTTAGCAATCCCTAACAAATTATTTTGTGAATCTAAAGAAATATGAGTTTTCATGAGTATGATGGGTGAGTTAACATTATTTTTAGGTATTCAAATCTCTTAAAAACAAGAATGAACGTATATATCCCAACATAAGTATATCAAATATTTACTTAAAAAGTATGGATATGAAAACACTAAAAGTATAAGCACTCTAATCAGTAACTCAAATATACTTGAACTTGATGAAGCTGGGAAACTAGTAGATCAAAAATATTTTAGATGTATGATAGTATGTTGGTTATACTTAACAACTAGTCATCCAGACTTAATGTTTTTAGTATGATTATGTGTAATACAAATAAATCTCATTTAAAACCAATGAAAATAATTTTTTTCTTCTTAATGGGAACTTATTCTTCTGGAAATGATTTTGTTTTGAAAGAAATTCATATGTTGACTTTGGTGGTTGTAGAATGGATAGAAAAAGTACATCTGAAACATGTCATTTCTTAAGAGATTCATTAGTTTCTTGGTCAGCCAAAAAACAACATTCAGATGCACTTTCTACTCCTGAAGCTGAATATGTAGTAGCTAGTAGTTGTTTTGTGAAAGTGTTTTGGATGCAACACACACTCACTGACTATGGAATGAGTTTTTCCAGAACTCAAATTCTATGTGATAATACTAGTTCCATTTCTCTTAGTAAAAACCATGCACATCACTCATGTGAAAAACACATAGCTATTAGGCATCACATTCTTAGTAACCACATACATAAAGGATATATTATTTTACAATTCATCGGAACACAAGAACAACTTTCTAAAATTTTCACAAAAACCATTATCTTCCAATAGACATGAATACATTAAACATAAACTAGGAATGATCACTATAAAGTAATCATTCACATCCATTTCTTGTTTAAACTATCTCCTTACATTAAGTTACTCCATCTCAAAGGGAGAGTATACGTAAATTTTTTATCAGTTTCACCTTTTTATTGTTTTTACATTTTAATCAGTTTCACTTTTATCATTTTTAATTTTAAATCAGTTTCACTTTTATTTTTTTTTTACATTTTAATTAGTTTAAATTTTATCGATTTCAACTTTTATCAGTTTCATCTTTATATCAGTTTTACATTTTTATCGGTTTCATAATTATTCGTTTCATGTTTATCAGTTTCATGGTCATCAGTTTCATGTTATCAGTACTAGATTAGTTTATTGTTACTAGATTATTAGTATTGGATTATTTTATCAGTAGTATATTATCAGTATTGGAATATTCTATCAGTGCTAGATTATCGGTATTATAATATTTTTTCAGTACCAGTTTTTTTTTGTTTTATAATTCTAATTGGTCTCATATGTTTTTCAGTATTGCTTGTATTATTATCATAAAAACAATATATTGAAACCAATACATCTATCCTGATACTCTAATAGAGAAAATTTCTAAAACCTTATTTTGGTAGTTCAAATATTTGTTTTTCAATTCTTTCTTTTAACTACTAATCAGATTCATTCTTAATATGATTTTCTTTTAAGTAAAACCTCAAGAGTTCAAAATCATCCTCAACCATTGGATTATTTAGATATAATCCTAACCATCAATTTCTTTTTTAAATAACCCCTCCATACTTATCCCACATCGAATTCCTCTAAACTTATCTCAAGTCCTAATGATCTATAAATACCCAGAGTGGTTCATAATCAGTTTTTACATCTATTTTCGTAATTAGAGATCTCCTTGGACTTTGTAACTAGGAAAAACATTAGGGTTCTAGATAGTCTTTCATGTCTAAATCAAATGCTAAAATCTCCAAACCAAATTTCTCCAAAATATTTTTCTTCTATAACCGTTTTAGGAGAAAGGTTAGTCTCTTGAAACTCTTATGAGACTTTTTATTCATCTTTGAAATGGATAATAAATTTTCAAGGGTGGGAATATATTTGTGTTGAAAGACCGGATTCATATCAAGATTTTTTATATTATGTGAAAGTGTTGAAATTAAATAAAATAATGGAGATATAAAATGGTTTTAAGATTTCTTTTGTGATGTATGATAAGAAGTACCCAACTTTAGTAAAACAAGAATCCACATTGGTACGAGCTCCATGTGAGGGTGATTCTATTTTTCCATCTAATAAATTAATGGAACTGGATGGAACCTTTGATAAAAGAAAATCTGAATAATCTCTTTTTGATATTCATGAGGAAAAGATAAAGGTAGGTCATTTATCAATAGATAATCAACTCATAGCCCTCTGCATGCAAGGCTTCCTAGTTCTGATAAAGGGTGACAAGGAAACTTTTTATGTTTCAAATTTTTATGTGCTTGACTATCTGGTGAATATGAGAAAGTTCAATCTAATGGGATTCATTTTCTTGAAAATTAATAAGCTTAAATCCAGTGCCATAAAATCTTAAATAATCATGTTTCCCACCATTATCAGTAAGGTGTTGAAAGAATTCATGAGTTTATGAAATGTTTCAATCAAGTCATATCAAACATCTTTCAAGGACCCTATCATTAGTAATAATGCAATAAGGAGACTTTAGTTACAATTCAATCCTAAATCAAAAGAGTTTGAAAAAGATCTGGAATCTGGGAAAGAAAAAGAATTAGCTGAAGGGAGTGAAAAACCTTCAATGCCCTCCAAATTATCCTCAAGTAAAATAAAGTTAGTTAAGACTACAACTCCCAATAAATCAAAGAAACAGAAGGTTATATCTGATGAGGTTGCTAGAGAGTAGAGGAAGAATAAGGAGAAAAGTAAAGAAGGGGATCCTCAATTTTTTTTGGATCAAGGTGAAGACCTGGTACTAAAAATAAGATCAGAAGAATCATTAAAAGAAGAAGAAAGGAATAAGAGAATGAAGAAGAGAAAGAACCAAGTTATTGACATTAATATTCATATCAAAATATTTGAGCAAGACAGAACCAGAATTGTAATAAGGGAGCCACCTATTTAGACTCAATCAGATCTAGCATAGAAAGGCAAAGACAAAAAGGAATCCGAATAATCAGCTACACAAAGTCTCATTAAAGAATCTGAAGAAGAAGAATAAGAACAAGGGAAAGAAGAACAAGGAAAAGAATAATAAATTGAAGATAATGAAGATGAAAAAAAGATAAATATTTCAACAGAATCATCAGAATTTCCATCTTTTAAGTTTCCATCCTCGGGTCCTCAACCATTCAAGGAAGTGTGTCAAAGGGTCTCTTCCAATAAAGTCATTATGATTTCAGATAAAGAAGAACAAGAAGAGTTTGATAAAAATTGGAATCATCCAACTCAATTTATTGGTACTGAGACTCATTTTGGAGATCTTCCGAAATACACTGAAGATACATATTTAGAAAGAACAGTCATAGTAAAGGGAATTAAATACATCAAAAAAGCTTTGAATATATTGGAAAATATAATACCATTCATTAAAAAAATTTAATAAAGGCTAGAAATCATTTCAAATAGTCATAATGAAAGAACAGACTTTGTTAAGATTCTGATGGGAAGGTTTCTGAATCTTGAAGTTGATTTCAAGATATTCAAGGAACGTGCTGTTAAGCACAGCAAGGCTTGTAATAAGGTTGTAAAGTGGTTGTACAAAATTTATGATAATATCAATTATCATATGGATAATCTTGATGTGTTGGTGATGAGGGTAAATGATCTCAATTCAGTCTACCAAAAGTTGGTCACTGATTTTAATGAAAAACATGAAGTCTTTCAAAGACCGAGTACCTCAAAAGGAATACCATCTGAAGAGCTTGATCATCTAATGGAAAAATTGGACAGTGAATGTACTGATCTTGTTTTTATATAAAATAGAGTTGTAATTTTGGATAAGGCCTACAAAGTTAGATTAGAAGATTTCAATTCAAAGTAAGCAAGTCTTAAATCTCATGAATCAATCAATCGGCTTCATGAAGATATTCTCTGGAAGCAAGAAATGATTATTTCATAATGGGATGTGAATCTGAAGGATCAATAAGAAGCCCATCAAAAAAAATTAGAGGATTTAAAATAATTCAAGAAGATTAATTTTTCAATGTTCAACCTCTTGGAAAAACAAAAGGGGAAAGAATGAATTTTTGAACTCTTGTTGTAATAAAACATTATTTAATTCCAAGTAATGTCTATTGTTTCATACTTTGTTTTCTATAACTCTTTGCTGGAAATGAATATTTTCCCTTATTCTTTTTGAAAATCACAAAGGGGGAGAATAATTTGGAAAAGAATAAGTTTCCTTCATAAAATGAAAAATGGGTGAATACCATATTAATAGAGAGAACTCACAAGTAAAATAAAGAGAATATGATCCTTAGTGATTTTTATTATCCTAGGGTGGAATTTGTCATATTCACTTGTACTTTCAAAACAGTTACTAAACTTAGGGATATAGTCTTTATTGTTTGTTTTGTATTTTTCTTTCCAAAAAGGGGGATATTGTTGAGTCTAAATGTGTTTTGAATTTCTCATTGATCTTTTTGTTTTGGAAATCACAAATTACTTATTGTTTATCAGATATTTTGTTTTACAATCATAATCACATATATCGTAATCATGTATGTTGTTTACGTCATTTTTAGATAAGTTTTATTCTCATCATAATCACATATATTATAATGGCAAATATCATAATCATATATTGTTGCATTTTAATCGTAATCACAAATTTTTTTTCCATAGTAACCACACGTGTTTTTGTTCTACATCGTAATCATGTGCTATTTATTATCAATTGTAATCACATATTTTTTTCTCATTGTAACCACATAAATTGTTTTACAACCATAACCACATATGATGTTTTTGTAACCATATGCATCAAAACCAGGTTGTGTATCATATTCATATTATGCATCGTAATCAGTGATCATAATCAGGTTATGTATCATATTCATATTATGAATTGTAACCATGCATCATAAGCAGGTTATGCATTGTAATAACATTATGAATCATAACTGTGTTATGTATCATAACCATGATATGAATCATAACCATGATATGTATCTTATCCATGTTAAGAATTGTAACCAAGTTATGTATAATACTCATGTAATACATTGAACTCATGTTTTACTCCAATTCTGCATACATGTTTTTCATTATATTTCATCTTAATCATTCTTTTGTACTTATGTACTTATTTTTTTATAAAAAACGATGTATTTGAGTTAGTTATATACCAATTAAAATGATATTGTGTATTCTATTTGTTTTGACTGTTATATTTCCAGGTGTCAAAGTCCCTCTGATTTTTTCGAAGAAATATGTCCATTGGAGGAAATGTGGTCGTTGGAACCTAAGGCCTATAAATAGGAGGTAATTAGAACCACAGAATACCACTTTTTATACTTCCAAGTTCTAGAAAGATATTGTGTGACATCTATCTTGATTCATGTGAAAGCCTTGAAATTACAAAACATGAACGTCTCATTATTAGTTTTTTTATTTCAATAAGTGCTATGTTTTTCTTTGTGTGATCGATCAATGTGATAACGATCGAGGGTTTCTGAGGATAGGAATATGGTTCTTCAGATCATTTTATTAAGGGATTTCAAGTAATTGAAAGACAGAGTTTCTGATTACCTTCTTAATCACGGTCTTTCAGGAATAGGAAGATAGAATTGCCGATTGTCATATCAAGAGATTACCTAGGTGGTGGTAAGACATGCCTTTTATCCTAGGTGAAAGGATACCCTACTCTTTGGGATAAAATAATTGCAATACATTTTATTTTCCCCTGCTATTTTTAAAAGAAAGGGAATTGTATTGTTTCATATTTCTATTAATAATCTTTTCTATTGTAATCATTTTAATTACGATAATTTCATTATATATTTTGTTAAGAGATACTATACATTGTATAGTATAATCAATTACATTATTATTATTCTGATCATTGTATTCAATTAAAATGCAATTATTTTAATAACCTATTTTTTCTTATCATATCATATCCATATGATCCAGGACCCATATGGTCATTTGTATTGGTTGTAAA
Source organism: Viscum album (assembly GCA_963277665.1). Lineage (NCBI taxonomy): Eukaryota > Viridiplantae > Streptophyta > Magnoliopsida > Santalales > Viscaceae > Viscum > Viscum album. The sequence goes on along the minus strand of OY728161.1, from coordinate 1,531,376,801 downwards.
TTGTATTACATTAAGACCAATTAAAATAAGTTTATTTCCTAGAGATTAAATACAATTTTTTTAAACTTAAAATTCACCCCTCCCTCTTATATTGTTTCAACTCATATACATATACATCTATATTTCGATCCAATAGAAAAGTTATGTGATGGGGAGGGAAAATGTTAAATTTTGTACTTTTAATAGGGAAAATGGTTTGGTTGAATGGTTTGGAATACTATGTTACAACCATGTGAACTTCATTATCCATGGAAATCATGGGCCAAGCAATTTTCTATGAGACCCACCCAGTTTGAAAAATGGTTTGGAAGCCATAAAATTGCATTTGGACTAAGTCCACAATGTTTTTATTTCCCCGTTCATGGTTTTGGAAACTATTATCCTCCTTCAACCCTATTACATGGGCATGGTTCATGATAAACAATAACTGAGTTTCAAGATATGTCATGTGTTTTTGGGCCCCGTCTTCCACTTTTCCAAGTCTCAAGAACTCAAAATGCTCACAATTTATTCAATTCTCTTGGGAAGCAATAAAAAACCATTTAAAGGGATTTTTATCAAAATTGAAACAAAATTGTACCTTTTCAAAAGTTCAGGGTCTTACAACCTCCCCCCCCCCATAAAATAGATTTTCCTAAATCCACACTCCCTAACATCACTCATCCTACAAGGTAAAAATCTTGTGCCCCTGGGCCAACATATCAGATTCCCTCTCCCAATTTTCCTCCTTCACATGCCCATGATTCCACAGAACTTAGAACAAAGGAATAATCTTTCCCTAAATAATTTTCTCATTGTGATCCACAACACAAATAGAATGATCTTAAATGGATGCATCAACCTCAAGATCAATATTATAGATATAAATCACATGACAAGGGTCGGGGTGATACTTTCAAAGCTTTTACTAATGAAAAATTCCATGAATATCACTATAATATTGTGGAATATCTAATCGATGCACTACCAGACTGAACATCTCCACAATATAGAATGACCCAACGTATTTGGTCACCAACATACCCTATTTCCAAATCCAACGATGACCCATTATCAATAACTCCCAAAGGAATACATGATCACCCACTATAAACTAGATATTTCAATGATGCTAATTACTATATGGATTCTATCTACTCTAGGATTTATCCATACACTTAAATATTAACTAGACAAGATTTGATGTCTCTTACATGAGACTTGGTCCAAAAAACTACAACGCTCATGCTTTCATCCAGCATAAAGGTAACCTTCATGGCCTATCATAGAGTGCCTCATATGGATCCATCTAAATAATCACCTAATAACTATTTTTATAGGAGAACTTATTAATTGATAAGTGATTATCTAAAGTTCAACCAAAATATAGTACACAAGCTCTCATCATGTCCTCTAACACCTGGATAAAATGTTCTGATTTCCAATCTATCTATGGGTGGTAAGTTGTACTAAAAAACACCAAACTACCAAGTTCCTTCTACAAACCTTACCATAAGTATGAAGTAAAGTATATATAAACATCTAAAACAATACTCTAAGGAACCCCATTAAAATGTACTATATCAAAAACATATAAGACCCATAATTCATCAATGGTGAAAGTCTCTTGAATCTTAAAGAAATGTGAAACCTTTTCAATCGATACAAAATCACCCATATCTTGTCATTATTACAATAAGTACTCAGTAAACTCACTAAAAAGTCCATGAAACAACATCCCACATCCATTATGAAATGGGAAATGGCTGAAAAATACCATAAATACATTAATGACCATCTTTAACCTACGGATAGGTGTAGCATTGCATCACAAAACTTGTGATCTCGTTATTCATTTATGACCACTAATACTGGATATCAAGATTATGGTACATTTTGGTAAAACCATGGTGTAATTCCCACTTTCAATTATGAAACTCATGCATCGGCTCCTCCCACGTACAAGTAGGCATGGAAACATTACCATGAATGTGAATAATCACATATTTATCAATGGTTTGGTCAAGTGGTAGATCCCACCATCAAAGTATTATCTCAATATCAAACACTCTAGATCCTCATATTAAGTCCTCTTGATCTATTTTATAAGATAGGGATCAACAGATAAATACATGATTTCTATATGTTCCCTCTCTTATTTAACACCTATATGAATCTTAGTGAACAAGGTCATCATCGTCCACTTGGAACTAGACTCATGAACCCATAAATTCTACTATATATTCAAATCATATTGAGAAAATATATATTCAAGGCTCTTATGGTCATTATAAACAATAAACTTCTCACCTAGGTGGTAATGTTTCCAACATTTCAAGTTGTGTACGACCATGACTAAATCAAGATCATGTTTGTTATAGTTTCATTCATTTGGCCTCAACTATCGTGATCCATATTCCATGAATTGATCTCTCTACATCAACACTACTCTAGGTTTGATCCTATGTGCATCATAACACAGAATGTGTTCCTTACCTAATTCGGGTAAGATCATAGTTAGTGTTGCGTTCAAAATCCTCTTTATCTTCTAGTATTCATTCTCACATGGCCTATACCATTCAAACATTATGATTTTATTGGTTTTTCCCAAGAGAGGCATTTACAAGTTGGATAAGTCTCTAATTAACCTTTGGTAATAACCCACTAAACCCAAAAAGATTCAAATATCAAAAACATTATTCAGATACTCCCAAGAAACAACTACTTAGACCTTCTTGGGGTCTACTGACACAAATTATTATGAGATTATGTGACCTAATAAATATTCCTTTTTGATCCAAAAGTGACACTTATATGGCTTAGAATATATCATATTATCTCTCGGTGTACTAAGGATAATGTCAAGATGTTTGGCATGATCATCTGATGTCTAGAAGTACACTGTGATGTCATTAACAAATACATACACAAACTGATCTAATTATGGGTGAAATATTTAGTTCATCAAGGCTATAAACACAATTGGAATGTTCATTAGGCAAAATGGAATTACAAAGAACTCAAACAATCCATATCTTCTTTTAAATGATATATGTGGTATATCAGAAGGTCTCATACTTATTTGATGAAACCCCAATCTAAAATAAATATTGGAGAACATAGAGGGACCCTTGGCTATTAAAAAAGATCATCAATACACTATATAGAGTTCAGGTTCTTGATTTCATCTGGTTCAACTTATGGTAGTCAACACACAAGTGCAACCTTCTATTATCCATCTTAGAAAAAAACAAGATATCCCCACGGTGACATACTCAAATAGATTGATGGTTTGAATTATAATTAATAAAACTAAGTCTTGATCTCTTGAATCTCTTTTGGTTCCATTTATTAAGGTATTATGGAAATTGGATCAGATTTAGGCATTAGCTCAATAGTAAACTCAATTTTCCTCTTATGTGGATACTCTGAGAACTAATCTAGAAACATGTCCTAAAATTAATCCACAACATGAGTGAATTCATCATACTTTATTCCCCTGTAATTTACGAATAGAATCATAACCTAGGATATGATATCACCTAGTCACTAAAGAACTATACTTTCATGGCCTTCTTGAATATCCCATTCCATTTTATGATCATAGATTTCACCCCCAGGAGATGTGAAAGTCACTCACCTATGGTAACAATCAATGTGAGGTTGATATGAAACCAACTATTTCATACCTAGTATCAAGTAAAAACCTTACATCTAGAATATAAACATATACCAAAGGAAATAGTAATCGCCAACATTGACGGCACACCCCTTACAAATGAATATGCCCTCCAATTGCACCCCTAATGGAATGTTGATCTACATTAACCGAAACAAACACTCCATCACCAGACCCAAACCATTAACAATCCAAATAAATATAAAACAATGTGGTGATCATATATCAAATAAATCACTATAAAGTGTGGAATATATAAGAATTGTACCTTAAATTGTTGATGACCTGACCTTGATTCAAACAGGTGCACACTAAACTATATGTAGAATAATTATCCTGTTACCTTGAGCTCCCATCTAAGTCTCATGTGCTACAATGATCTACCAATATGAATGATCTTTTTCTAAAGCACCTCATCCCCCACTCAAAACATTATGGATAGTAAAAATCTATCATCTAGAATAATATAGGGTTGAAGATCCCCTTATGGTTCTTTACATTGACCTAGTTTCTCCATCACTACCCATATGTTAATGGTTTTAGAAGAACCACTATATGTGTCTTATTAGTCCACCAGATCAACACTCCACTAGTGGTTAAATACCCTGACCTCACATGTGAATAGGCTCTCCACACTATTAGAAAACCACTTGACCACTTCCCTGAGAGTATGATTCTCTCCCCTGGATATTCTGCCTACCACCACCTCAAAAAAGTTATCATAATGATGCTTTATACTATTGAAATATGTGCTATTATATCACCCATGTAAGAATATTTATCTACCACTTTAGGACTCCTTCAGGTTACCATCATAAATTAGAGCTTGATTCACTACCTCAGTTAACTTCTTCAAATGGAAGATATTCATCGATGAATTGATCTCACATTTAAGTTCATCCTTGAAATTTTTTCATCATTGTTACATTATCCCCTATCAACATCAAAATAAAATACTAAATTTTGGTAAATTTGGTAGCATAGTCCATCACTAATGTATCCCACTAATTCAAACATATAAACTCTTCGGCCCTTTACTACCTAGGGGTCTTTGGGTAAAAGTGTTCCAAGAACTTATCATGAAATTCCATCCAAATCATTCCATCTAACTACTCATCTCAAATATGGTTATCCTACCAGTTCTTTTTTAGTCCCCTCACCATATAAGTTATCAATATAACCCTCTTCTCTGATGGTGTCTCCATGTGATCTATAATCATCTAAATCGACTCAATTTAGAACCTATCTACCTCAGGCCCACCATCTCCAATGAACATTGTTGGAAACTATAGCTGGAACTCCCTAGTCATGTCAAATATACTTGGAAGAACCCGCACTGGATGTCTCTATATAAAATTCATAAATATTTTGAAATTATCATGAAATGTATCTCTCTTCCTATCACTAAGAACTAATAGGGGCTTTGGTTCCACTACCAAAGCCGTATTCCTCCTTCACCCTACCGGTAAACGTCATCGTGGATGCATCTATCTAAAATTAAAAACACACATCTAAGGGAACATAACATATGGTTTTCATAGTTACATGAAAGATGGTGTTTTAAAACTATATATATCAATATATCCTATATACACTAACCCAACAGTCATAATCTCAACACCATTATTATACCAAACCATCCATATCTAGGGACATTGGCTAACTCAAGGTAAAAAAATTCCCAATTACAATAGAAACCATTTTAACCATTTCAATTAATATATTTAAATTTAAAACAATTAAAACCCCTTTTTATTTGGAACAATTAATTTAAATACACAAACCAACCAGGAATCATTTCATATTTTACAACCCAACCATAAAATTCCTTTATATGTGTGCCTAATATGATACATATCTCATAAATCCCTGAGTGACTTGAATGATGCATGCGTACAAAAATCTCATGTCATGTATCCCATGAGTAAATTATTAAAAAACAATAATATAAATAAAAAATAAATTCACCCAATGTAAAATAATATTTCAACTATATTAAGAAAACATCAGGAACAACAATCCCACCCTAGGAACTTAGGTTTTCCCCCAAACATGGGTAAGAAACTTCCATGAACAAGCTCATATTCAAGGCCTAAAAAATATTAGTATAATGTCAAATTCTCCCAAATAGTAAGACAATAAAAAATAAATTCACCCTGATACCACATTATAGCATCCCATCCTAGGTCACTCAAACTAGTAGTTGAACTAGTTCATTACATGACCTTAGTCATGACTCACTGCATGCCATAAGCTACCGAATTATAGCAAGGATCTAAAGTAAAGTTTAAGGATATTGTACCCTCTTTATCAGAATAATACAAAAGTGGAAATAATAATTAATATAGATAAAAAAATATCCATTAGTAATCATACATCACAAAACCAAATCCCAAAACTAGGTAAAAGCCCCAACCAATAGAGTAAAAATTTCATGCCATAACAGTTTCATGTGTCAAAATAAATCCAAAATAAAGACACATTAACAATCCAAAAAATGGGTCCTAACATCATGTATGGTCCCCTCATCTTTTCTCCATCCCATTTCACAAATCATCCATCTATCTCAAGGCCTTTTACCTAATCTAGACCTACAACCATGAAATATGCTCGGGTACCAACGAAGGCCTGAGCACGATGTGAGTATGACTCAGTAGGCCACCAAATATTATGTGTAAAACAATATATAGTCTAAAAATAGTGTATATATAATAACAATAGAAACAATAGATAAGTTAATAAATGAATAAAATTGTCAATTAATCAATTATCAATTAATCACTTTGGACCTCAGGTTCTACTTTATCACCCAGGAAAACCAAATCTACTTTGACCCATGATAGAAGTATAAACTACACACCGTAGAGGTTAAAAACTTTTCATTAAGAGGGGTTTTCATTATTCATTCTAATTCTTAGAATTGAGGGGCATTGGTCCAATTATCTACACCAATTCAAATAATATTAGTTCTTAAAACCTCATGTCGGCACCCAAGCCAAGAATAAGGAATGCCATGTCCAACATTTCAAATATAGGATGTGGAGAAACATTTTTAGCCATCCTAAATCAAGGATATGGACCATCATGCTCATTATCTGTACCCACAGGTGTGGAGCATCAAGTCCATCATTTCCATCTAGAGATATGGATCATCATGTCCATCATCCTCAAACCATTCCTTCATGATATGCAATTCAATTTTCAACTTACTTAACCTTCAAAAATAATAAAAAACATAGGTATACCTTTAAATCAATAATTATTTGATATGGTCTATAATACCCATAACCATTAACCCCATTTCATTTTTAAACAATTTCATCATTTATTCTTATAAATATATTATCCAATGTTCTTTTAAATCATTTAACAAATCAACCAACACCCTTTTTAACTATTTACTATTTCTTCCCTTTATCATTTCATGAACTATTTAATTATTAATAAAGGAGAAAAATACCAATTCCATGATAACAATTCATGCAACAATTATTACAATTATAAACTCATAAACACTCAATTCCATTATGTACAACCCATTTTGCCATTTTCAAGGGATTGGAACACCCTATGGGTGGCCATAGGCCCAATATAAAATTCTTTGACGGACCTGAAGTGATCCATAAAGGTTTTAGCATATAATTTAAAGTCCCAAACTATTATTCTTAATAATGAATAAATTATGTAGAAACATTTTCACAATAAAACATACCATATACACAATAACAATATCAACACTATGGTAAATAGTTGGTAGACCACCTACCCTGTGCTTATAGATGAATACTAGTCCAATATAGACCTTTGATTCATGCTAAAACAGCCATAAAAATATAATTAAAGAACTCCCTAGAAATAGGGCTCATCATACCTAGATGAAATGGTAAAATTAAGCTATGAATATTCTAAAAAATATAAGTAAATAGACTTATAGACTTACCTAGGGCTTAAAATAATAAGAAATGGCACTTCAAATGCCTTATAATCGAGGGAGAACTACCTTTGGAAGAAGAGGGAGCTCTTAGTTTGAAACCTAGGATGATGGGGGTGGAAGTAGGACAAAAATCAGGTGGAAATGTATAATATTAGAAGTTCAAAATGGTAAATTCTTCAATTTTAATGAAGTGAAAGGTTTGGTAGTACAGTTTCGAAAACCGTGCGCCAACCATGTGGCCACATATGTCTATGGAAAGCATGGGATACATGATTTTTTGGGCCACCCAAATAGTTTGAAAAACTTTCCAGAAGCTATGTGAATAATCTTGACCAATCCCTCATAGTTTCTAGGCTAACTCACATGTTTTGTGAAACCATAATCCTCCTTTAATCATGTTGTACATTCACAGTTCCTGATTAAAACTAACTCTAAAATAAATATGCACCATGTGAGGTAAGACCCTATTTTACACTTTTCTAAGTCTCAATTGTCATGACCCAATCCATACTTGGGCTCGAGCCACAACTAACCCAATCCCACCTTCTTAGGCTAGGGGGTGGAGACTATCACAGAAGTCACAATAACTTTAGGAGGCTTGTTCCTAACTACCTATACACTGACATGCATCCAGGTTGATGTAAAAGTCTAGAGGTAAAATAAAGTAAAATATGAAACCTAAAAAAAATAAAAAAAAAAGTATGAATCGACCATTAAAACTGTATGAGTACAATAAAGTAAGATGAATAGGAAAAGGTAAAAAAATACCTGCCCAACTGAAGAAAAGTCTCAACCTGACAGAAAACTGAAAGTAAAATAACTTAATAAGTCTCGCTCCTAATACCTGGTTGTGAACACCGCACGTGTTCCAAGCTCCCGTATCCCTGAGTTCCTCCAGATCCTCGATCAAACCAGTCCATCATCTACATAATGAATGATGCATGCGAGCAAAGCTCCTATAGGGGTGAGTATAAACATTCTCAGTAGGACACCCTAAAAAGAAGGGGGAGTAGTATGAGATACAAGTGGAAGAGAAGTACAGTAGATAGAACATGGTACAGTGAAAGAGTGTAGCTCAACCCAACAAGAGAGTGAAGTAAGATCATCCGAACACAAGGATAAAGGAATGTTGAGAATGTGAAATTCTCATCGATTCTTCACTACCTATAGTATGAGATTAGACTCTTCTAACCATGAGAACCTAGACACAGAAATCATGTGGTATACCCCGCATGTCTTCGCCTCTCTTGTATGGGGAGTATCCAGATCCCAGAGAGTGGGTACTGAAATGGGTTTTATAAATATATATATATATATATGTCCTCAACCAAAGAAACCCAAATGAGATAGTAATGGGATCTATATATTATATCTTATCACAGGAAAAGAGTTTCCAATGGTCCCTGAATAAACCACCATTAATACCCAATATTCGTCATGTATTCCTTGAACCGTAAGTCAAAGGGACTAAAACACCACACCATAATTATATCCACTTTGAGCGGATCTATCTCACCCACACAGTTTTAGGTCACGTCATAAGGATGCATATTTGTGGGGAAATCACCCCTCTTACCCATGAGTATATGGTTACATCAATACAAACCTCTTCACTGATTCGCCGGGAACACCCCTACCCAGCCCCGTTGAAGGGTGATACATTGGAGGGTAATCCAGTAATAGAAGGTGATGAACGTCACTACGCAGCCCCACTAGAGGGTAATCCAAAAAGAGAAGATGGGGAAAACCACAACCCATCCCCACTAGAGGGTAAGATCAGAAGATAAGACGGTGTACGCCACTACCCATCCCCACTAGAAGGTAAGACGGTAGTGCTCTGGTTATTCTAAAAACATCACTGCAATCATTGTCGTCATTGAACACCACTAGACAATAATCGAGTTCAGAAAACCACTCTCCATAACCCATAAGTGAAAATGGAGTTCACCACCACGTTCTACGTAGAAGAACATGCAGTATAGGCTATTTATTTTCCCAAAATGGACAACTGGTGAAAAGGGTGATTTTCACTACAACACACCCGAATAGGCCTTTGTGGTGACCACATTCTAAACCCTAACTTCAAATTCTAAAATTTGTCTCAAAACATCTCTCTCAAAGATTGGATCATACTGTCATAGATGGTACATCAAAAGGATGCCTGATTCAAAAGACACGGGTGTTTAAAAATTCAAAAGGGGGGTTATGGAGCTGGTGGACCAACTCTCAGTCGGTCCGCCTATCACAGTGGTCGACCGACTAACCGTACCCCACGCCATGGTACCTACTACGATGGTCGACCATTATGGTCGATCGTGGATGTTCGACCATCGATAGACCTGGGATAACCTTGGATCCGACCCAGTTTATTGGGTTTGGCCCATTGGGTTGGACCCGACCCACTTGTACGACCCATCCTAGTTCATCTGGGCTGGCCCGTGGCGGCTCGGCCCGCTAGCCGATGTGGCCCGACCCACGACCTACTCACCACCAGTGTCAATCTGGTCGACTGGATGTGTGATATTCATGATGGCAGTCACTGCCTAGGGTCACACCGCACAACCCCTCCTGGCCAACCGACTAGACCATGTGACTCACCACATCACACCACCACTGGATCGTGGTGTCACCACAGCTCCACGGACTTTCGTCGAAGCGGACCACCGCTAGAAGACGCCGGCAGCGCCCCTGTGGTCTATTTTGTGGACCTCTAGGCTCAAACAAGTCACTTCATCATGATTTTGTTAGTGGATTGGGGACCCTTATGATGATATATTCATTGCGCCTCCCTCTAATCATCGATCCGTTGGTGGTTGGTTGCGCCCAAAAGTTATGGCCAATATCTACAAAGAACGGATGATGACTGATGGTTTAAAAACTGATTTATTGTCATGTTTGTGCTTCCATTGATGATTTGATGATAAAACATCGAACATAAACCAAGAAATTAAATATTCAAATTAGAAACTGAATCGAAAATAAAAAACAGGATAAATCTTACATTGATTCAGTCATTCGTTGTTGGAGACACATCCACGGCACTCCCACTTCAATATGCTAAGGTTCCAGTGGATATTGCTCCTCGATCCGGTAAAGAACAAAAAAGAATGGATAGAGAGAAATAGAGAGATTATTTTTTAAGAGATAAGGGATTAGGGCTAACCCTAATCCCAAATCTCTAATTTCCTATTTGTAGGATCACCACACAGTGCGGAATCTGAAACCATCATGCCCCCTCATTTTATGTAGCGCCTAGGAAAAATACACCATTATGAACTCAATGGAGGTCTCAGATTTCCAATCTGATCCCACATATGAAAGTTATATAACACGAAATTAGGGGTAAAATAACTACATCTAACTATTTTAATTATGATTTTTCCCCTGGATAGCTTTTTCCAAATAATTCTTGTACTGACGAAAGTTATACCCCTCCTAGGGTAAACATTGTGTTCCAGACTCAACTATAGACTCAAATTTCTAATCTGAGCTACTTTTTGAGAGCTATCCAATTTCCATTGTGTACATAGTATGAAATATACTAAATATTTTTATAACATTAATTTCGGGCACACTGGGCCTCAGAATAGCATGTCTTTTGAGTGCCAAACTCTAGAAATATATATTGTAATATTTAAAAGTATTACAAGGCAGAAATCGGAACTCTAAATCATGCCCCTCGAATTCACTCAATTTCTTCCCTACTCTGGGGCATCATTCCACACGCCATTCAAAATGATTTTGATCAAAGTAGAGAAAAAAGTACCTAGTCAAAATGTTGACATATTGTAGTAGAATTGTCCACTTTGTCTTGTAAGGCTTTGATATGTAAGAGTTTTCCCTAATTCTATAAAACTCTAAACCAAAAATATCCTAGAAATTTAAAAATTTAAACCCTTTTTATAAATCAAGTAATTATTGATTTTTAAGGTATGAATCATTATAGTTAGTATGAATGGAAAATATTATGTAACTTTAGAGGTTAGGATGATTCAGACGAGGATATTTTAAGAGTTTTACATACCATCATTGGGTTAATAATTCTGAATTTGATCATAATTTTTAAGGTATAGATACTCTTTTTGAGGTTTTATGATATGGTAGTTTAAGATGATTAAGGATATTTTGGGATACATTTATAGGAATAAAACCCTTGGGTTTAGTATGTGTTTTAGTTAAAACGTTATTTGAGGAATAATGTTCTTTTATTTTTTGGATATAAGTTGAAAGGTATTTTTAACCTTTATGGTTAATGAATTCTTTAATGTTGAGGTAATTATTGTTAATTATGATAAAGGGATAATAAATTTAGGGAAAATATGATTTATCGTATAGATAATCGTAGATTGAAAAGTTATTTGTTGAATAAGTGTTTAATGTTAATTTTAAATAATTTCACTATATTATAATTGTTATATGATTAAGAAAAATGAAAGTATTATTGGTTAAGATGTGATTTTATTTGAGTATTTATATATATATTATCTTTTGGAAGTATATATGATTTTATTATAGATTTATGGTGATTCAAATGATTTATGGAAACAATTTACATATTTATGAGATTATATGATTAGGGAATATTAAATTTTTGTATGTGTCTTTATAATCAATTTATGTTATTTTTAGATAACTATTATATTTATCTTGGAATCATATATGATAAAAAATTTCTGTTTTTTGGTTTTTGAACATAATGATAAATATCTTGAATAGTTTTAAGTTAATTTATTTATGGAATGATTTAAGTTAAACTTTGGGAGTTATTGTTGAGGGATTAGAGATTAATGTAGTATTTATTCATCTAAATGATTATTCAATATAGATATTATCTTATCTTTAACTAACTATTTTTGGTTTTATTTAGAGGATGGAAGTAGGAGAAAAAACTTTATATCCTTTTTTGGGTCTTAAAATCCATTAAAAGTTGAATATAGTGCTTTAGGAATGAAAAATTCATCTTGAATATTCATTGTTTAGAATAATATATAAGATATTAAATTTAAAATTATTGGAACACAATTGAAGGATGAAATTACACTTATAATATGGAATGAAATCAAGTATGTATATTTTCATAAAATATCTATCTTGATAGTAAAATAGTTCTTCAAATATATCGATATATATATATATAAAGTCACACTAAAATATATAGGTATTCTTTTAGAAACTCATATTCAATTATAAATCATGTATAGGTACATTATTTTAGGAAGCAATAAGCTCTCTAATCCAAACCTAGAAATTACTTTTCATGATGAATTGTATATTTTATTTTATTACTATATTATGTTCAATTAATTTTGAGAGAATTAAATTAAGATTATGAGGTTGAAATTTATTTAATGGGAATAATATAACACCCTAATATTTAAGTTAAAAATAATACAATTTTGTATTTCATGTACCACACGGAATACTCAGCTTAAAATGAACAGAGATATATTATTAAAATATTATTATTTAAATATTAAATGTATCACCTAGCTAATAAATTGGTGGGTATGAATATGAATAAATAAATTATGAAATATATTTTGAGAAATTGTATTTAATATAAATTTATTGATTAATTCTTAGGAAAAAAGAACACAAATTTAATTAAGATCATAAAACATTAGAGATATTTTTTGAGAAAACTGATTTATATATCAAAAAGTATTTTTATAAAAAAAATATAATCACTATATATGAATGATTTAAATTAAATTTATAGATCATTTATTCATTAGAATAAATTAACATTCATCTATGGTGGTTAATATATAAGGAAAAATTATAAATTCATTTTATACTTTAACAACACACTTTCTTCAAAAATAGTTTTTATTAGTTTTTATGTTTGAATATTATGATTTATTTATACCAATTATTGAAATTTTTTTTTATAAAATGAATATAATTTTTCAAATCATCATTAAAAAACAATCATAAGATAAATTTTTGGTATTTTTTTTAAATATTGATTTTTGGATGAACAGTGAAAAATACCGATTTTGCAAAAACAATCATTTATTTTCTTTAAATCAAGTAATTTAAAATCACCATTATATTTTATATTTGTTTTAAATTAAAATAATTTTAATTTAATTAAAAATTACACTTAATTATATTTTAATCGACATTATACTTGATTTTATTATAAAATCATTTTATGCTTAAAACATGAATTCTTTTAAAAAAATAGTTTTTTCTTGCATTGTGCGAACATATGCTTAAATTAATTTTCACCACTTTGGAAATTAAATCTTATAAATTTTATTACATATTTTTAATAATCATGTTCAAATTTTGTAATAATTTTCATTGTTTTTCTTTTTTTTCATAATGAATAGTAACCACGGTAAAAGTTTATCACCATAGTAAAGATTAAACTGGGTTAGTTAGGATTAAAATTATCATATAAGGCTTCAAAATATCTCAAAAACCTTCCTTAATATCATTTTATGTCTTTAATTTATTCATAATATTCATAAATTTTAAAATATGTCAATTTTAGCCATCTTTTTTATGATTATGACCCTTATATTATTTTAAGTAAAGAGTAATAACATAATGTCACTCTCCCTCACTTATTATGTTATCATGGTATGGATATAGATAAAAATAACCTATTAATGAATATATATTATATAATAGATAAATAATAAATTATATTTATGATATCAATTTATTTTTTATTTTTAATTGTGGCTTAATTTCCAAAAACACTTACACAACATCGACGCAGAGCTTGTGCTAACAATAGAAAAATAAAGTAAATGATATTAAAATCATTAAAAGTGATAATTTTTTGATGAATTATGATGTACTAAGAATTTTATGGATAATTATGAATTTTATGTTTTGGATAAAGTGTTTATATTTAAATCATATTGTTATATTGTTGTATTTAAAATCAAAATTTGTTTATATTTCCAAAAATAACTTTAAATGTTATTTAATGTTTAAAAATTGTTTTTAAATAATTATAAAATCATAAAAAACTATAATGATTTAATTTTTAGGTAATTTTTTAATATGTAATTAATGGTACTTTTTAACTTGTAATTTTAAAAATTACTTTCATGACCCTTATAGGTTGAAAATTTTGTTACTATGGTTAAGGTCAAAAGGGTTAATGAGGGGTTAAACTAAACGATATGGTTCAAAATGACACTTAAAATTTTATAAATTATATTGGTTGAATTAATTAGTAAATTTCACTTCTTATATTCAAATATATAGAAAGTTTGAGCCATTTTACATCAGTTAAACACCTATTATATATTATTATTTCATGTATTTACAAGATTGCCACTCACCTCACTTATAAAAGGGCACCTTATCTCTTCTATTAATCACACCTATTGAGGCATTTATATCAACAAATATATGAAAAAATACCTTAAAAATCTTAATAACCATTTTTTATAGGTTTTTTGAACACCACAAGACCATCCTATATGGGTTAAGGTTTGAGCCTATAGAGGTTTCCAAAGAATAGTTATAACTCTTAACCTAGTGTTTAAATGTTTATTTCCTATTCCACCACCTTAAAATATTTTATAACTATGATGATATGATAAAATAAGTATATTAAATATAAATAAGTTTTATTATTTCTATTTCACACCCATTTTTTATCTTCTTTTACATCCTATGGGAAATGAAAACATCGCTTGTGTATATGTGTGGACTACCACCTCCACAAACCGATGTGTTTCATTTTTCATCACTGACTCACAAGGATGTTTATTATGATATATTTAATAAATACATATGATATTAAATAAATAATTATGATTCTTGAAATATAATATATTACTTACCTTCTTACCCTTTGATCTATTGAAAAATGATAACAAAGTCTATATGTACATGTGGACTGCCACCTTAACGTAGCGATGTGATTTTCTTTATATAATCCATTCATAGATGGTCATAAAAATGTATTTAATATATAAATATGATAAATATTTAAAGATTCATATTCCAGTCATAGTTTAACCATAACCCCTTTGATCATGGTCAACCAACCAAAGTTGTTTTGGGATTATAACCCGAACATCCTCAAAACGTCTAACATGAACTTAATAGATTTAGTAACAGTGTAATACATGGTGATAAATAAAATAAAATGGATAACTATAAGGTAATGATATTTAAAAAGGTTCTTAAAAACATAAATAATTAATGTAAATTTATTATACATTATTTTAAGAATTTATGAGGTGATTCAGACTCGAGGAAAGGGATTTCTCATCTAAATTTTCTTTCTTTGTGACTTATGTCATTTTAACCACAAGTATTATTTTTTGTGGCGAATATATTTCCATTTATATGTATTTTATAATTAATTTAATAAAATTAAGCTGGATTAAAAATACTTTTCACATTATATCCTTCAATGTTCTTTTGATTTAAATTTTATGAAAGTGGTAAGGGATTTTTTTTTAAACATTTTTTATTATTATTCTTATAAAATCATTCTCTTATATATCCAATTAATTTAAAATGTTTCAAGAATGTTATTATTTATAATGACATGATATTTAATGTAAATTTAAACAAAACTTATGTAACACCCCGAGCTTCCACGATACGCTTCTCATTCAATAATGCAATAGGTTGCATTGTACGCAACTTCGTGTTCTAAAACACCGCGACTAATCAAAGTAGCCGTTATGAATAGTAATAACCACTTTTTAAAATTATAGAAATTTTATATTTCAAAATGGACTTCATTTTTGTATTCGTAATATCGAAATTATCCAAAGTTGAATTTTTTGTAATTTTCTGAGAACTTCCAATTTTTTTATGAATAGTGAAAATTACTTAAAAACAACTTTTTTAATAAAACTAATTTATAGTGATAATTTATACTATTTAGTGGTTTTAAAGTATAATTATAATATATTTTTACTATTTTATCCAATGGTGGTCATTAGAATTAATTTAACATTGAAATTGGACATAAACAATTGCCAATCTTTTTATATAAATTGTTTCTTAAAAACACGCTATTTGTTGTAACAGCGGGAATTAATTATAAAATTAATTAATACAACTTATATGTTTGGAATTTTTTAAAATATACATCATTTTTGAATTCAGAATATCAATTATATCTTAGGGTGAAATTTTGGCCTTGTTCTGAAAAACTTCAATTTTTGATGAATAGTGAAACCACTAAGTGGTAGTTAAATAACTGATTTTTCGTTTAAATGAAATATTACCACTTCTGTGATTTGATTTTCAAAAATCCGACATACATGGTTGTCATTAAGAAGTAAAATGTGGTTCAATAAGATTAAAATAATTCTTTTGGTGAATAGTAACTTTTAAGTTCTTAATCGCGATTAGAGGTAATTAGTGTAGTTTAAGGTACATATAATGTTTTAATAATATGAGATGAGCATGAAACTTGTCCTACTCCTATTGGATGAGTCATGTCCGGCCAAGACAACCCATGGGTCAACTTGGGGACCCCATGGAGCCACTTTAGTTGGAAAATGAAATTAATATATATTTATTTAATGTTAAAATTAAATTGACACAAACATGAGTTATTTTACTAAAACAGTTTTTAAGTGGGGTTACACAAGTCCAAATTTTGATTATAAATATTCATTAGAAAGCTAAAAATATTTCCTACATCATAGTATTTTTTTTATAATTTTTAGACATTAAATAACTTAAATTATTTATGACATCATTATGATGCGGCGATGACCTCATTATTTAACGATTTAAATAAAATGAGAAGATAATGAAAAATCCAAGGCTTACACTTGTCAAAAGCCTATTTGATGAAGCGATTTCGAACCCTTATCACCTTATCCACGAATTATATAAGTTTGGGACCTTTAGAATCCGAAAAGCATGGTATAATAATGTAACATTTCAATCTTTCCAAAAGAGCCCCTCCTCTCCTCTTATAAAAGGCCCCCACCTCTATCACCTTATTCACACTTTCAGGCCTTTTGGACAGGCCAACCTCTGCCCAAATACTCTCCCAACATTTCTCCCTTCATCCTAGAAGCTTTACTTTAGTCATAAATCCATCCTAATGAGTCCTTTTGATCAAATCAAAAGGAAGAACCCGAAGAAGAGGTAACATTTTCATCACCCTCTTTCATGTTTCTTTCTTCTTCCACTCCCTCTTTGTCTATTATTTCAATTCTAAAATTATAAATCCAGTATATTCTATATACTGTGATGTTATTATAAATATGGAACAACCATATTCAGTATTCTACCCATCATTTGAATGACATGTCACTATACGTGCGTACGTACGGCTTACCGTCTCCACGTCGTGGTGTAATTGTTATTCAATATATTATTATTTAGATGGGTATAATAATGATATTTAATTCATGTAAATAATAAATATAACATGATAATGATTCTGTATATATGATATACTATCCAATTATATATTATTTTAATATCAAAATAATGATATTGTCGCTCGTGGCGTACGTACGGACTACCGTCTCCACGAACGCGATGAGATTCATTCTCCGTCGTATCCATTCAAGTATCATTATCATTTGATAATTTAAAAATAATGTTTAAGTACATGATATCATTATGGATATGAATAAGATACAACCTATCCATGAAAAACATGACTTACGTAACAAAACATATAAGAAAACGAGTAAGTTAACACCCGAAACAATGATAAATCTAAGATATTGTTAACAAAGCAATGTTAAAAGATCATATATGATATCATATGAATGTATATGATTCTCGTATAATTTAATAACAATTATTTCACCATTATACAGGAGGTTAACCTACCCCAACCAAGGAAAAGTACAAGGTAAGGGTTTACTTCACAACCTTTTCATTATCCAAGGTTGTTTATACATAATTATCTACTGGGACCTCGTTATCATCCACATCCATGTTTCTTCAAAATGTATTTCAAAACATTTTTATTATTTACAAGAATATGGGTTAAAGTCATTTATACCCTTTTTGACTTTTTATAAGAGAATCTTTCCATCGTTTTCAAAACAAGGTCCTTTTTAACCTTTTCGACAGAATTGAGGTAAGAATGTTTTTAACTTATACGGCGGGAGCAGTTATTTTCCTCCGTTATAAAATATTCAAAGCCTTCCTTACAAGCTTATAAGAATATTTTCAAGAAAATGTTTTGTTTTAAACAATTTCAAAAATAGAAAGAGATATTTCTCTAAAAAGTGTTTTGATTTCATTTATGTCAACATCCTTTGATGGATTTTACACTTATTTGAAGTTGATTTATTATAATACAAAACTTCTATATTGTATTGAAGGTTTTTGTGATATGTTTGACTGTGGATGTGCTATTTTATACCATTCATAGTTTATGGTGAAATTATTGACATTTCGTATGCTAGTTTTAATACGAATGTTTATGTTATGTTTAAACCTTTTCATATGGGAATGAATTGGACTTAATATGTGACGGGTGGAGCCCGCTATAGCTCCTCGATGCATCGGTAGGTCTCATGAGACAAACTAGTGTCTTGGCACAAGGCCTTTACAAAATCTTATTTGTAGTCTTGGCACGAGGCCTTGGCTATGTGGTTATGATAGTCTGGCATTATGCATTCCAACATTATGAAAGTGGTTAGTGATTTTTCATGTGATTATTCGATTAGTAGAATATCCATGTGAATGAGTAAATGGCGTTATTTCATTTTACTTTTGCCATATTATGTTGATATTCAAGTTTAAAAGGCTTTTGTTTTAGTTATACATTGCCTTAAATGTTTATTCTTATTTATGAAAGTTTCCGCTATATTGTTATCCTTACTGGGCATTTGAGCTCACCCCTTTTCTATGTTTTATTTTTTCCCAGGAAGTGAAGAAGTAAATTATGAATGGACCTGCAGGGATATTATGAGGGGATAATAGTGTGGACTTTGGAGACATTATTTTGTTGTAGTAGTTTTTCATTTTATGACGTAATGTAAAACTTATGAATGTATCTAGTATTTCCAAGGCTACTAAACTAATCGGTCTTTCGAGACTTGATCTTTTGTGATCATACCAATGTTACGAATTAATGCACCGGCTCTGGGTAGCTGGGGTCGGGGCGTTACAACGTAACTTTCAGAGGCAGTTTAGTACTAACCTTGGAAGCTATATTTAGACAAACTATGATTAGAGAACGTAGACCTAAGATGAACTTTGAGGATTAGTATAGAAGAA
The DNA here is from genome assembly GCA_963277665.1 of Viscum album. Lineage (NCBI taxonomy): Eukaryota > Viridiplantae > Streptophyta > Magnoliopsida > Santalales > Viscaceae > Viscum > Viscum album. The sequence continues at coordinate 1,531,357,011 of OY728161.1, read as the reverse complement.
CTTCCTAAAAATTTTGGTATTGTAGAGATTTTGTGAGTTTTCCAAGCAATACATCCCAGTCTGGATACGAGTAGGTAGAGGCGGCTCTGGCACAGATGTACCTAGGGGTAAAACCTGAAAACACCGCTTTGAGCTAGACTCGAACGGGAACTGGTGCACGACAACGGGCCTTGCTGCACTCTTGGTTACGACACTCCCGGGGGATATGCTTAGGATAATTCCCATTTTCTTTACAAACCACTATGAACGGTTATGAATATATAATTCCTCAAATAAAACCTTTTTATGATTATGGATTATGTCCATAAATAGTTCAATTTATGTAAAGTATTTTACAAGTATGGAATTATGTATTTTGATTCATAAACTAACCTAGTTTATGCCATTGTATAGAAATGGTGCCCAGTAGAAGGAATGTGAACTCCAGCAATATGTATGATCCAAAGAGTAAGAAGGATCGTATCTTTCACGATATTAAGCCAACATTTCGAAGGGAAATAGTCTCCCATGTGGTCTCAACATATGAAGAAATAGTATCATGTGTTAATAAGATAAGTAAAGAATTATCTGAGTCCTATGGCTTTGAAGCGAAGCAAGAGACGAAAGGTATGGAAGAGAGAATGATGGATAAAGGGATGAGGGGAAAGAAGAATTTTCCAATATGTGGTAATTGTGGGAAGAAACATCATGGAAATTGCCTAAAGGGAATGGGAGTTTGTTATAAGTGTAGAGAAAAAGGACACAAAGTGCGTGACTGCAAGGGTAAGAAAATGGTTTCAAATGTACAATGCTTCTTCTGCAAGGATTGGGGACACTACGCAAACCAATGTCCAAATCATCATAGTATGCCCCAAATGATGTTATTGGATAATAATCAAGTAATGATACTACCACAGATGAGGAGTAATGATTAGAGTTCTTATGTTGTTATTAAAGAATTTTGTAATTTGAGTGTTGTATCAATGATGTACTGGTTATAATAATTATGGAGTAAATAAGTATTGTACTGCAGTATTATTTCATCAAGGACTTGAGATTGTGTGGAACCAAGAAAAGTGACTCCACAGTAGGTTAAATTTTTGGAAAATATATGGTTGAGAGAAAGATAAACCATAATATGGTTCTGATACCGAGATAGTGATTTTGGAATAAGACGTGACTGATTTGGATAAATTATATTGGATATTCTTAACCTATTTGAAACTGATTGATGATTTGTATACATTTTTTGGATAGAAGGAGTATATCTAGTATTCTATAAGGAATAAGGGATCATGGTAATTCAGTATGTTTAAAAAGAATACATGATGAAGGTGTTCACATGTTGTTACATGGAAAAAAGGATCTTCATTATGTTTACCTTCCTTATAAAATTTGGACTGTGAGTTGGACAGAAGTATTTTGGATAACTATAAAGGTTGGAATGGATTAAGTTGATCTTTGGATAGTATTGTTTAAGGTTAAAAATTTATGAAGATTATTTTTGAATATTATAATACTATAGTTTTAGGAAAAGGACAACCTGCAGGGTGGGCATAACCGTCGCGTCGGACAAAGCTGCAGGAATCGAACCACAATCATAGTGCGACAGGCCTTTATTTCCTACCACTAGCCTACAGGAAGTCCCTGGTTAATAAAAAATAATTTTACTAATCTAAATGGTATGTGTTAACATTTGCAACCTTATACAATTAGTTTAAGTATAATATTTTTGAGTTCTATTATCTTTTTGAGTGAAAGATGAGTTGATGGTTGAAACTCTAACTGTCAAGCATAAATATATATATACCTATCTCTTATTCAATGAATAAATTAATTCTTAAACTTTAGTAAAGGGATATTAAAACAAAAAAATGTGTTATCCTAATACCTTATGTCTTGTTGAACTGATGATATTTTAAATCAACATAGATTGAAGGCTTTGAGGCCCTCAATTTGACAGTTGATTTTGATTGATGACCTCAATCACTCCCTACAAATATTTACGTTTTTCCTCCAATTATATGTCGTTAATTGCCACCAATGTTCTCCTAATCGAGATCATAATTGGGTGGTGACTTTTTCATTTGCCCTTCCCTATTATTAAGGCTAAATTTTATTAATCATATTTCCGATGTGGGTTTTCCTCAAAGGTATTTTCTCTTTTCAACCTTTTATTTTCAAAGAAAAATTTCAAATTGCGAGGACGCAATTTATTGAAGGAGAGGAGAATGTAACACCCTGAGCTTCCACGATACGCTTCTCATTCAATAATGCAATAGCTTGCATTGTACGCAACTTCGAGTTCTAAAACACCGCGACTAATCAAAGTAGCCGTTATGAATAGTAATAACCACTTTTTAAAATTATAGAAATTTTATATTTCAAAATGGACTTAATTTTTGTATTCGTAATATCGAAATTATCCAAAGTTGAATTTTTTGTAATTTTCTGAGAACTTCCAATTTTTTATGAATAGTGAAAATTACTTAAAAACAACTTTTTTAATCAAAATAAATTATAGTGATAAATTATACTATTTAGTGGTTTTAAAGTATAATTATAATATATTTTTACTATTTTATCCAATGGTGGTCATTAGAATTAATTTAACATTGAAATCGGACATAAACAAATGCCAATCTTTTGATATAAATTGTTTCTTAGAAACACGCCATTTTTTGTAACAGCGGGAATTAATTATAAAATTAATTAATGCAACTTATATGTTTGGAATTTTGTAAAATAGACATAATTTTCGAATTCGTAATATCAATTATATCTTAGGGTGAAATTTTGGCTTTGTTCTGAAAAACTTCAATTTTTGATGAATAGTGAAACCACTAAGTGGTAGTTAAATAACTGATTTTTCATTTAAATGAAATATTACCACTTCTGTGATTTGATTTTCAAAAATCCGACATACATGGTTGTCATTAAGAAGTAAAATGTTGTTCAATGAGATTAAAATAAATTTTTTGTGAATAGTAACTTTTTAAGTTCTTAATCGCGATTAGAGGTAATTAGTGTAGTTTAAGGTACAAATAATGTTTTAATAATATGAGATGAGCATGACACTTGTCCTACTCCTATTGGATGAGTCATGGACGACCAAGACAACCCATGGGTCAACTTGGGGACCCCATGGAGCCACTTTAGTTGGAAAATGACATTAATATATATTTATTTAATGTTAAAAGTAAATTGACACAAACATGAGTTGTCTTACTAAAACAGTTTTTTAGTGGGGTTACACAAGTCCATATTTTGATTATAAATATTCATTAGAAAGAAAAAAAGATTTCCTACATCATAGTATTTTTTTTATAATTTTTAGACATTAAATAAATTAAATTATTTATGACATCATTATGATGCGGCGATGACCTCATTATTTACCGATTTAAATAAAATGAGAATATAATGCAAATTCCAAGGCTTACACTTGTCCAAAGCCTATTGGATGAAGATATTTCGAACCCTTATCACCTTATCCACGAATTATATAAGTGTGGGACCTTTAGAATCCGAAAATCATGGTATAATAATGTAACATTTCAATCTTTCCAAAAGAGCCCCTCCTCTCCTCTTATAAAAGGCCCCCACCTCTATCACCTTATTCACACTTTCAAGCCTTTTGGATCGGCCAACCTCTGCCCAAATACTCTCCCAACATTTCTCCCTTAATTCTAGAAGCTTTACTTTAGTCATAAAGCCATCCTAAGGAGTCCTTTTGATCAAATCAAAATGAAGAACCCGAAGAAGAGGTAACATTTTCATCACCCTCTTTCATGTTTCTTTCTTCTTCCACTCCCTCTTTGTCTATTATTTCAATTCTAAAATTATAACTCCAGTATCTTCTATATACTGTGATGTTATTATAAATATGGAACAACCATATTCAGTATTATAACCATCATTTGAATGACATGTCACCATACGTGCGTACGTACGGCTTACCGTCTCCACGTCGTGGTGTAATTGTTATTCAATATATTATTATTTAGATGGGTATAATAATGATATGTAATTCATGTAAATAATAAATATAACATGATAATGATTCTGTATATATGATATACTATCCAATTATATATTATTTTAATATCAAAATAATGATATTGTCGCTCGTGCGTACGTACGGACTACCGTCTCCACGAACGCGATGAGATTCATTCTCCGTCGTATCCATTCAAGTATAATTATCATTTGATAATTTAAAAATAATGTTTAAGGACATGATATCATTCTGTATATGAATAAGATACAACCTATCCATGAAAAACATGACTTACGTAACAAAACATATAAGAAAACGAGTAAGTTAACACCCGAAACAACGATAAATCTAAGATATTGTTAACAAAGCAATGTTAAAAGATCATATATGATATCATATGAATGTATATGATTCTCGTATAATTTAATAACAATTATTTCACCATTATACAGGAGGTTAACCTACCCCAACCAAGGAAAAGTACAAGGTAAGGGTTTACTTCACAACCTCTTCATTATCCAAGGTTGTTTATACATAATTATCTACTGGGACCTCGTTATCATCCACATCCATGTTTCTTCAAAATGTATTTCAAAACATTTTTATTATTTACAAGAATATGGGTTAAAGTCATTTATACCCTTTTTGACTTTTTATAAGAGGAATCTTTCCGTCGTTTTCAAAACAAGGTCCTTTTTAACCTTTTCGACAGAATTGAGGTAAGAATGTTTTTTAACTTATACGGCGGGAGCAGTTATTTTCCTCCGTTATAAAATCTTCAAAGCTTTCCTTACAAGCTTATAAGAATATTTTCAAGAAAATTTTTTGTTTTAAACGATTTCAAAAATAGAAAGAGATATTTATCTAAAAAGTGTTTTGATTTCATCTATGTCAACATCCTTTGATGGATTTTACGCTTATTTGAAGTTGATTTATTATAATACAAAACTTCTATATTGTATTGAAGGTTTTTGTGATATGTTTGACTGTGGATGTGCTATTTTATACCATTCATAGTTTATGGTGAAATTATTGACATTTCGTATGCTAGTTTTAATATGAATGTTTATGTTATGTTTAAACCTTTTCATATGGGAATGAATTGGACTTAATATGTGACGGGTGGAGCCCGCTATAGCTCCTCGATGCATCGGTAGGTCTCATGAGACAAACTAGTGTCTTGGCACAAGGCCTTGACAAAATCTTATTTGTAGTCTTGGAAAGAGGCCTTGGCTATGTGGTTATGATAGTCTGGCATTATGCATTCCAACATTATGAATGTGGTTAGTGATTTTTCATGTGATTATTCGATTAGTAGAATATCCATGTGAATGAATAAATGGCGTTATTTCATTTTACTTTTGCCATATTATGTTGATATTCAAGTTTAAAAGGATTTTGTTTTAGTTATACATTGCCTTAAATGTTTATTCTTATTTATGAAAGTTTCCGCTATATTGTTATCCTTACTGGGCATTTGAGCTCACCCCTTTTCTATGTTTTATTTTTTCCCAGGAAGTGAAGAAGTAAATTATGAATGACCTGCAGGGATATTATGAAGGGATAATAGTGTGGACTGTGGAGACATTATGTTGTTGTTGTAGTTTTTCATTTTATGATATAATGTAAAACTTATGAATGTATCTAGTATTTCCAAGGCTACTAAACTAATCGGTCTTTCGAGACTTGATCTTTTGTGATCATGCCAATGTTACGAATTAATGCACCGGCTCTGGGTAGCTGGGGTCGGGGCGTTACAACTTAACTTTTAAAAAAAAAATTAAAAAGGAATATTTTAAACATTTCTAGTACATGTCACTTTTCACTCTTTTTACAAAAGTGAAACAAAAATGTTTTTTAATGCATAAGATATGAATGAATTTTCCTACCATCATGTCATTTATTCTTTATCAATATTCCTATACAATTTTCTTTTTTATTTAAAAAATATTTTTTTCCCGTTATTCTAAGAATTTTAAATTTTTAAATATTTTCAAAATAAAATGATATTTCTTATTAATTTTATGAGATAACTGAAAAAGTTTTTTCTTATGGTATGAAATTCCAATTTTATGGTTTTTATGATGAAAAGTGAAATTTATAAAAAAATTGACATCAATATATAGTTAAAATTACAAGTTATAATTTTTTTTATTTTAAAACATGATACTTGGGTGTTATTGAATAAAGTGGGAAGGGGGAGTAAACCCTGACCCTTATAGGGAAATATATGTTATATAATGTGTGGGTTAATTAAAGACCTCCAATAAATTGGGTAAATTTATGGATTTGACTGATTTAAGTTACTCCAAAGATAATTTGGATGGAGTTAATTAATCATATGATATGGTGAAGTTAATTTTTGTAAGTTACTCCTAAGAGAATATGGTAGGATTTAACTACTATTATGAAGTGATGAAATTAACTGATGTAGGTTACTCCTTAGAGAATGTTGGAATTATCTTATCCAGTTATTCAATGATGAAAGTGTGATACCTCAAGGTTTATACATGTTTTATCTATTCTTCAAAAAAAATTCATGGAAATATTTTTATTTCAAAAGGTAAACAATAAGTTTACAATTTAAATGATATTTTATGATATTATAAAGGTGAAAGGTTTGTTTTCATGGTAATGATTTCATGAATTATTATGTTTAATTTATGATTTATTATAAAAAAAAATTATTAAATCATTATACTTTAAATTTTATTTCATGACTAGGTAAATTATTTTCTTTATAAAAATTTTATTATGTAAAAGAGGAAAACTTACTTATATTTTATTTTGGGATTTCAAATGGATTGAAAATTTTCTATTGTTTTTATGTCACTTAATGAGTTTTTTTTCTCATTCCATGTTTTCAAAAAAAATCATAGGACATAAGGATGAGTAGGAACAATTATGGAGTCAACTCCTAATGAATTAAATTGTCCTTTAATGAAGAAAGTGTGTCATTAATGAAACAAGATTGTGAATTTGAGAATCTTATTTTTTGGGTAAAATGGGTATTCAGTGGAAAATTTACACCTTTTGTTACAATAGTTTTATATGTAATATTTTTTCCTAATTCTACAAAACTCTAAACCAAAAAGATACTGTAAATGTAATGAAATTAAATCCTTTTTATAAATCATGAAATTGTGGGTTATTTAAATTATATGACGTTATATTGATCACATAGGTTGATGAAACTAGTATGAAGCCTTCTTGGTTAGAGATATCTAGACAAAGGGATAATATTATACTTTGTGCATTCATATGTAGTTATTATGATTGTGGAATTTAACTTCTTTCTCTATGGGTGCCTTGGTGTGTTGCAAGATTCTAACCTTGTACTTTTGGTGTAAGAACTTAATTCTGCTGATAAATAGTTCTAGAAAATCTCACCCTAGGTCAATTAATAACCTTAGTTAAATTCTATTTGTATTTAACATGTTGAATAAATATTATTTTCATATTTGGTTTAATAAATATTCATTTTTGGTTGATCATAAATATTCATTCACTAGTTATTCAAGAGAATATATATATATGAGTTGAATATTTAAGAAATATTTATTTAATTATTTAGTGAATTTAATATTTATTTATTTATCAGTAAATATTTTTGTTCTATTTATTTGTTACATAATTAGTCATTATTAAATTTCTTATAAATATTGATCAAGATTGATGGAACAAGTTTAATGGTCAGATGAGAGAGGACATATTGAATATTATTTTGAATAAATATTAATTTTTTAGTCTACAAAATAATATTTTTTATCCATGAGTTTAGTAATTTTCTAGTAAATATTATTATTATTATTATTTTTATTTTTATTTTTATTCTTATTATTTACAAATAGTGTAATTCCCCTAGGTTTTTCTAAATAATTTCCATTTAAATAAACACTATGTTATTAGCTTGTTTCTTATACAACACAGAACTAAATTGATTCATGACATATTAAATGAATATTAATAAGAAAATTTAAGAATAATAAAAAAATACTAGTAAAAATATATTTAAATAAATTATAAATGAATACAAAATAGGATTAATAAATCTTAATGTTTTAAAAATAGATTTTTCAATAAAATAGTTTTTCCTTTATTTATCGTATTTTCATTTAAAATATAAATGTATAAATTTTATAATTTGAATTTTAAAATATTATATTCATTTTTTGATTCAATTTTTTAATATTATCTTAAGATGAATTTTTTATTTTTTTCTAAAATAATTAATTTTCGGGTGAATAGTGATAAAATACCAATTTTGTTGATATCGTCACTTTTATGACATTATCATAATACAATAATGACTAAAAAATCTAAAAACGTTTTCTAAAAAAATATCTATTGAAAACTTGAAATAAATCATTTAAAAATAACTATAAAACCCATGTTTAACATTTTGAAAACTTATGTAATATTTTACTCTAAAACTTTTTTTTTCTCTTATATTAAAAATTGGTTTTCATCACATGTAGAAAATAAATCTAAAAAAATAGATTTCATATTTTATTTATACGTGTAAATATTTTTTAATAATTTTAATTTCATTTTTAAGCATAAAATTATGATTATTATGATTAAAGTTGATGGTAATTATAATGGTGAAAGGGTTATTTTCATAAAATTGTTCTCTTAATGTTGAGTAATTTTTATCTAATAAATTAAATTTATATTTTTTATCTAATGAATTTTATATTATGTTTACACATGTATAAAAACATATTATCACTATTTTAATTGGTAATTGATGTCATATAATATTAGGAGCACTTAATGGTGAAAACAACATTTTTTCTATAAAACATTTTTATATATATTATATATTTTAATTTTAATTTTAATTTTATATTATTTAAAATTTGAATTATATTGTATGGTTATTAAATTTAGTTTCAAAAAATAAATATTTGGTTAGATAGGTTACCTTATATTTTTAATAAAATATAATTTTCTCAGGTAATAACTAGTTACAAAGGTAAGAACCAAAATAGTGAAACGTAAAAAGCTATAGGTAAAAGACTTAAATTTTTTTAAAATATGTGTTAAAATGAATTTTCCAGGTTTTATCGACCTTATATAAATCCAAAATTTAATTATTTCTCACTTTTCAGTCCATTAACCCTTGATTAGTGTTATTCCATCGATAGAAAAGTAATGGGTATTTACAAAAAATGTGGTTTTCTTCACTTATAAAATAGATATCACTTCTGAAACATTTTTCCTTGCTTTACAAAGAATTATATATAAAAAATATACTATATAAAATCCCCAAATATCTACATAGTTCCTTTAAGACTTGGTCTTTCAAAAACACCAAACTAAGGGGTTTTAGGGTGTTACCAATGGGAGAACATCCAAAGGGAGAGGTAATGTTCTCAACTGAGCTCTCTTATTTATTTTATTCTTATACCACATAAAACCAAATCTATATATGAAATTATGATAACATAAATATTAATAATACTCTGAAATATTATTATTCTAATGTAATATCCATTTTCTACCCTCCTCCCAACCATTTGAGAAACAAAAATGCCACTTGTGTTATGTGTGGACTACCACCTCCAAAATCAATGTGAACAATCTTTTATAATTACCATAAAAGGATGGATAAAATGGGGAATTTAATAAATAAATATTATAATTAAAAAATTATTATGATTATAAAAATATGAACTAATTCTTACCTCCTTTAGGTTCGATGTAAACAAGTGTGTCACCAGTGTGTACATAGAGACTACTGCCACCACAATAGTAACATATTTTGTTCTTCACTTTAGTATTTTATTATTTATATAAATTTATTTTAACCAGATTCACAACCTTAAAAACACATAATAATATCATTAATCATATTTATAATTATATTATATCAAAAGAATCACTTTTTTAACCATACTCACTCATAGATTATAGCTTCTCCTTATTTGGGTCAGTATAACCACCAACTTGAACAATGCTATAATTTTATAGCATGGATTTATTTGGAAACTTTAATATTGGTGATATTAGACATTAATTAGAAAGTAATTTTTGTTTTATGGTTATTTAAATATTATAATAATATTTAAATTATTATTAATCCCAGTCTTTATTCGTTAACAATTTGTCAAAACAATCCCTCAATTAACTTTATCATCACAAACCATGACCAAAATACTTATGAAATGAAATTATAAAATTATACAACATTGTAAAAAATATATTCCAGTACCTATAATGATATCATAATGGTGAATTTTAATATATAAAAAATAATCAACAAATCCATTACAAAACTAATACTAAACGAATAATTAAGCTAATAATATCCAATAAGTGAAATAAAATACAACTAACAAATGTATTTGTAATAAATGATTATAAAATAAGTTTATAAAATTTTATAGGAATGAATATGCTTGTAAATAGTTGATTGGGATATTTATTTATATTATACATGTGGTTATAAAAATCTTGGCTAAGTGGGATTAAAGGTAAGGGTTATTTGTCTCTATTTTTAATTATGTGAGACAAGTTTGATATTGTGCAAAATTATTTCCTTTATATAAGGTATTCACTACCCTATTTCATTAAATTATAATGAATATATTTCATTTCAATATATTTTAATTTCCATTTAATGGTTACCCTCTTATGTTCTTTTTATTCTTACATTACCATTTCCATGAGGATTTTTGCGTCTCAGATTTTCTTCATTGAGATATGATGTGTATTCACCTTTTGTTTCATTTTGATGGTGTATATATTAGACATAGATTTATATTCTCAAAATTTTCATGAAATCTAAGGTATTTTTAAATATATATCACATTTTATTTTTCATGGTCTTTCGATTCAAAATATACCAAAGTTGTAATGGTTTTTGTTAACTTAATCCCATGGTTGAGTTAAAATGATTATTCTTAAAACAATTTCTTCCAAAGAAATTATTTAACCCTAATAATTTATTTCATAGTGCCATATATTTCAATTTCAGAAAAAAACTACTTTTTAATTAAAATATTTTACATTAATGTACTTATTTCTCGAAAATTATATCTATATTGGGAATAAATCCTATCCTATTTAATAATGGTTTCCCCTAATTTTCTATATTTTCATTTCCTGTTAATGTTCTTATTTATATATGGAAACCCAATTATGTGTTATCTCACGTGAACATTACATTTACCTTTTCCTATTTTCAAAATTAAGTTTTGTTATACCTTTTTATAACATGGGTTTCAACAAAGGAACTTTAAAATATTAAATGGGTTTTATTTTCACTATAATTTTATTTATATTACACTCCACTTTTACTCAGGATAACCTTTATGCCTTTTTTCAAAGATAATTTATTTATGATTATTTTTAATATTGAATGTTTTCAAAAAAAATCACATCACCTTTTAAAAAAATGTCTTTTGAAAGTGACATATATTTTCTTCTTTTATGAAAATATTTATAATGTTTCCTAAAAACTCTTATATGGTTTCACTTATATTTTCTTCTTTTCAAAAATGGGGTTTTATTTATTTGGAAATTATGTTTCATGAATTACCCTCTAAATTATATTATACTATTTTTAGGGATTAAACTCATGGAAATCTATTATTTCTTTTTTATTTCCTAATCATCCACTATGTATAAATATGATTTTTATTCTAAAGACTTTCCTCTATACACATTGTATATTTTCTTCCTATGATTAAAGGGTTCCCACCTAGATCTCATACTTTGATTAATTGGGGAAATTATTGAATTAACTATATAACATTTTTATACATAAAGTGTAAATTCCATATACAACATTATTTTAATTAAAGGATATTTACCTATAAAGTTACTAAATATCTTTGGATACCCATTTATTTTTCATGGTTTTATCATGTTGTGATTATTTATGGAATTATGAATGATTTATTTATGTGATTACATTTTAAAAGGATATAAAACTCATTTTTGTTTTCTAAGTTATATATGATATAATGAATTACTTATCATAAGTGGCATACATATATATAGATGATTAACAGGTGGGGTCTTATATCACCCTCAAATACATTGGTTAAAATTTTATATCACATGAAATATGTATAAGTGGGAACAATTTAATTACTCAAAAGTGTGAGTGAAACTATGTAACTCGTGAAGTTGATATATCCCTATGTTAATGTTCATTCTATATTTCTACTTTATCCTGATTTAATGCTCTCATAGATTGTCTAAATTAACTAAGGCTTCTAAAATCCTTTAATTCATGTTTGATTATATCCCAAGACTTATTCTATGACTCGTAATTTTTGATTGATGATTTTTTGGGTATAAGTTTATTATGTTATATCCATATACCTTTATTATACCCATATTCTCATATTATAGTCATTTAAGATTTTTAATTTTTATCATTTATGTTTACCCTTACTGAACATTTATTCTCACCGCTTTTTTATGTTTCCATTTTTCTAGGTTATGAGTATGAGTATGATTTATGAGAAATCTAGAAGGGATACTAGTGTGGCTCAATTATGGAAAAAAGTTTATAGGTGTTGTAAAATAAGTTTCTTATGTATATAGTCCTCAAGGACACTAAACCTTCTATTCTGGGGATTTTGATATTATTATGAGGTTTAATTTTTAAATTAGGGAAATTATTTAAAATAAATATATGTTTATCTTGGGTTTTTTGAGTGTGTGGTTTTCATTAAATTATCATATATATACTAGAAATTGGATGTAGAAATGGAACAAATTAACCTAGGGGTTATCACTACAAAAATGATGGTTGATTATTCACCTGATCTTCACTCAGTGCACAAGGAGTAGGCCTAAGAATTCAGACCAATATAAACACTATTAAGGGATATATTTTGAAATTAAAATTCTATTTATAAACTATTTGGATTTATCTTAATATATTTATGTTAGAGGACCTGATAGAAAAATAAACTTAGATAACTTAGATTAAAAAATATTGATTTATAAGTTGAGGTATATAATAATCGATATGTTCCTGTATGAATAAAGGATATGTTGAATTTTTAGAGCTTAAATTCCAATGATTTTTGGGTTAAGAATATTTTAAGAAATTTCATGATGATTTTGGGACAGTTATTTAAGGAATTAAGATAATAAGTATGAGAGAACCTAATATAAAGAAATTTAGATTGAATAGATAGTAATTTAGTTTGAACAGAAAGTTAATAATACTGTGACAGAGTAGAGAATTTTGAGGGTTAATTTTATATGTAATTATCTTATAGTAGTTATCTTGTGGTATTAATTTCATATCACTCATGTTAAATATTTTTTGTAATTATTAATTATTAAACCTCCATGGAACTAAGTAAATAATAGATTTCATAGACAATGCAAAGATTTTCCCCCTGAGCAACCTAATGGGATAATAATTGGGGTGAGAAATATTGTAATTATTTTAAATCAGATATCAATATTTGTGATTTAAAATGTGAACATATTTTATTTTCCAAACAAACTAAATAATATAAGGATGGGGTTTTATGGATGTTTAGGTGATGAATATGATGAATGAAATAAGATTCAATCACCTTCATGTCTAAATTTGGGAAGAGGAACCTAGGGGAATATCTCAAAGTAACTCTAAGATTCTTGATCTATGGAAATTTTGGGTATAAATAAAAATTATTTTGACAAAAAAGGAATATTTTTGTTAATGATTTGGGCAAAAATAATGTTCTTAATGATCCACTTGCAATTCGATGTTTTAGATGTAATGAATTTGGGAACTATGAAAAAAAGTACCCCAATCCAATGGATTAATGTGAAAATAAAAACCAAAAATATCTTAGAATATTGTAATAAGAGAATTTAACACCCCAATATTTTATGATATATTTATCTAGAAATAAATTTAATTTCACTGATAGCTTTATTTACACGCAACATCGAGTTTGAACAAACTATGATATATTATTGAATTGTTATTATTTAATATGAAAGTATCACATAGATTTTGGATTTAAGGGTATGAATAGGATCGAATAAATCTTTAAAATCTATTTTTTAAAACATTATAAAATTAATTCTTTTTCCATCAATAGGTTATAAATGAAAATAAAAGCATTTTAAAGTAAAAAAAGAGATGTATTTTTGAAAAACTTTTTTTATATGTGAAATGTTTTTTATCATAATAAAATATATTGGTAATTATTTATGAATTAATTTAATTAAATTTTTAGATTATATTATCAATAAAATATTTTAACATCTATCTAATGGTTTTTACTATGAAAGGGTTATAAATAAATAAATATTTATGCTTAAAAATTGATTTTTTTTATGGGTTTGTTGCATTTTATACACTTATTTTAAAATAAATTTCTAACACTTATAGAAATTAAATATTATAAAATTGATTCAATATTTTCAGTAATAATAATTCATATAATTTAATATATTTCACTTATTGTTTTTTATAATAAATATTAAAAATAGTAAAATTTGTTATCATGGTTAGGGTTCAAATGGGTTTATCAGAGGGTTAAACTAAGAGATAAGGGTAAAAATATCACTTAAACTTATATAAATATTATTGGTTGAAAATATTTAGACCTTATATTATCCTAAAGTCAAATTAATATCCATTTTTTTAACTATCACAATAAATTGACCTTATATTATTTAAATCATATAAGTAATTCCATGTGTGTCCCTCCCCTCACTTATATAAGGGAACCACTTTTCCTCCATTATTCACAAAATTTGAACCATCTAGATAGTTCAATAAATTCCCAAAAACCTTACTATATTCCTTAACTTCATTATTGATATCTTTTTATTACACTAAGACCATCCTAATAAGTCTTAAGTTGTGAACCAAAATAGGTCTCTCAAAGATGAAATAGCCATCTTTCCTGACTATTTCAAAGTTTATTTCTTATTCTAATTTCTATAAATATGTTATATGAATCCTAAAATATTGAATCAAGTTTCATAAATATATTTTTATACATTATTATGATTATTTGGAAACCATTTTCCACCTCTTTTCCATCAAATAGAAAAAAAAAGTATCACTCATGTGTATGTGTAGAAGACCACTTCCACATAGTGATATGATTCATTTTCCATCACCATATTTCATGTTTGTTTGTCATCATGGATTTAATTTTTATAAATTAAATTTATTAAATAACTATGATTCTATAATTATAAGATCTTAACTACCTTCTTACCTTCTCATCCATTAGAAAATGATAATGTCGATCGTGTGTACGTGTGGACTACCACCTCCATGAAGTGATGTAATTAATTTTACATATATGGTAATAAGGATATATTTAATGAATATATATGATTTTTATTATATAGTTATAATTATGAATATTTTAATTATAAAATACCTATCTTTCTTTTTATCCATCAAAAGGTGAAAACTTCACCATTGTGTACATGTGGACTACCACCTCCATAAAGTGATGTAATTATTTTTCATCACTGATTTATATGAATGATTATAAAAGTTTACATAATGAACAAATATGATACTTATTTCATGATTAATATTTTGAATATGATGAAACCTAGACCAATTTTTAAGTACTGGAAGCATCGAATCAAAACACACAATGAAAATAGAGCAATTTTGACCCTAATGTTCATTTTTATGATGAAATTTTTAATAAAATGATAATTGGAAATTATAAAGGAATGATAAATAGTATGGTATGTATAAATATTATTATTTAATATATGTATTATAAATCAATATTTATTATATATGATGTTTTAACACATATGAAGCAAGACGTGACTTGAGGTAAGGGTTTATTTTAAAATCTCATTTCATTTTAAGACTTCCTATGCCAAATTTTAATTGATGGAAATTATGTGGATCTCTTCCTTTGAGCCCCATATATTTTATTCTATTCTATTTTATATTCTAATCTAAATTATTATTACTGTATTGATC
The DNA here is from genome assembly GCA_963277665.1 of Viscum album. NCBI lineage: Eukaryota > Viridiplantae > Streptophyta > Magnoliopsida > Santalales > Viscaceae > Viscum > Viscum album. Next base: position 1,531,341,094 of record OY728161.1, on the reverse strand, counting down.
TTTTTGTTACATAAAATGGTCAAAAAAATGTTCCTAATGAAAAATAGAACTTATTTTCTATTTAGTCAATGCATTTTTTTACTAGTCATTAATCTTAAAAATTGATTTATGTAAATTTTTACCTATACTTGAAATATTTTCAAAAAATTTATTTTCAATACCTATTAATTTTTTTTAAAATGTTTTAAAAATAATATTTTTAAAGTTTTTTATGATGAATTTGTTTTTAACTTTTTATAAAAGTGTAAGAAGAATATTCTCTTTTAGTGTATATGGGTTGAACATATTTTCCCATTTTCCTGACTATTATTTACTTTAAAGATTAATTTATAATTTTACATGGTTATTTTAATTGAAAATATATTTCTCAATATTTTGTAAATTTTTATATTTTAAAGATACTAAATGGAAAAGAATATTTTCCATGTTTTCCAAGAAATGTTCAAATACTCTTTTAGAGGTATTTTTAATATATATCAACATCATTTAAGGATTTTTATTCTTTAATGGGGATATGATATTATAATAACATCTACTTTCTTTCTATGAATGGATTATGATTATGATTATTTAAATATGATTCTATGAAACTCGTTTCCTTCACATTTGTTAATTAAGTTCTGATGAAATATTTATGAGACACATTTCATTTCAATAGGTTATGATATGATGAAATGATGGAAGGTTTATGAAACCCATTTCCTTTCCATGGGATATGATATGATGAATTTTTTAGGATCTTGTGTCACACATATATATGGTTTTTATTATGTGATTAGTGGTTCCAAAATTATATATCCCTCTAATTCATTAGGTAAAGAATGATATCTCATGAGATAATAAGGATTGGAATGAGGATTGAACCATATTTAGTAATGGATAATATCCTCTATGATAGTCTTGGGAGTTAATCTTAACTATGTAAATGATAGAATGGGGAGTGAACCCAATCCACTATGATATCCTTAGTAATAAGACTTGACTAAGGAAATTATTTTTTATTCTTATGTATACGCAAAAAACTCATATCTTATGATTATGATATATTCTCATGGATCATGATTGATTATTTATTATTTCACACTCTTATGTTTTATATCTTTTTTATGACAAAATTTTATTCCATGATTCATGATTAATGATATTTGACTAATTGGGTATGACTTTCTTGAGATATTATCACATTCACATACCCTTAAGATTATTCCCAGTTATCATCATTGATTGATATCTCCTATGTTTACCCTTACTGGAAATCTGATATCACCCTTTCTTATGTTTCCATTTTCCCAAGGTTATGACGAAATTTATTATCTAATAAATATCTAAAAAGGGTATTTTGAGAGAATAAACTTATAGGATATGTTGAAGATATTTAATAAAATAAATTTATTATGTTTTTAGTGTCCAAATACACTAAACCTTTATGTTTCTTGGATGGGTATTATTGTGAAGTGTATTAAATATTAATCTAAAATGATGTAATATTTATGTATTTTATTCTTGGGTTTATTTAGTTGTTATCATAAGAAATTTTAGTTATTTTTAAAGATTAGGATTAGAAAAAACTTTTTGAGAAACCTGGGGATAAGACTACGTATAATAGAATATGCTAAATTATGTTAAAGGACTGTGGTTTTCTAATAAAATGAATACATATATAGATACAATAATGCAAGTGTGGTTGTGTCATAGATTAACCTACGGGTAACAACTATGAAAGGGGAGGATTTCATATTAACTTAATCATCATTGAGGCAAGGTGAATGGGCCTAATATAACACATCGTGATATAAAATCCTAGGTTATATTCTTGGGTTAAGTCACATTTTCTTTATAAACCCTTATGATTAATGAGAGTATAGAGCTTATAATAACCTATGATGATCCATAGTGATATGAGATGAACATAAAGTGTCATGGGTTGAAAAAAGTTTTCATAATTTTGTACATCAAAAGAATGATTTTCGTAATCATATTATTTAATAATATAATTATTGATGTTTGATACTCACACTAAGTTTTTAGTTTTAGTTAATGGAAATTAGGAATCATGTGAATAATAATTGTGGAGGAAAATGAAATGGTCGTCTTCATGAGAAACCAAATTAAATGGAATCTAGAATGATAACCCTTATGATTATTCCTAACTGGATATCTCGATATGTGATTAAAAACTCAATTTAGGAGAGTTTAATAACACACTAAATAATCAAAATATGGAATTTCATAGGATTTCATTTGATGAAGGCCATGGAGGAAAGAAGAATCATCTTTCTACATGTAGAGAATATGGGAAAAATCAACAAGGGAAATTTCTAAAATGAACTAGAATATATTTTTTTTGTAGAAAATAAGAGAATAAAGAAACAAATTGTTGAGTAAAAATTATGAGTCCAATTTTTCATCATCTCTCATCCTCACTCATGCTTTTTTTATCATTAACCTTTTCAATTTATTAGTCCATTGAAATGTAACGACCCAAACTTTTTGAATAGTGTATTAATTTACTCTTAACGATTTAATAGAGATGTTAATGGTTAATGCATAAAGAAGATTCGATGGCTTCATCCAGTAGACTCGAACCATATGAAGCCCACTTATCTGAGCTTGGGAAGGAGGTGGCATCTTTGGGCTTTACTTTGGACCAAGCACAAGCCGAACTCCAGCCTGTCAAGCTTGAATAGAATCGCATACGGGATAAGTTCAAGTTAGTGGAGATTACTACTAGGGAAATGTTATCCGAACCTCCCCAAGATTCTCTCACCATCGCACACCTTACCCTGAGGTCGTATATGGGTGTTTTAAGGGGATATGTTTCAAATCCCTAATATATAATCCTATAGTTTTAATAAAATTATTGTTTCATCGTTTCTGTGTTATAACTAGCTTTTCAAAAATAAAATATATGTTTATTAAGACAATTTTTGATAAATTGATTTTAGAAGTTAAAATTGTATTTAAAATATTTCCCTTACATAGAGAGTTTTTATGGAAAAATAAACATTATTTTTGAATTGGAAATGTCAAAATTAATCTAGGATGAATTTTTGGAAGTTTTTCATTTTTGATGAATAGTGCTTGATGAATAGTGTTTTTATGAATAGTAAAAAGATGTTTAATTGTTAAATAATTTTTTTTGTGAATTGATTTTAAAAAATCTGATAGACATGGTTATAATTATTGTGAAAAATATGGTTCATTGAAATCAAAATAATTTTTGGTGAATAGTATTTTTTACCCCTATGAATAGTAATATGAATAGTAATATTAATATTAATTTGACCATTATAATTTTTAAAACATATTATAATTTTATTTTCATAAGGTTATAAGGTATTGGAATGTTGACTAAATTTCAAGGTGTTAAAAAATGAGTTATAGATTTTGAATTATAATTATTGAATAAATTGTGATTTTAATTAATAATTAAATTAAAAATATTTAGAAAATTGTTTTCAAAAAATGGAGTTCATTTTTGGATTCTACAGGTCAAAAAAGGATTATGGTTAATTTTTGGGATTTTTATGAAACAGTTAATTTTTCAGTGAATATTAAAAATAAAGATTAGGGTTTCAGTATGTTTAATGATATCATGATTACATCATGATGATTTCATGAGTTTTTTTAGGGTTGGTCGACCAAAGGGGGTGAATTATTGTATTATGGGTCCCATTTGGCCTAACACCATTGGAAATATCATGGGAAATCCCATGGCTTTGAGAAAACCACTTGTAAGGTGTCCCTTGAAATTATTAAAGTATCACCTCCCTTTCCTTATAAATACCCACCCTTTCCTCCTATATTTTTCACTCCCAACTCTCCCTAAATGAATCTCTGGTCTCATTACCTCCCAAGTATTCCTCCCAAGGTTCCCTCAAGCCTCCAAGGTCCCGACCTCTGAGTTTTAGGACTTACGTTTTAAGGTAACGGATTCTTTCACCCTTCTCATTTTCAATGTTCTATTTTTATGTCAAGTATTTCAAGTTCCTTTTTCTTATGTTGGGGTATGATATCTATATCCATCATATTTTCATCTTTCTGTTAATATGATTAGAGACCCTATTTGATCTCATCAATTCATTTTTTGGAAGTTTTAAGTGGCGCGGCTAGGCTGGCGAATTTTCATAAGAGAAATCATATTTTTGTCTTCCTTTCATGTTTTTCATTTCATATGATATGTCTTTAAAATTTCATTACCATGTTCTTATATCCTTTAGATTCTATACCCATATTTTTTTATGGATCATTTATGAGTGGGTGACCCGTGTCCCGTCTCTTTTCAATGTTTTATAAAACCCTGCAACATAGCCGTTGTGCTGCCGAATTTTATTCTCAAAATGTCTCTCCCTTTTTCTCAAATAATTTTATTTTATAAAGTGAATACTCAAAGCTCTTTATTCTATAGGGGTATTTACATATATATAAAAATGTTCTATTTTAAATTCTGGGATTCACATACATGAAGCCCGCTTTCTTTTTCCGTGGGTGTAAAGTGACATAAAGATCACGTCTTTAAAGCAGTTTTTAAAATGTTATGATTATGAAATGAAACCCATTTATTTTTATGATATATGGGTTATTTATGAAATTTTTATATGTGGATCACATGATAATAAAGAAAAATTAAGGGTGCGCTCTGATAGTGCTCCAATGCTTTGGTAAAAGACTTAATCTCTAGAAATGGCCATTTTAACGATACCTTGGTGAATAACCTTGGTAAAAAATTTTAATGAAACCTTGGGGATAGACCTTGGTGATACGGAAATGATTGTCTAAGTTAAATGTTTTAGCCACATCTTCAAGTTATGAAACACGTTATTTTTAATATGATATGCCTCGTGATCTCTTTCTCATGCCTTAAAGTTATTTATCATGACTTTATTGATGTATCTCAAGTTCACATGTAAAATGTTTCTCTTATTTCCCTTACTGGGCCTTATGCTCACCATTTTGTTTGATGTATGCTCTCATGTTATGAGATTTTATAATGAACATAGGATGAACAATGAATAATCCTTTCTAGTGTTTAAGAATAATTTTTTATGTCATTATTTATTAAGTTTCTGGTTTCCAAGACACTAAACCTTAAAGATCATCGGTTTTGTATATTGTAGCAAAAAGTTTATGTAATGAAAAAGGTGGGATGTCATAGTTGGTATCAGAGGACAGTTTGGTTATTTATGGAAATTAGGCTTTGAAAACTTTAGGAAGAACCCTATAGAAAAGTTTAAATATAAGGAAAACTTCCTGGTATTTTGGTGAGTATTAAGTAAATGGTTTATCAAACAAATACATCCATGTCTGGATATGAGCAGGTAGAGGCAGCTCTGGCACATATATACATAGGGGTAAAACCCGAAAACACCGCTCTGAGCTAGACTCGAATGGAAACTGGTGCACGATAATGGGCCTTGCTACACTCTTGGTTACGACACTCTTGGGGGATATGTTTGGTTAATCACAAGCTTTTTATGAATCATTATGAACGAATTATAGAGAAATATAATTTTTTAAGCATGAAGTTTTACGATGTAGAATCCTTTATAGTTAAAATATTCATAAATGAAAGAAGTTTCTCACTAAGATTTTATTCTTTTAGAAAATGGCGGGCAATAAGAGGAACCGTGCAAATGGTGACCGCAATGGGCCATGCACTGATGGCCCTCTGATGGAAGCCGGAAATGGAAACATTCATGCGAATGATGAACCAACTGACTCAAGTTATGAGTAATAACTTGAATCAAGCTGAGAGGACGATATCACCATGAAGGTAACAACATTCTGTTGAGTCATTTATGCACCAACGACCACCAACCTTCAGTGGATCGACTGACCCATTTATTTCTGAGCAATGGATCAGCTCTATAGAGAAGATCTTTTCTGTACTTCATTTTTCAGAACAAGAAAAAGTCACCCTTGGTATTTACCGCCTAGAGGGAGAAGCTGATCAGTGGTGGTCACTGATCAAAAACACGAAGCCAAGAGGAGAGATGGAAGCTATGGATTGGGAAGAGTTCAGGGGAATATTCTTCAATAAGTATTTCCCTCATTTGATGAGAACCGGAATGGAGAAAGAATTTATCAAGATGAAGTAGAAGGAGAATGAATATGTTGGAATCTATGAGATGAACTTCACAAGGCTTTCCTGTTATACCTTAAGCTTTGTCATGGACCCTAATGGTAAGGTTGATAGATTATTTGGTGGACTATAACCTCATCTACAGAAGAATCTAGCCAACAGGGACTATGATAGCTACGAATAAATAGTTTTAAGTGCATGTATTTTGGAGCTACGGATGTCTTATAACGGGCTATAAAAGTTTGGCCCATTTGGAGTTGTTTATTCAGAGATATAATCAAATTAGTGGGCTGTTTTTCTGGGCCGCAGAATCTGGCCCAGAATTGTATCTCTAACTTGGACCGCCTTAATGACCACCATAGAGGCCAAATTAGCATTTGATAATGGATAGTTATTTGTTCCTATACATGTCTTCTAGAATCCCACAAAATTTGGGATTCATTGGGCATGTATGTTGGGCCCCATAGTCTCATAAGTGGGCTGGTTTCCAATCTACCTTCTCTTAGAATTGCTTCCATTCATCTCCAAATATCTCCATCATTGTTTATGAATCCTCCATTGATCCCTGAATGAAAAATGTTCACATTTAAGTGTAGATATAGTTCCAAAAATATCAAATTAAAATATTGATAATTACATTCATTAGAATCAGATTACTCATTGGGCCTAAATTGGTTTATATTAGGCATGAAGTGCACAAATGATGAGAATGGATGATCATAATGAAAATGCACTAACTCAGGCCCATGAGATCAAAAATGAACATTTAATACCATTAAAATGTAATTAAAATATATGTTTTTATTTTATAATCACATCCCCCTACTTCAGATTTTCTAGTCCTGAGCAAATAATTCAATGATTTTATTTGAATTCCTTTTTTCAAACACATTATAACAAACAGTGCTCACAATGTAAACTGCACACAAATATATTTTTATAACCTATCAAGATAATTTAAAACAAGATGAATTTAAAAGCAGATCCCAATCCCAATCCCAATCCCATTCCCATTCCTTTGATCAAATCCATCATCATACTTCATCCAACTCAATTAGGTGTAATGATGTGTTGTGAATCACAATAGATATGGGGGTTCATTTTCATTCAAGGGAAAATCATGGAAGCGCTAGGTGGAATCACATTTAATCCTAATATAATTATTCTTCATTCCTCTTTTTTGTATTTTTTTTGCAATATTGCTATAGTAATTGAGATTTCAGTTAATCAAATTAACCCATGTAGCAAGACTTTGCCGATGACTCCCAGACTCAAAGGCCTTAGGGCACCAAGTGAAACCCACATACTCGGGCATCGTCTCGAGTTAACTTAATAAAAAACAAAGTCATATTACCATAAATAGATATAGATTGAAAAACTCATGGCTAGACAACTCTGGAGTCACGATCCCCAAGTGCCGAAAGCCTCGCATTTTATCAATCCATTGCTCTACATGCAAAATTCTTTTTTTTTATTTTTTTTTATTTATTTTTTTTTTTTTGAATACTCATATTATTCATAAAAATAAAACCAGCCTATGCTATTTATTATGGGACCCCAAAAATTCAAATTAGTACCCCACAGTCTAGAGGACGTGCATTGTGGCATTTTGATTTAATGGGTGAAAATAAAAATTATGAAAATTTTCATTGGACAACCAAACTTCCAAAATAAATGCTTTTAAACTTAATCATGAATTAAATTAAAAGTCAAGGAAATAAAAGTTATTTGCTATATAGTTTTAATGTGATCAAAGATGTTATTATATGAACGATAAAGGATTTTTACTTCTTCTTTTTTATTATTGTTTTTTTTAAACAAACATTTTGTTTCCACACCCCCCAACATAGAATGAAATTGTCCCTAGTTTCGTAAAAATAAAATTTAGAATGAGGTAGAGGAATAAAAGGGGAGTTCAATAAGGAAATTGAAATATGAGGATCATGGAATGAAGTCACCTGGTGGTTGAAGTTTGAAGTTCTTGCCGCTCGAATTTATTCCTTTGATATCCATGTCGCTTGCAAAGTTCCCTAGTGGAAAAAAGAAAAACAAAACAAAAAAACAATATATATATATATATAATAAAGGAAGTAAAATATTAGAATATATATAAAATTTTAGAATAAGGAAGCACAAGAAGCTGTAGGTCAGTGGTAAGTGCGCACCCCTGTCTCCCTTAGGTCCCAGGTTCGAATCCTCGCAGCTTCGCCGGTTGTGATGGGGTTTTCCCCACGACCTATGAGGTGGACTTTTTTTATTATTATATTTTTTTTTATTTATTTTTTTTTTAATTTTTTAACCTACAAACACATTAAAAAAACAAACTGATGATACATTGTCTTCTTTTTAAATTTTTGGGTAAGTTATTACTCAAGGATCACAACACGTGACACGGATGAATATGGTGCTCCACTTTCATACCCATCCATACTCATTATAGAAGAACAGGTCAAAAGTTTTATTTTTCTTTTGAAATATCAAAATTTCACATTAACCCTATTTAAAATATAAAGTTGATTAAAACAACGAAATTGTTGGAAACTTGAAAACCATGGGTTGCCTCCCATTCAGCGCTTTGTTTAACGTCGTTAGCCGACATGGACCCTAAATCTATTAATTTTTTCCTGGTTCATAGGTTGGATCAGTTAACTCATCCTCTATTTCATATTTATTGAATGATTCAATGAATGGTTTTAACCTTTGACCATTGACCTTGAAAATGTTACCACTTGTGGGATATTTAATCTCTACTGCCCCATGGGGGTACACATAATGCACTATTAAAGGTCCTGAACATATAGACCTTAACTTTCCCAGGTGTAAATGAAGTTTTGAACTATACAAGAGCACAAGTTTTCCTGGTTCAAAATGTTTGACCTTTATATTTTTAGATTGGTAGGCTTGAACTCTAGCTTTATTGATCCATGAATTTTCATAAGCCTCCATCCTTAGTTCCTCGAGTTCATTAAGATCTAATTTACTTTTTGTTCCAGCCAATGAGAGGTCATAATCCATTTTCTTAATGGCCCAAAAGGCCTTATGCTCAATTTCAATAGGTAAATGACATGCTTTTCCATAAACCAACCTATATGGTGACATTCCTAGGATGGTTTTGAATGTTGTACGATATTCCCAAAGAGAATCCAAGAGTTTCTCGGACCAATCTTTCCTAGAAGGATTGACAGTTTTCTCAAGAATTTGTTTGATTTCACGATTGGCTAACTCAGCATGACCATTTGTCTATGGGTGGTAAGCAGTGGACACTTTGTGAGAAATTCATTATTTTTCCATGAGTGATGAGAATGGACGATTGCAAAAATGAGTTCCACGATCACTTATGATAGCCCTAGGAATTCAAAATCTATAGAAGATGTTTTATTTTAGGAATCTAATCACAGTTTGATGATCATTGGATTTTGTGGGAATGGCCTCAACCCATTTTGAGAGATAATCAAAAGCTAAGATAATGTAGAGGTATCCCCTAGAGTTTGGGAAAGGACCCATGAAATCAATTCCCCAATAGTCAAAGATTTCAACCACTAAGATGGGAGTGAGTGGCATTTGATTCCTTTTTTGTGATGGACCCTACTTGTTGACACCTAGGACAACTTTGACAAAATGTGTAGGAGTCCCTTGAAAGGGTGGGCCAGAAGAGACCACATTGAAGAATCTTAGCAGATGTTTTCTTAGAGGAAAAGTGACCTTTACATGCCTCACTATGACAAAATTTAAGGATGGACTCTTGTTCAGATTCTGGAACACACCTCCTAATGACTTGGTCAGGGCAGAACTTATAGAGGTATGGATCATCAAAAACATAGTGTCTAACATCAGAAAGGAATTTCCTTCAAGCTTGAGTCCCTAAGAATTTTGGAATGACTCCTGTAACTAAGAAATTGGATATGTCGGCATACCAAGGGCAGTCAGTCACAGAGTATAGGTGTTCATCAAGAAATGAATCAGACACAGAAAGGTGATTTGAGTTGTCTTTGAATTCCATACTAGAGAGGTGATCAGCTACAACATTTTCAACACCCTTTTTATCCTTGATTGTGAGGTCAAATTCTTGTAAGAGAAGCACCCACCTAATCAGTCTAGCCTTGGCATCTTGTTTTTTGGAAGAGGTATTTTAGTGCAGAATGGTCAGTGAACACAGTGATGGGGGATCCTAAGAGGTAGGACCTAAACTTCTCTAAAGAATACACAATAGAAAGTAACTCCTTTTCAGTAGTGGTGTAGTTTATTTGGGCATCATTTAAGGATTTTCTTGCATAAGAAATGACATAAGGAGTTTTATCACAGTGTTGTCCTAACACAAATCCAACAGCAAAGTAACTGGCATCACACATAAGTTCGAAAGGAAGGTTCCAATTTGGAGATTTCATAATCAGAGGAGAGGTGAGAGAGGATTTGAGGGTTTAGAATTAACCCTCACAGCTTTCGGTCCAAACAAATGGAGCATCCTTTACTAGAAGAGCACAAAGGGGACGGGATATTGAACTAAAGTCCTTGATGAATCTTCTATAGAAACCAGCATGTCCTAAGAAAGACCTCACATCCTTGACAGTTTTGGGTGATGGAAGGTGACGAATGATTTCAGCCTTTTCTTTACCAACTTCAATCCCCCTACTCGAGACCAGATGGCCAAGAACAAGTCCCTCTTTAACCATGAAATTACATTTTTCCCAGTTTAGGACCAGATTATTTTCTTCACATCTTGACAAGACTTTCTCCACATTCTGCAGACATCACTCAAATGTATCCCCAAACACAGAGAAGTCATCCATGAAGACCTACAGAAAATCCCCTACCATGTCTGAGAAGATTCCCATTATGCACCGTTGGAAGGTTCCAGGGTCATTGCATAACCCGAAGGGCATGCATTTGAAAGCAAAGGTTCCAAATTTACATGTGAATGTACTCTTCCCTTGATCCTCTAGGGAGACCTCAATTTGATTGTACCCCGAGTACCCATCTAAGAAATAGTAGAAGGAATGTCATGCCACTCTCTCAAGCACCTGGTCAATGAATGTTAAGGGAAAATGGTCCTTCTTGGTGAAGGAGTTTAGCTTCCTATAGTCAATGCAGACCCTCCATCCACTACTCACCCTTGTTGGAAGAATCTCTCCATCCTCTGGAACCACTTGGATTGGGCTCACCCACTCACTCTCATCTATGGGATATATGATACCAGCTTTTAACAATTTCAGAAGTCATTTCTTTACTACCTCCATGAGATTAGGATTGAGTTGCCGTTGAGGTTGAAGACATGGCTTTGAATCCGATTCCAGAACAATCCTATGAGTCCCTATAAGTGGGCTAATCCCAGGAATATCAAAAAGGGTCCAACCAATTGATTTATTATGCTTTCTAAGGAAATATAGAATCATCCTTTCATGATTGGATTCAAGAGAAGAATAAATGACAATAGGATGTGTTTGATTGTCCCCTAGAAAGGCATACTTTAGTGCAGCAGGAAGTTCCTTCAATTCAAGATCAGGTTGGTTCAGAATTTCAGCAGAAGATTTGGATATTGAATCAATATCAATTTTATTTCCTAATGTTTTAGATAGGATTGATTCCCCACATGTAGAAGTTTCAGCTACTAGATTGGCTTGATCAGATTTAGGGAAGTAAGTTTGATTGGTCTTCATGAAATTGGTTTCTTGAAAGGTTTCACTGATTTTTGGACCTAATAATTCATCATAAGAGCAATTTGAAAATGATTCAAGCCAAGGAGATAAACTTCCTTCATATGAACAAAGGAAATCAATCTCATCCTGAATTAAACATTAATTAAATATTCCTTGATGTTCCATGGTTTCATTATCAATGCTTCCTATCATGTTTACTTCATGAATGTCCTCATCATCCCCTATTTGTGAGCTTGCATTATAGATGTTCAAGTCTAGACTCATGTTCCCAAAGGTGATGGTCATGTTCCCATTTTGGACTCGGATAACAGAGTTAATTGTTGCAAGAAAAGGACGGCCAAGGATGATTGGGGTTCGTTCTGTATTTCCTAAGTTTGGATGGTTCTCAAGGACAATGAATTCAGCAAGGTAGATGAAGTTTTCAACCTTTACCAGAACGTCCTTTAAAATCCCCTTTGGAACCCTAATGCTACGATCAACAAGTTAAAGTGTGACAGATGTGGGTTGGAGTTCTTCTAGGCCTAACTGGCAGTACATGGCATAGGGGATGAGATTGACACTAGCACCTAGATCACACAAGGCCTTGACAACTTTTCTCTCTCCTAGTTCAACATTGATGTAAGGGCAACCCGGGTCTTTCAACTTAGGAGGAATGGTCCATTGAATGGTGGTACTCACATTAGCAGCCAAAAGGAATTGGTTTTTATGTGAAAATTTTCTTTTAAAAGTGCACAAGTCCTTAAGGTACTTTGAGTAGGAAGGTATGGTTTGGATTGCATCGAGAAGAGGAATGTTCAACTTGACTTTTGAGAAGATTTCCCTCAATGTTTCACTCAGTTAAGGCTTGGGTTTCCCCCTCATGCGTTGAGTAAATGGTGCAGTTTGTGGGTTTGTTTGTTGAAGAGTTCTTTCTTTCACATTTTTATCAGTTTCCTCAGTTTGATCTTGTGGTTCAATTGAATTTTCATCCAAGTTTGAATCTTCAGGTGGGTTCTGAATTAGTTGTTCAGGTTTCTCAATTGATTTCCCACTTCTTAAAACAGTCACAGCCTTTAGTTGTTCATGAGTTGTTTGAGCACAACTTGACTCTCCCCTTGAAGTTGAGGATGGAACCGCCTGAGTAGGCATGGGTTCCTTTCCAGTTTTGATGGTTTGAAGTTCTTGTTTTAGGGAAGATACTTATGAGTTCATCCTCTCCATTTGTTTGCACAGTTGTTCTAGTAGGCTTTGTGGAACAGTTTGGGTGGGTTCTTGAGTAGGTTGGTTTATCCCAGGGGGATTTTTTGGAGGTGGTATGGTTTGTTGAAAATGGACCGGTGGCTATTGGTATTGGATAGGTTGGGTTTGGAACTGGTTATGGGTTTGGTAGTTCTGATGGGGGTAAGGATTTTTTCCCTATGGTTCGCTAGGTTGTTGGTTATCTTTCTAGCGGAAGCCTGGGTGGTCGTTATACCTTGGGTTGAAGGTGATTTGGTATTGAGGCTTTTGAAAGATAAAAGCATTTACTTCCACTGGGGGTCCTCCTAAGAGAACATCCCAGATTGATGGAATGGTTGGGCAGTTGTCTGTCTTATGGTCATGTTTGTCACAAATTGTGCAAACAGGGTCAACAGTTTGGATTAGTGCTGCGAGTTTAGCCCTAAGGCTTTAATATTCTATAAGTATATGAATTTCAGTAGTTCTTTGTGGCTTTTCAGAATAAGGTGAAGTTCCCCATGTTTGGTTTTGTTCAGAAAGGCTTTCTAGATACTCGTAAGCATCATTTGGGGATTTGTTTTTAAAGGTTTCATTACACATCATGTCAATGAATTGTTTGTTCCCCGGACCCAACCCTTCATAGAAAATTCTCACTTGTTCAGGAATAGAAAAACCATGGTGTGGAACCATGTTTAGAGTGTCTTTGAACCTCTCACATGTTTCATAGAATGACTCTCCCTCTTTTTCAAAAAAGTTTTGGATGCTCTTTTTAAGTGCAATTGTTTTGTGGTGGGGAAAGTATTTTTTGTAGAATTCTCTTTGTAGTTGGTCCCAAGAGTTGATGGATAATGGTCTCAAATTTTTTAACCAATTTTTAGCTCGATACTTTAAAGAAAAAGGAAATAGCCTCCTCTTAGCTGATTCTAGTTGATGTGGGGGACACATGGATTCTACAATTTCATTGAACTCTTTAATGTGCAGGTATGGCATCTCGGACTCCATTCCATGGAATGTGGGTAGGTGGTTTAGGACATGGGGTTTAAAGATGTAGTTGGAATCTCCTAGGTAATTTTGTCTAATTAATGAGGGGGAATTGGTCCAGGAAGGTGTGAGGTAGTCATTCATGATTTGATCCATCGCATTCCCCAAGTTTGGGGCTGCCTCATTTGGGTTTCCATTTTGGTTTCCACCAGGGTTTATGAGTTGGTTTCCTTGAAGACCTTACATTGAAATTGGATAAATTTTGGACTCTAGAGTATTAGGAAGATTATTATCTAATTAAATGAGTTCCCTTGGTGTACATGACTCCCCAACCCCAGGACTATCAACCTTAACTAGACGGTTTGATTGATCGCGGGTGTAGGCGGACATGCGCCAAAAGAAAAAAAATGAGAAAGGGACAAGATAAGAGAATTTGGATGAGAAAAGAAGAAATTGGGGAGAATAGAATGGGTGTTTTGATGACTTACTTGGGTCCCCGGAAATGGCGCCAAAATTTGATTCTTGCTCAAATTTACCCAAGAGATGAAGGTAGAAAGGTCCTTGTAGTTTAGCTTGGGTTATCGAATCCACAGAGACCTAAGAAGTAACATATAGACACGCACATTATATGAACTATTTTCAACTATGAAGTGGCCAACATGGATTGATTTTAGATTAGTTTAGAGGATATATAACAGATTTAAGTGAATTCAATTTAAAAGAATGATTTGATCCTAGGTTATCGCTCGGGGTGGATTGGATGAATTACTTTTTTAATGATTTCAATTTCTTATAATTGAGATGGATTCATTGAAGAAGTTCAAACGAAATCATCACTTACTGGTTTAATGCCTACACACCCTAATACTAATCACCTATACACTTGAAGGATCAAATTTTTGAGAACTCCATGGTAGAGGTTCGTATTAGCACTTGAATGTGTGACCGTAAATTCAATAAGGATGAATATGTTTTAAAATCATCAAATAAAAATCTCATTTAAAAGAAGTGATTTTCCATTAATAGGGTGATAAATAACATCCAATCCAGCCCCTTTCTACTCCCTTGGATCAACCCATAAAAGAGTTATCCCTCCATTGATGACATTTCTTCAACGGAAGCGGGAAGTAGACTTACAAGGGTGGAATTGAAGAAGTAAAAACAACAACAACAAAAGATCACTCCTCCGTTGTGTGATAAATATCACAAAGTATGGTGTGAATAAATTCACACCTGGAACCAAAGGTATCAATTTGATAAGTATAAGAACATAATAAGAGTAAATGAAGAACTTTTATTAAGAAACTAAGGTGAATTAAACAACTTACATGAGAAAGAAATGTGATTACAAACACAAAGCGGCAGCATAACACTACAATGAAACCAAGCACCAAATATTCTTCAATCCTCCAACACAACTACCTTAAATAGGAATTTTTGAGCCCTTTGGTCGAGACTCCAACAGTCTAGGTCTCCTCAATTAATTTTGGTAGGCCATAGGTGGGTGGAAAGTAAGGGAGAGTTGATTTTTCCACCCTTGACCCGAGGTGGCAGCCAGCTTTCCTTCACTGAACAGACGCGTCTGGAATACCTTCTATATGGCCGAATCAGAGTAGGACATAGAAGAAGAAAATGGATCTCCAGATATCTTATAACCGTCTGTAAAAGTTGGGCCCATTTGGAGTTGCGGAGTCCGAGATATAATCAAATTAGGGGGATGTTTTTCTGGGCCGCAGAATCTGTCCCAGAATTGTATCTCTAACTTGGGCTGCCTTAATGACCACCATAGATGAAGAATTAGCATTGTATAATTAAGAGTTATTTGTTTCTATACATGTCTTATAAAATAAAACAAAATTTGGGATTTATTGGGCCTGTATGTTGGGCCCCACAGTCTCATAAGTGGACTGGTTTCCAATCTGCCTTCTCTAAGAATTTCTTCCATTCATCTCCAAATATCTTCATCATTGTTTATGAATCATTCATTTATCACTGAATGAAAAATGTTAACATTTAAGTTTATATATAGTTACAAAAATATCAAATTAAAATATTGATAATTATATTCCTTAGAATCAAATGACTCATTGGGCCTAAATTGTTTTATATTAGGCATGAAGTGCACAAATGATGAGAATGGATGTTCATAATGAAAATGCACTAACTCAGGCCCATAAGATCAAAAATGAACATTTAATACCATTAAAATGTAATTAAAATATATTTTTTTATTGGATAATCAGAAGTATTTCTTGAGAAGTTACATGGACCTCCCCCAGAAAGAGAGGTAGAGTTCTCCATTGAACTCATACCTGGATCTCGACCGATATCAAAGACCCTGTATAGAATGGAAAATGTGGAGCTAGAGGAGTTAAAGAAGAAACTCCAAGACTTGTTGGAGAAGAGGTTTATCCGACTGAGTGTGTCTCCTTGGGGAGCACCAGTTCTCTTTGTGAATAAGAAGGATGGATCAATGTGGCTATGCATTGATTATAGAGAACCGAATGGGATCACAGTGAAGAAAAAATACCCTCTTCCATGAATTGATGATTTATTTGACCAACTTCATGGGGCTCAATTCTTCTCAAAGATTTATCTTCAATCTGGTTATCATCAACTAAGGGTGAAGAAGGAAGATATTCTAAATACTGCCTTTTGATCAAGATATGGGCATTATGAGTTTACTGTTATGCCCTTCGGCTTGACTAATGCTCCTGTTATTTTCATGGATTTGATGAATAGAGTCTTTAAGGACTACCTTGATAACTTTTTGGTAGTTTTTATTGATTATATTTTGATATATTAAAAAAGTTGTGTGGAGTATGAAGATCAGATTAGGGTTATTTTTCAAACTCTGTGGAAGGAGAGGCTCTTTGAAAAGTTCCGCAAGTGTGAGTTTTGGTTACAACAAGTGGATTTCTTGGGGCACATCATAACCAATGAAGGAATCTCGGTTTACCCTGCAAAGACAATGGTTGTGGAGGAGTGACCTTAACCCACAACATTAACTGAGATTCGTAGTTTCCTTGGTTTAGTAGGATATTATAGGAGGTTTATGAAAAACTATTCACAGATTTAAAATCCACTAACCAAGTTGACTCGAAAAGGGGTTAAGTTCATCTGGACAAAGGAATGCGAGGAAAGTTTCCAAGATCTAAAGAAGAGATTGGTTACTGAAACTGTGTTAACACTAACCTCTATTGGAGAAAGATTAGTTATTTTTAGTGATTCATCTCTAAAAGGGCTTGGGTGCGTCGTCATACAAAATGACAAGCTAATTGCTTATGCATCTTGTCAGCTAAAGCAACATGAGAAGAATTATCCTACGCATGATCTAGAGATGGCGGTAGTTATTTTTTATCTAAAGATATAGAGGCACTATATTTATGGGGAGAAATGTGATATATAAACCGACCACCAAAGTTTAAAGTATATTTTCATGTAGAACGAATTGAACATGAGACAAAGCAGATGGTTGGAGCTTATTAAAGACTATGATTGTTCAATTCATTATCACCCTGGAAGAGAAAACAAAGTCACAGATGCATTAAGCAGGAAAGACCCTATTGTTCTGGAAACAATCAGGATCCTAGGAGATCCCTTGATTAAGGATCTAGTAAAACTAGACATGGGAATTGTAAGGGAAGGGACATCATCAACCCTATCCCAAATGATTTCTCATCATTCATTACTAGAGAAGATCAAGAAGGCTAAAAAAGAAGATCTTTTGTTTCAGGAGAAGTTTGAGGTTGTGAAGGATGGGAAGTTTCCTGATTTCAATATTGATCAAAAATGTATATTGAAATTTTGTACAAGACTATGTGTTCCATCTATTCCGGAGATAAAGAAAGAATTGATGGATGAAGCTCATAGCTCTACTTTCTCTATACATCCGGGAATCACTAAAATGTATAGA
Source organism: Viscum album (assembly GCA_963277665.1). NCBI lineage: Eukaryota > Viridiplantae > Streptophyta > Magnoliopsida > Santalales > Viscaceae > Viscum > Viscum album. Next base: position 1,531,323,264 of record OY728161.1, on the reverse strand, counting down.
GACCTTCATGATCATTATTGGTGGGATAAAATTAAGAGGGAGATTGATGATTACACTATAAGGTGCCTAGTGTGTCAACAAGTAAAGGAAAAATGAAAACTTCCTAACGGGGTATTACAATCGCTACCAATACCAGCATGGAAGTGGGATAATATCACTATGGACTTGGTCACTGGTCTCCTGAAAACATTCAAAGGAAACAATGTGATATGGGTTATAGTGGACCTTCTCAACAAGACTACCCATTTTATCTCTTTTTGGGAAGATTTATCTCTGGATCAACTTTCCAAGATATACGTAAAGGAAGTGGTAAGGCTTTATGGGGTACCACTATCCATCGTATCTGATCGTGATCCAAGATTCACATCAAAATTCTGGAGAATTCTTCAACATGATTTGAATACTAAATTGAATTTTAGTACGGCCTATCATCCTCAAACTGATGGCCAATCTAAAAGGACTATTCAGACACTTGAGGACATGCTGAGATTATGCTCAATGTAATTTAAAGGTGGATGGGATCAACACCTCCCATTATTTGAGTTCTCATTAAATAAAGGCTTCCATTCGAGTATCCAAATGGAACCCTATGAAGCTCTGTATGGAAAGCGATGTAGAAATCCTACTTGTTGGGATGAAGCTGGTGACAGAAAGCTTCTTGGGCCTGATCTTGTGCAAGAGATGACAGAAAAGGTTCATTCTATCCAACAACACAAAAAGGCTGCTCAGAGTCGGTAGAAGAGCTTAGTTGAAAACTGTCGAAGGGACTTGGAGTTTGGTGTTGGAAACAAAGTCTTCCTTAGAATTTCACCATGGAAGAGAGTCATGCAGTTTGGGAAGAAATGGAAGATCAGCCCTAGGTACATTGGACCCTATAAAATCCCTGATTGCATAGGAGCACTGGCCTATCATCTAGAACTTCCACCACACCTAGCTCAAGTTCACGATGTCTTCCATGTATCTCTCTTGAGGAAGTACATACCCGACCCTTCGCATGTACTAAACCCATAGGTGGTACAACTGGAACATGACCTCTCTTATGAGGAGCATCCAGTGGAGATCCTAGACCTTAGAGACAAAGTTCTACGCAATAAGTCTACCCACCTTGTGAAAGTGTTGTGGAGGAATCATAATTATGAAGAAGTGATTACCCACTAAATGAGGATAATATTCATTGTTAATATATATAATATTCATGTGCCTTATTATTCATAAACATCATTTTAGTGCATTTTACACTTTGAACATCATTTCACATTATGATTGTAATACCTTCTTAAAATGCACTATTATGTGGTACATTTTTTAACATCATTTGAAGTACCAAATTATTCATCTGATTATACATATTTTAATTTTATATTTTTGTAAATTTATCTACACTACAATATGAACATGTTTCATTCAGGGATCAATGGAGAATTCATGGAAGAAGATGGGGATATTTTGTGATGAAAGGAAGCGATTCTAGAGAAGGTAGATTGGACACGAGCCCACTGATGAGACTGTGGGGCCCAACATACAGGCCCAATTAATCCCAAATATCTTGTGATTCTATAAGACATGTATAGTAACAAATAACCCTTCAGTATATAATGCTAATTAGGCCTCCATGGTGGTCATTTAGGAGGCCCAATTTAGAGATAAAATTCTGGGCCAGATTCTGAGGCCCAGAAAAACATCCCACCAATTAAATCATATCTCGAAATCCATAACTCCTTTTCGGCTGAATTTTTACAGAAGGTTATGAGACATCTTTGGATCCATTTTATTCTTCTATGAACCACTCTTATTCGGCCATATATAAGGTTATAAAAGCGTGTATGTTCGGTGGATGAAGGATGGCTGCCACCTCGGGTCAAATGTGGAAAAGTCTAAGTTCCACAAGCTTTCCACCACCCTAAGCCTACCATAATCTATTGGGATGCTTTGTACTATTGGAGGATCTACCCAAGGCTTCAAAAATGCCTATTTAAGGAAGTGGTGGTCGAGGATTTGATAATCTTTGAGCTTGTTTTCATCTTAATGTTATGCTGCCAATTTCTCTTTGTAATGTTCTTCCTTCACATGTAAGTTGTTTTAATTCATCCTTGTCTCTTAATAAAATTTCTTCTTCTCTTATTATTTTGTTCTTATCCTTATCACTTTGATACCGTTGGTTCAAGGTGTGAACTTGTTCATACCAAACCTTGTGATATTATCACACAACGGTGGAGTGATTGTTATTTTATTGCGTTTTTTTACTTCTCCATTTCCTCCCTCATGAGTCTACTTTCCGCTTCCATTGAAACCATAGAATCAATGGAGGGATAACCCACTTATGGGTTGATAAAAGGGAGTATAAAGGGGATGTATTGGATGTTATTTATCACCTCATTAATGTATAATCACTTCTTTAATTGAGATTTTTATTTGATGGTTTTTAAACTCCATCGTCCTTGTTGAATTTAAGGCCACACACTTCAAGTGCTAATACGAACCTTTACCTTGAAGTGCTCAAAACTTTGATCCTTCAAGTGTATAGGTGATTAGTATTAATGGGTGTAGGCATTAAAACAGTATGTGATGATGTTGTTTTATCTCCTTAAATGAACCCATCTCAAATATAAGAAATTGAAATCATTAAAAAGGAAATACGTTCAATTCACCCCGAGCGATAACCTAGGATAACCTCATTATTTTAAATTCAATTCACTTAAATCTATTAGATATCTTTCAAACCCATCCAAAATCAATCGAAGTTGGCCACTTCATAACCTAAAACAGTCCATAGAATGTACGTGTCTATAGGTTACTTCTTAGGTCTATGTGGATTCAACAACCCAAGCTAGACTGCAAAGACCGTCCTACCTTCTTCTCTTGGGTAAATTTGAGAGAGAATCAAGAAGCGATGTGGGAGGCTGAGGAAACAATGAAGCGAAATTACCCTCACCTTTTCAACTAGGCCTTTGGTTTATAATTTTGGGGACGAAATTTCTTAAGGGGGGAAGAATGTAACGACCCAAACTTTTTGAATTGTGTATTAATTTATTCTTAATGATTTAATAGAGATGTTAATGGTTAATGCAGAAAGAAGAGTCGATGGCTTCATCCAGTAGAATCGAACCATATGAAGCCCACTTATCAGAGATTGGGAAAAAGGTGGCATCTTTGGGCTTCTCTTTGGACCAAGCCCAAGCCGAACTCCAGCATGTCAAGCTTGAACGGAATTGTCTATGGGAGAATTTCAAGTTAGTAGAGATTACTACTAGTGCAGTGTTATCCGATCCTCCCCAAGATTCTCTCACCATCGCACACCTTACCCTGAGGTTGTATGCGGGTGTTTTAGGGGGATATGTTTCAAAGCCCTAATTTGTAATCCTATAGTTTTAATAAAATTATTATTTCATCATTTATGTGTTATAACTAGATATTCTTAAATAAAATATAAGTTTATTAAGACAATTTTGATAAATTGATTTTAGAAGTTAAAATTGTATTTAAAATATTTCCCTTACATAGAGAGTTTTTATGGAAAAATAAACATCATTTTTGAATTGGAAATGTCAAAATTAATCTAGACTGAATTTTTGGAAGTTTTCTAAAAAGTTTCATTTTTGATTAATAGTGCTTGATGAATAGTGTTTTTATGAATAGTAAAAGGATGTTTAATTGTTAAATAAATTTTTTTGTGAATTTATTTTCAAAAATCTGACAGACATGGTTGTAATTAAGGTAAAAAATGTGGTTCATTGAAATCAAAATAATTTTTGGTGAATAATAATTTTTACCCCTATGAATAGAAATATGAATATTAATGTGGCCATTATAATTAATAAAACAAATTAATATTTTATTTTCATAAGGTTATAAGGTATTGGACTGTTGACTAAATTTCAAGGTGTTAAAAAATGAGTTATAGATTTTGAATTATAATTATTGAATAAATTATGATTTTAATTAATAATTAAATTAAAAATATATAGAAAATTATTTTCAAAAAATGGATTTTATTTTTGGATTATACACATCTAAAAATGGTTAGGATGAATTTTTGGGATTTTTTTGAAATAGTTAATTTTTCAGTGAATAGTAAAAATACAGATTAGGGGTTCGGTATATCTAATGATACCATGATTGCATCATGATGATGTCATGAGTTTTTTTTAGGGTTGGTCGACCAAAGAGGATGAATTATTATATTAGGGGTCCCATGTGGCCTCGCACCATGGGAAATACCATGGGCAAGCCCATGGTTATGAGAAAACCACTTGTGAGGTGTCCCTTGAAATTATTAAAGTATCACCTCCCTTTCCCTATAAATACCCACCCTTTCCTCATATATTTTTCACTCCTAACTCTCCCTCAATGATTCTCTGGTCTCATTACCTCCCAAGTATTCCTCCCAAGAAACCCTCAAGCCTCCATGGTCCCGACCTTTGAGTTTTAGGACTTACGTTTTAAGGTAAGGGATTCTTTCACCCTTCTCATTTTCAATGTTCTATTTTTTATGTCAAGTCTTTCAAGTTCAATTTTCTTATGTTGGGGTATTATATCTATATCCGTAATACTTTCCTCTTTATGTTCATATAATGAGAGACCCTATTAGATCTCATCAATTCATTTTTTTGAAGTTTTAAGTGACGTTGTTTGGCTGCCGAATTTTCATAAGAGAAATCTTATTTTTGTCTTCCTTTCAAGTTTTTCATTTCATATGGTATGTATTTAAAATTTCATTACCATGTTCTTATATCCTTTAGATTCTGTCCCCCTACTGTTTTATGGATCATTTATGAGTGGGTTACCCATGTCCCCTCTCTTTTCAATGTTTTATAAAACCCTGCAACATAGTCGTTATGCTGCCGAATTTTCATCTCAAAATGTCTCTCCCTTTTTCTCAAATAATTTTATTTTATTAAGTGAATACTGAAAGCTCTTTATTCTACAAGGGTATTCACATATATATCAAAATGTTCTATTTTAAATTCTGGGATTCACATACATGAAACCCTCTTTCCTTTTCCGTGGGTTTAAAGTGACATAAAGATCATGTCTTTAAAGCAGTTTTTAAAATGTTATGATTATGAAATGAAACCCATTTATTTTATGCTATATGGGTTATTTATGAAATGTTTATTTGTGTCTCACATGATAATAAGTACAAATTAAGGGTGCTCCCTGATAGCACTCCAATTCATTGGGTAAAGACTTAATCTCTTGAGATGACCATTTTAACGATACCTTGGTGAATAACCTTGGTAATTTTTTTTTAATGACACCTTGGGGATGGACCTTGGTGATACAAAAATGAATGTCTAAGTTAAATTCTGTAGCCACATCTTCAATTTATGAAACAAGTTATTTTTATTATGATATTCTTCATGATCTCTTTCTCATTCCTTAATGTTATTTATCATGACTTTATTGATGTATCTCAAGTTCACATGTAAAATGTTTCTCTTGTTTCCCATACGGGGCCTTCTGCTCAACCTATCCTTCGATGTATACTCCTAGGTTATGAGATGTTGTAATGAACTTAGGATGAACAATGAATAAGCCTTTAAAGTTTTTAAGAAGAATTGTTTATGCCGTCATGTATTATGTTTCTGGTTTCCAAGACACTAAACCTTAAAGATCCTCGGTTTTGTATATTGTAGCGAAAAGTTTATGTAATGAAAAAGGTGGGATTTCAAAGAAAATTGATATGCTGGTAATTTCAAAGCTCCAGTTTTGACTACCCTATTATATGGAGATGGACTAGCCATCATAGTATCCCCTCTACCTATGACTCCCCCTATCCCTATTTCAGATTTGGAGTCATAAGAGCCTCCTTAGGTGGATGTCACAAAGGATTTCCTCCTACACCTCCCTATATATCACTCCCTTCCACTTTGGGTTTGGGGTCACAAGTGTACCACCAAGCTATGAATTCTTCTACTCCTCCTCCTAACACCCCTCCATTTCTTCCTCAGGAGGTTCCCCCTTCCTTTAAGGTAGTATTTTTGGGTGACCTGATGCCCCTTTGAGTTCTACTCCCTCTCACTCTTTCTATCCCTCTAGATATGAAGGATAAGAAGATGGTGGATGGGTGTCTTAGGCTTTCTCTTTCTCTATCGTAGGGATATATTATAGAGTCATATTATTATCATTAGTAAAACCTTATCACTAAATTAATTGTTTATAAACCTTTTTTGATGATATTCAGTCACTTTATCAGGTCATGGAATATAGATCATCCTATATCCATATTTATTTTAAATTGGAATATTTTTCCATTAACCTCTTATTGGAGTTTTATTTCATTAGGGATTGGGTAAGAGAGGCTCTATCCTATTAATGTCAGCACTTCCTTCTTGTATGGTGGTCCATGGAAGTCCACAAAGGTATGTAATCCTCTCTCATAGTGCCTTGGATTCTACTATTGGGTCTTCCACTTCCCTTTAAAAACCCATGCATCCTCAAAATCATAGGAAATTCTTTTGTAATTTTCTTCTATGCTAATGAAGAAAAATTTCGCATAAAGTACACTATGGTTTCTCAGATATGTGTGAAAATGGTTCACATGAATCCTTTTCCAGAAAGGATCCTCCCAGAAGCAATTATTGATTTTTCTTTTACGAAGAATATTTTTTACATCAACCCCTCCAAATTTTATTCCTATTACCACCTCCAAGGTAATATGGACCTGTCTTATAGAAGGATATTCATCCCTGTGTCCTTTTATATAAAAAAACATGGTCCCAAATGAATCCATTTGAGGGAATTTGGTCCTTTCGTTGACTATAAGGTGGTACCCTAGACTAATGATAAGGCTCATTTATAGGAATCTAAGGAATTGGGTTTTCAAGAATGTTGGAATGATGCTAAAAATAATCTTTAATATTGGGGTTTTCTTCATCTTCATTAGATATGGAAACTTGAGACCTCTCTAATACTTTCATCCCCCTACATACTAGATATGTGGAGGCACTAGTTGAACATGTTACAAATATCCATCCTCTCTATCTAGAGACCCCATCTAGTTTCTCCCTAACTTCATCTAAAGGGTTTTTTAACCTAGTAGCACCAGGGTCTATTTTCCCTGGTTGAGATGTCAAAAAATTTCTAGTTTTCAACCCTATATTGGTATTCCTAGTATTTAATACCCCTCCTATTATGGTTGGATTCACTTCTATAACACCTTTGAGGTTCTTGTTCAAATAAAAGACCACCCCATCCTCTTTCCCCCTCCTTATATAAACCAAAGTATTTCTATATCTATTTCACTCTCACCTTTTAGGGTAATGATGAGGTCAAAATATAGGTCATGTTTGACAGCTAAGGAAGTCCCCATCATAGAAGTTAAAGCCCATAAGGATTGATCCTCCATGTTCCTATGATTTCCCTAATTATATAGAATTCTAGGGGTATTTATTCCCTGTACAAGACTGAATTCATTTATAAAGATATTCCTAATAATAAATCAAACTTTATATCTATTTTAGATCCCAAAATCATGGAGTTATTAATTAAATACATTTCCATAAATCTGAACATCCGCAATTATAGGCAGATCAACCCAGTTAATTCTCATATTTGTCTATTTTAAGAGAACTAGGTTTAAGTGTATTTTTGTGATGATCCATATAAATACATAACTAATAAGGTTAGAAACTATAACTACTCATTTTTAATTATGATCTTATATGATAAATTTGAGGTTGTAGAAAGTAGAGTGTTGTGGGACACCCTCTTAGCTTTTAACAGGGAACTACTACCCAGTTCTTAGGTGGCGATTTCCACACCATCCTCAATCAGACTAAGAATAAGGGAGGGGATTGTATTTGAGTTGTGGTATTTAGTATTTTCTCTCTTTCCTTACTCTAAAAAATATACATGAATTAGTTTTCATAGGTAATCCCTACACATAGGAAAAAATATGCATGGAAGGGGTAGAATATAGAGAAGATAAGATAGATTCTTATGAAACATTCAGTCTATTTCGCGATTTTTGAGATTGAAGATTTTACATATGTTGAGATCTATTTTTGATCACTCTTATCTCTAACTTTAATTATACACTTCTAGAGATTCTGATAAAGGATTGTTCTACTCCAATAGGTGGGTGGAGTTGGACGACTTCAAGGATATGGTCTAAACTTCTTGGTTAGATTTTTTACAAGGGCATGCATAGGTGAGACTCCAAAATAATATTATGATATTTAAAGGGGATATGGTCTCATGGGTAAAAAAATTACCTTAAAATAATATTAATATTTATTCTCTTCAAGAAGATGTCAAAAATATGTATTCTAGTCTGTATGAGCATTAGGATATTGATCCTTTTGATCTTATTATAATGAAATGACCCAAATTGGAGGAGAAAATAATAATGAGGAATGATCACATAATGATTGATCTTGTACTAGGTGGATAAGGGAGGTGTACCATAATAAAATTTATTTATATGCATGAATCAAAGAGAAAAAGTTCATTAGGAAGCTTAATATACAACCTGAAGATGAATCTTAATCTAGTGATGTTAATATTAGAAATTCACTTATGGTGACCTATTTTTTATCCATTTTATCAGGCCTCCAATATGATTATTTTGAGCTAAAGTATGGGGTTTGTTTTTATGATAGTATTATAAATACCACCAATGAATAGATTAACCATCTGTTGGAATCCATTTCGGATGAAGATGATATCAAAGAATCTATGGAATGTATCAATCCAAAAAGTCCTATAGTACAAGATAGGTACCTTGAATCCTTCTACTCAGCTACATAGGACATTATCAAGAAATTTTTTCATTGAAATTGTTCAAGACTATTTTAAAGGAGGTATCATTTATTGAGTTATCACTTTTACTATACTGGTTCTTGTCCCCAAGTTCAGTCAGCCCATTGGTTTTGGTAAATTTTATCCTTAAAATTTTGGTAAATTTTCATACAAATAGGTAGTCACTATTTTGAATAAAATACATGGAAAATTTTCCTTTTAAGTGTTAGACAAACAACAAGGTTTTATTAAAGGAATAAGTGTTCAAGTAGTTATAGGATAGACCTAGGAAATGATCTCCGACATCGACCACAATGTTGTTGGCTATAAAATCATAATAAAAATTGATATGGATAAGGAATATAATAAAATTTAATAGGGATTTATTCTTAAGTTTTTAAGAATAAGTGGATTCTTTAAATTGACCATTGATATACTCTTTTATTTCTTCTCCTCACCCTAGTTCACCATTTCACACATGGGAAATATATTAGGTTTCTCAAAATCAATTAGAAGTCTTCTCCAAGGAGATACTCTATTTATGAGACTATTAATTATTTATCAATATGTTCTAAACAAGAATATTATCAAAATCATATCTAATAGTTTGGTCCAATCCTTCATAGGGTGGTATGGTTTTCTGAAATTTCTCACTTTTTTTGGATGACTACATGCTCTTTTTCACTAATAGTAATACTAATTCAATATAATATTTCATTATGATTTTAAAATATTATAGAAGGATAAGTAAAAAATAGATCAATTTTAATAAGAGTAGTTTTTAAGTATCTAAAATTATTCTGGATTGATGTGTCAAATGAATTGAAGAGTCTTAGAATTTTTATGAGTAATTTTCCTATGAATTATATGGGAGATCACTATAAAATATAATAGTCTTCATTCTACATTTTGATGGTATTATTAATATAATCATGGAGATAAATATTAATCATAAGAGCCTCATCATTTCATATGGAGGTAGGATCATTCTCATTAATAGTGTCATTTCCTAATTTCTAATTCATATCTTGTTAGTGAGTAGGTATCCCAAGTTGGTTTTAAATAACATGGAACTCATTATTAATAATTTCATTTGGGAATCCTATAAAAAGAACTGAAATCATTGGTCCAGTTGATCTAGACATGTTAGACTGATTAAGGAAGTGGGAATCAGTCTGAGGTACATTGAGGACAACATGTTATGCCTGTAGGAAAAAATTTTTTAGGAGGCCATTGTAGTGCATTATCTCTATAAAAAATTCATCAAAAATAAATATGGATTTTATCCCTATAGTTTGTCTGGAAATTGTTAAAATTATTCAAGATCTCATCTATGGAACATCCTATAAAGTAAAAATCAACCTATCCTTATCAACTCTCACTTGATCATTGGTAGGGATGATATTTCATTCTAGAAGGAAATATGGGCAGGAATTCCACTATTATATCTAGGTTTCCTTATTTTAGACATAAATTTCAGTCAAGAGAGTGGAAACCACTCATTTATGGATAAAGTGCTAAAAAATAATAGATATATTTTTATCATAGTATTAAACTCATTGATTAAGCATCCTGTTGTGTTTTCACTCCATCTACAATGAGTACCTTTAGGTGTATGGATTATCACATAATTATTCATTCATAAAAGTGGTTATAAAATTTGGGCATCAAACTCTGGTTAAAAGATATTCATTTTGAATTCAATGTCATTATCTTTCATCTTTATACTTGATCTATCACTAATGATACACACACCGAGAATATTGGTATTAATTTTTCCTCCTAATGTGTGTATTGTGTCAAAACCAATATTGGATTAGCACAACACTTATTTACTGAAAACGACTTGGATCATTTCATATGGGATAGTTTTATGGGTCTTCAAGGTATGTTTTTTAGGTACTTGTCACTATATTTTTTCTTTCATGACTATTGTGTTGTTCCTCCAGGGTCGGGCTTCAATGGAAAATGGATGTACAACTACATGGCATCGGGTTGTTGGATTATTTTGGATACCCAAAATTTAGTGCATCACCATGGTCTCAATAAAAATAATTCTTATATATATTCTAAATTACTTTAATTGGACATTTTTCTAACAAAATTGTGCAAGGATGCAATTATTTCATTTTTTCTGAGCAATTTTCATGGTACGACTTATGTGGTTAGTAGTGGTGGTAGGGGTAATTAGGTATGCTAGAAGGTTCCATGTGTGTGGTTAAAATTAAATACTAATGTTCCATTAATCAATAGAATCGTGCATGGTATTGGTTTAGTCTGGGACTCCCATGTCTTAGTAATCTGGGCCTTTTCAGTCCTCCTCAGGGAGGGTAGTTCTATCCAATAACAATCTCACACTTTTCAAACTAGACTCAATATTTGCTCTACTTACAACATTAAATTCTCTATGGTTTAATTTGACTCCTCCATTATGGTTAATGAATTATAGAGAAAATATTATTGATACTAGAAAATTTCATTTGTTATTATATCCTATAAGATCATCCTTAATAATAAAGTGAAGATCAATCACACCTGGCGGGAAGACAACATGTCTACGAAACTTTAGGCCTCTGTGGGAGACCAAGAAGAGTGTAACACCCTGAGTTTTTATAAACATTTTTTAGAATAAATTAAATTTCATTAAGGTATTTATTTAAAATATACACCCATTAAATCTTTCATTACATACAAACCTGGGTTATCTTTCACCACACGCAACACCTGGTTAGCTTGTGTGACACACGACACTAGGTTTTAACAAAACCTTGATATATTATTAACATATTTATTTAAACATCATCATAGAAACCTAGAAATTAGACATAGAAAATGAATATTAATAACTAATTTTTTAATATTAATTATATTTTTTTACATAAATGAAACATATTGACAATAAAATACATAATTTTTATTAAAGTCTTTATATGTTTCGAAAATACTATTTTCTCAAAAATATATTTTTTATGTATTTTATGAACAATAATAAAAAAAAATTGACACTTTAATAAATTTAATATGATAAAAAAAAACTTCATATTTTATATCATACTGTAAAAATTATAATAGCGGGAATTTTGGGATTTTTTTGAAAAGTTTCATTTTTTGATGTATAATGAAAAATAATGAATTTTAATTGAAAATTTCATTTTCATCAAATTTATTTATATAGTTGAATTATATTTTAATTTGGTTATAAACTATATTTAGTTAAATTATACATATATTAAACTAATTTATGTCATTTTAATCAATTTCATATTGAAATTTAATATACAAACTTTGTAAAAATTTTATCCTTTTCTCTTTAAAAACTCACTTTCTCGACACATCTGCAGGATTAATTTTAAATTAATTTTTTTCTAATTATATTATTGTAATTTGGAAAAATGGATTCATTATTTTGTATCATAATAATTTATAATGTATAATATGGTAAAATTATTTTTTTACCAATGTGATTAGTGAAATAAATTGAAAATTAATTACAGTGATTAAAATAAAAAAAAGATTTCATAGTGGTTAACCTTAGAAAATAAGGTAAAAAATAACCCAAAATTTTAAAAAAAACACATTTTATATAAAAATTTATACCTTAACATGTCTAATGTTATATTTTTATCCATTTTGGAAACTTTTTCCACATGAAAAACATGGGTAGAATTCTCTCTTTAAAAAATTTACAAGTTTTCCACTCACCTCCCTTATAAAAGGCCACCACAAATCCCCCTCTATTTACACCTCTTAATCCCTTTGGATTGAAAAATACCTATCCAAATATCTTTCTAAATTCCATTAAATCATACTAAAATCCTAACTTTGGGTATAAATCCATCCAAGTAAGGCCGTTGGTGAAAACTAAAAGAAGATACTCGAAAAAGAGATAGCATTCATCAATGAGTGTTTTTGTTCTATGTATTTATCAAAAACATTAAATTATTTTTATATCATAATTATATTAAATATAATTATATTTTATATATTAATTTTATGACCTTTAACCATACACACTTCATCTAATGGGTTGCAAATTCATTGTTTGTGTATATGGCTGACTACAGTCTCACGAACCGATGTCATTCATTTTTCCATTACCACCTATCAAGGTTGGAATAATTATGGACATAATATTAATATATTATTTTTATTATTTTATTATGATTTTTTAATTTTTATGTCACTCATACCTTCATTCTTTACATTTTTGGGGAATACAATAATGTCGTTTGTCTGTACAGCGGGTTACCGCCTTGCGAAGTGATGTGATTCATTCATGATTTACAAGGAATTTATTGAGGATGGGTTTAAAAAAATATGTGATATATATAAAATAAAAAATATTCTTTAATTATAATATATTATATTCTATTTTTTAATCTGATAAGAAAAATGGAAATAGTGTTCATGCGTTCGTACAACATATCGTCTCCATGAACGGTGTATCTCGTTTCCTATTTCTATCTTTCATAGATTATTATAAATATATATATATATTTATATAATAAATATAATTATATATATTATATTTATAAAATTTTTATCATTCTATATATGATTAAATCATGATCTATGTAAGAGGAACGAGAATAACAAGTCAAAACGTGTATGAAAAACAAAGCGGTTATTGCCTAAAAGGTAACTTTAACATGGAATTGTTAATAAATGAGTAATATAATGTCGTAATTAAAAAATATATGGTATTATATATATTAATTTTGTTCTTTTATAGATATATAATAAACTAATATTTATTTTATAGGTGGTTTGAATGAGTATGGTGAGATTCAAGACTTAAGGTAAGGGATTTTCGTCCCACTTTTATTTTTTTGTGAGAGACAATCCATGTTCACAACCTATTTCTTATATATAGTGTGTATAATTCACATGAATTTATTTTATGATTATTATACTAATAATTATTGGTATTTAAATATCCATTTTATTATCGTTATTTCATGGGTTTACAATTCAAAAGTTGCCAAATCGATAAAATAATTTTGTCTCCATTTGCCTTTTTTGAGACACATGTTATGTTATGCACCTATATTATTTTATGAGGTGTATATACTAACAATTTTCCACAATATATCATTAATAACTTCATATAATTATATTTTAATCTTAATTTATGATTCAATTTTACTGAAGTGGTAACAGATTATTTCTACTTGTGTCATCATTTATCAGGATTGTTTAGGATTATGCTTCCATTGATTAAATATTATGATCCATATCTCAATAATTCTCATGAATTTTTTTATCCTAGGTTATTAATGATATGTTTATTTAATTTTATAGATTTTTTACACTTTTGTTCTTAATATAATTAAAAAATTCATTTTCAAGAAAAAATTAATTTATTTCTCTCTTCAATTATAAATTTTTTTTCTTTAAAAACCATGTTTTATAAAAAAAATTAAATGTTATTTAATATATTCCAAAGATTTTTTTTAAAATAAAATTTTAACCATGTTTTACTTTTTTTAAAATGTTTTGAAAGTAATAATCATGTCATTTTCTAAAACAAATCATGTTTGTATTTTACAGTAAATGTGAAAGGAAACTTCATTTTAACATAAATGACTTGGATGGAATTATCCACCACCTTTACTGGCACTAATTGGATGCTTAATTTAAAAATTTTCAAGGTTATATTCAAATAAAAATGTTTTGAAAATGTTTTATGTTTTATAAATATTTTTCCTAAGTGGAAAAGATATTTCTCTTAATAAATTTTTTAAATGATATTTCAAAATTATTTTCCATCTAAGATAAAATCCATTTATGTTACTTATTCCTTACTAGGGATAGGATCCAATAATAGCATTAATATTATTTCTAAGAATGGTTTATATTTTTTTATGATGTTTATGAAACATGTTTCTCTTCCATGGTTTGTATCATGATAAAATGCTTATGAAAACCCACTTTTTCCTAGGTTATTCTATGATGAAATTATTATGAATCCTATCTCTTTTCTATAGGTTTTGATATTATAACATGTTTATTATACCCATTTCATTTCATGGGTTATAATATGATAAATTTTTTTGATTTTTTGGAACACATAAATATGGTTTTCATTATGAGATGTGTGGGACCTATATCTCTCTCCAATGAATTGGGTAAAGATTTCTATCTCATTATATAGACAATATTGATATAGGGAGTGAACTAAATTTAGTAATATAGAGCTAGAATAGAAAGTTAACTCTATTCGGTAATATAATGTTGGAATGGGAAGTGAACCCAGTTTAGTAATATAGGGATGGAACGGGGAGTGAAGGCGGTTCAGTAATGGAATTTTCCACTATAATGATATTGGAAGTGATCCTTGAATAATATAGAAATGATTTTCTATGCTTATGTGTATCCCAAAAATTACATGTCATAATCTCTCATGTCTAATGATCTTAGATTATTTTATGAATCATGTATTATGAACTTCTAGTCTTAATTCCACCATGACTCATGATTATGATCTTTGAAATAAATGGTATGGTTCTCAAATGTTATTATCATGTTCTCATACACTTGTGTTCATGTTATGATTACATAACTCCCTTATTTTACCTTACTGAGAATATGATCTCTCCCTTAGTATGTTTACTTTACCTAGGTTATAATTATAAGTACTATGTATAATATGTCTAAGAAGGGTTCTAGTTATGAGGAACGTATTTCTAGATGATTTATTTCACTTATAGGATAGTGTTTATGTTTCCATGTTTCTAAAGGGACTAAACTATTATGGTTATCATGCATGATTTTATGTAATGTAATGAATATTTCTAAAAAATGATGTAATGTATATGTATGATAATCATAGGTCATTATAGTTGGTATGAGAGAAAAGTTTTAGTTAACATTTGAAAACAAGATGAGAAAATCATGGTGATATCTCTAAGGAAATTTCTAAGGATAAGTCTAAGGATGAGTCAAAGTATAGGAAAATGTTTTAGGTGTGAAAGGAAAGTTTATCATGAAATTTATTGAAAATTTGATAGGAAGAAATTAGCTAACGATGTGAATAGATATAAAGCTATACAGAATGCACCTCCCCACCTTTATTGCTTCAAGTGTAAGGATAATGGTAAGTATGATAATAATTGTCCAAAACCAAGGGTTAATGATGATGATAAACATCATAAACCTCTTAATATGCGGTATAAGGAGAAATATTATGTGATCACTATTTATAATAAGTGGTGTGATAAAGATGTGGTGAAAGTTACACTTATCATCCACTCTATAACTATTAATGTCTTATTTTACTTTGCATCTACCCATTATTTTGTATCTAAAGAATTTTATAATGGTATAAATATTCCACCTAAAATATTATATATAGAATTTGAAATGGAAAAACCTAATGGTATAATGATAACATCTCAAGTATATGATTCTTATCTAGTTGATATTGGTGGGAATTTTCTTCCCACAAATATTTGTATTCTTCCTCTGGTGGAATTTGATGTCATCTTAGGCATGGATTGGCTTAATCTATATAAATCCCATGTCAATTATTTACATAGGCAAGTTATTTTTGATATTACAAACCAACCTAATATTGTATATCAATGTGATGATAAGTATGAACTTCTGATGGACGTTACATCCAGTGTATGAGTCTTAATTTCCATTCAAAATGGGTTTTTATCTCAAATGGTTTGGAAAAAACTAAACATTTATGATATGTCTATTGTTCAACAATTTTTTTTTTTGCTTTTCGGGAAGAGTTTCCTAGACTTACACCAGAAAATGAAGTTGAGTTATCAATAGAACTCATACTTGGTTCCACACCAATTTCAAAGACTCCCTATAGAATGGCCATGATTGAGTTGTAGGAATTGAATAAAAAACTCCAATAAAACCTTGATAGGGGATTCATCAGACCAAGTATGTCACATTAGGGTGAACATTTTATTTTTTTGACAAAGAAATAAGGATCAATATAACTCTACTTTTATTATCATGAGATGAACAAGATAATAATTAATAATAAGTTTCATCTTCTCCATATTGATGACTTTTTTTATCAAATGCATGGAGCTCAATACTTTTCCAAGAATGACCTTCATTCTGGATATCATCAATTGAGTTTTAATAAAGATGATATACTTAAGACATAATTATATATAAGGTATAGAACTGATGAATATATATTTATGCCTTTCAATATTACTAATTCCCCTAATATCTTCATGGATTTAATGAAGAGTCTTTAGAGATTACCTTGATTAGTTTGTGGGATTCTTTATAGATGATATTCTTATCTATTCAAAGAGAATGTAAGAGCATAAATACCACTTAATAATTTTACTAAATACCCTAAGAAAAGATAAAATATAAAAAAAAATAAAAAATGTACAATTTGAATGAAAAATGTTTCATTTTTGTATTACATAATCTCAAGAGAGGGTATATCTGTACATCCATCAAAGAAGGGAAAATTGAATGTTGGACCACACTAACTATGATGAATGAGATCTGTATTTTTTATAATTTATCTAGATATTATAAATTTTTTGTGCAGAATTTATCATGACTATATAATCCTCTTACCAAGTTGACTCATAAAGGATCAAAGTTCCTCTGGATAGATGAATGTGAGGAAAATTTCAAGGAACTGAATTGAACGTTAGTCAATGTATCTGTTCATAGATTACCCAGTAGTGTGGAAGGGTTTTTAATATATAGTGATGCATCTAAGAAGATATGTGGATATGTTCTTATGCATAATGGAATGGTTATAGCTTATTCGACATAAAAATTGAAGGGTAATGAGAAAATTTATCCAAATTATGATTTGGATTTAGTTGTAGGAATTTTTTCATTTAATATATGGAGGAATTATCTCGGTGGAAAAAAATATTACGTATATATCAATCACAAAATTTTAAAATATATATCCACACTGAAGGAGTTGAATATGTTCCAAAGAATATGGTTAGAGCTAATTAAATATTATGAGTGTTAAATACATTACCACCCTAGGAAATTGAACAAGGAGGATGATGCTTTGAGTTGAAAGGATCATGCTAGAATATCCATGATGAGGATCACAAATGATCTAATATTTCTAGATTTGAAAATAATGGATCTAGAAATTTTGAAGGAAGGGGGGAAATATTATCTTACATAATTTAATGATTAATTATCTATCCATGTAAAGTTTAAAGAGGCTTATAAGGAAGATATAGAGATGAAAAATAAGGTTAGAAATGTTCTTAAGTTTAACCTTGATCATAATAGAATGATAAGGTTTAGGAATTGTGTATGTGTTCCTTCTATACAATACTTGAAGAAAGAGTTGTTAAAGGAATATCAGATTTCTTAATTCTATATTCATATTGGAAGAATAAATATGTATACAGATTTGAAAGAATACTTTTGGTGGGATGGTATGAAGAGATATATCCCAGATTTTGTATCTATGTTCTTGGTATGTTAATAAGTTAAGGCTAAAAGACAAAACTCTAAGGGGGTGTTGCATCCATTACCTATATCAGGATTGAAATGGGAGAAACTTTCCATGGATTTTGTTCTTGGACTCCACAAAATGTATAAAATTCATAATTTTATATTGTTTATATTTGATCTACTTACTATGTTAACACACTTAATCACCATTAGAGAAGACTTCTCTCTACATCAACTTTCCATGATATACATTAACTGGTAAGGTTTCATGGAGCACCACATTCCATTGTATCTAATCAGGATCTTAGGTTTATCTCAAAGTTCTAGATAATTCTTCAACAATCCCTTGACATGGAATTTAGTTCAGTATAGCTTATCATCTTCAAATGGATGGTCATTCGGAAAGAACAATTCAAACCTTATATGATATGTTGAGATCTTTTTCATTAGATTTCAAAGGTGGTTGGGATCAACAGCTTCCACTATTTGAGTTTTCTTACAACAATATGTTTCACTCAAGCATTCATATGGGTCTTTATGAATACCTATAAGGAATGAAATGTAGATCTCCAATGTTCTGGAATGATGTTGGAGAAAGAAAGCTATTGGGATATGAGATAGATGAAAAAATGTTAGAGAAGTTTAGAGCCATTTAGTAGCATATCAAGGTGGATCAAAGTTAGTAGAAAAGTTATGCTGATAATCACTAAATTTATCAAGAATATGTTGGGGAAAATTTGTTTCTAAGAATTTCTCCATGGAATAAGGCTATGAGATTCGGGAAGAATGGGAAACTAATCCCTAGGTATATTGTTCCCTTTGAAATTATTGATCATACTGAGATAGTATCCTATCGATTGGAGCTTCCACCAAACCTATCTAAGTCCGTAATTTATTCCATGTAACTCTATTGAGGAATTAAATACCTGAACCTTCACATTTACTGAACTTAGAGGTCATACCACTGAAGAAAGATCACTCTTATGAGGAAAAACATGTGATGATTCTGGATCATATAGAGAAAGTTATATGAAAAAATACCACTAACATGGTCAAAGTTTTTTTGTGAAACCACCAGTTTGAGAAAGCTACATGGGAACTTGAGGATAATATGAGTCAAGAGTATCCTCAATTTTTTGTATCAGAGTGAAAAATTGTGAGGGAGAAACTCGTTTTAAGGGGGGTAGAATGTAACACACTGGGATTTTATGAAACTTTTTAAATAAATTAAATTTCATTAATTTCTTATGTTAAATAATATACTAATTCAATATTTCTTTACATGAAACATTTTTTTATGTTTTACTACACTCAATACTTAGTCAGCTAGCGTGACACGTGACATTGAGTTTTAATAAAACCTCAACATATTATTAATATAGTCATTTAAACATGACTGTTATAACCTAGCCATTAGTCTTGTAAAAATGAATAATAATAACTAATTTTTAAATATTAATTATAATTTTTTTACATAAATGAATCATATTGATAATGAAATACATAATTTTCAGTAAAGACTTTATATGTTTTGGAAATACTATTTTTGAGAAAATATGATTTTATTACTTTTATGAATATTAATAAAATTATTTTTTTACATTTTTAGAAATTGGATTTGATAAAATGAACTTAAAATTTTAAATAATAATTTCAAAATTATCTTAGAGTGAATTTTTGGGATTTTTCTGAAAATTTTCATTTTTTCATGAATAGTGAAAAATAATGAATTTTAATTGAAACCCAGATTTTCATTTAATTTATTAATAATGTTAAATTATATTTTAATTTGGTTTTAAATTATATATATTACAATTATACATATTTTAATCCAATTTTAGTCATTATAATCGATTTCATGTTGAAATTGAATATAGAAACTTGGTAAAATTTTGATCTTTTTATCTTTAAAAACATGCTTTCTCGACATGTTTACGGGATTAATTTTGTATTAATTTTTTCCACTTATATTTTTTGAATTTGGAAAAATGGATTCCATATTTGGAATAAAAATTATTTATAATTTCTAATAAGGTCAACTTTATTTTTTACCAATGTTTTTATTGAAATCAATTAAAAAGTAACTACAGTGATTAAGGTAAAAACAAGATTACTAGTTGTTAAACATAGATAATAATGTGTAAAAATGACCGAAAATGAGTCCAAAATACATTTTATGTACATATTTAGACCTTATCATATATAATGTTATAATTTTATTCATTTTATACACTTTTTCATATGAAAAATGTGGTCAAAATTCTCTCTTTCAAAAATTTACAATTTTTCCACTCACCTCCCTTATGAAAGCCAAATCACTATCCTCCTATATTTACACCTCTAAAACCCTTTGGATCAAAAAATACCTATCAAAATATATTCCCAAATTCCCTCACCTAATTATATAATCCTTACTTTGGGTATAAATCCAACCAAGTAAGGCATTTGGTGAAAACCAAGAGGACATATTCAAAGAACAGGTAACATTCATAAATGAATATTTTTGATTTATTTCTTCCTCAAACCCATTAAATTATTCTCATATCATGATTATATAATAACCTAATCATATTTAATATAATTATATGTTTTTATATTAATGTTACAACCTTCAACTACACACATTTCCATCAAATGGGTTATGAAATCATCATCTGTGTGTATAAAAGACTATTACCTTGTAAACCAATGTCATTTGTTTTTTCCATTAACACATTTAAATGTTGGGAATAATGATGGAAATACTATTTATATATTATATTTCTGATTTTTTTTTATTTTATTATGACTCTGTAATTGTTAAATCATGCATACCTTCATGCTTTCTATTTTTTTGGAATTTGATAACATCGTTCGTGTGTACGGCAGACTATTTCCTCATGAAGTGATGTGATTCAGTCATGATTTGTATGGAATTTATTAAGGATGAGTTTTATGAAAATATGTGTGTTGGTTGAAGTGGAAACTCAAGATGGGTTGAATTGAGTTCCTATTTAAAACTTTTGTTAAAAACTTTTTGATAAAGATCCCCCAATTTGGAAACAGCCCAGTTAATTAAGGCAGTAGAGATATAAATGATTAGTTAGTCCAAAAGTTTCTCAAAGGGTGATTAGTTCTCAATGGAATCAGTGTAAAACACTTATTCAACTTTTGAAATTGGTTTACTGAATTAAACACATACACACACTACCCAAAACTAACTATTAGAGCTAATGTAAAACAACTTTCTATTTTTGAAATTATGAGCAGTAGAAAATAGGAAAACATAGTATTACAAAATATAGTACACATTAGAGTTAAACAAGTGTTTTATTCTCAAGTCGAGATTTAATCCTCTTTACTTGGTGATCACTTGACACAAAAAAATTTATATTAACAATAAACATGATACACAGCTTGTATCATGCTTCAAAATAGTTTTCACAAACTTTCTAGGGCTGACACCCTCTACCACAGTTATTCATGGGAAAAACACACAACCAGGACACACAAAGACTCTTCCATAGTTCTATGTGGGAAATAAAAGACTAAAGAATGTTTGATGTGAGGATTTTCAGTATCCTCCAGTTTAAGCACAGGAGATAGTGTGTGTAACATAAAACATACACTTCTCAAAAATGTAAGATAATAAACACAATAGGGATAATGTTATAAAGATTGACTTTATAAGGCTCTATGTGTTTCTAGTTCAGTTCTTGACTCCTTAGAGTGATGAAATTTCAGTTTGAGTCGTCCACTAGAAGTTGTCTCCAAAACGAAGTGTTGAAACTCTAGGTTCTAGCTTCCTGTTACTGAGTGTTCTGCTTCCTGGTTTGAGAGATATTCGATGATTCACCAAAAGAAATCTTGAATGTGTTCTCAAAAAAATTATCTTCTTGAGGATCATAGATTTACATCATAAAAGCTGGTGTGTTCCCTTTGTTCTTCAGATCCGTCATGCAATGACTCTCTCTCTAGCATCCTCTATATTTACTTCCTTGGTTTTCTATTTTTTATATTTTTGGTCTGATAATAAGAATAAGAAAACCATGTTTTATTTCTCGTACCTTGTACTGTCTCTAGATATGGTCTCTTTATATGTATACAATCAACATTAATTAATTTCATAAGCATTAAATTTACCAAATACGACCATTATAATAATCCTAAGAAATTGATAAAGTATAGAGTAGAAGAGTGGGTATCAGTAGGATAGTAATGGTAGCCTTTTATATGGTAGCCTCCATCGGTTGCCTTCAGTGGTAGCCTTCAGTGGTAGCCTTCAGCTATAGCCTTCAGCGGTAGCCTTCAGTGGTAACCTCTAACGGTGACCTTCTATCGGTAACCTCTTACTTGGAGAAATTCTGCACTGTAAGGTGAAATGAGAGAGCAGTGAGATTAAAAAATACATAGTTATTACTTGATAAAAACTAAGAATATTAGTGAAACACAATTATCATATAAAAGAAACATGATTTGGGATTATCAAAATAGGTGATTCCAATAATCTCCCCCTTTTTGATAATCACAAATTATGTTAATGAAATTTTATATTGAGGTAGTTTTGAATCAGGGTTAAGCACATTTTCCAATCTCTTTAGAGGTGTCAGTAAACATATATTATGTATTAGTAAAATTGAATCATTTTTATATATCAGAGCATATAATATCATATCATATATGAAAGGACTCCAATCAACTTAAAACATCTCCCCCTTTGTGATTAACAAAAATAATATAAAACAAAAGGAGAAAAAAAAAGATTTTTGTATGAATGAGGCAAGAGTACAATATACAAAAATAATACAAAGATCCCTATCAACTAAGACATCCCACATTAAATTCACATCAAAAATGTATAATGAAGCGTTGTCTTTGGAATCTGAGGAGGCATGTTTAGAAGATGGAGGTACAACCCTAGGTATGGCATTGAGAAAGGTCGGAGGAGCTTCTATAGAGGCATCAGTAGACCGATAATGAGTAGATATATGAGGAATCATAGGATTCAAGCTTCTGATGGTCTGTGCAGGAGTCATCAAAGGGGAAACAATAGTAGATCTGGATACAGTTGAGGAAGAAGGTAAGGTTGTAGGAACAATAATAGGAGTGCAATCCACATGGAGGAAGGGCAAAAGAAGATTCCAGAAATCCATAATGATTCTTCCTCCTCTTTCCATGGATAAAATGAAATCATCGTTATTTTCCATAAACTTTTCCAAAGCAGGAGTCAGCTCTATAATCCTGCTTACTTGATCCTTAAAATCCTGAGTGATGGGTGGGATCTTCAAGTTTTCCAATAGTAACTTGAAGTGACCATACATATGATGCTTAGTGTACACCCTTTTGTAATAGAAGTCAACCTACTCTTTGATGGCCTTCTGATCTTGGGAAGCCTCCCTCAAATAATCTCTCACAATCTTATGAATTTCTATGGTAGTGGAAATGACCTGAGTCCTAGACTGAGGGTCTGTGGTACTTGCACCAGAGAACTTCTCCACTTCTTCTCTGAAAACTGATCTAAAAGCTTCTAGATCAACAGGAGGAGAAAATTAAGAGGAAGTAGATGCACACAGAGGTGCCATTAAAAAAGCTACTATCTACTTAGAAGATTTGGTCAGACCACTGATCAATTTTTTCACATCATCATCCTAACCACTCACATGTTCCTCCAAAGACTTATTAAAGTCCTCAAACACAGTGACCATCTGCTGAAAAACGCTCATAACATACTTAAGGTCTTTTTCCCCTTGAACCCTTGAAGTCATAAATGAGTCTAAACTAATAATTTATTATTTCATAAATTCCATAGATTCTTCCATGGTTCTGACTTTATTCTGGCATTCTTTCACTTCATGTATAAAGTTGGAGTGGGAGGTAGAGATTACTCTTTCTAAGGAAGATGCCACAACTTCTGGATTAAGAGCCACCGTTATCTCTATATCAATAAATCTCTCATCAAAGTGTCTCTTAATACATGATTTTAATAATTCTAAGTCATCCTTCTTCACATAATCTCTAGGTATAAGAACTAATGGTTGCACAATAGTAGTCTCTAAAATAGAAGGAATTGGAGGGCTTCTCTTTGGCTTGTCATCTTCAAAATCTCCATAGTCTAATCCCAAGACCACGAATTCATGATCTTATGACCAATATTCTGTTTCATGAGGAACAAAAACGGAACCTATGGCAATAAGTTCCTCCCCCTCACTTGGATAATTTTCTTAGGCAACTACACTTACCTTTTCCATTCCTTGATCAACAGCATCAACAAGAGAGTCTACTGCTATTTCTTCTACAGAAACATCAACCACATCCATAGAAATTCCAGATTCAACAAATTCAACATCCTCTTCATCAAAACTCTCTACCACTTCTATATATCCTATCAAAGGACTGGGACTCAGTCATTCCTCTTCACTTTCATCAACAATTTTCTCCAAATCATCATGACCAGATTCAGCTTCAACTTCCTACTTTGAGTTCTCTCCAATAGTAATGTCTTTTAAGACATTCTCTTCTTCTTCTTCACTGATTTCCTCATAATCATTGTCCCTTAGGAAATCCTCTCTTTGAGGAAATCTCTTTGGTGGGCTAGGCTCACCAAAGGATGCAACATTGGCATGAGGACTTGAGGGAAGGTCAGGATCACTATTTTCATCTATAGGAGAATCCTCCATTTCATGTAAAAAAGTAACCTCCTCTTATTCATCTGAGTACACTAGATCTACCTCATTAGGTTTCAAATCTGGATCTATTTTATCCTTTGGCCTAGTAGGATTGGAAACAGGGTTGAATTCCTCATACATATTTTCCTCATCATTCACCCATTTTCTTTTCCAAGGGTTCCAACTTATCTTCATAAACTTGAAAATCATTTTGTTAATGCAAAAGTTTTCCCTTAAAACTACAGTTTCCTCCTTATTTCCAGCAACTCCTTACACTCTCAACATCAAGGATATCAACTTGGAATGAAATAAAGAATTGTATTTTTAACTTTTCCTAGTCATATCCTCTAACTGAATCATCAGCAACCTACAAAGATTTATCCTTTGTCCATGATTTAACATATACAATAAAAATATGTCTTGATACCTCAATGTTGCAAAGTCCCCTCTCCTAGGACTCAAAACATGTTGAACAAATTTAAAAAAATTGTTTTTCCCTTCTGTCTCAACAGAAATCACCTTTATAGGGATTCCATTCCATGTCAGTTTGCCCAAATATTCTTCATAGTAGAAATACTCACTGGTGGGAGGCACCACTCTCGAGTTGTAATTAAAAATACCTTCATGTGGGACTCTTAAGCATTCATCCCATTCAACAGAGGATAATCTCACACTTACTTCATTTACAATTCAAGACATTCGGTTCTCATCCTCAGACTTCTCAAACTTCAGATAGTCATAAAATTCTTTCACTAGCTTCGGGTAGTATGGTCCATTGTTATTTTCAAAACATTCTATCCAATCCTAAGCTTTTAGTGCCTTCAGCACCAGAGACCTTATTAACAGTAGCCATTCTGAACTTAATTCCTTTTCTACCATGATTTAACGCTTCAACAAATGAGGATTGATCATCTTTTCCACTTCATATCTTCCACTACTAGACCCAGTTCGAGGTATCTGAGGGTTTGGCACATCTCCTTCATCATCAACCATCAATCTCTTTACCCATTCCATTGTGATTTGATGCGGTTCGAGGGTTTTAGAAGAAGATTAGGTTCAAATATTTGGGAGCAAGAGGCTCGGGAGAGGGTTTGAAGTGGATCAAAATGTGGGTTGTATTTTGTTTTTATCATTTAGGGATTGAAAAACAATTTGAATAAAAGAAATAAATAAGATTAAAAATGTTTCAAATTCTAGCAGAAAAACGCTAAGTCTCAGACCAAGTAAGATCAACTATCGGTAAGGTGTCGATGGTGAGGTCCAATGGTGAGGTCCAATGATGAGGTCCAACAGTAAGGTCCAAAGGTGAGATCCAAAGGTGAGGTCCAATGGTGAGGTCTAACAGTGAGGTCCAGTGGTGAGGTTCAACGGTGAGGTCCAACAGTGAAGTCCAAAAGTGAGGTCCAAATGGTGAGGTCCAACTGTGAGGTTTAACGGTGAGGTCCAATGGTGAGGCCCAAAGGTGAGGTATAAATGGTGAGGTCCAACGGTGAGTTCAAATGGTGAGTTCCAATGGTGAGGTCCAAACAGCAAGTTCTAACTGTGAGGTCCAAATAGTGAGGTCTAACAATTTTTCATACCTAACTCATATTTGGTGTAATTTAACCTCTCAGAATTTAGAGGATTTGTGAATATATCATCTAATCGATGTTTAGTGCCAATGAATCCAAGAGTGTTATCACCTTTTTGATAATTATCTCTTAATAAGTGATGTCTTACATCAATGTGCTTTGTCCTAGCATGAGATACTGGATTTTTTGAGATTGTAATAGCCCTTGTATTATCACAGTTTATAGAGACATGTTTGAACTGATATCCACAGTATTGTAAAGTGTGTTTCATCCACATACTTTGAGAACAAAAACTACCAGTAGCTATATATTTAGCTTCAGCAGTGGATAATACAACAAAATTTTATTTCTTACTACACCATGATACTAGCGACTTGCCCAAAATGTGACATGTTCCAGAGGTTCTCTTTCTATCTAACTTGAAACCAGTAAAGTCAACATCTGAATAACTTATTAAATCAAATGATTTTCCTCTTGGATAAAATAGTCAAATGTTTGTAGTATACTTGAGATACTTAAAAATCCTTTTAACAGTAGTTAAATGAGATTCTTTGGGATTGTCTTGAAAATGAGCACACATGCATACACTGAACATAATATCAGGTCAGCTAGCAGTAAGATAGATCAGACTCCCAACCATACCTATGTATTTGTTTTGATCCACTAGTTTACTAGTTTCATCAGCATCCAACTTACCAGTGGTACACATAGGTGTGTCACTGCCTTTATTACTATCCAAACCAAAATGTTTCAAAATATCATTAGTGTGTTTACTTTGATTTAAAACAATGCCATATCTATTTTGAAAAATCTGAAATCCAAGGAAAAATTTAAGTTCCCCCATTAGACTCATTTCAAATTCATCATGCATCATCATCGAAAAATCAGTACTTAAATAATTTTTGGAAGATCTGAAGATAATATCATCTACATAAATTTGTAATATTAAAACATCATTGGAATTCCTTTAAATAAAAAGAGTAGTATCAGCTATCCCTTTAGTAAAACCTTTTGAAATAATAAAAGAACTGATTCTATCATACCAAGATCTAAGAGCGTCCTTTAGACCATATAAAGCATTAGAAAGTTCAAAAACATGATTTGAAAAATGGGGATTTGTAATGCCAGGGGTTTGTTCAAGAAACACATCATCAACTATATACCCATTTAGAAATGAAATTTTAAAATCCATTTGATAAAGTTTGAAATTCAGATAAGCCGCATAAGAAAGTAATATCCTAATAAATTTTAGTCTAGCAACAGGTGAAATGGTTTCTTCATACTCTATTCCTTATTCTGGACTATATTCTTGTGCAACTAATATAGCCTTGATTCTAACTATGTTTCCAAATTCATAAACTTTAATTCTAAGCACCCATTTAGTGTCTATGGTCAAAGTTTCCTTAGTTCTTTTTACTAATTCCCAAAAAAATTTTATTTCAAATAGATTTAATTCTTCTTTCATAGCTATCACCCAAAATTCATCATTTATAACATCATTAATATTTTGGGTTCAAGCTGTGAAAGAAAAGCTTGATGTTTAACCTGGTTTCTCAGAGATGCTCTAGTTTGTGTCCCCCTATTTAGATCACATACTACAGCATCAAAAATATGAGTCTTGAGAGCTCTAATACCTCCAGGAAGGGTTCGACTAGCCTCCTCATTATTTTCTATAGGTTTAGATTCAACATGCTCTGATTTTAGAAAATTTCCAAAACTAGTTATTTTCACAGGGGATTCATTATCCTTATCATTAAGGTCCAAAATTGACATATCTTCCTCAAGATATTCAAGAGAGGTTTTGGGTTCATGTGGACCAGTCACATCAAATTTGAGATGAACTGATTATTCCACACATTTGGTTCTTTTATTGAATACCCTATAGTCTTTACTAGAGATTTAGTAACCTAGAAAAATTCCTTCATCAATTTTGGACTAAATTTTTCAACATTATCCCTAGTGTTAAGGATAAAGAATCTACAACCAAAAACTCTAAAGTAATTAACCATAGGATTCATATTGTTCCATAACTCATATGGGGAACAGGTCTAATTAAGACTCTATTGATTATGTAACAATTTTTATTAATAGCTTCAGCCCAAAAATAGATAGGCAAGATATACTCATTAAGTATAGTCTGGGAAATCTCTTGATGTTTACTATTTATTCTTTATACAACTCCATTTTGTTGAGGTACTCTAGGAGCAGAAAAATTGTGATTATAGAAATTATGTGAGCAAAAAGATTCAAACTCCTGTTTTTCAAACTCACATCCATGATCACTTCTCAAGGTCTTAATTCTAATACCACTAAGATTTTCTATATTCCTTGAATATTTAATGAAGTAAGAACATGATTCACTTTTGTGAGATAGAAAGTATACCCAAGTGTATCTAGAAAATAATCTACATGAACATAAATATAGTTCTTCCCATTTAAACTTGAAAATCTAGATGGTCCAAACAAATCCTTGTCAACCAACTGAAGCAGTTGAGAAGTGGAAACTTCTTTCTTTGATTTAAAAGAAACTTTGTAATGTTTTCCTTTTTGATAAGGATTATAAACTTAGTTAAGTGGGAATTCAAATTTAGGTTAGTCTCTAACTAATCCTTTCCTAGTTAGTTTCTTAAGTGAGTTCACATTGCAATGTCCTAATCTTCTATTCCATAACCTATATTCCTTAGGAAAATCATTTAAATAAGAATCATTTTGCTTTTCTAAAGTTCTTTAATCAACAGTATATACATTTTAATTTATAAGAGTTGTGAATATTAAATCACTTTTAGAATTAAAAACATCGCATGCATCATTTTCAAATTTAACATTAAAACCATCATCACATAACTGAGAAATACTAAGTAGATTATACTTTAACCCATAAATAAAAAGTACTTTAGAAATCAATACAGTATTAGGGTTACCTATTTGACCTAATTTGATGATCTTCCCTTTAACATTATCACCAAATGTAACATATCCACTATCAACTTTAATTGGGCTCTTTAAGCATGAATAGTCTCTTGTCATTTGTATTGAACATCCACTATCCAAATATGTTGTACAAAACATATTATGTATTGGGTAACTTTGGTACCTAGATTTTCTTGGGTCCAGAGAGGTTATAAAGTAAAGATTTGGGAACATATATTTGTCTTATAGGTTTCCAAAAACAACATATATGTTTTTTACATGAACACTTTGTTATGTCCTTTAGAAAAGTGTTTTTAAAAAGATGGTCCACAACTTGAAATAGCAGTGAACTATCTAGATTTTGGAACAAATTTATTTTTAATAATTCTTCTCTATCCTAGTTGATATCCTAAACCAGTTGTGTATTTTGGAGCAATTTTTTTCCCTAGAAATTGAGTCAAGGTAACTCTACCGACAGTAAATTTCTCAAGATCTCTTTTTAATTGCTCATTTGATAATTTAAGTTCAATATTTTATTTTAATAGCTGAGCAAATTTTTCTTTCTCAATATCCAAATCAAACTTATAATTGGCATTTAAAGCAAGTTTTCTTTTCAATAATTTATATTTATCCTTGAGTTCATTAAAGGTATCCTCAAGCATTCCATAGTATTCAAATAGTACATCCTTATTCATATTTTCATCATTATTTGATTCACTTTAATTACTATAATAGTAATCATTATGTATAAGAGAATTAGTTATTACCTCAGATGTCTCTGTCATGAATCACAGGTTTGCATGTTTGTTATTTTCAATATCAGAAGTGTCATATCCATTGGAGTTGTCTTCTGAATCACTCCAAGTAGCTTTCATAGCCTTTTTATATCCCTTACCCGTGTATTTATATTTCTTCTTAAATTTCATTTTGGGGAAATCAGCCTTCACATGGCCTTTTCATTTACACTCTTATCATACTATATCATCTGTATTGTCATTCCATTTTCCATCCTTTTTTCACTGTCTTTTACTATCATACTTTCCTTTTTAGTTTTTCTTTCTAAATAACTTCTTGTTTCAGTAGAACTTTTTTAATATCCTATTAAGATGAGCCATCTCATCATCACTATCTGAATCTGAATCTTCACTGGTGGAACTATCTATAGGAACTTGAACTTTTTCCTTATCTTTTCTCTTTGAGGTTGCAGTCTTGAATGCAACAAATTTTTTTCTTGGTTATTCATCTGCTTCTTGATTTACCTAGATATCTTATTTGTACATCATAAGTTTTCCAATTATGTCCTTCACTTCTAGCTTGCTTATGTCACAGTATTATCGGATAGAAACAGAAGTTCCTCTCTATCTGTCAGGTAGGCATTGAAGCAATCTCATAATCTGATCCTTATTGTCTACTGGTTTCCCAAGAAGACTCATGGTATTTACTATTTCATTGAATCTGAGATACATTTCAGATATAATTTCATCATGCTTCATTTTGAAATTATCATATTTAATAGTATAAGTATTTAATCTCATTTCGTTAACATTGGTTGTTCCCTCATAGGATATAGTCAAAGTATCCCAAATTTCATATATAGTTTTATAAGAAGATATTCTAGTGAATTTATCATCACCAAGAGAACAGTAGAATGAATTCATTTCTTTACAGTAATTTTTATATGTATCTTTAGTCAATTGAGACCATGTGTCCCTCGCAGTAGTAGGCAATGCTTGTTGTTCTTCAATTGTGTCCCAGATTTCAAGACCCATGCTCTCTAGATACATTTTCATATTTAATTTCCACTGAGCATAGTTATTACCATTAAAAAAATGTGTCTTGTTAGTAGCAACACCCTCAACTTGGTTATCCATAGTTAATTAGAATTTAATGAATAGAAAATTTAGATATGATAAAAAAATTAAGATCTTTAAGATACAACTAAAATCATAGTTGAAAAGAGTTTTAAAAAGCTTGAAAATAGTTTTGAGGGTAGTAATAAAAACACCCTTTGATACCAAATGTTGGTTAGAGTGGAAACTAAAGATGGGGGTGAATTGAGTTCCTACGTAAAATTTATGTTAAAGTTTTTTGATAAAGATCCCCAAATTCGGAAACAGACCTATTGATAAAGGCATTATAGATATAAATGTTTAGTTGTTCAAAAAGTTTCTCAAAGGTTGATTAGTTCTCAGTATAATAACTGTAAAACACTTATTCATCTTTTGAAATAGGTTTACTAAATTAAACACACACACACACACACTAACCAGAACTAACTATCAGAGATAATGTAAAATAGCTTTCTATTTTTAAAATTATGTGAAGTAGAAAATAAGAAAACATAGTATTACAAAATATAGTACACAACATAGTTAAACAAGAGATTCAGTCTCAAGCTGAGACTTAATCCTCTTCACTTGGTGATCACCTGCCACCAAGCATTTTATATTAACAATAAAATTGATACACATCCTGTATCGAGCTTTAAAATAGTTTTCACAAACTATCCAGGACTTACACCCTCAACCATATTTCTTTATGAGAAAAATACATAACCAGGCCACACATGGCCTCTTTTATAGTTCTACATGGGAAACAAAAAAATGAAGAATGTTTGGTGTGAGTATTTTCAGTATCCTCCAGTTTAAGCATAGAAGACAGTGCGTGTAACATAAAACACTCACTTCTCAAAAATGTAAGAAAATAAAAACAATAGAACTAATGTTATAAATATTGAGTTTAGAAGGATATATGTGTTTGTAGTTCATCTCTTGACTCCTTGGAGTGAAGAAATTGTAGTTTGATTCTTCCTCTGGAAGTTGTCTCTAAAACAGAGTGTCGCAACTCCAGGTTCTAGATTCCAGGTACTGAGTGTTATGATTCTTGGTTTGAGATATATTTGATGATTCACCAAAAGTAGTCTTGAAATTGTTCTCCTAAAAATGATCATCTTGTGGATCTTTGATTCACAACATAAAATCTGGTGTGTTCCCTTTGTTCTTCAGATCCATCATGAAATGACTCTCTCTCTAGAATCCTATATATTTACTTCCTTGTTATTCTATTATTTATATTTGAGGTCCAACAATAGTAATATCAAAACCACATGTGGTCTTTCTCATGCCTCGTACTGTCTCCAGATACGGTCTCTTGATATGTCAACAATCAGCATTAAATAATGTCAGAAGCATTAAATTTACCAAATACAACTGTTAGAATAAACTTAATAAATTAAAAAATGATGGAGTAGAAGAGTGTGTATTGGTAGGCTGGTAACGGTATCCATCTCAATGGTATCCTCCATCAGTAACCTTTAGTGGTAGCCTTCAACAGTAGCCTTCAATGGTATCCTTCAACGGTAGCCTTCAGCGATAGCCTTTAGAAGTAGCCTTCAGTGGTAGCCTTTAGCGGTAGCCTTCAGCGGTAGCCTTCAGCGATAACCTCTAACATTGAACTTCTATCCGTAACCTCTTAATTGGAGAAATTTTTCACTGTAATCTTAAACGAGAGAGTAGTAAGATTAAAAAATACATAGTTATTACTTGATTGAAACTAAGAATATTAGTGAAACAGGATTATCATATAAAAGAAACATGATTTGGGATTATCCAAATAGGTGATTCCAACAATGTAATATATATTACATAAAAAAATCAATGAAAATATATCATATACTTTCTTTTCTTTTAATCTAATAATAAAATAGAAACAACATTTATCTATACATACGACCTATTGTCTTCATGAACGGTTTATCTCATTTCTTATTTCTATATTTTATAGATTATTATAAATATATATATAATGAATATATATATATATATATATAATATTTATATCATTTTTATAATCATAGATATTATTAAATCATTATATATGTAAGAGGACCAATTAACAAGTCAAAACATGTACGGAAAACAAAGCAGTTATTACCCGAAACGTGACTTTAACATGGAATTGTTAATAAATGAGTAATATAATGTCATAAGTAAATAATATATGGTAGTTTATATATGAATTTTGTTCTTTTATAGATGTATAATGAAATTTTATTTATTATATATGATGTTTTAATGAGTATGATGAGATTTCATACTTATGGTAATTGATTTTTGTCTCACTTTTATTTTATGTGAGGGACAAGACATGTTCACCACCTATTTCTTGTATGGGGTGTTTATAATACCCATGGATTTATTTTATTATTATTATAATTTGAATTATTTTTATTTACATATCCATTTTATAATATCTCTTTCATGGGGTTTACAATTTAAAATTTATCAAATCGGTAAGGGGATTTTCTCTCGATTTTCATTCTTTGAGACAGATGTTATGTTATGCACCTATATTATTATATGAGGTGTATATACTTCACATTTGCATGATATATCATAAAAATAATTATTTTAATGATATTTTAATCTTAATTTATTTTTATTCTCTCATGGTGATTATTATTTAAAGTTACCAAAGTGGTAAGAGTTTATTGCTACAATCTCATTGTTTATTGAGATTATTTATGATTACACTTTAATTAATGAAATATTATGATCCATTTCACAATAATAATCATGAATTTTATTAATCTATGGTTATTCATAATATATCCATGTAATGGTACCATTTTTTCACTCTTTGGTGCTTAATATAATTAAGAAAATGTTTTTAATAAAATCTGACATTATTTCTCTCTTCAGTCGGAAATCTATTTTCTTTCAAAACCATGTTTTTCTAAAAATGATTTTTAAAAATAATTTAATATATTCCAATGATATTTTTAAATAATTTTTCACCCATGTTTAAATATTTAAAAAATAATTTGACAGGAATATTCATGTTTTTTTTTCAAAACAAATCTTGTTTAGTTTTTACAGTAAATTTGAAAGGAACCTTTATTTTAATGTGTACGCCACGGATAAAATTATCCACAACTATGATCGATCAATACTTATAATTTTAATTTATATGTTTTCAAGGTTATTTTTAAATAAAAAATTTCTCTAAATGTTTTATGTTTTAAAAATATTTTTCCTAATCAGAATGTATATTTTCCAAAAAAAAATTAAATGATATTTCAAAATTATTGTCCATATAAGATAACATTCATTGGTGTTACCTATTCCTTTCAAGGTATATGATACAATAATACCATTCATATTATTTCTATTAGTTTTTTATGTTTTATTTGAATGTTTTTTATGAAACCTATTTCTATTCCACAGGTTCTACCATGAAAAAATGCTTATGAAAACCTACTACTTTTCACAAGTGATGATATGATGAAATTATTATGAAACCGATCACTTTTACAAAGGTTATGATGTGATGACATGTTTATGATACCCATTAAAATTCATGGGTTATTATATGATGAATTTTTTTTGATCTTGTGGCACACAAAAATATGGTTATCATTATGATATGGGAAAGTCCAATATCTCCATACAATGCATTGCAAAAATATTTATATCTAATGAGATATATTG
The DNA here is from genome assembly GCA_963277665.1 of Viscum album. Classification (NCBI taxonomy): domain Eukaryota; kingdom Viridiplantae; phylum Streptophyta; class Magnoliopsida; order Santalales; family Viscaceae; genus Viscum; species Viscum album. The sequence goes on along the minus strand of OY728161.1, from coordinate 1,531,288,482 downwards.
TACTAAAATAAGGAGTGAACTCAATTCAGTAATACAGGGAAGGAATGGGAAGTTAACTTTGTTCATTAATACAAGGCTAGAATGGGAAGTGAACCTAGTTTAGTAATACATGGATGGAATGGGGAGTGAACCCAATTCCATAAAGGACTTTTTCCACTATTATGGTCTTGGAATTGACCCTTAACTAATATGGAAATGATTTTATATTCTTATATATGTGCTAAATATTTCATGTCTTATTCTCTCATGGAACATGATATTTGATTCTTTTATGATTCATGTCTTATAAAATTCAATTATTTATGCTATGACTCATGATTATGATCTTTGACATGTAGTGTATGGTTTTTAAATGTAATTTTCATGTTCTCATACTCTTATTTTCATGTTATGATTACGTATCTCCCTTGTTTTCCCTTTCTGAGAATCTAAGATTACCCTTTCTTATATTTCATTTCCCTAGATTATGGAGATATGTATTATGTATTATATGTGTAATAAGGTTTTTATTTATGATGTACATAGTAGGAGATGGCGTAGATCACTTATAGACCAGTGTTTATGCCTCCAAGATTCTAAAGGCACTAAAATATTATGGTTATTGGGCATGATTTTAGGAAATCTAATGAATATTATGTAAAAATGATGTAATTACTATGTATGAAAATTTTAGGTCATTATAAAGAGGGAATTTGTATTTTATTATCCACTAGTTCTCTTCCTTTAAGGTTTTATTATATTTTCTGATGGGATGCTCTCTGACTTCATAACTTTTTTCAACACTGGCTATTTTTTGTTCTCTTTCCATTAATAAAATTTCTGAATTGGCAGTCAGTCAAAATATTATGTGTGGGGAACATGTGAATTATCCAAGTCAATTCCCTAATCCAAGGGCTAGATCATAGGATAATGAAGGGGATATGCTATTCTAATCTTTGAGGTGTATCATGATGGTTAATCCATGCTTATCCTCTACTCCATATATGGGGATGTTAGGTTGAAGTTTGTAAATAATTTCCCTAAGTAAATCTTATTATTCATCCTTTAGTAGAATTTAATGAACTTTTGAGCATTTATTAGTTATATCTACATATATTCAAGATGATGTTCTAGAATAAGGATGTCTCATTTGATGTTTTGAATCAACCTATGATCATTTATCCATTAAAGGATGAATAAGAGCATCCAATGGAAATTACTTCCATTTTATAATTCTTAATTCTGATTTATAAAGGGTATTTATCTCAAATGTATGAAGATAAAATAAAAATTAAGTATATTCTTATTATGGGAAAGTATGTCAATGTATTTATAAAATAATTTCATATAATTCCTATGAATCATGATGTTGAGTTTTCAGTACAACTCAGACCTGTTATTACACCTATTTCAAATAATCCCTATAGAATATCCTCGATTAAGTTGCAAGAATTGAAGAAGCTACTCTAATAGAGTCTTGATAAAGGATTAATATACCATAGTTCATCACCGTGGGGTTCATCTATTCTTTTTATTAAGAATAAATATCATTCAATTCGTATTTTCATTGATTATCAAGAATTTAACATAATCATTATCAAGAAAACGTATCATTTTCCCTATATTTATGACTTTTTTAATAAAATAAATGGATCTTGATGGTTTTCCAATATTTACCTTCATTTATCATATCATAAATTAAGGTTCAAGAAGAAGGATATAACCAATATATCATTTTGTATGAGGTATGGTCATTATAAATTTATAGTGATTCCATTTGTACATACTAATTCCCCCACTATATTTAAGGATTTAATGAACAGATACTTTACAGATTACCTCACTCAGTTTTTGGTTGTCATTATAGATGATATTCATATATATTCCAAGAGAAGGGAGGAGCATGAAGATCATTTGAGGATATTATTAAATATCTTTAGTAAGCAGACTTTGTATTCCGAATTAAACAAGTGTGAATTCTAGCTACAAAAATTTTCATTCTTGGGTCATATAATCTCAATAATGGGTATATCAGTAGATCCTTAAAAGATAGAAGTTATTTGGAAATGGTCCATGTCGTCCATAGTGACTTAAATACATAGTTTTTATAGGTTTTTTGGTTACTAAAAATTCCTTTTGATTAATTTATCATAGATTCCTAATACACTCACCATATTAACATGGAAGGGATTCAAGTTCCTTTGCGTAGATGAATTTGAGAAAATATTCAATAATTTGAAGATAAGGTATATAAGTGAACCTATAATCTCAATACCCTACAATGGGAAATAGTTTTCGATCTATAATGATTCATCTAAGAAGATACTGAGATGTGTTCTTAAGAAAAATAACATGGTGATAGATTATGCCTCGTGTTAATTAATGTTTCATGAGTATAATTTCCTGAACCATCACTTATAGTTAATCATAGTAATATTTTCATTAATGATATGGACTAATTTTTATTATAGAGAAAGGTTTACCATATATACTAATAATAAAATTTTAAAGTATATATTCACCCAGAAAATTTTGAATATGCACCAGTAAATAGGGTTAGATTTATTTATATATTTGGACTACTTAATACAATACTACCCTGTGAAAGTCAACAAGGTGGTTGATGCTTTGAGTATAAAGGATCATGATAAATTATCTATGATAAGGATCACAAAAGATATAATATTTATGGATTTTAAAAGGATATACCTTTTAATATTGAAGGTAGGGGAGAAATATTATCTTTCTCAAATGAGTGTTAAACCATCTATCCACATGAATATTAAATGTTTTCAAAAATAATATGTAGAGATGCAAAAGAATGTGAGAAAATTTATTCAGTTAAAACTTTTTTTTGATGGAATGATAAGGATTTGGAACATAGTATTTATAGATTCCTGAAGGAGAATTTATGGTGGGATAACATGATGAGATATTTTTTAGATTATGTATCTTGGTTCTCGATATACCAAAAAGTTAAGGATATGAAAAACAATTCTAAGGGGATGTTACAATAATTACTCATACCTATATATAAATGGGAAAACATAATCTTGGATTTCATCATCGAACACTCCAAGACATATAAAGTGTGTGATGATATTTAGGATGTAATTGATCACCTTACAAAGTCATTGTATTTCACTGTAATAAGATAAAATTTATCTATTGATTATCTTGATGGGATATAAATTAATGAAGTTGTAGTGTTTTATGGAGTAAAACATCCTATTATATCTGATCAGGATCTAAGGTTTACATCGAATATCGGAAGAAGTCTTCAACAAACTCTAAATATGGATTTGAACTTTAGTACTGTTTATCATCCTCAGACAGATTGTCAGTCTGAGAGGAATATTAAACCCTATAAGATATGTTGAGATCATATTCTATAGATTTAAAAGGTGGGTGAGATCAACACCTTTATTTAGTCTAGTTTCCTTAAAACAATAGTTCTTACACTACTACAAAACTGGCGTTTAATAGTGCTGGTATTTATGAGTGCTAGAAAAAAGTGCTGATAAATGGAAGTTTATCAGTGCTAAAGAAAACGCTGATAAATTCAACCATTTATCAACACTTTTTTTAACACTGATAAAGGTCTAATTTATCAATGCTTTATTTTTAGCATTGATAAAGGGTACCATTTATCAACACTTTATTTTTAGCATTGATAAAGGATTCTCTTTATCAATGCTTTATTTTTAGTACAGATAAACGGTACCCTTTATCAAAACTATGTTTTTAGTGCTCATAAAGGAGTCTTTTATCAATGCTTTTTAGCATTGATAAAGGTCCGATTAGATAAAATGAAATAAATAAAAAATAAAAACTAAGTTTATTGAAAAAAATTATAGATTTTATTAATTAAATAATTATTGATAAAAATGAATAAATTGATTATACTATATATAAATTTTAAATACTAATAAATAGTATGTATTAAATATATAGATATAAAAAATGAAAATTAAACAAATTAAAATTAAAAATAATTAAATTTAGAAAAATATTAAACATTTTATTAATTAGATGATTATTGGTAATGTTAATAAACAGTATATATTAAATATATAGATATATTTTAATGTATATAAATGTGGTTTATATATTACAAAATATTTATGCACCTTACATTAAATAGTCATATATTTTTTGAATAATGTTTTATAATTAAAAATTAATAAGAATTAAAAAAGCTGACTAATTTCATAGAGTAATGGACATATAATTGAATGTCGTTTGATTTTTCAATTTAACATTGATCAAATGTATATTATATTGATTTCACATATACGTAATTTATGATTTTTTATATAAAATGCACACACACAAAACTTATCCATTTTTTCAATATTATTAACATGTACTTATATTTAATTTATTCAATTTCATTCAATTTTAACACGCATGAAGTTAAAATTAGATATTCATTAATAATGTTAAAAAACATTTATAAAATAATATTTATAAATAACTATATTCATAAATAAATATATTTAAAAATGTACTAACGATATTTATAAAATACTATATTTATAATTATAGATAAATAAATATTTTTTTAAAAGTATTTATATAATTATAAATAAATATATATATATATTTATTTAAATAATTATTAAATTTATAATAAATTTACATAAATAATGAATATATTTACTATATTTATATTTATATTTATTTATTATATATATATATAATGATATAAATATTATTTAAAAAAATATTTATATAATTGTAAATAAATAATTATATATTTAAATAATTATAAAATTATAATAAATACATTTAAAGAAGGAATATATTTACTATATTTATATTTATATATATTTATTAAGTATGTATATATATATATTTGAAAACTTTTTTATTTATAATTATAATTATAAATCCTTTATCAATACTTAAGTAATAAGCGCTGATAAAAGAAATATTTATCAACACTTTTTTTAGCACTGATAAAGATGAGACTTTATCATTACTAAAAAACTACAGATAAATATAGATTTTATCAGTGCCTTTTTAGCACTGATAAAGACCAACCTTTATCAGTGTTAAAAATGCACTGCTAAATATACCTTTTATGAGTGCTTAAATAATAAGCACTGATAAAAGTGTCCCGATCTAATTAAAAAAACCTAACCTATTGCGAACCTGATGTGATATCAAAATATTTCCATGAAAACCACCCATTGTCGGTGATCCTCTTTAGTGAATCGAAGATATAATTAGACAAACCCACTTGAATCACATAAACCCACTACCTTCAGTTGCTCTAACATCATTTGGAATCTGTTGTGCAGTTACAGTTAGGGTTTTCAAAGAAAACAAAGAGATCTAGATATGAGGATCTTAGATTGTCTTCAACCTAGTAAGGTAGACTTGTGTTTTCCTTTGTAGGTTTCAATTTTATTTCTATATTTGTCATTTTGAGATCAGGATATGAGGGTTTCCGATTTTCCTTTATAGGTTCCGATTTTCTTTCAATATTTGTGCTCTAGTTATTTTATTCTATTTTACTTTTGTTTATGATTCGTTGTTTTCTCGACTACTGTTTTGGATATCCTATTTTGGTCTTTTTAAATTTTTGTTTTGAATCAATTTTATTTTCTTTTCTGTCTATACCCCATCTTTCTACACTATTTTGAATCAATTTCCTTTGTAGGTTATGAGAAAATTGATTTAGAAAACCAATTCTCAGTCTGATGATGGGGAAAAGCAGCAACAGAAACTGATTTTATACAATTCATGTATGGTAGTTTATTTATTTAATTTCTATTTTAATATTCTAATATAAGGGGTTCTTCTTAAAAATTTATTCTCTCAGAATTTTACTATTTTATTTTAAGAAAAATCTTAGTAAGGTTGATACCATATTTATTTATTTTCAATGGCTCTTTATTTTCAAAATTATTATGGTGTTGTATTTATTTTACTATGTTGTGATATTCTGTGGTAAGGGGTATATATATTTTTATCAATTTCAATTTATTTTATTAAGATATATATACACACACACACACACACACACATATATATATATATATATATATATATTTATTTATATGCATTTTCGGAACTTATAATGTAAGGGTGATTTTATAATTATTTATTCACAAATTATGGTTCTGGATTTCCAAATTAGGAAGGGATTATATTTATTTTCATTAAAAATTATTTTTAAATGTGAATTTTTTTGTAATTATGTGTATTATAAATTCCATGATATATATATGTGTGTGTGTGTGTGTGTGTTTAAATTTGTATGGAATAGATTTGCAAGGGTTGGTGTGTTTTTCTTCTTTGTTTTTGATATAACTTGCTAATGTGTATTATTAATTTATGCCATCTTCTTTATAGACCTCCCTAGAATATCATGGATAGGTCAATGTGTATTAGATGGCCTCCCTATAATCTTTAGGTTTCTACATTATTTGTTCCAAAAAATAGAATGGATGTTTTCGAATTCTATATATTTGAAATTATTTTTAGGTATCCATCATTTTAAGTCTATATATAAATTTTAGATCTATATATACATGTAATTAACAATAATATAATTTATACTTAAATAACCAATAAAATATTATAAACTCATGTTAAATTCAAAATAATAAAATTAGGTAACTATATATACATTTTTTTTAAATAATTAAACTTTTATAGATTTAAATAATTATATTTTATAAAAAATTTCCAAAAATAATAATTATTTATAATTAATATAATTTAAAAATTATTATTAATATAATTTTTTAGTTTCATTAGAAAAAATAGTATTATATATATACACACATCGAATAATATATTGTATATTTGAATAAATTTCAATATGATAAATAATATACATATATAATTAAATAATTATATTCACATAAAGTTACTAATATAATACATATATATATATATAACATATATATAAAATATTTTGATAGATTCACTTTATTTATCTATGTATCAAATGAGGAGTGACCTACATTTTATAGTTTTTTACTATGGATGTTGTGAACTTCGTTCAGGTTTATTCCTACCAAGGTATGTGTGAACGAAGTACACACCTCCATTGACCTATTTTTTCAATCATATAAATCTCTATCATTTTTTTCTATAAAATAAAACCAATTAAAAACTAATTTTTATCAAAAAAATATATAAAAAATTTATCAAACAATTATTTTAATAAAGTTTTGTTTGGATCTTTGTGGATAAATTCAAAGATAAAAATGAAAGTAATTCATTATTAACTCCGCCTCCATGTTAAATCAAATAAATTAATTTCAGTATTATACACTCATCGGTTGAAATTATACTATAGCAACCCAAGACCAGCAGGTTGTGCAACACTGCAGTTGTGTATTCTGATTCTTCTATCTCATCCCTACCTATTTCTTCCCTGTCCTTTACTCTATCATTTCTCTGGTTGTGTGGAGAGTTTCTCTCAAATTAATTGGTGGAAATGGAGGAATCATGTTAATAACAAGTTTCAATGGTGTAATTATCAAAAATAGTAGGCATTTATGTTTTTATATAACTCAATAAAGTAAATGGGAGGCACTTCCCCAAGTGCTTCATTGTGTTCTCTAAAAAGGGAAATGCCTCCAATTTTTGATAATTACAACATTGAAACTAGTTATTAACTTGAAGCCTATATTGCCACAAAATCCTTCTAGATAAAAGCTTCACACAACTATAGAAATTATATAGTGAAGGGATAGAAATAAATAGAGTGGTTAGAGATGGAAGAATATGAATACGCAACTGCAGTGCTGCGCAGCCCGGGGTATTGGGTTGCTATAATGTAATTTCATCTAATGAGTGTATGTTACTAAAATTAATTTATTTGATTTTATGTGGAGGAAAAGTTAATGGTAAATTACTTTCATTTTAATCCTTGAATTTATCCATAATGATCTAAATAAAACTTTTTTTACAATAATTGGTTGATGGCCTTTTTATAATTTTTTTCCATAAAAAATGGTTTTCTAAAAAGGTTTTATTTTATTAAAAAATGATAGGGTTTAATATGATTGTAAAAAAGTGGTATATGGAGGAATGTACTTCATTAACACTTAGGGAAAATATCCATAAGTCATCTATGACATGTAGGAATCATCTGCACCATAATTCGACACACGGTCTGACCGTTATGATTCAATGTGTTTGCTATTTGTTTAAAATTGATAGTTTAGTTCAAAAAATGTCACCCATTGATAACAAAGAAAACATGCTCGTATTTTCTTAATAATTTATTACATTAAATTATAATTCCTTTTTGATTTGTAGGAATCAATCTCACATCAAACTGATACACAATGTGATCGGTATAGGTCAAATTGTGTGATTCCAATTTAAAATGAAATTTTAGTAAAAAAACAAGTGATGTAATCAAACCCATTAAAACGCATTCAGATTGATATAATACTTTAGTAATATTATTCATAAGTCATTTAAGATGTATATAAATCATCTATACCTCAATCTGATGCACAGTTTGAACAGTATGACTCCAAATGCGTCTTTTTATTTAATAATGACATCAATTTTAATAAAACGGAAAATTGACCTACTCAAAACTGATAAAATGCATTCATATTGTTTTGATACGATAAGGAAACAATCCATAAGTCATTTTTTACTGGTATAAAATATTTTTACCTCAATATAATGCGTGGTGTTCCTGGAATGACACAATGTGTCCGTTATCAATTTAACACCAACAATTTACTTCAAAAAATATCACTCATTAAAAACCAATAAAATGCGCAAGGATTTTCTTGATAATTTAGGACATTGATTCATAAGTAATTTGTGACATATAGAAAATTTTATCATTCAAACCAATACATTATGTGATTGGTATGAGTCAAATTGCATGTTTCTAGTTTAAAATGACATTTTAGTAAAAAAGACCATTGATGTACTCAAAATAGAGTAAACGCATTCAGATTGTTTTGATACTTTATGAAAATGATCCATAAGCCATTTGGGATGCGTAAAATTTAACTGCACCTCAATTAGATGCACAATGTGATAGATATGACTCAAAGTGCGTCTTTTTATTTAAAATTGACATCAATTTTAGTAAAAAGGACAACTCACCAACTCAAAAACTGAGAAAACGCATTAGGATTGTTTTGATGCTTTAGGAAAATAATCTATAAATAATTTTTGACATATAATAATTAGTCACACATTAATTTGACACATGGTGTGACCGATATGACTCTGAGTGTGTTTCTTCAATATAAAAGTATCTTTTTAGTTTAAAATGCACATCACATCGCCAAAACTGGGAAAACAATCCAAGATTGTTTTCTCTTCATTAAAATTATGCATTCAATTGAGGATGAACCTTTCATTGAGACATCACAATCAGTTTATGCTAGTCCCAATGTAAAAAAATTATTATACGTTATAGGTGACCAAAAAGAGGGGATTTGGATTCTCGATAGAGAAACCAAATCCTTAAAACCATTAAAAAAGAGAGTTCAATGAGAAGATAATATTTTTTAATATATTATGTTTTTCATCATAATATTATATATTATCTACTAAATTAACATAATCTAAATTAAATGTTTGACTACTCATGTAGATAATGTCTTATACAAATAATGATGTTACTAATCCCTTAGAAGAACAAACTATAATGAAGGAAAACCTTTGTATATATGTAAAGGTAAAATTACGATATGATTTCTATATTTTACTGAAAATTATATAATGAAACATTGATTTAATATTCATTATTCCTTATAGATCTCATTTATTTTCCAATATTTATGCCCATGTGTCATGCCTTTGTAAGAAGTGCAATGAAACTGTCTCTGCTCAATCACAGAGGTAATCTTGATATTTTCACAGTAAAATCATTATCTATAAAATTAATGTATTGTTTCATATTTATATTTAATTTATTTATTTTTAGTGTTACTCACATAATAATTGTTTTCTTATATAGGTGTATTATTTTGTTCAAATTGGGGTGTTTTGTCCATCGTTCATCCTTTTCAACACCAAAGATTTTATATACTTCTTCTCTCTCAAAATATTTTCACCACTACAGTGTTGCATTTATCACTTTCTTTCAAGTTATCTATACTACCTTTGAAGGAAGAGCAATGACACTGACTCTACTTAATTACAGAGGTAATATTGATGCTTTCACAGTAAAATCATTATCCATATAATTAATTTATTGTTTCATATTTATGTTTAATTTATTTCTTTTTAGTATTACTCACATAATAATTTTTTTCTTATATAGGTGGATTATTTTTTTTAGTTAGGGTGGTATGTCCATCGTTCATTTCCTTCTACACCAAAAGATTTTCACCCCTACAATGGTGCAATTATCACTTTCTTTCAAGTTCCCTCCACTGCCTATACAGGAAGAGAAACGACGATGCCTCTGCACAATTACATAGGTAATCTTGATGTTTTAACAGTAAAATAATTGTCCATAGAATTAATGTATTGTTTTATATTTATGTTTAATTTATTTGTTTTTAGTATTACTCACATAATAATTTTTTTCTTACGCAGGTGGATTCTTTTGTTCGAGTTAGGGTGATCTATCCATCTTTCATGCCTTTATGCACCAAAAATTCTACAGACTTCTTCTCCCACAAAAACTTTCACCCTACTGTGTTCAAATTTATCACTTTCCTCTAAGTTCCCTCCACTACTCAGTCATAGAGTTAATATTGATATTTTCACAGTAAAATCATTGTCCATATAATTAATGAATTATTTCATATTTATGTTTAATTTATTTATTTTTAGTATTACTGATAATAATTTTTTTCTTATACAATTAGATTCTTTTTTCAATTTGTTGTGGTTTGTTCAAAGATGCTCATTCGGTATTGGTAGTTTGATAAATAAAGTCAATGTAAATCATGGTAACATTGATATTTAGGATTGTTTTGAGACTTTGGGATGTGTAGGAATCAGTAGAACCTCAATCTGACACATGATGTGACTAGTATGACTCTAAGTACTTCTTTCAGTTTAAAATTGACATTAATTTTAGGAAAAAAAGACAACTAACTCAACGTGTTCGTTATCAGTTTAAAATCGACATTTGACGTTAAAAAGTTTCACTCACTAAAAATCAAGAAAACACACTCATAGTTTCTTCATAATTTATGGTATAGATTCATAAATCATTTGTGACCTATAGGAATTAGTCTCATGTCAAACTAATGCACGATGTGATCTGTATGAGTCAAAGTGTGTGTTTCATGTTTAAAATGAAATTTTAGTAAAAAAGACAAGTGATGTAATGAAAACTGAGAAAATGCATTAAAATTATTTTGATACTGTGGGAAAACAATACATAAGTGATTTAGAATATAAAGGAATCATCCTTACCTCAATATAATACATGGTGTGACCAGTATGACTCTAATTGCGTCTTTATTTAAAATTGACATCAATTTTAGTAAAAAACAGATTGAACTACTCAAAATAAAAAAAACATTCATATTGATTTGATACTTTAGGACAATGATCCATAAGTGATTTGATATGTGCATTAATTGTTCACACCTCAATTTGATGCACGGTGTGACTGATATGACTCCAAGTGCATGTTTTTATTTAAAATTAACATCAATTATAGTAAAAAGGCCAACGGACCTACTCAAAACTGAGAAAAATCATTCATATTGTTTAAATACTTTAGGAAAACGATCCATAAGTCATTTTTTATGTGTGGGAATCATCCGGATTTCAATCCTATATGCAATATGATTGGTATGAGTCAAAGTGCATGTTTCAATTTTAAAATGACATTTTAGTAAAAAAGAAAAGTGACATAGTCAAAACTGACAAGACACTTTCATATTATTTTGATAATTTAGGAGAACGATCCATAAGTAATTCGGGATGTATAGAAATAAACCACACTTCAATCTGGTTCACGGTGTGACAGGTATGACTCAAAGTGTGTCTTTTTTTTTAAAATTATCGTCAATTTTAGTAAAATGGACAAATATCCTACTCAAAACCAAGAAAAAGCATTATTATTGTTTTAATATTTTATGGAAATGATCCAAAAGTCTTTTTTGATGTGTAGTAATCCGCATCACCTAAATACAATACACGATGTTCCCAGTATGACTCAAAGTGTCTATTATCAGTTTAAAATCGACATTTTAGTTCAAAAAGTGTCACTCAATGAAAACCAATCAAACACACTCATATTTTCTTAATAGTTTATTAAAATGATTCATAAGATATTTGTGATGTGTAGGAATCAGTCTCACATAAAACTGATAGACGATGTGATCTGTATGAGTCAAAGTGCGTGTTTCAAGTTTAAAATGACATTTTAGTAAAAAGGGCAAGTGATTTAATCAAAACCAAGTAAACACGTTCAGATTGTTTTGATACTTTAGGGGAAAATCATAATTAATTTAGAACATTTTGGAATCAGCTGAACCACAATCTGATGAACGGTGTGACCGGTATGACTCTAAGTGCTTCTTTATTTAAAATTGACATCAATTTTCTTTAAAAAAAAGACTAACCTACTCAAAAAAAACACATTCATATTGTTTTAATACATTATTAAAATTATCCATAAGTGATTTTAGACATTAATGAATCAGTCACACATCAATCTGACGCACGGTGTGACATGTATGACTCCAAGTACATGTTTTTATTTAAATTTGACATTAATTTTTCTAAAAAGGCCAACTGACCTACACAAAACTGATAAAATGAATTAAAATTGTTTAAATACTTTATAAAAATGATCTATAAGTCATTTTTGAAGTGTGGAAATTAACTATACCTCAATCTGATACACAATGTGATCAGTATGAGTTATAATGCATGTTTTAATTTTAAAATTACATTTTAGTAAAAAAGACAAGTGATGTACTCAAAACCAAGGAAACACATTCAGATTGTTTTTATACTTTAGTAAAAAGATCTATAAGTAATTTTGGGACGTGTAGGAGTAAATTTCACCTCTATCTGATGCACGGTGTGACCAGTATGACTCAAAGTGCAACTTTTTATTTAAAATTTTCATTGATTTTTGTAAAATAAAAAATTGTATTACTCAAAACCAAGAAAACACATTAGGATTGTTTTTATAATTTGTTATAATGATCCATAAGTCATTTTTGATGTGTATGAATTATCCTCACCACAATATAATATATGATGTTCTCGGTATGACTCAAGTTATATGTTATCAGTTTAAAATCGACATTTTAGTTCAAAAAGTGTTACTCACTAAAAACCAATCAAACACACTCAGATATTATTGATAATTTATACAAATTATTCATAAGACATCTTTGATTTGTAGGAATCTATTTCAGATCAAAATGATACATGATGTGATCGAAATGAGTCAAAAGTGTGTTTTTTCCAGTTTAAAATGACATTTTTTGTAAAAAAGATAACTGATGTACTCAAAAATGAGAAAACATATTCATATTGTTTTGATAATTTAGGAAAATGATCCAAAATTCATTTAAGACATGTTGGAATCATCCACATTTCAATCCAATGCACAGTGTGACTGGTATGACTCCAAGTGCATCTTTTTATTTAAAATTGTTATCAATTTTACTAAAATTAACACTTTATGTTAATTTATTTCTTTATATTATTACTAAGATAAAAAATATTATAAAGGTGTGTTATTTTGTTCAAGTAGGGTTGGTTTTTTCAACAATAGCATGAGTTGGGTCAGGATTAAAAGGAAAAAAACATTGATGTCTTTCAATGTATGTAATAATTTGTATTTATGTAATTGTATAAACCAATGTTTGAAATGTCTATAATATAGTGTTTTTTTCTTGTGTTTGTTTTTTAAATTTTATTTCATTTAAATTATGTATTGTTACTTGTTGTTTTTTGATATCTGGTGTGTATTTGGGGCTTCGGAGTGTTGTTACAGCGCAATGCAGTGGTGTTGTAGTGCGTTGTTACAGTACACTATAGTGGTGTTGTAGTGTGCTATTACAACACACTATAGTGTGGTCCATTATCAGTGCTTTTAAAATTACTGATAAAGGTCACATTTATCAGTGCGTTTAAAAGCACTAATAAAGGTATACTTTATCAGCTCTTCTATGAGAACTGATAAAATGTCATTTATCATCGCTTTTATAAGCATAGATAAAGGTCTACTTTATCAGCACTTCTATAAGCACTGATAAAATATCAGGGACTTTAACCTCGCTCATGTAGTCAGTGTTTTTTTAGCACTAATAAAGGACCCCTTTATTAGCACATTTTCAGCACTAATAAAATACCAGGTCTTTTAACCTCACTCATATAGTCAGTGATTTTCTAGCGCTGATAAAATCCATTTTTAGCACTGTTGAAGGCCTATTTTATAGTAGTGTTACTCGTGTATTAAGATGACTCCTCATGATGCCCTCAATGGAAGAAAGTACAAAAATCTGATGTGATGGGATGATGTTAAATAAAAAAGATATCGGGACCTATTCTAGATAAGGAAATGATAGGTAATGTTACAACCATTCAACAACACATTAGGCCAACTTAGAGTCGATATAAAATTTATGCATACAAAATTCAGTGAGATATATATTTTGAAGTTGGTAATAATTTATTCCTATAAATATATCCTTGGAAGAAGGTTATTAAATTTGGAAGGAAGGTTAACCTAATCCATTTATATAATTTTTTTCTTTGAAATTCTTGATCGTATCGATATGTTTTCTTATCTTTTGGTGCTTCCACAAAATCTATCTCAAGTTCATGATGTGTTCCATGTATCGCTTTTTAGGATGTACATACCAAGTCCTTCACAGGTACTAAAATTAGAGGTATTAAAATTTAATAATTACCTCTTTTATGAGGAATAACTGGTAAAGATTTTGGATTGAAGAGATAATGTTCTATGAAATAAGTCTACTCACCTGGTCAAATTTTTATGGTAAAACCACAAATTTGAGGAACTTATATGGGAACCCAAGGATGTGATGACGAAAAAGTATCCTTATGTTTTGTATTGGATAGATATGATTTTAGGGGAGAAATTATTATAAGGTGGTAGAATATAAAACTCCTAGATTTTATGATATATTTATCATTAAATAAATTTAATTTCTTTTATAGATTTCTTTATATGCTACATCGAGTTTAAATGAACCTCAATATATTGTTGAATTATTATTATTCCATCTGACTATTACCATATACCATTTGGATTGGTGGGTATGAATAGAATAATTTCAATTATGAAAAATTATTTTTTACACCTGTATAAAATTAATTCATTGGTTAGTAATAGGCTATAAATGAAAATGAAAGCATTTGAATGTAAAAAATAGATTTTTTTTCGGAAAAAAAAAATTTATGTACGTAATGATATTTTATCTTAATAAATTAAATTAATTAATATTAATTAATTAATTTAATGAAATATTTAGATAAAATATTCAAAAAATATTTAAACATTCTTTTAATGGTTTTTAATATGAAAGGAATAAAAATAAATTTGGTTTTATGATTAAAATCCATTGTTTCTAAAAACAGTTTTTTTTGCGGTTTGCAAACTTATTTGAAATTTTTTTATACCAATTATAGAAATTGAATATATTAAAATGGAATAAATATTTGGAATCATAATAATTAATATAATTTAATAGGTCTAATAAATTTCATAATTAATAATAAAAAATGTAAAAATTTGTTATCACGGTTAGGGTTAAAATGGGTTTACCATGGCCTATTAAATTAATAGATAAGGGGAAAAGTGAAACTTACACTTTTATAAATATTTTTTTAAGATATTTCAACCTAATGTTATCCTAAATTTTAATTACAATCAATTTTTTTCTACTTTCACTAGAAAGTGACCTTATATTATATAAATCTATTAAGTAATTCCATGTGCGTCTTTCCCCTCACTTATAAATGGAAACCTCTTCTCCTCCATTATTCACAAAATTTGAGAGTTAAATATATTAAAATTTGTACTCAAAAACCTTTATATATACCTTTAATTAATTATTTATCTCCTTTTATTACCTTATGACCATCCTAATAGGGCTTAAGGTGTAAGCCAAATAAGGTTTCTCAAAGAAGAGGTAATAATCTTACCAGACTCTTTAAAAGTTTATTTATTCATATACTTACACTAAATATGTTGTATCCATACTAAAATAATGAATAAATTATCATAAATATACTTTTATTTTATTATTATTATCTTACAACCATTTTCAACCTCATTTCCATCAAATGGGAAATGAATGTACCGCTTGTGTATATGTATGGACTATCGCCTCCATGTAGAGATATGATTCAATTTCTATCACCATATTTCATAGTTGGTTATTAGAATAGATTTAATGTTTATATATTATATTTATAAAATAATTTTTCTTTTTTAATGATAATATATTATCTACCTTCTTACCTTCTCATTTGTTGGAAAAAGATAACATCATATGTGTGTACGTGTGGACTACAACCTCCAAGAAGTGATATGATTCATTTTACAATTCTATTTTATATGGATTAAAATAAGGATATATTTAATGAATATATATTATATTTATGATATAATTATATTTATTTAAATTTTAATTATTATATAACTTTTATTCATTCTATCCATTGAAAAGTGAAAACATCACCTATGCATATATGCGAACAACCACCTCCACGAAGCGATGTAATTTATTTTTCATCACAGATTTATGTGAATAGTTATAAAAGTGTATATGATGAATAAATAAGATAATTTTTTTATATTAATATTCTCGATATTATGAAACCATGGATAATTTTAAAGTACCTGAACCATCAAACTGAAACATGCATGGAAAAACGAACCAGTTTTCACATGAATGTTGATTTTAATGATGAGATTATTAATAAAATGATAATTGGAAATTATAAAGGAATGAAAAATAGTTTGTAATTTTTGAATATGGTTCTGTAATATATATATATATATATAATAAATTAATATTTATTATACAGGAGTTCTGAATGTATTTTAATAAAGATGGGACTTGAGGTATGTTACAATCTCATTTCTTTTTAGGATTTCCTATGCTAAATTTTCATTAAGAAAAATTATGTTTATTTTATCCTTTAAACCCCTCATATTTTATTATCCTATGTTTACTCATATAATATCAAGTATTAGTACCATTTTCCTCTCTTTAGTACCTAAAATGACAGAGAAAATGTTTTTAAATAATATTCGACCTTATTTTCTCTTTGGTCGGCACACTTTTTATTCCCAGTCCTTGATCATAAAAAAAATTATCAAAGTTTTGATATATAAATAAATTTTTTTTTAAATGAAATTTTCACTAACTTTTACTTTGTTTAAAATTTTCTTAAAAAATATTCTAATTTTTTTTTCTAAACTAGTCTTTTTTGACTTTTTTACAAAAGTATAGGAAGAGTGTTCTATTTTAATTTATATAATATGATCAATTTTTCATGTAATTATGAATATTATTTGAATTTAAGATTCCTTTAAAATTTTATATGTTTATTTTCATATAAAATATTTTTATCAATAATCTGGGAATTTTTAGTTTTTAAAGATAATGAAAGAAAATGATATTTTCCTTATTTTTAGATAAATGTTAAAATGCTCCTTTAGAGGTATTTTTCATCTATGTAAACATTTTTTAAAGATTTTTATGCTTCACTGTGGATATGATATTATGATAAAATCCTCTATATTTCTTTTTATGTCTAATGATTCTGATTATTTAAGGATTATTATATGAAACTTATTTCTTTCTAATGGTTTAATTAATTTATGATGAAATTTTTATGAAACTCATTTATTTTCCATGGGTTATGCTATGATTTAATGAATAAATTTTTATGAAACCTGGTTCTTTTCCATGACTTTTGATATGATGGAAGTATTATGATATTTTGGTGTGTATATATATATGGTTTTTATTATGTGATTGGTGGGGAAAATTATATATTCCTCTAATACATTGGGTAAAGAATGATATCTCATGAGATAATAAGGACGATAATCGGAAGTGAACCCAGTTTAGTAAGGGAATATATCCACTATGATAATCTTTTTAGTATACCTTGTATAAGAAAATGATGGAATCATGATTGAACCCAATCCACTATGATAGCCTTGGAAATGATCCTTAACTAAGGAAATGACTTTCTATGATTATGTGTATGCGAAAAATTTATATATTATGCTTATAATATATTATCGTGGATTATTATTGGTTATTGATGATTCGACACTCATATTTCTTATGTATTTTTTTATAAAGAAACCTTATTCCATGATTCATAATTAAAGATCTTTGGCTGATTATGTATGATTTTGTTAAGTTATTATCATGTTCTTATATCCTTATTTTTATTCTCATTGATGATCATTGGTTGATATCTCCTATGTTTAACCTTACTGAGTACATGAACTCACCCTTTATTTTCTTTTCATTTTCCTCACATAATGAAGAAAGTTATTAAGTAATAAATCTCAAATAAGGTTACTATGAGATAATAAATTTGTGGGATATGTTGAATATCTTTTATGAAATAAGGTAATTATGAATCTAGTCTCCAAATACATTAAAACTTTATGGTCCTCAATCATGTATTATTCGTAAATGTATTAAAAATTCATACAAAATAATGTAATATTTATGTATGTTATGCTCATGTTGCCCTAGAAAAATCCTATATAACCATAACAACTGAAATGGGTTCCAAAAATGATGTGGACTAAGGAACCCCAATCATCCACTCAAGAACTACAAGTGTTGTAGTCATATCTTATTCAACCCACTCCTTCATACTTAGAATGTTTCCTAGGATCATAAATCATCACCTCAATGACTAAATGTTTAATTAGTGATAAAAACATCTTGAGGTATAAGTATTGTAACCCAAGATTATTTTTATGGTAATTTATTTGTGTAAACCATATTATTATTCCTTTAGATAAATTTAATGTGATTTTTGAAATGTATTAGTTATTTCCACTTAGAAGAAGAATTAATTGGGATAAAAATATAAATTTTCATATCAACATTTTTATTTTTATCAATGAAAGGATAATTATGAACACCCCTTAGATAGAAATCATATAATATGGTTCTTGAAAACAAATAATGATAGACTTTTAACTTAAATGGTTTGAGAGAATCTTAATATTAGTTACATGCTTATTAGGTTTTAAAATATGTATTCACTAGTTTTACCTAATATGATTAGGATGAAACCTCATTAAATGTTCAATATTTATTCATGGTTACCCATTTCTATTTTCATTAGTATGTGATAATAAAAATTATGAGGATGTGATTTATTTAAGGGGTGAATATAACACCCCAATATTTTACTAAATAATTTTCCTATAAATAAAAATCATGTCGATAGATTATTTTACACACAACATCAAACTGAAATGAGATGTGACGTATTAAATGAATATTAATAATAAAATTTAATAATAATAAAACAACTAGTAAATAAAAAAGATTGTAATCAATTATAAATTCATAAATATGATTAATAATTATTAAGGTATAAAAAGGAAATTTTTCAATAAAATCATTTTTCCTTTATATATTTTATTTTCATGTAAAATCTAAATATATAATTTTTCTAAAATAGTTATTTTTTAGGTGAGTAGTGAAATAATAAAAAAAATTAATACTGTCACTTTTATGACATTATCATAATATAAGAATAACAAAAAAGATTTTTAAATATTTTCCCTCTTAATATTTATATTTATAAAGTAAAATAAATCATTTAAAAAACTATAAAATCCATGTTTATGGTTTTGAAAACATAAGCTATATTTTAATCTAAAAACTGCTTTATATTCACTTATATTAAAATTTTATTTTCATCACATGAATCAATTAAATCTAACAAAAATGAATTTTTAATTTTAGATAAAAAAAATCAATTTATATAATAATTTAAATTTTATTTTTTTGGTATAAAATTATTATTATAAATATTAAATTTAATGGCCATGATAATAGTAAAAAGGATTGTTTTCAAAGAATTATTTTATTAATTTTGTATGATTTTTATATAAAAAATTAAATTAATATATTTTATTTCATGACTTATATGATTTTTAAACATGTGTAAAAATATATTATCACTCTTTTAATTGGTAATTAATGTCATATAAGATTAAGAACACTTAATGGTGAATATAATATTTTCTATACAAAATAGATTTTCTATATATTATATATTTTAAATTTAAATTTAAATTTACCTTATTTAGAAATTGAATTAGATGATATGGAGTAAAATTTATGTTCAGAAGATAAATATTTCATAATGAGGTTACCTTATATTTTTAATAAAATTTAAAATTCTTTGGTAAAAACTAGTTACCGAGGTAAAACCCAAAATGGTAAAATGTAAAAAATATAGTGGTAAAAGACTTGAAACATGTTTAAAAAATGTCTAAAAAATAATGGCAGAGGATTTATTTACCTTATATAACCCCAAAATTCATTATTTACAACTTCTAAAGTCATTAACCCTTGAATACTGTCATTCCATCATTGAAAAATTAAGGGGTATTTACAAAAATATCATTTTATTCACTTATAAAAGGGAGGTCACCTCCACAAAATTTCTCCAACCTTTAAAAAAAATAGATATAAATAAACTCTTCCCTATAATCTCCTAAACTCTATTCCCACTTTTTATAAGCCTTTCCATTTCTAAAAGACCAAGATAAGGATACTTAATGTGTTACTTAAGGGAGAACTTCCAAAGGGAGAGGTAATGTTCTCAACCGATCTCTCTTATTTATTTTCTTAATATACCACCTAAAAAAAGTAATGCATGAAATTATGTTAAAATAAATATTAATAATATTCTTAAATGTTATTATAATAATATAATATCTATTTTCTTCCCTCCTCCAAACCATCTGAAAAATGAAAATGTCGCTTGTGTTATGTGCAGACTACAACCTCCATAAGCGACAAGATTCATATTTCAAAATCACCTATAAAGTATATTTACAATTTTTTATTTAATGAATTAATATTAAAAATTTAAATTATTAATATTATGAAAATGTATACCAATTTCTACCTCATTTACATTCTAGGTAAATGAAAACATCTCTCATATGTACATGCAGACTACCGCTTCTACAAAGGGGACAAATTTGGTTATTCACACTAGTCATTTATTATTTATATAACTCTATTATAACCAAATTCACCACCTTAAAACACATAAGTAATATCATTAATCTTCTATAATAGTGATATTATTCTAAAATAATCACTTTCTTAACCATAATCACTCATAGATTATGGATTTTCCTTGTTTGGGACAGTTTTAACACCTACTTAAAAATGATATAATTTTATAGCATATATGACTATAGAAAGTTAAATAATGGTGTAATTAAAAATTAATGAGAAAAAAATATTTTTTTATTGATATGAAAACATTATATTTATATTTTACTTATTATTAATACAAATCTTTATTCGTTAAAAATTACTTAAATAAGATCACAACCAACTTCATCATCAAAAATCATAACAAAAATACTTACGAAATAAAATTAAAACAATATAAATCATTGGAAAAAATATATTCCAGTAACTATTATGATATTATAATTATTAAATTTGAATATATAAACAATAATCCAAACTTCCATTATTAAACTAGTACTAAAAACAATCTACGCTAATAGCAGCTGATGATGGAAATAAAATACAACATAATTTTGTATCTGTAAAAATATATTATAAATGAAGTTTATAAAAGATTATAAGTTTGAATAAGGTTCTTAAATAGGGGATTACAATAATTATTTATATTATACAGGAGGCTAGATCACTCTTTTATGAGTAGGATTAAAGGTAATTGTTATTTGTCTCTATTTCCAATTCCATGATATATATTTGATATAGTGCACTATCATTTATTTTATATGATGATTCACTACCCTATTGAATTAAATTATACATAATGTATTTAATTTTTAGATATATTATTTTTCAATGTTATAACCATTAAAACACATCAAATAATAGACCATACATTAGAAAACATGATCCAAGAATATATATCATTTTGCAGGCTTTTATTTGACTAGTTGTAGAGCCCAAACGGAGTTGTAGATTAGAATTTATGGTCATTTGAAGTCAAGATTCCAAAATGGTTCACATAAGTCCATTCACGGAGGTCCATTAATGGTGGTCAGGTTCACAAAGGTTTTATTTGTGGAGCTCCCTTCATGAATGTGTGAATCCTTTATGGTAACCTTCAGGTATCGTATGTCTTGATTCACAGATATCTCTTTACAAATGCATGAAGCCTTGATGGTAAAATTCATTCATTCAGATTCATGGAGCACCATCCATTTGAGAATCTCATATAGATTCATGAATACCTCAATTATTTTAAAATCCCACACCCTCTAAATACCCCCCTCATTCCTTCATTCAGAGAGGGAGACTCCACCGGGTTGTGGCATCACGCTTCTAATTCACTAAGCTCTGGGGATTCATGAGACACTCCTCTGTGAAGCCCTTAGGCATCGCAAAACATCCTCCCTTGTGTTCTTGAGAGCCTCAACCCCATGTGGAGATGCCTTTAATGAAGTATTACACCCTTCATGAAGGAAGAAGTCCCTCTGAGGCACTTGAGGCTTTATGAAGCATTCAGCCTTAACGAATCACTTCCTTTGGTAATCTAGACTTCATTACGAAGTAGAGTCACCCTATTTCGTAAATCCCCAACCTTCACGAGACTCAGGGCTCTATGAATCCCAATCCTTTTCGATAACCTGAGCTTCATGAAGTGTCAACCTTTGAAAACCCCTTAGATCCATGAAACCCTATCCTTCAAGATGATCCCACCTTTGCACTTGTTGGTCCCTATAATGGAGGTTATTCCATTGCACCCCTTCTCGGGATCATCAATGGGATATGGTCCCTAGCCTCCATACCAGTCCCTTCACATTTATCCTTGATCCCCAAGAAAATTGGAGAGTTTCACCATGAACTTTTTAGGTTGGGTCAAGGACATTTTGTTTTGCTCCTTATATGGCCCCAATATCCACCCTTGGAATACCATGATTTGAGATAATCCTATATAATACCTTAAATTCATTGAGTCAAACTAATCCTCTTAGTCCCTTTCCCATGTCACAAGTTGATATTCTCATCTTGGATTCCCCAAGTAACTTGAGTAGAACCATTCTGTAAGAAACTCTTCAAACCCTGTCACCTGACTCTCATATAAGGTCAAACCAGAGAGGTACTCTCTTACATAAGTCTCACAGTAGCCATTGTTAGGAATATTCTTCCCGTTATCCCTCACTACATGACTTTAAACTATAGAATACTCTATATTGAAAGTATATTATGCCTAATTTGCTAAAAATAAGATTTCTTATGTACCTAGCATAGATTCCTCATTCCATGACCATGAGAATACATTTCCTAGTCCTCACTACACGAGCTTAAACTATATCATACCCTATATAGAAGTATAGGATTCTTCATCTGATAAAAATGACGTTTCTTACATATATAATGTAAGATGCCTCATGCCATGATCATGAGAATACATTCCCTAGTCCTCACTACATGACATTAAAGTGTAGCATACCCCATATGAAAAATATAGGATGCCTCCTATGAAACACATGATATGACTTATGCATTAAGCGTATGATGAATCATGCCATGATATTGAGATGACTACCAAAAAGGCACCAAGGGACTCCTCATCAGGTGTAATACCTAATCATATACCTCAACCCACCAGCAATTTGAGATGCCCTCATGACCCGACATGATGAAGGTGAATGGGTATCCCAAGAGTGAAAGCCCCACATGTATCCCTACTACTCCTAAGAATCTGGGCCACCTCATCAGGTGTAAGCCCCAACCATTTTCCCCCAACCCATAAGCAAGTCAAGATGCCCTCATGACCTAACTTGAGGATGAAATCATGGGAATCTTCCATGCGTAATCCCCAACCGCATCATTGTTGCTCCTACAAGTACCCAGTCCTTTTATCCAGTGTAATCCCCAACCATATCCAAGAACATATGGGAATCCCATTCGATGTAATTCCCAACCATTATAAACTATGTGGAATTTGATTCCCAAATAACTAGGATATATAGGAATCCTCCCTAAGGACCAAACCAAACACTTAATTCACCTCAATGTTCTCTGTGACATATCCTCGGTAAGATCATTCCCCTCACATGGGAGACCACATCACCTCCAGGTCCCTTAGGTAGCTCAAGGTGTAAGACCCACACCATCCCAACCAAGAGAAATCCTCTTGTGAAGGGAATATTTCACACATAATCCACACACCATCCCTCATTGACTCTCCTTTCACGACATGAGCATCCTTAACGCATGGTGTTAAGATGCATATATCGGTCCTATCACATGACCATAAACTGTAGCATTGAACTACATGGGTTTTGATCTGTTTCCCCTAAATAGGATATTTAGGAAGCCTACATGAGGTTCAATCCAGACCATAGTAAACTCATGGTGTTCCCTCTTTGGGATGCACCATAATGGGTCTGTCTCAAGGGATGTTCTGATCCACCCATCTCGAATCCACCTCCATGGGGTGTTTTGATCCATTGGTAAATACATTCAGGTGTGGAATTTTCCCTCTTAGGGACACACCTCTTGATCTGCCTCCATGAGGCATCCTGATCAACCTTTTACTTATACAAGAAATTAAACTCATACCCTAGATCCACCTCCATGGGGTGTCATGATCAACTGGTAAACCTTCCAGGTTTGACATCATCCCTCATAGGGATACACCTCCTTGATCAACCTTAAGGGGTATTCTAATCAACCACCCTAGGTTTGTCTCAAGGGTCATTCTGATCCATCCATCCCAGATCCACCACCACAGGGTGTCTTGATCCATTGGTAAACCTTCCAAGTATGACATCATCCCTCGTAGAGACACACCTCCTTGATCATCCTCATTGGGTGTTCTGATCAACCACCCTAGGTCTGTATCAAGGGGTATTTTGATCCATCCATCCCAGATCTGCCTCCACGGGGTTTCCTGATCAACTGGTAAACCTTCCAGGTGTGACATCATCCCTCCTAGAAACACACCATCTTGATCTTCCTCAAGGGGCATTCTAATTAACCACCCTAGGTCCATCTCAAGGGATGTTTTGATCCATCCATCCCAAATCCACCTCTATGGGGTGTCCTGATGCAATGTTAAAAGTTACATTTGTGACATCATCCATTATAAGGACAACCCTCCTTGATCCATCTCAAGGGTTATTCTGATCGACCACCCCGGGCCGTCTCAAGGTGTGTTCTGATCCATCCATCTCGAATCCACCTTCACGGGGTATCATGATCCATCAGTAAACTATCCAAGTCTTTCTGCATAGGGATGTACCTACTTGATCTGCCTCCATGGGGAATTCTAATAAACATTTTGTCTCCATAAGATGTTAAACTTGTTCCATGATCCATCTCAACTAGAAGTTATGATCTGTTTATGTAAGACATTAAACTTGAAACCTAATCCAGAATACCTACCCTATGTTGTAACATGGGATTCTTGAGGCAAAAAGACTTGGAAGACTTACACCCATGTTGTTAAATACCTTTTGGATAATACGGTATGCCTTGGGTTTTAAACCTAAGATGCCTTATAAGAGTTGTCTCTGAATTCAAAAGGATAAGACCACCCCTGGTGTCAAATACCTCATGATTTACATGGGATTCCTTGGGTCACATACCTAAGATGTCTCATGTGAGATGACATTCAAATAGGAAGAACTTACTGGTTCCCCACAAACCCTGTGTCCAAATATGCCTAGACAAGATTGATATTTACCTCTACTCTGATGAAAGGTTACTTCCCAGTCCAGACAGAAGCAGTGTAATTTACCATCATCCACAAAGAGAGGGAACCGAGAATAAGTTTCATGAACATGACTCAGATATATGAGGGAGACCCGGACTAGGAGATGATCTCCAAGGAGGAATCCATGGAAGGAGGAACTGACATCCCATCATATTGTTTCAATCAAGGAGACGATATCACCATTTGTGGTGGTGGAGGCCACCTGCCTTTGGAAAATGGGAATGCAGGGAAAGAAATGTGTGTCATTGCAATGATGTGCTCCCCTACTACAAAAAACATTAGAAAATACTCTATGTAAGGAACCGTGTTTTTCAGACTAAATTTTTTAGAAGAAATTTGAATTTTTGCTTTCAGATGCTTGTAAGGGTTAAAATGGTCTTTTACCCTAACAGTTTATCTTGAATAATTTTTATGACCACTTATTTGGTCCTGGAACAGGGTTTTTACCATAGGATTGGAGTTTTGTGAGATTCTGAGCCATAAAATTTTTAGCAGAATAATTAATATTTAATATTCAATTAAATAAATATTAATATATTCATGTAGGTTTGTTCTGCCTTATCTTTTGAACGAAACATTGGATTGAGATTATTTCTCTTCTGTTGAGTCCAAAATGGGGAATATTTCCTAGGAGAGACATAAACTTGTGTTGTGCACTTGGGCCGGTCGGGGGCCCCATTTCTTTTCTTTTTCTTTTTCTTTCTTTTTCTTCTTTTTCTTTTTCTCTTTTCCTTTTCTTCTTTTCCTCCTGGCTTCTCACGTACACCCCAAGGGCTCTCATTATCTACGTCAAAAGAGAGTAATGGATATGGAGAGATAAATGGAAAGAGGGAGAGAGGAAGGTACCACTATAGAGCTCGGGACACACCACATCAACGTGCGACAACCGTGGGTTGTGCAAACGGGCGAATCTTTGACAGATTCTGCCCAAAGGTAGGTCGTATTTTATGTTTTGTTGCAAATCCTTGTATATTAATCGTTTTCAAGTTTTAATCCCCTATTATGATTTCTTGGGACCCCTAGTGGTCCGATCTACTACTTTTGGGGTGAAAACAAAAAATTTAGGGCAATTTAATGGTTTTCATTCAAAAAAAACACGTCTACACGGTGTGTGGTTTAAGGAACACGCATTGTGTGTTTTTCCTATTTGGGGAAAACAAATTTTTTGAAGTATATGTCATGTACTAGGGTGTATATGTCATGTACTGGTACATGGCTGTGTAGCCGAGTACCCAGCCAGGATGCCCGTGTATGGCACTCACTATGGGAAAAAGAAATATTTGCGACTTGTTATTTGCGATGGGGAGGGATCTCATCGCAAATAGTCCCTCCCGAAGGACTATTTGCGACGAGACCCAATCCTCGTTGCAAATAAGTAGTTATTTGCCACTAGTTTTTATACCCACCTCAAATCCCGACGGCATTTTTTAGTATTTGCAACGGGGATTATCTCCCGTCGCAAAATAATATGTCGGCAGATGGGTATCTACGACGAGACCCGTCTCATATACCTTTTTAACCACTGCCCCTAATTAATAGTTGGGTTGGTATTTGCGATGGATATCATCACAAATATTCTAACCTATATATACCCCCATCCAATTTTTTCTCATTCTACTCCTTTCTCTACCCCTCTCTCCCTCTCTACTTATATTTTCCCTCTCAAAAATTTTCAAAGTTTAAGATTTTACATCGGATCAATATTCAAATCTTACATCCTACGAAAGATTAAATTTGAAGGTATTTATCTTTTTCTTTTATTTTTTAGTTAAGTCAATTTATTTTATATTAGTTATAGTTATTGTTAATTAGCTGCAATTAAATTACATTAGAATTAGAACGTTTTATTCTACATTATTTATTATTACAAATAATTATGTGTGATAATTAGTGTTAATTAATTGTTATAATATTAATTATTATTAATTAGTATTAATTAGAAAAATCATTAATAGTTAGTCATAACTAGTATTAATTAGCGATAATTAATAATAATTTGCGATAATTAGTAATAATTAGTAATAATTAGTGATAATTAGAAATAATTAGTAATAATTAGCGGAAACTATTAGAAATTAGTAATAATTAGTAATAATTAGCAGAAATAAGTAATAATTAGCAATAATTAGTAATAAATTATAATAATAAGTAATAATTAGAATTAAATTGTACTAATTAGCCATAATTACTAATAAATATGAAGAATTAGTAATAATTAGTAATAAATATCAATAATTAGTAATAATTAGTAATAATTATTAATAATTTGTAATAATTTGTAATAATTTGTAATAATTTGTAATGATTGGTAATAATTTTTAATAATTTGTAATAATTAGTAATAATTAGTAATAATTATAAATAAATAGTAATAATTAGAATAATTAATTGTAATAAATAGTAATAATTAGTAATAATTAGTAATCAATAGTAATAAATAGTAATAATTAGGAATAATTAGGAATAATTAGTGATAATTAGAAATAATTATTAATAATTAGAAATAATTAGGAATAATTAGAAAAAAATAGTAATAAATAGTAATAAATAGTAATAATTACTAATAATTAATAATAATTAGTAATAATTAATAATAATTTGGAATAAATAGGAATAATTAGAAATAATTAGGAATAATTAGTAATAATTAGGAATAATTAGTGATAAATAGCAATAAATAGGAATAAATAATAATAATTCGTAATAATTATAATTAATTAGTAACAATTAGTAATTATTAGTAATAATTAGAAATTATTAGTAATAGTTAGTAATAGTTAATAATTATTAGTAATAAATAGTAATTATTAGGAATTATTAGGAATAATTAAGAATAAATAGACATAAATAAGAATAATTAGTAATAATTAGTAATAATTATTAATAATTAGTAGTAATTAGTAATAATTGGTAATAATTAGTAATAATTAGAAATAATTAGAAATAAATAATATCAATATTAATAATTAGTAATCATTAGTAATAATTAGTAATAATTAGTTATAATTAGTTATAATTAGTTATAATTAGTAATAATTAGTAATAATTAGTAATTAATAGGAATAAATACAAATAATTAGTAATAATTAGAAATGATTAGAAAAAGTTAGTAATAAATTGTAATAATTATTAATAATTTGTAATAATTAATAATAATTATTAATTAATAGAAATAAATACGAATAATTAGTAAAATTAGTAATAGTTAGTAATAAATTGTAATAATTAGTAATAATTAGTAATAATTAGTAATAATTAGGAATAATTAGAATAATTAATAATAATTAGTAATACTCAGTAATAAATAGTAATAATTAGTAATAATGAGGAATAATTATGAATAATTAGTAATAATTAGTAATAATTACTAATAATTACTAATAATTAGTAATAATTAGTAATAGTTAGTAAAAGTTACTAATAGTTAGTAATAGTTTGTAATAGTTTGTAATAATTAGTAATAATTAGTAATAATTAGTAATAATTAGTGATAATTAGTAATAATTAGTAATAATTAGTAATAATTAGTAATAATTAGTAATAATTAGTAATAATTAGTAATAATTAGTAATAATTAGTAATAATTAGTAATAATTAATAATAATTAGTAATAATTAGTAATAATTAGGAATAATTAATAATAATTTAAAATAATTTGGAATAATTAGTAATAATTAGTAATAATTCATAATAATTAGTAATAATTAGTAATAATTAATATTAATTAATAATAAATAGGAATAAATAGGAATAATTAGTAATAAATAGTAGTAATAAGTAATAAATAGTAATAAATAGTAATAATTATTAATAATTAGGAATAATTAGTAATAATTAGTAATAATTAGTATTAATTAGTATTAATTAGGAATAATTAGGAATAATTAGAAATAATTGACAATAATTAGAAATAATTAGTAATAATTAGAAATAATTAGTAATAAATCAACACAATGACCAATGAAGTAATAATTACTAATAAATTGGCACAATTATCAATGGATTGGCGGCAACTCTTTTGTCTGATGGCTAGTCTCTTTGCAACCTTCTCCCACTGAAATCACTATGAAAAATTTGAGAGGCTTTCATTTTCATATAATTCATAGAATCATTTATATTAAATATAAAAGTCTTCTTATAGTAAATGAACCATTTTTATTAGTTCATCAGGCACATAAAATTTATTATGCAAATTACGGTGCTACTTAAAGAGAGTTGGGTGATTGGAGGAGCATAATAAAAATGAAATCTCGGGAAAATCCATTTACTCAAAGTGAATACGGTTCTAATGAAGTGTAAGGAATTAAAAAATTTCAGGAGACTACTCCAAATCCATCTTTTAAATGAAGAAACATGAATATCAATGATGATACCCCATATTTAAAGGAGGATGGTGATGATAATGTTAAAGATGTTACAAATGAATTTTAAATGATAAGAGATGATGAAAGTGAAACTCAAATGGAAATTGATGATATTGAGGAGGAATATGAAGACATTAACATCATCGGATATAAAGATGGGGATGTAGATGAAGAATGACATAGTTAAAGGATGGTTATAATCATATATAATAGTTATTTTTAACTATATGCAAACAATAGTCATTTTGTGTTTCAGATGGACGAGGATCTATTTTTTCAGTTATAGAAGGTTGATCTACCTTTGGACGAGCAGAATGCTGGATCATATGACCCTCAGATAGCTGGAGGATTAGGGAGGACTTAGAGGTGGCGTGGTCTTTCCCAATTGATGATTCCTGGCCCTATCCTAGAGCGATGTCCATATCTTAGCTTCAATCCATGAATGCAAATGTATGTTTACCTATGTATTTTAGTTATTTTTCACTAATTTATTTATATACTGATTTTTTGATAATTTGTTCTTTTTTCACAGCTTTTCACATATAGTTATTGGGCAGGGGAGCACAATATTGTGCAATTATTTTTCTAAAGCATGGGTAACATGGGATCAAACTCTCATTGATGTTCAGTACCACATGTTCAATCTTTGGATAGTACATAAATAAATAATATTTATTTTGAATTTTATTTAATTAATAACATGATATTATAATTTATTTGTTGGGGTTATGGTATCTCATCGATGAGAGCATGCATGACACTATCTGGAATGCATTAGGAGGGGTTATGCATGATCATTGTCGTTAGTTTTTGCACAATTTGAGAAGGAAAGCAATGATGAATATAGGAGTGACAGAGTTTGATGACTCTGGTCATACCCACCGACCTGATTACATTTCATATCAATTTTGAGATGGATTATGTTCACACTAGATGGGTGGTCCTTTTCAGTAGAGATCATCAGTAGTTAGAAAAAATCGTGGGAGGCAGGAGGTGACACATCGAGTCAATAGTCGTACATTCAGTACGCATATGGAATATATGGTAAGTATTTATTTTTAATAGTTTATATAACTTTAAATGTAAACCGTTTATTTTATATTCATATAGTTAGTCGAATAGCCCAATATTACCGAGTTTGATGCTTATAAGAGGATGTATAGTGATTCAGTCACTAGAGAGATTAGAGGTGATTGTCGGTGTCAGATTTTAGTCAGTGTAATTTCTTCTTAAGTTTTAAAATTAACTAAAAATAAAATTTTAAATATTATAATTTTAAATTGAAATTAAAGGATTCATATGAGGTCGTGGCATCTTAGACATATACTGAGAGTCAAGATGAGACTGAGGGTCAGACCAGTGCCCACTAATTTTATGAGGCAGCATGGATATAGGCAACCTAGTATGGGTTTGAGAAAGGCCAAATTGTTGGTATCGGATCTCGATTGAGGCTTGAGAGTTTTTATGGGACCATTGTGATGTCGACATCCAACTTTATAGGAGATCATGGAGATTCATCATCATTTGCTGCACATTATCAGGATAAAATGTGAGCTCATAGTGATCTTATAGAGAGGATGCGTAGGGAGCAATAAGAGCTTCATCGACAGTAGTAGTAGTAGAATGAGATGTGTCGATGACAGCAATAGTAACATAAGTAGACAATGGAGTACATGTGTCATCTAACTCATGGTTTAGGGATGGAGTTCCCTCCACCATCTCCTACAACTTCTCCAGAAGACCTCCCCCTAGTGATGTCATTTGTAACAACCTGAACTATTATAAGTGAAATTTCCCTTTTGATTTAATTAAATGTCTTATTTTGTAAAATGGTTATATAAAACACATGAACGTCCTTGAGAAGTGATCACATGATTAGTATAAATATAGGGCTTTAACAAATCTAATTGACTCAAATAAAGGAAGTGATGGCCTCAATAAGTAGAATTGTGCCCTATGAATTCCATTTATCAGAGATTATGAGGGAGATATAATCTTTGGGATTTGAACTTGATGAATCCCATGATGAGATCCAGTGTTAAGCATTATATAAATTCTTTATGAGATAAGTTGAAGCTCATCAAGATCACGGCCCAAACCATGTTCGTTGAACTGCCCCATGATAATCTCACTAACGCACACCTTACTCTTAGGGAGTAAGATGGTGTAATAAAGAGATATGTGTCAAGAACATAATAATGTGAATATATTATATAATAATATCTATTTTTTAATTTTAATTATTTCTTTTCAATTATTTTTCTTTTGATTCAATTAAATAGAAAATGTATTTTTGGGTAATATTCAAATTCAATTAAGGGGTTTATTTTTATGAATTAATGGATTTATAAAATAAATAGTATTTTAATAAAATATTATAATTGACTAAGTATTATTAATTATAACTATTCTTGTAATTTTAATGATGTGAAATGTACTTTTTATAAGGGTTCGACAAATGTTATTATAAAAAAAACCCATCATTTTATAATAAATGTCGAATCTTATTTTAAAAGTGAAAATAAATATATTTAGAAAATTTATTAGATAAAACAAATATTATTTATGGAATAAAAACATTGAAATTATCCAATAGTGAATTTTTAATATTTTTCTAAAATAGTAAAATTTTCGGGTAAAATTTAAGTACCGTATAAATATAATGTGTGTTTTATAACATCATAATGACCCAAAAATGATTTAATAAATACTATTATGGGTATTATAAAACCAATATATGTTTTACATTTAAAATTTTTATTTTGATATAATTTTATTATTTTCATAATTCCCTTATAAATCCTCTAAAATGTATAATATATTTTAGGATTTAAAATTCATTTCTTTAAAATGTGACTCACCTCCACATAAGCAATGCTAATATTTTAATATATTTATCCCTTTTCATAATAAAAAAATTAAAAACTTATCTATTTGGAAAAAAACATGGGAAAAATCCATGGGAATGTTTTTGGTTTTGAATATTTAATTATATAGATTCAAAAATCTAAGTTTGTGAAATATTAAAGAATTTCCCTCTCATTTCCTATATAAACTCACCCAATATCCCACTTATCTTAAATAAAAAAATTTAGAGCATGTACTTAATCTATAATCCCCTATATAGAATCATTTAAAGGTTCCCTAAGATCTCAATTATCCCATATTTAATGTTCTGAAGTCACACACTCATGTAAGGGTTCCTTCCTTACTCATTTTTATCTAAGTTTCCTTATATTGTTACACCCTTTTATTTTCAATTAAAAATGATGCGGTATGTTTTTACACATCTCCCATACTACCCTTATTGTGTTTTAATGATAATATACCCCTTTATCTTTCATTTATCCCTCTCATGTACACTTGTTACTATACCAAAATTTCATAAGAGTGATTTCATTCCTCCTCTTTCTTCAAGTTTCTTTATTATGTTATGCCTTCTATTTACAAATTATTTATGTTGGAATATGTATTTATATGACCCTATTACTTTCCATTTCGTGTATATATAATGTGATACCCCCTTTATCTCTCATCAACTCTTTTTATAAATTTTTATGTCACGCTGTTAGGCTGCCAAAATTGCACTGTGAATTTCCATTCCAAAACAATTGTGTAGTGAATACCATACCCATTACCTATCAAGGGTGTTAACTTTTATGCACATATACCTTTTTATTGGGGACTAACATGTATTTATTCAACACTCCTTGATTGTAGAATAAATTATGATGATGAATGAATCCATGTTTTATGATCTATGTGGAACACTTAAGCATGATAATGAAATGAATGTGACGGGTGTGCTTGAAATTTTATAGCGGTCCAATGCATTGGGTAGTGTTTAGTATCCTGATACGTTATGTGGGGATAGGGTTTTACCTAATTCCTTTATGGGACTTTGTCTACTATGATGTCTTGATAGTTTATCCTTGACCTATGATGTAGTATTTTAAGTTGTTTCCACATTTCCATATTATGAATATCATGTTATATCGTGCTTTATGTTTCATATTCCTTTATGCCTCATTGATATGTCTTGCCTAATATGTATTATTATCTTCATGTTATGCCATGTTTACTCCTTTACTAGGATTTATATGTCACCCATTTCTTATGTATTTTTTCCAGGATATCCCATGTAGCTTTAAGCTCGATCATGTTAAAGAAATTTTCAATAAAGATGTTGTTTTCCATGTTTAAAGTTATAATGTAATGTACCTAATTCCTAAAGACACTAGACTTCTCGATATTTCGGGTTGTATTAGGTGTAATTTTATGTAATTAAATCATGTATGAATGTAATAAAAAGAAAAGGGTTGTTATATCAGCTCCTCAAGAAGACCCCCCCCCCCAGTGATGGAAGTTCCTCTAGAAGACCCCTCAATGATATATTTACATTTTATAATAAAACATTTGAATGTAATTTTGTTTTGTAATATTATATATTTAAATTTACACATATTGTGTTTTTTATATTATTGTGAATATTGTGTGTTATTTTATTATTATATTTCTTTGTTATTTATTTAATTTATTATTATTATTTTACTTAGTTTTTTTATTTATTATTTTATGAAAATTATTTTTCAATATTATTTTTTTACTATTTTATTGTTATTAGTTTTTTTATATTTTTTTGAATATTGAGGTTTTTATTATTTTATAATTTTTTATTATTTTACTATTATCATTATTCTTATTAATATTAATATTATTAATATTATTATTTTATTATTATTATTATTATTATTATCATCATCATTATTATTATGTATATTATTACTATTATTAATATTATTATTATTATTTATGATATTATTATTTAATTATTATTGTATTAATATTATTTTGTTATTTATTATTATTTAATATTATTTTATTAATATTATTTTATTATCAGTTATACTATTTTATTAAATTTTATTAATATTGTTTTTTAATGTTTTTTGCGATGGGTCCAACACAAATAAGTATTTTTTAAATACCACGGGTTAGCTATTTGCGACGGGTGAATTTGTCATCACAAATATGGTTTTTTACGACGGTCCGTTATAAAAAAATCATATTTGGGATGCGGTTTTCTGTAATGGGTCATTTGCGACGGGATCCCACCGCAAATAACTAAATTTTCAATAGTGTCTTCTGGAAATTTTCATATTTGTGATGGGGTCCCATCGCAAAAAAGACATTTGCGATGGAACCTCATCGCAAATAGCCCGTTGTTGAAAAGGGCATCACAAATAGTTTTCTTGGGATTTTTTAAAAACCATATTGTGACGGCTCGTCACAAATAAATTAAAAAAATTAAAATTAAAATTGAATAAAATAATATTAATAATAATAATAAAATAATATTAGAAAATACTAATAATAATACAAATATTGATAATATAAATAATATTAATATAATAATAATAAAATAATATTAATATTAATATTAATGAAATAATGATATTAACATTAGTAAAATAAAAAAACATTATAAAATAATAAATTAATAATAATAATAATAATAATAAAATAATATTAATAATATAATAATATTATTAATATAATTATTAATGAAATAATAATATTAATATTATAAAAATTATAAAACAATTATAAACAAAATAAAAAAATTATATAATATTAAAAACCTTAATATTCACAAGAATATTAAAAATAATAATAAAAAAATAATTAAAAATAATAAATAAAAAAATAAAAAATAAAGTAATAAAATAATAAAAAATTAAATAAATATTAAAAAATGCAATATTCGCAACAACATAAAAATGCCCTATATAGAAATGTAAATAGTTAATATTACAAAAAAAAATACATTCAAATGTTTTATCATAAAAAATAAATACATCACTGAGGGGGAGGGCCTTCGGGAGGAGTTGGAGGAGATAGTGGAGGGAAATTCATCTCTAAACCATGAGTTCAACATCACATGTACTCCATCTGCTTTTGGTGTTGCTGCTACTATCAACGCATCTCCTCCTCCTCCTTCTGCCGTCGTCAGAGCTCTTCCTACTACTGTTGCTTCCATTGACGCATCTCCTTCTGCTCCCTATACATACTCTCTATAATCTCACCCTGAGCTCACAGCTGCTCCTGATACTATGTATCGGATGATGATGACTCTCCATGAGCTCCTCTCGAGCTAGATGTCAACATCACAATGATACCATAATAACTCTCATGCATCAATCGATAATCGATACCAACAAATCGACCATTCTTAAAGGCATACTAGGTCAAATGCATCCATGTTGCCTCATCAAATCGGCGGGCATTGGTCTAATCATCGGTCTCAACCTGAATCTCAATGTGTGTCTAAGACTTCGTGGCCTCCTATGACTCCTTCAATTATAATTTAAAATTAAAATAGTTAAAATATTATTTTTAATTAATTTTAAAACTCAGAAATAAGTTATACTGACCACAATTTGATATTGGAGATCACCCCTAATCTCTCTAGTAATATAATCATTATACATCCTCCTATAAATGTCAAACTTTGTAATATCGGTCTGTTCGACTACCTATATGAATATAAAATAAACCATTTACATTTAAAGTTATATAAATTAATTAAAAAATGTACTTACCACATGTTCCCTATCCATACTGAATGTACGGCTACTGGCTTGATGTGTCACCTCATGTCTCTCCTGGTTTTTCCAGCCTACTGATGATCTCCTCTGAAAACGACCACCCAACCAATGTTGACATAATCCATAGAAAACCTGATATGAAATGTAATCAGGTTGGTGTTCATGAGAAGATTCATCAAACTCTATCACTCATACTTTCATCATTACTTTCCTTCTCTAATTATGAAAAAATTGACGAAAATGCTCAGGCGTAAACCCCAATCATGACTTCCAAACAGCGCCATGCATGCTCTCATCGATGGGATACAATAAACCCCAAAAATAATTTATAATATCAAGTTATTAATTAAATAAATTATAAAATAAATATTATTTATTTACATACCATACAAGGATCGTACATGAGGTGTTGAACATCAACTAGAATCTAATCCCATAAGACCCATACTTCAGAAAAATAATTGTGCAGTATAGAACTCTCATATCCAACAGCTATATGTGAAATGCTGTGAAAAAAGAACAAATAATCAAAAAATTATTATATAAATAAATTAATGAAATATAACAGAAATATACAGGTAAACATACCTTTGTATTCTTGGATCAAAGCCAAGATGTGGATGTCGCTCGAGGATAGGGTCATAAATCATCTATTGCACAAGACCACACCCCCTCTGAGTACTCCCTAAACCTATAGCAGGCTAAGGGTTATATGATCCAACATCCTACTCATCCAAAGGTAGATCATCCTCTTACAAATGACGAAATAGATCCTCATCCATCTGAAATATGAAATGACTGTTGTTAGAAAACATTTGAAAAATACTATTATATATATATATATTATATGATTATAATTAGTATTTAGCTGTGTCAATGTTCATCTTTATCCTCATCTTTATATTTGACGATGTCAATGTATTCATATTCCTCCTCAGCATCACTAATTTCCTTATGAGTTCCAGTTTCATCATCTCTTGTCATTTCAAAATCATTTTTAGCATCATTAACATCATCATCACAATCAACACTTATCTGTGAGGTGTTATCATCAATATTCATGTCTCTTCATGAAAAATATGGATTTAGATTAGTCTCTTGATAATTTTCAATTCCTTGCACTTCAGTGGAACTACATTCACTTTGAGTAAACTGATTTTCCTACGATTTAATTTTTATTATGCTCCACCAATCACCCAAATCTCTTAAAGGATCAAAGTAATTTGAATAATAAATTTGATGTGCCTAATGAGATAATAAAAATGGTTCATTTACTACAAGAAGGTTTTTATATTTAACATCAATGATTCCAAGGGGCAGATGAACACACAATCATCTCTCAGTATCCAACTACTTAAATTTAAACATCGCTATGTAATTCTATCCTAGATAACACACTTCAATAATTTCTTCCAACATACTATAAAAGTCAACTTCAGTTTCTATACAATGAAATCATCTCAAGAAAACACCATTATTCATTGTTTTTTTTATTCCCCATATGCACATGTATGAAATTAAAAACCATTCACCACATATGCATTATAATATTTAACCATTTTGGATGGTGGGTTAATCAATACACACAATCAATTATCAATTTTATCAGCATGTTGAGATACCTGAAATTTTGTATAAAAATAATCAATATAATAAGTAATAAATTTATTTTATATGTTAAACCATAAATAATTTAAGTAACTAGTTTTTGAAACTAGTAGGAATAATTATTTTTCTGATGTTCTTATAGAGTAGTTATTGTAATTTGTGGAAGTCATTTCTTGATATGAATATCATATAACATAAAAATAAAATAATATTAATTTACTCTAAAAAAGATTATATAATAAGTGATGGGAGCACTCACTGTATATATGGTTCCATATCTTCATAGTTGAGAAGAACATATGTATGAGCTCTATGATGTTCATCATCTAAAATCCATCGTTTATGAACTCCACCGAAGCCAAGTTTGGATTGATTAAAAAATGATAATTGATTAATCATTTCATCATAAAAATTTCCCTCATTATAGACCTTGAATATTGTTAGGGATATTCATAATGAAAATAATGAGATCTTAAAAAAGAAATTTCCTCTTGAAAATAATCTTTTCCAATCGATCCTTCAACTGATGCTTTGTTACATACATTTTTCTTCAATTTATGCATGCATATCTCGAATGGGTACACCCATAGAAACTATATTGGACCACCACATTTTTGTTTCATGAGGAAAATATAATATCAAATGTTCTATTGAGTTGAAGAAAGTTAGTGGGAAGATTTTTTTCAAGTTTACATAAAATTAAAACAACATCTTCTTGTAGTCTGTTTAGTGCCTTATAGTCTGTTGTCACTGCAAAAATGTCTCAGAAAAAATATGATATGTCTGTTATCGAATACCAAATCATAGAATTCAACAAACCTCTTTATCCAATAAATATAAGCATTTCCATTATAACATGACAGTCATGACTTTTTAATCCATTAATTTGACCATTTCTAACACATCTACCCAATATGGAAGCATAACCATATGGAAGTCTCAAATATATAATCCACTAACAAAATAATAATCGGTTTTATTTGGAAAATGTATATTCTTTCTTTTCCTTCATTAACTTCTATGATCTTATATTTTCAAATAGTTCAAGTTCTGGTCAACTATAAAATTGGGAAAGATCTAATCATTCCTTTACATTATCTTTTGTCTTACTTGGTGTGTACAAAATTGTATGAAATGAATTACCAAAACATTTTTTATCAATATTCATGACATCAAACATGTGATGGACCAAAAAATTTGACCAATATGGAAGATCCCAAAAAATGATCTGTTTTAATCAATTGTGTTGTTTTTCAAAGAAATCATTTTTTTTGGTTTATTCTTGTTCCAAATGTGATGGGAGGTAATGAAGAGACAAATGACATTAACTCGGTACCTGAGACCATTGTTAGAGGTTCATCTCTTTCAATTGTGCCTTTTCTGAAATGATATTTGTTCCTATGAAAAGGATGATCGGTTGGAAGGAATCTCTGATGACAGTCAAAAAAACAAGGTTTTTTTCCATCGATGAGCATAAATGCTTTTTTGTCTCTCATAAAGTATGGATATGATTTTGGACCATGTGTACTCCAAATATATAACATTCCATATGTTGGGAAGTCACTAATTTTCAATATTAATGCATCTTTCAATAGGAATTTTTTTTTGCAGCAACAACATATGTACTGACACCATTACTCCACAATGAATTTAACTCATCAATAAATGGTTTCTAATAAACATCAATATTCTTTTTCAGATGTCCTGGAATTAATAAGGTCAAAAAATATATATGGATCCTTCATCAACATCTAAGTAGTTAAATTGTATGGAGTTATAAATACATGCCAATATGAATACTGACTACTGTAAGAACCAAATGGATAGAAACTATAATTAGAAAGACTCAATCTCATGTTTTGGGCTTCTAAAGAAGAATACAGATGCACTTTGTCAAAATGTTTCCATAAATCACCATCAAATGGATGATTTAAGATTTTACTAGTTGAAATATTGGTTTTGTGCCATGATATGAATGTTTTTGTTTTCTAAGACATAAATAAATGCTGCAATCTGGGTGTAAGAGGGGATTATCTCAATTATTTTACAGAAATCAATCTACACTTCCCTAGTTGAGCCTCTTTATACATCAATTTTCCACTTGTGGGACAGCTGTACAATGACTCATTTTCACCATAATATAAAATGCAATCATTTGAACATGCATGAATCTTATGATAACTAAGTCCCAGATTACGAACCAGCCTCTTGCACTCATAGAAATTTATAGGAAATACATTTCTTTCTAGTAACAGTGTTTTAACCAAAGATAATATTTTATCAAAATATCTATTTTACATTCCATTATTTGATTTAATAGCCATAAAATTTTCAACCTATTTAAATTTTATTATCTTGAATGTAGGATATAAGGCATCCTCAGTAGACCTCAACAACTCATAAAATTGAGATGATTCCAACGTGGGAGTTAAATCAATGACATCATGAGTTTCATTTTATTAAAAAAATGGACCTCCCACCACTAATACATATAGTTCTTTTAAAATCACTAGAAAATGATTTTAACAGTGCTAGAAAAGAATTTTTAATCTCAGCAAAGATAAAGGGGGGTCTCCTTTAATAGCGCTAAAAAGTGATGATAAAGGGTGTCCTTTATTTGTGCTAAAAAGAACTGATAAAGCCCCCCCTTTTTCACTACTATTTAAGCGTAGATAAAGTACACTTTGTGTCATCGCTATTTTTATCACTAATAAAGGACCACTTTATCAGTTCTTTAATTATTTCTGATAAATGGGGCCTTTATCAGCACTCGAAATAATGCTAATAGAGGCCTAGCTACCTATGATGTGTTGTTTATATAAAAGCACACCCACTAAAACCTACACAGAAAACACACACACCACCTGTAAAATGCGCACAAGAACAAAGAATCACACACAAGAACAAAGAAACACACACAAGGGTTTGGAAAAAAATTCTATATACATTTCAAATAATGTTTTATAAAATTACATTTGCTAGTATCCAACAAACAGTTCAAAACATTAATGTTTCATTCTTTTACATCTGTGATCCCCTCTCAAAAATGTATTCCCATGGTATTAATTTCCGAACCAATCATCCCAACTCAATAAAAAGGTTCCACATATATAATAAAATAAATACTATGTTAGTAATACTATAAAGAAATAAATTATACATAAGTATGAAAGAATATATTAATAAAATGTCACTTTTTAATAGAAAAGACACATTTGGAGTTATACAGGTCACACCATGAATCGTATCGATGTGGGGTCGATTCATACACATCACAAATGATTTATGGATCATTGACATAAAATATCAAAACAATCTGAATGGTTTTTCTTGGTTTTTTAGTATGTTCCTTGTTTTTTACTAAAATTTATATCACATTTAAATGAAAAAATTGGATTTATACCACTCACATCATTCATCGAACTGAGGTTTGATTGATTCCTACATGTCAAAAATGACTCATATATCATTTTTCTAAAGTATCAAAACAATACGAATGGGTTTTCTCAGTTTTCAGTATGACAGTTGGGATTTTTTACTAAAATACAATTTCAAATAGGAAACACCAATTTGGAGTCATACTAGTCACATCATGCTTCGTTTTGAGGTGAGACTTCTTCATAAATGTCACAAAGGACTTAAGAATCTCTCTCCTAAATTATGAAGACAATCGTAGGGTGTTTTCTTTGTTTTCAGTGAGTAAAACATTTTGAGATAAAATTTCAATTTTAAACTGATAATGAACACTTTCAATCATACTAGTCACACCATGAATTGGATTAAGATGTGGTTGATTCCTACACATCACAAATGAATAATGGGTCATTATATTAAATCATCAAAATAATCTGAATGTGTTTTCTCAGTTTTTAGTTTGTCACTTGTTCTTTTTACTTAAATTAATGTCAACTTTAAATAAAAACACATTTTATTTTATATCGGTCACATAGTTCATCATATTGAGATGTGGTTGATTCCTAAATGTCAAAAATTAATTTTGGATCATTTTTATAAGGTATTGAAACAATCCAAATGGTTTTTCTTGGTTTTCAGTATGTCAGTTGAGTTTTTTTAATAAAATATCATTTCAAACCAAAAATATGCTTTTTGAGTCATAATGATCACATCGTTACTCAATTTGATGTGAGTCAAATTCATAAAAACCATAAAGGAAATAATAATCTCTATCCTAAATTATGAATATAATTTCAAATCATTTTCTTGGTTTTTATTGAGTGACACGTTTTCAGATAAATGTAAATTTTAAAGTGATAACAACCACTTTTAATCATACTGGTCACATCATGCATCAAATTGAGGTGTGGTTACTTCCTACATGTCAGTAATGAATCATGAATCATTGTACTTAAGTATCAAAACAATCCAAATGTGTTTTCTTAGTTTTCATTATTTCAGTTTTTATTTTTTTCTTAAATTAATGCCAATTTTAAATAAAAAGACACATTTGGATTTATACTGGTAAAATCATGTGTTTTATTGAGGTGGAGTTAATTCCTACATGTCACAAATAAATCATTGATCATTTTAATAAATTATCAAAATAATACAAATGTGTTCTATTGGTTTTCAATATGCCAGTTGTGATTTTTTTACTAAAATTAATGTCAATTTTAAATAAAAAGAGACACTTTGAGTCATACTGGTTTCACTGTGCATAAAATTGAGGTGAGGTTGATTCTTAAATATCAAAATGACTTATATATAATTTTCCTAAAGTATAAAAACAATCCGAATATATTTTATCAATTTTTAGTATGTTTTTTTTAATAAAATATCATTTAAAACTGGAAATATGCATTTTGAGTCATATCAGTTGCATCATGCATTGGTATGACATGAGACTGATTCATAAAAATCACAATGAACTTATGAATCATTTTCCTAAATTATAAATAAAATCATTGTGATTTTTCTTGGTTTTTAGTGAGTGACATGTTTTGAACTAAAATGTCAATTTTAAACAGATAATAGACATTTTTAGTCATATCAGTCACACTGTCCATCAGATTGAGGTGTAGTTGATTAGTACATGTCATAAATGACTGATGTATTGTTTTACTAAATTATCAAAATAATCAAAATGAATTTTCTTGGTTTTTAGTATGTTATTTGTGTTTATTTTCTAAATTTATTATTAATTTGATATAAAAATACACACATAAAGTCATAACATTCACACTGTGCATCGAATTTAGGTGTGGTTGATTCCTACATGTCAAAAATGACTTATAGATCATTATCCTAAAGTATCAAATCAATCATAATGTTTTTCACAGTTTTCAGTATGTCACTTGTTTTTTTACTAAAAATATTATCAATTTTAAATAAAAATAGACTCTTTGAGTCATACCGGTCACATCTTCATTCTATTTGTGTACATTATTCCATTAGGTCTGTTTCCCATTCATTGATAAAT
Source organism: Viscum album (assembly GCA_963277665.1). Classification (NCBI taxonomy): domain Eukaryota; kingdom Viridiplantae; phylum Streptophyta; class Magnoliopsida; order Santalales; family Viscaceae; genus Viscum; species Viscum album. The sequence goes on along the minus strand of OY728161.1, from coordinate 1,531,244,572 downwards.
GATTTTATATAATCTTGTGAAATGGTTTCTTTTTGAAAATCATGGTAGTACTGAAAGAATATAAATACATAAAGGATTAGTAAAATATTTTAAATGAAATAGTAATTATTTTTGAAAATACTTATTCAGGGATGCTAGTTTGTTCGTGGAATATGATCTATTTCATAAATTTACAAACATAATAACCATAGTATTTATCATTTGTTTGTTTCGAACACTGCATAAAAATTTATTAAAATAAGTTATTTTTCTATATTTATTTGGATAGTGAAATATTATTATATATATACCCTAATTTTTATCCAGTTTTAGTACTTGAAATGTTTATTTTCCTTTTCCCCTGGCATCATTCCATGTTTTAGATGATATTCATCCACTGCCCTATCATAACAGAATCCTCATTAAAAGATAATATAAATTATATAACTAGATATTTAGTTTTAAAATGTTGGATGTAGTGTATTACAAATTGACAAACTCCATCATGTGTGGTTGGTTTGTTGGATATACATACAGTGAATCCAGAAAATAAATATTTGGAGTATTCAAATTGACCACAATGATCATAAAATGCTTCCTAAGAACAAAAAAAAGAATAAGTAATGAAAGAAATTAAAATATATTTGATATGATAAAATTATAGAGTTTTACCCCTGCATCATTGGTATTAATAAGATTCTGTCATCTGTAATTTTGTTATTAAACAATTTGAAAAGAACTGCCACTATTTCACCTCCTTCTTGGATTCTTTATTTTTTGTTTTATAGAGGTGACGTGAGGAATAACGAGTCCAAATTTTTGTTCATGGGTAAATCCATTAATTTTTTTTTCATATATACCCCTAAAAAAATATTGAAATATATTTCATCATAATTATTGTATTATATCAACTTTTGGATAATCAAATCATCAAAACATACATCATGTATACATTTACAACTGAGCCACCTAACCAATCATACTACAAGATTTCACTTACGTTGTCAAAACTAATGAAATATGGATCTTCCCCTTTGTACATATTTTCATCAAAAAGAATTTTGTAAGTACCATCGTCTTTGAAATTCGTATTCACATGAGCCTGTAATGATAATAAATACGGATATAGAATAGGCGGGTTTAAAGTAATTTCAGTTGATCGTTTCGATCAGTTGGTTGATCCTTGAGATGGTTTTGAGTCGTTCTTTCTTTTCACCCCTTCCTTATGTCCGTCTATAATGGCATTCATCAGTTTAGACCTTTTTTCATTAAATGTTAATGTTTTATCTTGAAAAATAAATTGGAAATGAATACCTTCTTGTCGACATGTTTTTTTACAAGTTGTAACGGTCATCTGATGAATGTTCCAAGAAAGTGTCTGATGTAAAGACAATCTGAGTATGGTAATTCAAAAAAACTGATTTCTTATTCTAATGGGTTTTCATAAGGTTTTTCAAAAATGGTTTACCAAAAGCAGTGTCCATATATTTTACATTCTCAAATAGTTGATCACATGTTAGTGGAGACGATGTTATATGTTTTTTTAAACTTCCATTGAATGATGTCGTCCAAGATCGGTACTTATGTTGTCAGGGTTGAAATCTACGATGTCCTAGAAACATAGTTTTCAATGAACATTTCAACCTAATTGACTGTGTAACTTATTTATATATGGGACAACTATGACTTCCTTTAATGCTATATCCTGACAAACTTCCATAAGTAGTAAAGTCATTTATCGTCCCATACAACATGGCTCTCAATGTTAAATCTTCATTTCTATAAGCATTATACAACATAACACCTGAATCCCAAAATAATTTCAAATCCTTGATCAATGGATCCAAATAAACATCAATATCATTACACAATTATTTTGGTCCTGATATAAGCATAGATAGCATGATGTGTTTTTGTTTCATACATAACAACAGTGGAAAGTTATAATTTACCAACACAACCGGCCATGTACTATGTGTGCTTCTTTGAAAACCATTATGATTCATTCCATCTGTAGATAATTCAAGATGATGGTTTCTCGTATCGTTTTAATAATTTGGATACCCACAATAAATTCTCTTCCACTGAGGAGATTCTTATGGGTGACATAGTTTCCCATATTTATTTCTTCTATTTGCATGCCACATCAATTGCCTTGCAGTATCCTCACTTCTGTATAGGAACCTAACCATTTTAATGATTGGAAAGTAACATACAACTTTTTTAGGACCAGATTCATCTTTCTTATATCGAGAATCACCACATTTTGAGCATTATCTAAGTTATTTTTGGTCCTTGAAAAATAGTATACAGTCATTCAGGTAGGAGTTTATTCATTCATAGATCATCCCCATCGAACGTAGCATTCGTTTGGAATCATATGTTTGGCTCATGATCTCATTATCTTTTGGGATCATGTCATTCAAGAGATAAAGTAATTCTGTAAAACTTGCATCACTCAATCCATTTTCTTCTTTCAATTTATACAACTTTAGTATGACTAACAATGTTCTACAATTAGTGAAACTACCATACAAAGGCGTATTTACACAACTCTTTAACTGATCAAACAATTTTGGGTAATCATGAAGTTCATCTTCAAATGTCCTTATCATTTCATCAATACGATCTTCATCACTATTCACATCTATAATCACGTCCTCGATATGGTCTTCTTCATTTTCCACATATGTAATCATATCATATGATCCATAGAATACATTTTTAACCTAGCCACTAGCTATATTATCTTTTTCCCCATGTTTATTCCAACATTTATAACTTCGATCTATTCCATAACAGGTCAAGTGTTCTTCCAAATCCTCTAGACTAACTTGTCTTGAATAACAACATTGTAAACACATACAAAGGATTTGAGAAGGGTTATATGCATGATCTTTTGAAAACTTGATGAACTCTTTCACTCCATCTTCATAATCTCTTGTCAAATGATTGGAATCTATCCATTAATTATTCATATGCATTCAATTTGATTCGGTGATATTAGTATTTAACAAAATAAATAGACAAAATATTGATATAATGTAATGTTTTTCCTAATTCTATAAAAATAAACTTAAAATATTATGAAAAAACTAAAATTAAAATGTCCTTTAAAAACTATTTAAAAAATCACACTTGAAATCCAATTAAAAATGACCATTTATACAAATTCATATTTAAAATAACATTCCCTTTTTAAAATAAATAAATTATCTCCAAACACTCTTTCACAAAACCACAATTCATTTTTTTAAGCATTCATGAAAAATTCGTGACCCAATAATATTAATCATTTAAAATGAGAGGCATCCTTCTAAGAAACATTTCAAAACACTTGAATCATTTTAAAAGATCCATTTAGTCGTTTTCACAAAGACATAGATCCCGATAGAGACACTTTATAAAATATACATAGAAAACACCTCGATTTATCCCAAATCAATCAATGTTGTATAATTACATCACATTATTCCAAGGGTATGTGTAATAATAATAATTTCCATAAGCATTTGATATTGTGCTCCCCTCCATTGGATATCCCTTATACATGATTCAATTTTCTAGTTATATCAATTATCATTCACCACAACTCCATAGTCCCAATGGATATGTTCAATAGTCGGTGACCACACTCACAACCATGAAACACTTGTGTTCCACTTTACTACAAACATTTCATTATCCCAATGATCCTTGGCTCACACCAAATCAATTGGTTATACACCCCAAGAACAATGTATATATATCTCATATGAAGTAATATTGGTTCTTTACTTTATAAATACACATAAGAAAATCTATAATCATGAACCCATCATATTATCAAAAATTTCTCAAGTTTCACTCCTTTCACACAAATAATTTCCCTATTCCACTTATCACTAGAAGAAACTATGTTGCTTTATCGATCCTTTTAAGTACATCATGTCTCAAGTCAAAATAAGAAAATAACTATGGTACTAAACTAATAGATGATATGATTTTCCATATTCTATTTTCTAAAATCTTCAAAAAGACTTTATAAATGACATTACAAAGACTAGTCATTCTAAAATTCTTAATTGAAATCATATAAGTAACCTTTAGAAACAAAGTGACGAGAGTATCATTATATGTCTCAAGAAAATTCTTACCTCTCCAAAACTCATTAATGAGGTTAACAACATCAAGTCCAAAAATAGTCTAGAACCTTTTAAAGAAAATTTCATAAAGAAAATCTAGGTTTGGAACCTTTGATGGATGCATCAACCTAAATATCATTACCACTTCATAGAATTGAATATAAATAGTTAATAATTCATTCATATAATTTATTAAAGTTGCAATAAAATAATAATTTATATATTTAGATATAAAATTATGCTAAGAAGAAAATATTATTTGATAATCACTTGAATTATATCATTTTTTCCTTTGAGTGTATTCACCACAAAGTTCTTGTATGTGGAAGGATTTATTACATGTGTTGTTATGGTTATTTGACTAGGGTTTTGAGAAAGCGTCTCATGTAGCTTTGGATAGGTATGGCTAAAAAAAGATATGTTTCCCTTATGACTCAATTTATTTCTTAATAAAAATATAAATGTATTACCCTATGAAGTTGGATTGTCATCCAAACAACATAAATTTCATGTGATGTGCTTATTCCATTTATGTCATGCATTTATCCTTTATTTCTTATTTTCCTCTAAGGGAGGTATTTTCAAAACCATGAGGTTACTGGAAATAAAAGGTAGCTATATGATGTAGTGACTTAGATATAGCTTTAATTCTATGTTAGGTTATATCAGGTTTGGGGATTTGTTTCAATTCTAGTATATTCTGGAATTTCTTCTGCTATCTGCAAGTTGTGGGGGTCTAATTTATGTTTTGGGGATTTAAATTAGGATTGTTGATTTGTACCAAATCAAACTAGTGGTATCAGATCTTTTTCTAATTCTACTATCAGTTACCAAAATGTGGTATTAGAACTTGGTTACATAACATATGGTGATTATTTTATCAATACTCGATAGAATTTCTTGGTTTCAAGACTACTGGATTTCCTCTAGTGTAGTGGTTTTCTAAGATTTAGTGGAATTGCACTAGTAACAAAATGGTGGTTTCATTGAAATGAGTAAGGTTTGGATTGATATTCAATAGCGGAGGATTTATACTTTGGGGGAGAAATAGCCTTCTTACTCTTGGAGAGTTCAAAAGTTACATTGATTTTGAATTATTCATAAGTGATGTGTTCAATAGAATGGGAAACCATGAGATGAAATCATTAGAAATTTTTTTAAAAGGTGTGTCCAAGAGAATTTGGATTCAAGAGGGAATAATGACATGCCTCAATGATGTTGAGAATTAAAGTTGAATTTTTAGTAGAGGGAGGTATCAAGGAGTATTATTGGCCAAGGTTTTGGTGCAACAACAGTTCTCAATGAGAATGTATCAATTCCTGGAAAGTGAAGCATTTTTATCCATATCTAGGGAGAGAATATTGATTCCTAGTAAGTGTGGGGATATAATCCCATAATAGGGAGAGCGGATCAATGTATATCAAGTGCATGTCCTAGGTCTCGCCTAAGTACTGGGGTTCTCATGAAAAATGAAATGGAGGATATCAAAATCAATCATGAAGTCAATCACATAAAATATAAATGAAATAAAAAAAAATATTCATCTCACCTCTAAAAACCCTTCACTAAAACAACCCATTTTTAACCATGTATAACACATTCCAAAATAAAATCAACCCACATTATATATCCATCAAAATAAAAATATAATATAGAAAAAATGTTCCAAATCAAAAACTCTTGTTATAAAGTTCCAACCAAGCCTTTGAGAATTCATTGATAACCAAAACATGAAATTATTTTTAAGAATTTTCCAAACAATCCTTAATTATTTCACCCAATTTAAATAGATAAAATATTTTTTTAGATACCAAACACAGTTCAAAACTTAATGAACAACTCCTTTAAAAAATAAATGAATTAAATTCCAACATAAATAGATCAAACATACATAACGGGTGTCCAAAAATCATATAAGATATCATTAGATATTAATAAATCAAATTGATATATAGGATTTATAAAATTATAACAAAAGGACACCAAAGTTCAATAACAATCAAATCCCCTTCAAAAAGTGACATTTAATTAGGAAATAAAGTAGAATTATTAATTTATTACTTATATAAAATGTTTCATGGTTATTAGGTGGCTTGAACAACTATTTAAAAATATAAGTGCATGAAAAGGGCCTATATGGAATTTACAAAAACACTTAGAGTGAATTAGAAAGTGGTTCTAACAATATACGGATAAATGAACTTTGGGAAACCCATTTAAGTTAACTTGAAGGTCACCTTGATAAGGAATCATTATGTCATCATACAAACTTGCATAATTCAATATAAATTATATGAATAAGGGGTTTAAAATACTCAAGAACCCAAAGCATGTTGATTTAAAATATTTTCCTACAAACAACTACCTAAACAAAGTTTAGATGATAAGAAACATTTGAGGAACTCAAGAGAGTGTTGGTATTATGGATATCTTCTGATAAACCCAACAAATGATTGGAAAACATTTAAGAACTTTATAAAAAGTTATAAGTGAAAACCATATGATAAACTCATAAACATGAACATTATAATACATTCATACTTGGCATAACCTTCCCCATGTCCACACACACACACACACATTCAGGGTATACGATCATGTTTCACTAGAGGACCACCAATTTCTTTTCAAAAACCAACCAACATGAAGTTCATTTAGTGCACAAACAAGGACCACCAATGGAAACAATTTTCAGTGGGGTGTTTATCCCATATAATTCACAACATCACCATCAAACAAAGAGAAGGAGGAGAAAACTCACCGCGGAGGTTCCATTTAGCACGTGATGGAGGTACGTTCACGGCGGAGGAGCGGCACACAGTGGAGGAGTCCTCTGGTGAAGGACAGGCACTCTAAAGAGGAGATTTTCTCAATAGAGGAGAGGCGTGTGGCAGAGGAGAGGTGCATGGTGAAGGTTTGACGTGTGGTGGAGGTGTGGCGCACGATGGAGGTGTGGCGTGCGGCGGAGGAGAGGCACATAGCGGTCTGGTTCGCGCATGGCGGGGGTGTGGCGCATGGAAGAGGGGAGGTGTGCAATGGTCTAGTTCATGGAAGAGGATAGGCACACGATGAAGGTGTGGTTTGTGGCAGAGGAGTGGCAGTGGGAGAGGAGGAGGAGGAGGAGGCACAACAGCAGCGATCGGCTTCTGCGATAGCTTGAGGTGTGCAAGAAAAGAGGAGAAAGTTATGGATTTTTATAAAACTCAGTGAACCTTTTATCAACTCTAGCTAAAAATTGATGATAAATGTATGTTTTATCAACGGTAAAATAGAAAGTGCTGATAAAACATGCATTTATCAGCAGTTTTTTAGCACTGATAAAGATATGAATTTATCAGTGCTAAAAAGGCACTGATAAAGATAAAATGTTAATAATTTTTTTCTATTATTATATATATATAATTATATACATGATAAATATATATTTATATTTATAAAATTATAATTTAAATAATTATAAAATTATAAGAAATATACTTATTATATTTATAATCTTAGAAATATATATAATAAATATATTAATTATATATATTTATAAGATTATAGATGTATATAACTATATTTATTCTAATTTTATAATTATTTATATGAATATATATTTATTTATAATTATAATTATAAATTAATATATTTATATTTATTTAAGTAATTATAAAATTATAAAAAATACATATTTTGAATATTTATATTTAACATATTTATTATAATTTTATAATTATTTAAATATATATGTATTTATTTATTTATAACTATAAATATAAATATTTGTATTTACTTCTCAGTATTTCTATATATTTATCTAATTATGAATAACATTGTACATGAAAATAATAGATATATTCTTATGAATTAAGAATTATTTAAATAAATATATATTTATTTATATTTATAACTAATATATATATATATATATTTGTAATTAAAAATTATAATAAATAAATTATTTATAGTTATAATTATAAGTATGTATATATATATAATTATAAAATTATAACAAATATATTTATAATTTTATAAATATAAATAATTATTATATTTATTATAATTTCTTAATTATTTAAAAATATATACATTTATTCAGAATTATATTTTTAACTATTTGTATTTATTTGTAGATATTTTCATATAAATATATATAATTAATATATTTATTATAATTTTTTAATTATTTAAATATATCTATATTTATTTAGGAGTTATAATTATATATATTTGTATTTATTAAGGATTACTTTTCCTTGTGCTATCCTCAGAGTATGATTAACCTACTTAAGTTTGGTTTAGATTCAGAAGGAAGTTGCGATTTTTCTGGGGATTTTAAGTCCTTCACTTCTGAAAAATCTCCTAATGTAGAGATTTTGAAATGTTCTCGGAGTTCCAATGATGGCTGATGACTTTGGGATGGCACGATATGCACAGGCCACTTTTCTGATGCTAGGAGCCATGGTTCAGCTATTTTCGGGCGGTGAGTTCTTTGTGTTGTCTTGATGATATATGTGGTTTTCATTTTTTGTGATGTTTGGTTATCTTTGCCGGCGAGGATTGCTGGCGATGGTGACACTGTGTAGTGAGGTGTGACCCCGGTTGAGGCGATGATGGAGGCCAAACGGTGGGGATCGGTGGTCATGGGATCCCAGAGGATCTGGTGTTGGATGGGGTGTTGTGTGGGGGCTTTGCTACACACTGACGGACCGACGATGACGTGGGTGGCCGACTTGAACACTGGTCAGATCTGGAATCCATGTGGGCTTGCAGATAGGGTCCATGGGTGGCGTGTGATATCTGATTGGCGACGATGTGTGGTACGGTGGGGAGGAGACCCCATTGTACGATGGTTGCTTTTACGGCATGATTGGTGGAGACCTTAGTCCGGGGGACGGGGCGTTGCTGGGGTGAACTCGGGAGGCAGTGGGATCTCGGCTTGGTATGCAGGGATGACCACGACGGAGACGTAGTGGCTTTAAGGATGGTGGTGTGGGCCACGACCTGACGAAGGCCGGAGCCTGAGGGTTGCGGTCAGTTGACGGGGCGACTCAGCACTTTGTGTTGTGTTTCTTGCTCCAGCGAGGAGCATGGCGGCGATGAGTGTGGATTTTATGCTCCTGTGTGTGGCTGAGATGTAGGGAGTAGGTGATGACTTCAGTGAGTATAGTGGATATGTCGGTTTGACCTCGGTGTTGGGGCAGGTGGTTTAGAGCCTGGATGAGCTATAATCGTGGGGCATTTGGCGGATTTACGGGTGTGTGCTGGCACGACGGGCGTTGTGAGATGGGGAGACCTCGGTTGGTGGGTTGAGGTGACTATGGGTAAGTACTTGGCGACTTTGGGTGCGTGTTCGGCGCCTTTGGGTCATGTGTGTTCTGTTTGGATGGGTGTGTTTTGTCATCTCTCTTTTTTGGTGGTATTTTGTACCACAAATGTTTCTCCTATTATGCATTTTTATTTTCAATAAAAAATTTAGGGTTGGGTGTACTTAGCCCTAAACATACCTAGTATATTTATAAATATATTAATATGTAAATATATATTTATAAAATTATAATATATGTATTTATTGTAATTTTATAATTATTTAAATATATATATAGTTATAATTATAATTACTAATAAATATATTTAAAAAGTATTTATATATACCTAAAATTTAAAAATTATAAATAAATATATTTATTTATTCTTTAAATATATTTAATGTAATTTTATATGTATTGAGAAGATAATATAGTATATGTATGGGTAACATACACCTAGCAAAATAAACATAATAAAAAACAATTCATCAATGGACAACATGAATAATAAGAAGAGTGTAATGTATAAATGAATATTCACGATGATACATACCATATATGCATGCATGATCAATATATTAATTGACCAAATTCATTGGAAAATTATATATATTTAATTATAATCTTATAATTTTTTAAAACATTATATATATATATTTGAATTATTGAAAAATATATATTAATTATAAACATGTGTTTGTATTCAATATATACAAATAAACGTTATTTTTTAATATAAATATAATAATTGTATACAAGTTATTATTAAAAACTTTTATCAGCGATAAAAAAGGTCTGATAAAGTGTACACCTTTCTCAATTCTTTTTTTAGCCCTGATAAATAGTCAATTTATCGGCGCTTTTAACTAGCACTGATAAAGACCCCCCCCATCAGTGCTTTCTGCTTAGCACTGATAAAATGATGCGCTTCTCTTGCCCCGTTTTGTGGTAGTGCACATCATGTACTAAATTTTGAAACTGTGATGGATTTGGAACCAAATTATTAGTATATTCTCTGAAATTGTGTTCATCGTGTTGATACTAAAATACAGAATCTGGTTAAAAACCAAAATGAAATAGATGGACCCATAGTTTTCAAATGTGTCAAATGTCCTCAGATCACATTTTTTACAAGGACACTTAATTATCCCTTTTAAAACAAATTCTAGTTTTGATGATGCAAATAATAAGAAAGCTTCAACTCCCTCAATGTATACAGGATTTAAACCAGAACCATTTGGATTATTGTGCTGATTTATCCAAGCATGATCATCTAATAATAACTGTTTTCGACTTCCTTGTTCCGTATTTCTCTAACAAATATAAAATAATTAGTTTTTATGAATAATTTGATGTAAGAAAAACACTATCCAAAAAAGAGAAGAAAATTAAATTCACTTTTCTGGTAATTTATAATAATTTATGTTATTTCATAGTTATTTATAGAATTTGTTTTGAAATTTAAACTAATATACACTAATTTATACTAATTTATACTAATTAATAGTAATTATTTGTAATTATATCTAATTTATACTAATTACCGCTAATTATGAGCAACACAATTTTTAGCGGATTGGCGATAGCTCTTTTGCCCGACAGCTCATCTCCTAATAAATTTCTCTAACTAAAATCAGTATGAAAAATCAACTCTGATGTATACATATCCATTTTCATATGCACGAGAATCGAGAGCAGGGAGACCAAGTCGTGCTGCTCTCCATTCTCGTGCATACGAAAATGGATATTTGTACGTTGGAGTGGATTTTTTATTGTGATTTCATTGGAAGAAAGTTACAAGGAGATGAGTTGTCGGGCAAAAGAGTTTTCATCAATCCACCAAAAATTATGCCAATTTTTTACTAATGATTACTTCATTGGAAATTGTGCCGACATATTCTAATTATTTCTAATTATTTTAATTATTTCTAATTATTTCTAATTATTCTAATTATTTCTATTTATTCCTAATTATTTCTACTTTTTCCTAATTATTTATATTTATTTCTAATTATTGTTAATTATTACTAATTATTGATATTTATTCCTAATTATTGATATTTATTAATAATTATTGCTAATTATTAATAATTATTACTAATTATTACTAATTATTACTAATTATTACTAATTATTACTAATTATTCCTATTTATTCCTAATTATTTCTATTTGTTCCAAATTATTACTAATTATTACAATTTATTACTAATTATTACTAATTATTACTAATTATTATAGTTTATTACTAATTATTAATATTTATTACTAATTACCGCTAATTATTACCAATTATTACAATTGATTACTAATTATTACAATTTATTACAATTTATTACAATTTATTACTAATTGCCACTAATTATTACTAATTATCACACATTATTATTAATTATTCCTTATTATTACAATTTATTTCTAATTATTGATATTTAGTCCTAATTATTGCTAATTATTACTAATTATTGTTAATTATTACTAATTATTACTAATTATCCATATTTATTACTAATTATTACAATTTATTATTAATTATTACAATTTATTACTAATTATTACTAATTATTACAATTTATTACTAAATATTAAAATTTATTACTGATTACTCCTAATTATTACTAATTATAAAAATTTATTACTAATTACCGCTAATTGTTACTAATTACTGCTAATTATTGCTAATTATTACAATTTATTACTAATTGCCGCTAATTATTACTTATTGTTAAACTTTATTACTAATTATTACAATTTATTACTAATTAAAGATAATCATTACTAATTATTATAATTTATTATCTAATTATTATAATTTATTACTAATTATTATAATTTATTACCAATTATTACAATTCATTATAATTTATTACTTATTATTACAATTTATTACTTATTATTATAATTTATTACCAATTATTACAATTCATTAAAATTTATTACTAATTATTACAATTTATTACTAATTATTACAATTTATTACAAATTATTAAAATTTATTACAAATTATTACAATTTATTACTAATTATTACAATTTATTACTAATTATTACTAATTATTACAATTTATTACTAATTATTACAATCTATTACCAATTATTACAATTTATTACTAATCATTACAACTTATTACAAATTATTGCAATTTATTGCTAATTATTACACTTTATTATTAATTATTACAATATATTACTAATTATTACAATTTATTACTAATTATGACAATTTATTACTAATTGTTACAATTTAATTCTAATTATTATAATTTGTTACTATTTATTATAATTTATTACAATTTTTTGGTAATTATTACAATTTATTACTAATTATTGAAATTTATTACTAATTACTAATTATTACAATTTATTACTAATTACTATTTTTTAATATTTGTTAGAAATTATTAGTATTTATTATAATTTATTAGTAATTATTACTAATTATTACAATTTATTAGTAATTATTTCTAATTATTAAAATTTATTTGTAATTATTTCTAATTATTACAATTTATTTCTAACTATTACTAGTCATTTCTAAATATTTCTATTTATTACAATTTATTTCTAATTATTACTATTTATTTCTAATTATTACTATTTATTACTAATTATTACAATTTATTACAATTTATTACTAATTACTACTAATTATTACAAAGGATTACTAATTATCACCAATTATTACTAATTATTACAAATTATTACAAATTATTACTAATTATTACTAATTATTAAAAGTTATTACAATTTATTACTAATTACTAAAATCTATTACAATTTATTACTAATTATTATTAATTATTACAATTTATTACAATTTATTACTAATTACCGCAAATTATTACTTATTCCTGCTAAATATTACTAATTATTACTAATTTCTACTAGTTACCACATGTTATTTCTAATTATCACTAATTATTACTATTTACTACTATTTATAAATATTTATTTCAATTTGTTACTAATTATCACTAATTATTACTAATTATCGCTAATTATAACTACATATTAATAATTTTTCTAATTAATACTAATTACTACTAATTAATAATAATTAATATAATAACTATTAATTAATACTAATTAATTCTAATCACAAGTAATTATTTGTAAAAAAATAATGATAAATAAAACTATCTAATTCTAATTTAATTTAATTACAGCTAATTAACAATAATTATAACTAATATTAAATAAAATGAATTAACTAAAAAATAAAAGAAATAAATAAATACCTTTAAATTGATTCCTTCGGAGGATATAAGCCGCGAATATTACTCTGATTTAAAATTTTAAACTTTGAAAGATTTTTAGAGAAAAAATTAAGTAGAGAGGGATAGTGGGGTAGAGAAAGAAGTGGAATGGGAAAAATGGATGAGGGTATATATAGGTTCGATTATTTGAGACGAGATTCCCATCCCAAATACTAACCCCCTATTAATTATGGATGGTGGTTAAAAATGTGTTTGCGACGGGACCCACCGCAAATATCAACCTGCCGACATACTATTTGCGATGGGCTTATACGCCCGTCGCAAAGACACTTCCTCTAGTTTGGTGTGCCACTCGCGCCAAACCTATTGTGATGGGGACTATCTCCCCATCACAAATAACTAATTATTTGCGATGAGACCCTTCCCCGTCGCAAATATCAATATTTCCCATAGTGGGGGCACATGGTCGTGTAGAGTACACAACCAGACCTTGTGTGGGTTGCACATCGTGTAGAGGTACATGACCAGGCCATTTAAGGGACATGGGAAAGTACCCCATGTAGGGTACACTCCGTGTACCCGCCTTACACATCCTGTACTCGGGCGTTTACACACCGAGTCTAGCCACAGTACACACCCAGGTGGGGCTTTGGGAGTACACGTCGTGTACTTAGGGAGAAACGTCGTGTACTGCCCCTTTTTCACCCTTGAGGGTTTTTCATATCTTTTCGCCCCGAAGTCGGAATTGAACCCATGAGCAGTCCATTCTTAGTATATTTTCACATGGATTGTGATGGTAAGAGTCGTAAGGTGTTTTGAGGACTCCTAAGTGGTGGTTCTTGAATGGAGAGGTTCTTTCTCCGGTAATTGAATCTAGTGTCCCCTAAGAGATAGACTTGTTCTGAGATGATCCATGAGTTGTCTCTCATGACTGATTCCTTCGTATCTCTTTCTTTGAGGATGTCTCCCTTGTGAGATGTGCCCTTCTGGCCTAGGAGGTTGTGAGACTAGTTGTTTCCAAAGAACCCCTTTAGGATTCCTCTAATTATGTTTTGACCTAGAGGATCCCGTGTATGATGCCTCTATCTTCTTTCCATACTAAGGATTCTCTATGGGACGCCTTCTCTTACATGATGACCTAGGGAATCCCTGGTAGGATTCCTTTACTGGTGTACTTTTCTAAGGGTCCATTGTAGGGTCCCCCTTTCTATGTTCTAAGGATCCCTTGTAGGATTCCTTTGTTGAATTTTCGTTAGAGGATCCCTTGTTGAATTCTCCCTATTACCTTTTTAGCTAAGGATCCCAAGTAGGATTCATTTGCTTGTGTTTAGACCTCAAGGATCCCAAGTAGTATGACTCTCAGTGTTTGACTTGAGGGACCCATTGGGTTTCCTTTTGTTTGACTGACATTGATCTAGTAAATCGTGTTTGGGTAGATAGGGTAGCAGGTGTCACCTTAGAACCCAAGATGAACTTGTAATCCCATGGGGTTGTGGCAGTAGTGTTGGGTTTAGGTGTTCATCCACCCTCACACTTTTTTATGCATTCACTTGTTTATTACTAATTCAGTGATGTTTACTATAGGTGATTTTTAATTAGGGATTTTTGAGCCTAAATAAAGGCATCTTTCTTTCCCTTAGGGATGCCCAAATGTTCTTCTTAGGATCTCTCTTATTCGTTTATTGGGATGCCCAGACATTCATTCCTAGGATCCAGATTCTGAGCCATGTTATTGTGTTATTATCATTTTTATACCCAGAGGTACAACCTAGGATCTGAATTTTGAGCCTATATATTTGATTATTATATTATAGAGATGTTCGGAGGTGTTTCCTGGTATCCAAATGTTGAGCCTTTGATTATGATATACGAGCATGGTGTCTCTAGTAACTATACTTGTGGATGATTCCGCTCTCCCAATTGATGAGGATGATCCTTTTCTCCCCCTTTTTATGTGGTGAGGATGATTACACTCTCCTCATCTCATGGGTTAAATGAGGATGATTATGCACTCCTCATCCTGGTGTTGTCATTGGATGATTACACTCTCCTCAACTTGTGGCCTATAGAGGATGATTATGATCTCCTTGACCTGTGGCCTATGAAGGATGATTATGCTCTTCTCATTTCTCATATAATGAGGATCTCCAAATGTTCTCACTGGGATTAGTATTATGATCCTTTACTTTTTTAGGGCGGTTGAGTAGGCGTCTCACAACTATTATTGGAATTCACATTTGGATCTCGAGGGGCTGTCATGAAATCTCACTAGTGAGATCTCCTTATAAATCACCTAAGGGTCAGACCCTTAGGGTTCATCCGATTCTCAATGTCGTGACCGCCTACGGACCAAGACCTGGGGCTCATATATTAGACTGGATTTACATGGCACGGGAATCATGTTGTCTATATCAGTGACCATTTATAGGATTTCACGATGTACTTACCTTGAATCCTTCTTTATAGTGATTGGAGGTGAGTATGGGTGAACCCAGGTGTATAATGAGTATCCCCATGTGGTGATGTAGCTTACTTGAAGATATCTTCAGCACTGACTGATGAAGGTTTATCTTGATTGGTATTATGAACCTAGAAATCAACTTAATGATTCATGACTTGAGTGGCACAAGGCCCAACTCAATGCTCTTTGCACAGGATGTCCAGGTGATCAAGATTACAGACCCAAGGATAGACTATTGATTGTTTTTATGTTATTTAATTCACAATGCTCATGAATATTAATATTTATGTATATATGTATAGGTAACGGACTATATATGTATACACATATAGATATGTACATCCACAATGTCACTTTTCCAGTTGGTCAAGATTACGAACTCGGGGTTCAGCTATGGTTTCACATTTCGGTTTTACTTATCTTTTTATTCGTCTCTCAGTTAAGCTGATCATATTTATTTTGTATGAACTTATAGTATAATATTTATAGTTTCATCGTTAGGGTGACCTAATAATATTATTTCTCACACCTCCATGTGCACCTTGATGAAGTTTTAGACCTTATGTATACTTTTTAGGTTGATAATAGTTGCATGGTGGTTAGGATGGGGCCCAGAGTTGAATGATCAAGCAGAGGTACTCGACTGGGTTCTTTTGACTGAGCTTGTGTAGTTCAATAGTGTTTGGAAACCGGGTATGTGGTCTGACTTAGAGTTAGTACTAGATCTCTGTGATTTTATTTTAGTTTATTTTGTACTCTTGTATATGTATGGTTGGCCCAGTGGAAGACCAATTTTGTATTTCTGACATAGTTTTTCAGGATTTTATAACATTTTCATTTATTATTAGAGCATTTTCTATTTCAATAATTTACTACTTTCTCACTCTATTTATTTATTGTTATATATGACAATTATCTATTTATGTTATTTTCTTACTCTGATATGAGTTCATAGTCTCCCCACTATCACCTCCTTGACCCTCACTGCTATTCAGCAACCTCTAGAATATGGGGAGGCACGCTTGAGGCCTCATAACCAACCGAATTAATGCATTGGTTATGTGGAATTTAGGTCAAGATGTTATAAAGTGGTATCAGAGCTATTCTTTCCTAGTCTTAAATATTTTGGGTATGGTAGAAAAAAGTATTATGAATTTTTTAGAACCTCTGATGGATATTGGACTGACGTTTCAAGAACATTTATTCTGGTAAGAAGTCCGAGTTACCATGGGTATGGGATTGTTGTTCTAATATGCAATGTTTAAGTTGTATATTATTTTATCCTTGAGATATGCACATATTGTATGAATGTTTTGATTTATTATGTAGACTTATATTTTGGACTATTTTCAAGAGACCAAAGATGGATTTAGACTCTTGGACGACAAAGGTAAGAGGTGTTTCATGCATCATATTTGGTATATAAGATTCACATCATATAGGCCTTCTAGTGTGTGATTTTTACAAAAAACTGAGTCTTATTTACTTGGGAATACTTATATATATATATATATATCACTTTCATGGTGGGTTATGTGGATCTATGTGAGGCATTGGTTTTGAGGATGATAACTAGGTCCTCATGTAGGGGAGGTGCAGCAACCCTTCTAGGTCAATATGGCACATTATTCCCTTCTATTGTACCCCTTTTAGGGTGTTGTCTCTCAGGTCATGGATATCTAGTTGGATCATTAAGTACAATGTCGATAGGTTCTAGGAATTTCCTTGTGAACTGGACATTCAAGGGGTATTACCACATGTGGATTTCTAGTGAGTGTTAATTCAGTATCTTTTTAGGTATTGGTATCATAAACTCTAGAGAGTAGTTCATTATAAGTATTCTCGATGAGAATCAGGCCCTTGTACTCTATGTTTTTATTTTTTACCCTTATAGGTCGTTGTGATATTTACCTTTTTTATAGAGGTTTGATATTTTGGGCTAGGTGGTTACACCTTATGACCCAGTTGTGATACTTGTTCTGTAGGGATATGTGGGATACCTAGAGACCCTTAGTTTTGAATTAGACCCTTATATGTTGACATATATTTTGTTCTTATGAAACCTATGTGAGAGTGGTTGGACCACATTTTTATATGTATTTTTTAGTAGTGAGCTTATTTTTATTCTTGTTTTGAGATCAAGGCATGGTAGGTACTCTAGTTTTTCATTATATGCATGTTGATGCCTTCAGATTTTGACAAGAACCTAGGGTGATTTGGTTTCAAGACTGGCTTTGATAGGCAGAACTGTTCTAGTGACTGTCCTAGTGGACCAGTGTTTCCACTATTTCTAATGATTCTAGAGCGTAGGTAGATTCTCATGACTAGATTGACATCGTTTGATAGTCTATCATAGAATAAATCGTTGCACAGGTGAGGTGCTCAATTTTTAAGAGGAGTTTTCAATGGAGCTTCTGGTTTATGAGGTTGGATTTCTATTTACAACGATCAACTAATCCTTGTGTTAGATGGATTCCTAGAGTACGATTTGGGTGGTAAAGATACACACTGGTTGTGTGAGTTACCATTTAAATCCTTAATTGATGAGTGGTTAGGTGAGATATGACGACCATTGGTTTCAAGACTTTCCATAATCATGGCATGGTTTCATAAGAATTGTGGTTTAAAAGATGAATATTCTTCTATGTTGGAGGAGACATCAAAATGAACTGGGTATCATGAAATGGTTGACTCATGGATGGACCTGGACATGAATTTTTAGTTTGACATGGTGTTAGGTGTGGTTAAAGGTAGGTATGGACTATTTTTTGTGAATGTGGCGTGGAGGGGGATTTACACACCTTTTTTTCAATCTTAGTATACTCCTAGTTAGAGACGATCATGATCTATCTTGACATCATATTGAGTATTCTAAGAGATAACTGACCCTTTTCCAAGAAACTTTTCTTTTTAAATTTATTTCTTGGTTTGGAAAACGAACCTATTGAGGTTATACCAAAGGAGTTGTGTAAGATAAGCCATATAGTGGGAGTACCAGATTGGTCATAGTTAAATCTCTTTCATTTAGGATATGGTAGTGAAAGTTATGATGTTGGTCATTGGATAGTCCAGATAGATTGGTTTTGAAGATTCTTAGGTTGAGATCATGGATGATATTCTTATCACAAGTCTTCTTGGAAATTAGAAGGTTTATGATAGGGAGATTGTAAGGACTCGGGTTTTTTCAGACTGAAATTTTGAGCATAAATTTGATTTTTTTTATTTTAAATACTTGTAAGCTATAAAATGGAATTTTTCCCATCATAGATGATCTTAGATTATTTTTATAACCACTCTGTTAGTCCTGAAATAGGGTGTTTACCCTATTATATAAGTTTGGTGGGATTCTGAGCCGTACTAATTTTAGAGGAATAATTAATATTTAATATTTAATTAAATAAATTTTAATATATTCATGCAGGTTTGTTTATACTTATCTTTTGAACGAAGTGTTAGATTTAGATTTCATCTCAACCATTGAGTCTGGAATGGGAATTATTGCCTAAATGAGAAATAAACTTGTGTTGGGATTCTCCCTCCCTTATTTTCTTTTTCTTTTTCTTTCTTTTTCTTCTTTTTCTTTTTATATTTTCCATTTATTTTTTTCCTCTCGTTTTCTCATGTATGCCCCTGAGGAATCTCCTTCGTTGCATCCAAAGAGATTAATAGAGAGTTATAGATAAAGGGAGAGAGGGATAGAGGGAGGTACCACCGTGGAGCTCAGGACACATCATATCGACGTGTGGAAACCATATACCAAAGAAATGGGTGAAGATTCGGTGGATTCCACCCAAAGGTAGGCCATTTTTTATGTTTTGTTGTAAATACCAATATATTAATCATATCCAAGTTTTAATCCCCTATTATGCTTTATTTGGACCCCTATTGGACCGATGTACTACTTATTGGGTCAAAACTAGTGTTTTAGGGAAATTAGGAGGTTTTTTGTTCAGTAAAACCCATCTATATAGTGTCTGGTTCAAGGAACACATGTCTTGTGTTCTTCCTATTTGGGGAAAATAATGTTTTCAAAGTAAAATCTATGTACTAGGGTTTACACTCCGTGTACTGGTACTCGACCATGTATTCAAGTACTCGGATAGGCTTCCCGTGTAGGGGTACATATCCATGTAGAGTACACAATCAGTCTTCGTGTGGGTTACAAGCCATATAGAGAGGTACACATCTAGGCTATAAAGGTACCCCATGTAGGGTAAACACCATGTACCAAACATACACATTGTGTACTTTGGTGTTTACATACTGAGTCTTTCCAGAATACATTCTCAGGTGGGGCTTTGGGAGAACACATCATGTACTCAGGGAGACACATCGTGTACTCGGGGAGACACTCCGTGTACTACCCCCTTTTCACCCTTTAAGTGTTTTTCATATATTTTTTCCCAAGAGTCATAATTAGACCCATGATTAGTCCATTTTTAGTATACTTTCACATAGATCATGATTGTAAGACCCATAAGGTGTTTTGAGGACTCTTAGTTATCATTTCTTTAATATAGAGGTTCTTACTCTAGTAATTGAATGTAGTGAACCCTTGGAGTGAGACATATTCTCAAATGATCCATGATTTATCTCTCATGATTGATACCATTGTAGCTCTTTCTTTGAAGATGTCTCCCTTGTGATTTGTTCCCTTCTGGCTCAGGAGGCCATGAGACTAGTTATTTTTTAGGATCCCCTATTGGATTCCTCTACTTATTTTTTGACCTATAGGATCCTTTATAGGATTCATTTATATTCTTTATGTACTAAGGATTCCTTGTGAGATGACTTTTCTTACAAATATCCTAGGGAATCCCTAGTAGGGTAGCCATTACCAGTGTATTGTTCTGAGGGTCCCTTGTAAGATTCCCCTTCTTATGTACTGATATAAAGATCCTTTGTAGGATGCTTCTATTGACTTTCCATTAGAGGATCCCTTGTAGGATTCCTCATCTTACCTTTTTAGATAAGGATCCCAAGTAGGATGAATTCACTGGTGTTTATACATTGAGGATCCCAAGTGGGATTCCTCTCATTATTTGACTTGAGGGACCGAGTGGGTACCCTATTGTTTGACCAACCCTAAGCTAGTATGTTGGGTTTGGGTAGAGAGGGTAGCAGTTGTCACCTTAGAACCCGTGATGAATATTTAATCCCATGGGTCTATGGAAGTAGAGTTGGGTTTAGGCATTTATCCACCCTCACTCTTTTCCTTATACTTTCACTTATTTATTATTGATGCAGTGATGTTTACCAAAGATACTTCCTAGTTGGTGGTTGTTGAGCCTAATGAAAGGTATCTTTCTTTCCCTTTGGGATGCCTAAAAATTCTTTTTGGGATCCATCTTATTCATTTATTGGGATACCCAAACATTCTTTCCTGGGATCTAGTTTCTGATCCATGTCATTGTTTTATTATTATTTATATAACCAAAGTTACTACCTATGATATGGTTTTTGATCCTATATATTTTATTATTATATTATTGGGATGTCTAGAGGTGTTTCCTGGTATCTGGTTGTTGAGCCTATGATTATGATATACGAGAATAGAAACCCTAATAATGATACTCATGGACAATTCTACTCTCCTAAGTGATGAGGATGATTCTTCCCCCCTCTATTTGATTTGATGATTATGATTACATTCTCCTCAGCTCATAGGTTAAATGAGGATGATTACACTCTCCTCAACCCAGGGTTGCCGGTGGATAATTATGCTCTCCTTGACTTGTGTTCTATAGTAGATGATTACGGTCACCTCAACATGTGGCTTATAGAATATGATTATACTCTCCTCGATTATCATATTATGAGGATCTCCAGACGTGCTATTTGGGATCATTCTTACGAGCCTTTACTTGTTTAGGGTGGTTGAGCATGGAATCTCACACCTATGATTGGCATTCATATTTGGATCTTGATGGGTGGGAATTATGTCTCACCAGTGAGCTCTCCTTATAGATCACCTAGGGCCATACCCTTAGGGTTCATCCAAGTTGAAATGTTGTGATCACCTTAGACTGAGACCCAGGGTTCATATATTTGATTGGATTTACAAGGCATGAGTAGCATGGCATCAAGCTCGATGACCATTTTCATGATTTCTATACATACTTCCCTGGAATCCTTCTTTATAGTGATTGGAGGTGAGTACGGGTGAACCTAGGTGTAGGATGAGTATCCCCCTATAGAGATGTTGCTTTCTTGGAGATATCTCTGGAACTGGATGAAGTAGGTATATTTGAATTGGGATTATATACCTAGAGATCGACTTAAAGATTCATGGCTTGAGTGTCACGAGGTCCAACTCAATGCCATTTTCATAGGATTTTTGGGAAATCCGGATTACATACCCAAGTATAGAATGATTATTGTTTTTATGTTATTTCATTCAAAATACTCATGAATATTCATATTTATGTATATATGTATATGTATGATACTATAAATGTATACACATATAGATATAAACATCCATGGCGGCACTTTCCTAGTTTGCTAGGATTACAGACTTGGGGTTCGACTGTGGTTACAAATTTTAGTTTTACTTATATTTGTAGTTGTGTCCCAGATATGCTGAGCATATTTATTTTATATACACTTATAGTAGTGTATTTATAGGTTCATCATTGGGGTGCACTGCTAATATTATTTATCAATCTTGAAAATGCACCTCGGTGAACATGTAGACCTAATGTCTTATTTTCAAGTTGAGCACAGTTTTATGGTGGTTAGGAATGGGGACCAGAGTTGCATGATTGGGTAGAGCTACTCGAGTGGGCTCATCTGATCGAGATGGTGCAGTTAGATAGTTATTGGAGACCGGGTATGTGTTCTGGATCAAAGTTAGTTGTAGAGCCTTGTACTTTTATTTTAGTTTCTTTTTTACTCCTTTATTTGTATGGTTAGACCAGTGAGTGGTTAGTGTTGTATGTATGACATAGTTGTTTGGGATTTTATAGATTTTTCATTTATTATTACAGAATGTTCTATTTCATTCATTTACTCCTTTGACACTATGTTAATTTACTATTGTGTATGATACTTAGATATTTCCATTGTTTTCTTACTTTGATATGATGGAATAGTCTCCCTACTATTACCTCCTAGGCCCTCACTTCTAGTTAGCAGCCTCTAGCATACAGGGGGGACACTTTAGGCCTTATAACCAACCATCTTAGAGCATCGGTTAAGTGGAATTAGGGTCGGGATGTCATAGTCTATTTCATGGAAACCCTATTATGTTCTTTTTATTCTTACCATACCATTATCATAGGAGATTTTGCATCTAAATTTTTCTTAATTTTGAAATGATGGGTATTCAACACTTTTTTTCTTTTTGTGGTGTATATATTGGGCATGGAATTATATTATCATAATTTTAATGAAATATAATATATTTATGAATCAATCTCACATTTTATCTTCAATTGTATTTTGATTCAAAATACACAAAAGTTAAATGGGATTTTGTTAACTCAACTCCCTTAGTTTTGTTAAAATACTTCTTCTTAAACTTCTTTTTACTAAAATTGGTTTCTTTCACCCTAATAATTTATTTCATGGTACCTTAACTTCCTCTATTGGGTAAAATTACTTTTAAATTGAAATATTTTAACATGATTAACTTCTTTAAAAAAAGTATATCATTGTTAACAATAAATATCATCCTCTTTAATAATATTTTTCTCTCATTATCCATATTTTTCTTTCCCACCAATATTCTCCTTTATATATAGTAACCCGATTATATGTTATCTCATGTGTCCATTACATTTCCCTTTCCCCCTTTTTAAAATTAAGTTTTATTGTCTCTTTTTATTATGTGGGTTTCAACAAATTTATTTTAAAATATTAAAATGTTTTTCCTTCCATAATCATTTAATTTAGCTTCCACTTCACATTTCCTCAGGATAGCCTTTATGTTTTTTAGGCTCAGTTATTGAGGTTTATTTTTAAAAGTAAACGTTTTAAAAAAATTACATCAACTTTTAAAAAAATGTCTTTTCAAATTTACCTATAACTTATTATTTTATGAGAATGTTATGAAAATTTTCTAAAGACTCTATATGGTTTCACTTCTATTTTACTCTTTATTGAAAAGGGGTTCTATTTCTTTATAAATTAATTTTCAGGAATTTTCCTCTAAATTATCTCATATTATTTTATGTTATTAAACATGTGGAAATACATTACTTGTTTTTTATTTTCTAACTTTCCACTATGTATAAATATGGTTTTTATTTCATTTTATTTACTCTATAAACACTCTATATTTCCTTCCTTTGATTTAAGGGTGTCCACCTAGAGGTCATACATCAATTGATTGGGGAAATTATTGAATTAACCATATATCCTTTTTATCAATATAGTGTTAATTCTATATAAGTAATAATCTTAATTGAAGGGTATTTACCAAGAGATCTATTTAATATCTTTGGATACCCATTTATTTTCTATGGGGTTATCATGTTGCGATTATTTATGGAATTGTGAATGATTTCTTTATATGATTTAATTTTTAAAGGATATGAAACTCATTTTTTTACATGAATTATTTATGATATGATGAATGATTTATTTCAAGTGACACACATATGTATAGATTATTGATGGGTGAGGTCCTGTATATCCCTCCAAAAAAATAGTTAAAAGTTTATATCTCATGAGATGTATACATAGAAGCAATTTAATTACTCAAAAGCATGGGTACAATAGTGTGAATCGTGAAGGTAATGTTTCCCTATTCTATTATTTGTGCCACATTTCTAATGTATCCTGATGTTATACTCTCATAGATCATGTTTATCGACTAATGTTTCCAATATTTTTAATTTATGTCTTCTGTTATTCAAAGACTTATTCCATGACTCATGATTTAACATCTATGATTTAATGGGTTTCATTTTATTATGTTATGTCCATGTAACTTGATTATACCCATATTCTCAATTTATACTCATTTAAGATATTTAATTATTATCTCTTAAGTTTACACTTACTGAGAATTTTAGACCACCCCTTTTCTTATATTTTTATTTCCCCAACTTATGAAGATGAGTATAACTTGTAATAATTATATAAGGGAGGATAGTGTGGATAATTATGGAGAAATGTTTACAAGTGTTTTAAAATAATTTTATTATGTAGCTAGTCTTAAAAGACACTAAACCTTCCATCCTTGAGATATTTATATTATTGTGAGGTGTGATGTTTAAATTATCAAAATGATGTAAAATAAATATATATTTTTCTTGGGTTTCTATATATGAGGTTCATCAGGGATTAGGATAATAATAAAGTCCCATGTGAAATTATTTATTCTCTAACCCTAAGGCTATAAATACCCAATTAATTCATTCTCTAACCCTATGTAAGCTTATCCATGAAATTGTAATCATTGTGAACAATGAATTATAGAGAGAATCCTTTCAATACCAACTAATCTCTTCCTTTAAGGGTTGGTGTATTCTCATGGGACAATTCAAAAAAATTAAAAAAAAATCAATATTTAATTTATTTTTCTTATAGTTTATAAATTGTTTATAAATGATAAGTGTTACACAT
Organism: Viscum album; assembly: GCA_963277665.1. NCBI lineage: Eukaryota > Viridiplantae > Streptophyta > Magnoliopsida > Santalales > Viscaceae > Viscum > Viscum album. The sequence continues at coordinate 1,531,218,929 of OY728161.1, read as the reverse complement.
TTTAAAATTGGGTTTTCAAGAATAAATTAAATGTAAAAAATTTATATTGGTTTCACATGTTTTTTAGAATAAATAAAATGTTTTTTTATTTACTAATTCCATTAAAATTCTAATTTATAAAATGTTTATACATTTTGAATATTGTGTATGATAAATTTATGTAATAAATTACTTCTAGTAGAATGTATTTCCATGAATAACATACTATGGCTAACTTAATAAGATGTAGTTTTCATCTACCTTGTCCTCAATTAAAATTTAAAGTTATGAGATTTAATTTAGTTATTGGTCATAATTTTTTCATATTATATTTTAGAATTATTATGAATTTAATTATCTCTGGATTAAAGTATCATCGGTCATAGGGATTTTGAGTTATAAATCTTACTTTCCTACCGGCTTATGACTTATTCAATAAATTTAGGGGTTGGATATTTATGGTATGAGCTTACTCGTGTGGGGATTCTCAAACTCATATAGTTCAAATCATTTACATGAAAATGTCATATACTATATTCATAGGATGCATTTTGATATATATGAATATGTTTGACTTATATATTTGGGTGAGTAACGCAAAAATGTTAGCTTTGTAAAGAGTTACACCTTAATTTAGTGTAAATGCATTAATATGGTTGATATAATAGAGACTAAAAAATTAAATCATTAGAAGAATGCATATAAAAAAGGAATAAAAACATGAGATAATAATGATTATATGAGATGAAATATGTTTAATATGTATGTGGTGTATATTAAACTAGTAATACTTTTAAATAAAACCCTTAAAATACTAAGTGTGTGATCCCTTCCAAAACATTACTTCTCAAGGTCTTGATCATCTATTCTGGTAAATCATGCTAATGTTAGATGCCCATGGATTATATTTTACAATCCAAGAAAGTAATGGGTGATATTAATAGGATTATGCACCTATTATTGGCATTTTATTTGGGTTACACTAGCCAAGATACCCAAATAGGATTAGGATATCAAAGGAATGGAGTTGGGTGATTCCATATTATGGATTTGGATAAAGATTTTATCTACACAACTATCCATGAATCATAATTGTTATTATTGGAAAGTTAGCCTAACTAAAAAGTTATGTGATGCAAGAAATTCTAAAGAAACCCAGAACATAGTGAAATATTGATCTTGACTCACTAAATAGATTTAATGAAAGGGGTTATCATTCTTAATGGGAGAACCATCGTTAAAATTCTTTGATAGAAAGTTATAAAATATAATAATCGCCATAAATATATATTTGATCTATATTATGGTTTACTTTATGATATTATTATTATTGAGATCCCTTATATTTATGACCTATAAGATAGTTCAAAATTGGTATCAGGGGTTGAGAAGTGATATCAAAGATAATCCTTTAGAGAATCTTAATTTGACTATTATAGATGTTAATTTCACCAACTTTGACTCATGGTTATTGGATACCAAGTGTCTGTTACATATTTGTCCTAACAAGCATAAACATGTAGATAAGCGAGAATCAATAAAGGGGGAAGTATATATTCATTTAGTTAATGGAGAAATATTTTTTGCATTAAAATTCAACACTTATGATCTATGTATGCCTAGTGGATTGGTCATAGAATTAGAGAATTGTTAGTAAGTTTCTTCCATAAATAAAAAATTAATTTCAGTATCTTATTTGGATAATATTGGATTTTTATTCATTATTAAAAACAATATTTGATCTATATATATGAATGAAATTTTTTATGGCATAGGGAATATGATAAATGGTTTATATAGTATAAACATGGATAATCCTATCTATAGAATTCAGAATTAGAAGATCAAAGTTTTTTATAATCCCATCCACCTTTGGCATTATTTATTTGAATATATAAATGAAAAACATATCCAAAGACTTTATGTAAATATATTATTTGAACCATTTTATTTTGAGTCGTTCGATATGTGTGAGTCTTGTTTTTTAGGCAAGTTGAAAAAATCAAATTTTAGTGAAAATGTGAAAGGGTTAGTGAACTATTGGATCTCATACATAATTATTTATAAAGACTAATAAGTCATTGATAAAGTGGTGGTTTTAGGTACTTATTTACTTTTACCTATTACATTAGTTAGTATGGATATGTGTGTCTAATGAAAAATAAGTATGAAATTTTTGAAAATTTTAATGAGTTCAAAAAAAGTATAAAAATAACTGAGCTAGAGTATTAAAATCCTTCAATATGATTGGGGTGGTGAGTACTTAAGCTAGAAATTCACATAGAATTTGAGGTATTATATAATTATTCCACAACTCACTTTTCTAGTTACCAAAAAATGTAATAGTGTTACTGAGAGGCGAAATCATACATTTTTATACATGGTTTGATTGATGATGAATTGGTGTTACCTTCCAATTTCATTTTGAGGTTATACTCTGGATACTATAGCAATTCTATTAAACTATGTTCCATATAAAGTATCCATAAAGATATAAAAAATGGAATCATAACTCATCACTTTGTAAATATATGGTTGGTAAAGTGCTTATTGATGAAAGACATGTGTGAAGAAACTTACATATTGGGTATGAATATCTATTGAGATATATTTAAGAGTTTGTTTGGACTTAGTCATGAAACATCCATTGGTAAAGTGTTAAAGTGATTTAACATAAAGAACATGGAGAAGGGGTATTTAATAATTTTTAATGGGATGAGTATTAGGAAGATATATTATCCTTATAAGGATTTATAATGGATGGATATAATCTCATATGCTTATACCATATGATCTTTCATGTATGTCATGTTTTCTAATCGATCTATTATTGATTATACTCGTAGAATAACCAATAGATACTAATATAATCTTGGTGAGAGTTATTGGATTATTTAAAATTACATCCTGAAATATTATGGAATGAATAATGATATGTTCTTGGCCTTTAGAGGAGAGTATGACCTTTGTGTAAATGGTTACACTAATGCTAGTTTCCAATACAACAGAGAAGACATGAGATCTCAATATAGTTTTTATGTTTTTATTAAATAGTGGAGCTATTAGTCAGATGAGTTATAAAGAATATAATGTGGTAGACTCAATAATAGTGATAGAGTTAATCTCTATATAAAAATATTTTATATAAGTTGTTTGGATCAAGAAGTTAATTACTGGACATGAGGCAGTTTATAGCATAAAGGAGTGATAAAGATTTATTATGATAACAATGGATCCATTTCTCAGGCTAAGGAACCCTGATCTCACCAATGGAACATAAAAATAATTATAAAATACCATATAATATGATAGATCATTAATTGAGTAAATGTTAGGATCTATTTGGTGCCTAAAAAGGATAATGTAAAAAATCTATTGACAAAACCGTTATCACATCTGAAGCATGAGGGTCTTGTAGAGAATCTTGGTATATGATACATGATAGATTTATTTTATGATTGAATTAGGTATCATGGTTTTATAAATAAAGTTAGTATTTATTTATCATTATTTCATGTGTGTTGAAATTTACTTTACATGAATAATGAAATGATAATATTCCCTTAAATTGAAACATTATGTTTTTCTGAATCGATGATAATTATGGAGTATTATGAATTGTGATAATATGGAAAGGTTATAATGAATAAAATATAGTACTTTTTAAAAAGTGTTTTATATGAGACACAAATAATAGATTCTTGAGGTAATAGGTCAAGAATTATTACTTGGACCAACCCTCTAAAGTATATCTCATGGAATTTCATATAGTCATCGATATACTTAAGGGTGTATGCTTATTATCAATCTCAATTACCTATGGTTGGAGAGATACCTAGAATTATAACCTTCATTCTTTTATAACTTTTTTACAAAAACCTTAAGTCTTATACAATCTGAGGGTTTTTGGGTATGTTATTTATCATTTCATTGGTTAGAGCACAACCAAGATGATATTTTTTTCACTCATATGATGAGTTAAGATATATCAGCCCTTGATTTAATTTTAATGAGAAAATGTATTTACAGTCTTAGTTATGTAAAATATGATGTGATTAGCTACTTGTATGAGGTAATTTTTATGTGATGGCCTGTTAGATGAATGAAATTTGATGTATTCATTGATCTGGTCAGTCTATTTCAGAGAATCAAGAAATTAAGAGATGATTTATACTATATTGATATGTTCAATGTCTAGTGGTCGCTCTATGTCATGGAAAAATAGATTATATAGATATAAATATGATTTATATGATACATGTTGTGGTCTAAATTTTCATATAGAGATATGAGTATATTTGATTGAGATCAAACTAAACTCCATAGTAGCTTGAGTAGAATTGATGATTTCCTAAATACATCTCTTTTCTAATATCTATGAAATCAGGATTTTATATTTTCTTTCAATGATACTAATACCCATAGGGTCCTACATTTAGGATTTTGGATAAGTATTAATTGTTGTATAAAGTTTTTGTTACAAAAAAGAGAGTTTGATAAACCATATCCAAAACGAGTTTTGGGTGAATTTAAAAAGAGTTGTGAAGTTTTTAATAAATTACTTATGGGTCTTTAGTGAAAGTGGGATGTTTTTTGATTTAAACTAAAAGGGATATTCATATGATGTATATCATACTGAAGGATACATTTCCACTAACATATCCCTAAGCAGGATCCTAAGAAAACATTGATACCAACATAGTCTGGTGTGCATGTCATATATCCTAATATAGCATTATAGATAACATAATAAGGGATTATAAATTTGAGTTCATATATTTGGACACATTGGCCCACATTATTTTATCATTTATGAATAAAATAGTTTATTCAGTTATTGTATGAAGATCCATTTAAAACATTAAAATGGTAATATTACCCAATAATTAGTTATGTGTTGTGATATGGATGATGATATTCATTAAATAAAGAGCATCAAACATGGATTATAAAAGAAAAATATTTACCTAGATTATGTGTAACTTGGTTACATGTTTTTTTGGAAAAATGTCTCTTTATTCTAGTATCTTCATTAATATTCTACAAAGAAGTCACTAAAACCCATTTTTAAGAATTGAGATGCTTATGTTATGAAAGCAGATCCACTGGCCAATGTAATCCTATCAGATGAAAGATCCTTTTGGTTGTCTCTTAAGTGATATCCATTAAACTTACTATTTCCAAGAGTAAAATATGGAGGTTATCATGTTTTAGGTTCAGATTTTTTATGTCCTTAAATTGTAAATACTTATTTTTTTAGGATGTATCAAGAATATATTAGTTTTATTTTAGTATTATTATTCATATTATGAACACTCAAAACCCATTATATTCCTACAAACATTGTATCATTGACACAAGTTGTTCTGAATCTATTAATTTTTTATAATATGTTATATTATTATGAAAATTGTTTTAAATATATTCTCTATTTATAATATCTAATTAAAACTAATTTATACTCTAAATTCCATTTAATGAAAGAATTGGATTCCCTAGAATATAGTAGATAACAGGAAATTTTGGAGTGTGTATCATCTATGGGTAGTCAGCCTAACATATAGGAGTTACATTTATGTTACAACCCTCTTTTCTTTTGTTTTATTTTTCATTAAACCTTATATATGTTTCTTATAAAACATCTAACAGAAAAAAAAAATTTTATTTTAAAAAAATAGTATGTTATGAGGTTTAAAATTTATGTTTATTTTCTATTTTTTATGTTTTACTATTAAGATTATTGAATTATATGCCATGAGAATAAATTTTAATTTTTTATTTTAGCTATACTAGTGAAAAATACCTTTTAATGTCAGTTATTTTTTGTACGTAATGTAAGATAAAAAGAAATATCATTATAGTTGATGATAAAAGTAATGTTTCCACATAAGTTATAAAAACCTTGGGTGTAGAGATCTCATCACTTATAGAAATATCCCTGATGTATTTTTTTAAAATATTCTTAATGCATAGTCTCTCCCACATATCTCAATGGTCATCTCAAAAATCATAATAACTCAATAATATAAAATACTTAATTTTTAATTTTCTTAAACAAGGAGAAATACAAGAAGAATATGAAGGTTTGGGTTCTCAAAATTTTTGAATCTTTTGCAATGAATCCTTATATTTCAAATAATACTATATAAGATAAATTTAAGAAATAAAATATAAGTAATTTAAAATTAAAAGTAAATAAAATTTAAAACAACTATATATACCAAAAATGTCAATAGAAGATAAATACTAGTTAGATAGAGTAAAAAATGACCTATACACTATCCAAATGTTCTCACCTCCTTGGTAGACAATGACATTGGAGAAGATCGATCAATAACATCATGCATCGCTACTCTTACTTGATCTAACTACCTAAGCTAGTGATGTATGTAATCCCCTAGATTATATACAATACCATGTATGATAATATATGAATGAGGACCTTCAATATACAACTCACGGTACACATTCGTGTTTGAATGAGGAGGTGGAGAATCTAGATAGGTGGGATGGATAGGATGAGAAGGGTATGTCTGTTTCACTATTTCTACAAACATAACCTGAAAAAATGATTTAATTTGATCATTCATTTACTGATTCAAGTCTCGTAGCTTATACTTCAAGGAAGATAATTCTCCCATGTATTCTATCTCCCTCTATGTAGCATTAGTATGGTTAAAACCTTTTAATACTGAAACCAACCTTATATCCTCTTATGCACCTCGGGTGTTCTTATTTTTCTAAAGTGGTAGCCAAAATTTCCATGTTTTCCTTAGGTATAAATGACTCATGCATTGATTACTCCTGAATGGAATCCTTAAATAATATATTAAAATGTTATATTAGTGAATTAAAATTAAAAAATGTTAATATTTATGAAAAATAATTATTATCTTCTTATATTCTTCTTGTATATTACTTTTGATCAATCTATAAGATACTTTGCCTTTTTTTCATCCTCACCCTTTTCCATTATTCATGGAGAGTGAGGGGAATTGTGTAAATACCCAAGTTTTCTATGATTTTAAAAATGTTTAGAAATTTGAATTTTTTTCTTCTAGGTGATTTTAAGGGGTAAATGTTCATTTCCCCTTAGTATATTATCTCATATAATTTTTCTGACCAGTCCTTTGGTCCCAGAATAGGGCATTTAACCTAGAATAAAAGTGTAGTGGAATTCTAAGACATTCCAATTTTTGTGAAATATTTAGTATTTAATTAATTAAATATTAAATTATTTACATGAGTTCAGGTGGTGATATATTTTGAACAGAGTGTCTGATTGATATTTTGACACTGTGAATGATTCTAGAATGGGGGGTTTTTCTTTGGAAAGGTATATACCCACTTTGGGTTCTGGGACTTGAGACAGGTGTTTTAAATGATTAATTAATTAAAATACCCCCCCAATTTGTGGATTTCTACACATGGTAGGAGGGGGTGGGTGTCTCCCTTGAACATGAAAATTATACCATGAGGGGAAGAATTTGGATATATCGTTAGACTTAATCCATGGTGGGGATCGGGAATGGATCGAGGTGCAGTAGCTTCCAATAATGGATTTTGACCTGAAGCTTTGGCATTTACACCTTGAGGTTGGTCAGTTTTTGAGTTTTATGCCCCTATACCTGAAGATTAGTTGTTTTCATGTTTTAGATCCCTATTATTACTACTAAGGACCCCATGAGGGTTGGTTTGTTCCTAATCAAGAAAATGGGGGTTTTGGGAGGTTTATAGGGGTTTCGGGTTTGGAAATCCCTATCACAAGGCATGTTGTTCATGAACACACTTCATGTGTTCTTCCTATTTGAGGAAGATGAAATTTGGGAACAACACACCAAGTATTAAAGGTAAACATAATGTAGTGGTGCATGTCCATGTGGTCAGGTACTTGGGAAGTTGGAATTTTGGGACTACACGCCATGTAGTCAAGGTGCATGGAATGTAGTGGGACCTGGACATGTCTTCGTACATGGTAAGAGACCCCATGTAAGAGAGGATATGGTCATTTGGAATTACATGATCAAACCCCAGGTATTACATAGCCATGTAAGTAATACATGGTCATGCCCTATATATGTTGTGGTTATCTAGTAATACATGGACAAACACCGAGTGTACCTATATCGTGTGGAGCTACATGGCCAGGTTGGAGGCTTGAGAGTATACATTGTGTACTCGGGGTACATATTGTATACTACCCATGTGTTACCCTTTGGAGGGTTTTGAGTGGTTTCATGCCCTGGAGTCAGAATTGGACACAAGAGGAGTCCATTTTGAGTTTTTTTCCATATATCTCATGATGGTGAAACCCTTGGGGTGTTTTCAGTTCTTCTAAGAGGTGTTTTGGGGGAAATTAAGTTAACATAAAGATGTTTTCCTCCATAAAGTGATGTTCACCTATCTTCTCAGGGTGATACATGGGATGAGACATAGTTGAGGGTCATGAGTATGATTGTAGGATGTAATATGAGTTCATCAAAGACCTAATTTTATTATTGGAATGGGATTGACCCTGGTTAGTGGGACTGAGTTGTGACTTGAGGTGGTGAATAGGTTGGGTGTACGAGCTAAGCTAAGGTGACTTGGAAAAAGGGTTGGTATTAAGGCCATCTCCCTTATGAGTATGACTACCTTTGAGGACTGTGAGGTCATAAGATGCAAGATAATAGGTTGGAGGATGTGTGATCCCCAAGAGATGGGCATTATCTGAGAGTTTGATTGTGAACAAATATGGGGAGAGGGATGTCTCTACTGATTTTATGACCTATAAGATCTAAGGTAGGATTCCCCCACTTGATTACTAGTACTAAGTGTCCAAAGAGGGATGCCTATATTTATGTGTGGACTCAGAGGAAGAAGTGGTTTCCCTATTGATAGGATGACCCTAAGAGGGTGTGAGTGCTTGAGTAAGATTAGTTATGGGTGTTACCTTGGGACCCGAATTGATGTATGAGTAGATGAGGCATGGATTATTCTAGTGAGGATATTGTGATATGGTTGGGTTACCACATTTTAGAGACCAATTTACTATTAAATGATTTAATATATGATAGATATAGACAGAAATTCTATATTTATGGTTTTGGATATCTTTAATTGTGAATGCCGGACATGATGCTTTATATTGGTAGTGATAATTTGTTTATGGATTGAGTGCTAGACCAAATTTCTAGGAATATTGTTTGATTATGTTGAGTATAGTTGATGTGAAATTCCAGGTATGTAGTTAAATATTGTACATATTCTCTATGAATGGATAGTATACTATATGTATTAGGTGTCAGACTGAGGTTCTAGACATAGATAGTATACTTTTTTATTTTTTTGGAAGACCGGTGCTCTAGGAAATGATGGTATACCCGCTATGATAGATGTTGAATGATGTTATGCATCCATTTTTTAGGTTTTAGACTGATACTCTTGGTAATAATGATGATGTATGGTTTATGTGATGGAATTATGTTCCATTAATGATTGATTTGATATATGGTTTAGGTATTGGACTGATATTCGAGGCACTATTATTTATGGTACATGGGTTAATCGTTAGGATGATGATTCGAGGTTTGGTAGTACTTTTGTGTGGTGACTAGGATATATTTTTCTAGGTAAAAAGTATGAGATAATGTTTAGGGTTTTGATGACATGGTAGGGGATGGAATAGATTAGTTTCCTAGATGATAGGACTATCATAGAATGTGTCCCCAGAATTTTTAGGTTTTGTTGTGGATGCTATGGATATTGATCCCATAGGATATTTGGAATGCATGGTCATTGACACATACTTTTAGACATCCTATAATTGACCAATGAAGGTATGTTTGATTGAGGTATTATATCTAAGGATCAATAGTGGTTTTTTATACATTTATTTCAATTATGTTTTGTGGCTAGGCTGATCATATTTCATGAGCATTCACTTATGATAGAAGGTTATAGGTTCACCATTTGGGGTGGTCGACTGATATTTATTTCTTACCCCATGTGCGTGCACCTTAGTGTGTGTTTGTAGAAATTATTTCTACTTTAAAGTTGAGAATGGATGCATGATTGATAGGTAAGAGGCCTAATATTTCATTGTGGAGTGAGTTTCTCAGGTATAGCATAATGATCAATCTAGAGCTTCTTGATAGGATATCGGGGACTGGGTATTCGATATGGTTTGGAGTTCTCAGTAGAACCAGAGGTATTTATTTTTCTTTTTTTTGTTTTGTATATGTGATCATCCTAGTGGTCGGTCAATTTTTTATGTATGGCATGTCTATTAGAGCCTTTATTGTATTTAATTTCATTAAAGAATGCTCCTATTTTAGTTTGTTTATTCATTACACATACTCTAATGTGTATGATTTTTGGTTATTTACTTCTGGTTGTGCCTTCTAATATGGGGTTATACTCTCCTCACAAACACCTATACACCCACTATGAGTTAGCATCCTCTGGTGTACAAGGAGGTGCACTTGTGGAAAACCACCTCAGGGTGCCAATTTTGTGGCATTCAGGATGAGATGTTACAAAGTGGTATTAGAGGAGTTACTTTCCTATTATTTCACTATTTTGGGATTTTTATACTAGAGATATAGGAATATGTTATATTCTATGATGGAAATCAGTTGGTTCATCACAAACACCTATTTTGGTAGGAATTACATGTTACCATGGCATGTGATTAATGCTTTTGATATTTTATGTTATAGTTGTATATGAATTTTATGATTTATGATGGATTTTTTTCTCTTGTCCCATTGTCAAGATTCCAATGTTTAATTTGAATCTTGGCTTTTAGAGGCAACCGACGTCTCATCATTCATGTTAGGAATGTCAATTCCACATGTTATAGGCCTTATAGTGTGTGATATTATGGATTTTCCTCTGATTATAGGTTCTATGGATCTAAGGTGACATGCTTGACAATGAGGATGTTGATGCGGTCCTTGATCACATTAGGTGAGGTGACCCTACTGGGTGAGCTTGGTGTAATTATATGACTATTGGACCCCTTGTGGGTGGTTTTGTTTAGTTTAGTTATGTGGAATGGTCTTCCAAGGAGTGGTATACTATGAAGATAATCAATAAGGATGGGTTCTCTAGTTGTTGGTGGTCGGTTTGATGTGTGACATCTTTTGGATGTGCCGCCCTAGAGATGAGTGTTTTGGTATGATGATGTTGTGTGATGTTGGGTTTGGAGTTTATTTTACACCTTTTACTTGTGGGATTTAATGAGTTGACATAGGCCTAGGAGGTTGGAACAAGTGACTTGTTTTGAGACTTTATTGACTAGGATAGGTGGTAGAGCCTAGTGACCCTCTTTGACGTGACTCCAATTTATGGAATTGATTCCTTATGACCTTCAATGGTGACCCATGAGAGGGATTGACCAAGTTATGTTTTTTTTGTTCATTAGGTGCAGATGGATGTCTTGGGATTATTGAAAATTGTGCATAATGGGTGAGGTTGGGTTTGAGTTTCATACTCATTGGATGCCTTTGTTTTGATATGGATAACTTGTATGTTTATGCTCCAGGATGGTGGTTTCTTTCAAGAGGGGCCTGTTCATTCAGGTGCCTAGCCTAGGTAATGGTTTTGTAGGTAGTTTGTTCCTAATGTTTATGAGCTAGATCAAGATAAAATGAGGTTATTGAGTGTCTATGGTTGGGTATTGTGAGTTTATTTTTTGTGATATGTGACTCGTTGGAGTTGGAATAGGTTATGTGGTTAGTTTACACAAGACTGTGTAATGGTTAAGCATTAATGGGATCTTAGAGACACACGTGTTGGTGATGTGCTCTGTCATTTGAGTCCATATTCCTTATGAGGGTTACTTATTTTATGTCCTATGTGGTTATGAGATTCAAGATAATGATTTGTGGGATTTGTGATCCCTGAGATATGGGTGTTATCCTGAGATTTTGGTTGTGACCACATATAGGGATAGGGATGTCTCGGATGATGTTCTGATCTAGAGGATTCAAGGCAGGATTCCCCCACATGAGTACTAGTACTAAGGATACAAATAAGGATGCCTATATTGATGTGTGGAATTAGAGGGCTAAGTGGGTTACTTATTGATAGGATGAATCAGATTGAGTGCGAGTGAATGAGTAGGATTGGTTATGGGTGTTCCCTTGGAACCCAAATTGATGTATGAATTGACGAGGCTTGGTTTACACCTATGAGGCTATTTTGATATCATTGGGTTGCCATGTTTTGGAGATTATTTTACTATTAAGGGTTTTGATAGATGATATAGATAGATAGATAGACAATCCAAATGTATGGTTTCAAATATCTATAATTGAAAATGTTGGAAAAGACACTTTATATCAGTGATGATAGTTTGTTTATGGTTTGTGTGTTGGACCGAGGTTCCAATCATGTTGTTTGATATTGTTGAGTATAGTGGATGTGATGTTCCATGTATATGGTTAGATGTTGGACTACTTCTATGGGAATGGATAGTATACTATATGGATTTGGTGAAAGATGAAGGTTCTAGATACAGATAGTATACTTTGTTGTTTATATGTGAGACTGATGTTCTAGGCAATGATGGTTTACCAGTTGGGATGGGTAGTGGATTGATGCTATGCTTCCATGGTTTAGTTTTAGGATTGATTCTCTAAGTAATAATGTTGATGTATGGTTTAGGTGCTATAATGATTCTACAAGAATGATTGATTTGATAAATGGTTTAGTTATTGGACTGATGTTCTAGGCACTATTGTTTATTATGCATGGGTTAAAGGTCAAGCTGATGCTCTGATTTTTTGGTAGTAGTTTTGTGTGGTAGATTGGATAGATGTTTATAGGTACCAAGTTTGAGATAATGTTTGGAGTCATAAGGACATGTTATAGGATGGCATAGATTAGTTTCTCAGATAATAGGATGATCGTAGGATGGGTCTCTGAAATTGTCAGGTTTGGTTCTAGAAACCATGGGTGTGGATCCAGTAGGTTATTTAGGATGAAGTTTCATTGAGACATGCTTAGAGACACCCCATAATTGGCCAAATCATGTATGTTCAATCGATGTCTTGAACATAAGGATCAATGATGGTTTTTTCTGCACTTATTTTAGTTATGTTTTGGCTAGGTTGAGCATATTGAATTAGCATACACTTATGGAAACTAGTTATAGGTACAAATTCAGGGGTGTCCTACTAAGATTTATTTCTCAACCTCTATACATGTACCTCGATGTGTGTGAAAACCTTGTAAATTCTTTCAGGTTGAAAATAGATTCACAATGGATAGGGTAGTGGCCTCATATTATATTATTGAGATATTTTCTCATATAGAGTGATGATTAGGGTATAGTTACACAATAGAATACTGGGTACTGGGTATGTGATATGGCTCAGATATGTAAGTATATCCTGATGTATTTATTTTTTTGTTTTTTTATATGTGATCAGTCTAGTGGGAGATCTATGTTGTATGTATGGCATGAATGTTCAGGCCTTTATTGTATTTCAATTCCTTATAACTTGCTTCTCTTTCAGTTTGTTTATTTGTTCCATATACTATAATGTGTATTATTATTGGTTATTTACTTCTGGTTGGGAACTTTGGTATGGGGTTATAGTCTCCTCGTAGCCACCTTATACCCCTGCTACTAGTCAGCAGCCTCTAGAATATGAGGAGGCACACTTGAGGTTTTTTGGAATACTGGTTTAGGGAATTGGTTTAGTGGCACATGGTCCAAGACAATTAAAGATGGATTTCCAAAAAAAAAACCTCTTCTGAGAGGCTACTAGATTTAGTTCATAAATCCTTAAATTTTTCGACAATAATTTTCTCCCACAATAACTAATACTCTCAATGTGATAATGTATAAGGGTGTAAATTTATCAACTGAATCTCTTTGTGAGATATCATAGATTCATGTTATATAATAATAAATAAATAAGTTTTTAGGTAATTAAAAAATAATTTTAAAATTCTATTTAAAAAATAATAATTTTCATACCAGGAGTGCTCCCTACCACCGAATGGTTTCAAACATTGACCAGGTCTTTGCATCTATAAAATCATATTTAAGGCATGGGGTTTCATTCAATAATTTCCCAAAAATATAATGTGGATTAACTTTTGTTTTTAAATATATCTATCTAATATATGAAAAATAAAACCATCTATTTTTTATATATTTAATCTCATGAAATTTAAATATCATTAGTAATTAAATAAATTAAATATTATTCATGAAATATATAACATTTAGAAAATAAGAAAAAAATAAAGTAGATGATAAATTATACTATTAAAGATTACCAAAGATGATCTTTCCTGATCTTCCAATCAGGATATAAAATATTAATCCTTTAATGGATTTTCATGGTCATATAACTCCTAAAATACTTTGAATTTAGGCCTTTTGGATTATTATTATCATAAAATTAAATTCGTAATCTATACTCCCCATGACCAAGTGAAAGTTTTGTTAAAGGTTTAATCCCACATTTACCAACTATGGGTATCATCTTCTTTGGGTAAGAAAAAGAGACTACCATAGGAGGCTCACCAGTAGTGCTGCAAATAAGGTAGGACAAACAAAAATTTAATTTCATTAAATAATTTATTTATTAGAATATATTGATATAATAAAATGTATACATACCTTAGAAAATGTTCATCGACATTTGTGATTATCATTTGAATAGATGAATTAATGTAATGAATTTTTTTGTACCAGTATTTTATTACATTTAAATAATTGTTAAAAGTAAAAAAGATTTGATTTTTACTAATAGATATAAATTTATATCTATTATGTTAACTAATTTATCTAAAGAAAAATGAATGACTAAAAATTATCAATATAAATAAATGGTCATGAAAAAATAATGAAGTTGGGATTCTTTAACCATAAAATGGGTAATTGAAATTTATGAATATAAAAATTAATATAAAATAACATGAATGATAAGACATTATTTTTTTAAATATCTAAGCTAAAAAAATAAGTTTCATTTTTTGTGTAAGTTTTATAAAACATTGGTGATATCAGGCTTCTTCAATAAAAAATTCTTACGCAAAATTGATAAATATAAAAATTAATTCGGAGATGGCATAAATTATCGACAAATATATATTTAAATATCCAAGTTAATAAAAATGTTTTTACAAGTGTAATCATGATAAAAAAATAATAATGTAGGGTTTTTTCAATCAAAAAATGTTTAACTAAAACTGACGAATATAAACTTTAACATAAAAATGACAAAAATGATCAATATCTTTAAATTTGAATATCCAAGATAGAGTGTTTACATGTATAATTTTATGAAAAATAATAGAAAATATATATTTAACTAAATAACTAGGGGAGTAATATTGTATTTCCTCATATCCATTTTATATGGTCATTTCATATTACATGGACTATATATACATCACATATCCTCAAGTAATTGTTTAATAGAAGAACAAATATCAAATAAATTATCAACATTATCAAAATTTTCATCAACCAAATGAATTTTTCCCTTAAAAAATGACAGACCATCAAAAAATATAAAATATTTATTTTTCATGTGTCTCTAAGTTAAATTATTCCTCTTTATAACTAAATATTTCCAAAACAACAAGTGTAAATCCATAATCATCTTGTTTCACAACACTTTTATTGTCAACCCAATTACAGTTAAACACTGGTAAAAAAAAATTAGTATAATCAATCTCCCATATATCCTTAATTACTCAAAAATATGTTGTTTATGAAGAAAGTGTGTTGTTATATTTTTCATTTGAAAAATTAATTGCTTCAATGATTAATGTTAATACACTATTTTGAATGGTATTCTTTTTTACCTAGTTTTATATGTAAAATGTGTAACTATTAATGTCAAAACTATACTATGTGATCACATTAATAAATAGTCCTTCTGATAAATATTTCAAGGTTTCTGATGCAGATAAATCAATATTTAATTTCTCCTTAAACCATGAAACAAATGTATTTTTATGTTCATTCAGCAACCACATTTCATTTCTTTTTAAATATTGTATCTTCAATCAAGAAATATGTGATGATATATGTGGTTAAATATAATTTTTTTGTTTAAAATTTAAAAATGTGTTTGAATCACTTAATCATGTGTAATTAAAATTACCTTTACACCATGGATCCCTTTACCTTTACTATCAATTATTAATTATGGAGACAAAGGGAGACCAATAAGAAGCACTTCATATAAATAAATAGTGTAGAACTTAATCACCTATTTGATATATTTTTTTTAAATAATAAAGGCCTTTGGTTGATGTATATTTTTAACATATCACTTAAAATTTTTCATATATAATTCAAAATGATACATCCAACATGAATAAATAATCCCACATTTTAATATATATGGTTCCAAATGAATCATCAGATGAACCATTGTATCAAAAAATTATGGTGTATTATATATTTCTAGTTGAAACCGTATAGGGATAAATTCATTCTAAATCACATATAGAAAATTTAAATATATGACTATAAATGGAATATAAAAGTTAACACAAACTTATGATAGAATTTATGACATGTATAGGAAATATTCCATATAGTGAAACTTGCAAAAACTATTGCATTAGTACATAATAGTCCTGAGATTTCATACCTATTAACATTAAATACTTTAATGGCATGAAATCATTCAAATTTGAAGAAAACTCACTGGTAATTTAATACCATGAAAACATTGGAAAAAATTTATCCTCCCACTCTTCCTTAATGTGTGATGAGTTATAGATAAATATGTTCTGTTTCCTTTCATATATGGAGCTAACACCAAACATATTCCCATGGATATTAATTCCAATATTTCATTCAATCTATATTTTTATTTACTTTTATATCTAAGAAAGTTCCAATAAAACTATCACATATTCTTTTCTTAACATGAATAACTTTAATTTTATGTTTTACCTCCAAGATTCTCAAATAAGGTGTCATGAATAAGATGGACTGTTTCTTCTATGTGTTTGTTTGTTGACCAGAACTTATTTTTATTCTAAATGTGACATCTATTTTTTAACCTTTTTATAATATTATTCAACAGAAAATGGTTATGGAATGAAATCATACATTTTTAAACCATTAAATTCTTTTCTTAATCTTTGATAGGGATGATCAATTCGCAAAAAGATCCAATGTCCCATGTACACTATCTTTATTTCGTTATATGATTAATGATATGCAGTCCCCTATTTTCTAATTGGATATGATTTATTTCCCTTGATACTCTATCCAGATAAGTTTCCATATACATTAAATTCATTTATTGTGAACATTATCATAGAACATAAAAGAAAATACTCTTTCTTACATACATCAAATATTATAACACTTTTCTGCCATGGAAATTTAAAATCATCAATCAATGATGATAGATAAAAATATATATCATTTTTGGGATATTTCAGTCCAAAAATCATTAAGTTCATCATATTATATTTTCACTTTATATATATACATGGGGAAAAGTTTTATATTACCAACGTAATAGGCCACAAACTATGTTGGCTACTGAGGCTCTGATATAGATTCATTTCATCTATGAAAAGTATCATTAGGATATTTTTGTCTTTATTTCTAAAATCAAGAATTTTTTTAACAAATATCTTTCATTTTGGTGAATTAATCGGGTCACGTGGGTTTTCATCAAATATGCACTCATATGTATTCCATATAAGTCTCTTTTCATCATTTTAATTTTTAAATGGATGTTTTAAATGAGGAATTATTGAAAGATGGAATATTTATTTAGTGTGAGGTTTGGTTCCTATTCTTTAGAAATAATCAGGGTTTTATTTTTCAACTATTTTATATTATGATATCCCACATTTATGACTTTCTGATAAAATTCTATATTCCTTCTTATATAGTACATAATTGTTAGGGCAAGCATGTATCTTGGTATATCCCAATACCATTGTATTTTTTTACTCATAATTAGAATATATAAGTGTGTTTCCTTCTAAAAGTATCTATTTTAAATGTTAAATAAATTTAGTGAAACATCTCTCACTCCAACCATTTATTTATTTCATGTAAACTAATCTCAACACTGTTGATAAAACTAAAAATTTAGTGTAACTTGGGAACAATTGTTTCTCAGCATCTATGTGAAATCATTTGACACTTTTTGTCTTATCAATGGCTTCAATGACTGAATCATGAATTAATTATTCAAGATGATATTTTGTCTTATAAAACAAATATTTGTTATCATTAGATCTTGAGTTATTTTTTTCACCTTGTTAGATCTAGCATCTATATATGACCCACCTTTTTAAATATGTTTTTAAACAAAATTCCGTGACAAAATATTATATAAATAAATTTAAAGGAGCATTTTAGGTTTAGTTCCTTGAAAAATAGGTACATGGTAAAATATATACATGGTACATAAAATAAAACATAAACTAATTTTCAACCCTCGTGAAATCATTCTTTATTATCTCGTTCTAGAACACCTCACTGCATAGGATTTCTTGGGAACATTTATCAAATGAAATGGGTGATCATAAATCCTATTAAGGGATAAACAATGTTATAGATCATTATAGGTGAAACATAAATCATAACATAAGAACATGTACATAATAACATGAGTCATAACGGAAGTACATGAACATAAGAACATGAGGCATAACATAGAAATGTTGATATGACATAAACATGAGACATTCATAAACATATCACCAAATATCATCACTATGGTTTGGAAAAAAATATTAACAATTATTTTGACGAAGATATCATAAAACTTTACCAAGGAATACTATCGAGGTATTATGAACATGTCATCTCTAGATATTAATTCTTTACCAAATTCATCGAAGCACTATCAGGGTGGTCCCATCATATGTATAACATAATATATTCCATATCAATCAAAGATAAAAAGCACATACCATTTTTAACCTATAATAAAAGAACATGGGATTTATAAATAGATTTCTCTGATAAATAATTTAAGTATACATCTAAATGAATATCATTTAATGAATCTAGGGTTGGGTATTCAAGACATGACATTATAGAAAATCAAGGGATGAATTCAATAGCATAATGGGTATATAAAATGGATCTTGGAATGGGTTTAATGAGAGAGAAAGAAAGTATCTGATTAATGAGACATTATATTTATAGTAATGGGGTGTTTATAAACACTTTATATAAAAATAGTTTAATAATAAAATGGCATATACAAAATAAGTACTTGAATTGAGAAAAGGGGATTAAGAGAACCCTTACATTGAGAGGATGGTTCTTAAAGATAGATAAAGACTCCTTATAATCCTAGGAACACCTTGTTTGGTATTTATATATGGATAGGGAGAGTAAATTTATACTCAATGTGTTTTGAGTAGAGAATAAAGGTATAAAGGGTGGAGATTTAAAGTTGTTGAGGGGTGGTTTTAAGGATTAAAATATTAGTTATTTTATTATATAAGTCAACTACATGCGGGTTCCATAAATTTCAAATAAATTTATAGATTATTAATGATTTAATGAGATTTTTTTTACATTCAAATCAATACCAATTCTAAATGCACCTTCCAACAACCCATTTAATTCATATAATCTAAAAATGATTTTTATCTCAAAATTCAAATTTTTGGTTCCAAAATGTAAAGTATAAAATTATAAAGTAAAAATAATATTTTTAAATTCATTTTTAAACTTATTAAAAGAAATTTTTATTGAATAAAATGTTTCATAAATTTTTGAATCGTGATCACATCATAATGATTTCATAAAATCATTCTACTCATAAAATGATAATTTTCATTTTTTCACCAAAAAATAAACTTTATTAGAAATTTTTAAAAAATACACCCTAAGATAAATTGGTTGTTCTGAGTATAAAAATGATATTTATTATATAAAAATAATTATATTAATATTATAATTTCAATTTTTTATTAAAAATCCTTATTTGTTAAAAATTAATAGTTTTTATGACATAATAATCATTCTAACCAATTTAAAAGTTATTAGGACTCTATTAATTTATATTATCATTTAAAAAGTGTTTAATAATATTATTTAAGAATAATAAATTTTATCATAGAAATTATTTTTAACATAATCTAAACAAATTTATAGTTTCCAAAAAATACAATTTTAGTTATATCATAAAGAAATCCCAACTGTCACTTTATTGTTTCTATATAACCAATAATAATAACGACACGCTATCTTATTAACCAATGGTCATAATTTACATCGATAATATTGGTAAAAATTCATAATTTTGAATGATTATTTTTCCCTATAAATACACCATTATTCTCACTTCATCATTCACTAATTCACTTACAAAGGTTCTTGAACATCCTTTTATAATGTCTATCAATTTCCTAATTCTTCTCTTTCTTTTTATAGTCATTATTGAAGAAATTATTTTCAAGGTGGAATTAATGACTATGGAGTACCTTTTAATGATTATATTATTCTTCAGTCTTTATTTCCCTTTAATTTTCATAGTTATTATAGTCAATATTAACACTTTATGTCTAAAAAATGTAATAGTCTTTCAATGTGATTCTGTTATAAAATATAACATAATAGTTTTTCTAAGACAAGAGTTATTTTATTAATAAATTAAATTAATTTTCAATCCATTACATTCCCCCTTATAATGATTCATCCTAAAAATTTGTGACTTGACTAAAAATAAATGGGGCTATTTCTCCTTCATTGCTTCTTTAGGATCCTATGTTTATTCTTTGAACTTGTGCTTTCTCCATAAGACTTTCATGATCTAGTTCATTATATTCCTCAATAATTAATCCATTTCATTAAGAATATGGTTTGTATATTTTTCATATGAAAGGTAAAATTCCAATTATATACCATTTATGTTAAGTATATGTGATGATTCTAATATATACTTCCTTAGTAGAAACATAGGGAATACATTATGGTCATTGTAAATACTTTGATGTAGATCTAGTGGATATTCAATTGATCCAACATTCTCTAGAATATCAAATGGTTCAAAGTACCTTGGACTTAGTTTAACCTTCTTTCTAAAACTCACAACACCTTTTCATGGTGATAATTTTGGGAACACATGATCTCTATCATGAAATTATATATCCTTCCATTTATTTCTTGCATAAATATTTTTTTGACTCATATTAGACTTGATATTCCATTGGATCACTTTTATCTTCTCCATAGTCTCTTTCAAAATGTTTAGTCCCAACTATTTTCCATCTCCAATTCCATCCCAACATGTAGGATTTCTTCACCTATTCCCATAAAGTGCTTTATATGGATCCATTTTAATTATTGTGTGGAAATTGTTGTCAATGAGTGGAAGGTGATGGTCAAAGATCCCTTGAAAACAAAGTGATTTATCCCTTAACATGTCCTTTAATGTTTAAATAGTCCTCTCGGACTATCTATTAGTTTGGGGATGACAATTTGTGCTTATATTTACCTCTATATTTATATAGTTTTAAAATCACCTCTAGAATATAGAAGTAAACCTCAGATCACAATCAAATACAATTGATAGAGGGGCCCTATTAAGTATCACCACTTATTGAATATATAAAATATAAAGGCACTCAAGGGATAAATCCTATTGTGTATTAATGAAATGGGAAGACTTTATTAATCTATCATTGATTACCCATATGAAATTATTTTCTTTGGATATAATTGGAAGTCCCATAACAAAGTCCATAGTGATGTTGTTTTACTTCCATAAAGGTATTAGAATTATTTATATCACACCATTTAGTAGTTTTTATTCTTCCTTCACCAATTGACATACTAAACATCTTGCAGTGTAGTCTGCAATATCCCTTTTCATGTTATCCCACCAATAATTATTGTGCATATCTATATACCTTTTTGTTCTTCCAATATGGATAAATAATTAAGAGCTATGAGATTTATATAATAGTTATTTCTTCAATTCCTGAATAGATGGGATGCATATTCTTGTTATGAACCTCATTACTCTCTCTTGATCAAGATAGAACTTAGCAATATTTCCATTTTTCATCACCACTATCTTCCACTGTATCATAGGATCATCTCTTTGTGCCTTCTTGATCGTCTTCATGAATGATGGTTGGGAAATAATTTGGGATATGATTGAGGATGTCCCTTCCCTTATGAATTATATGTCCATATTTTTTAATTCCATGATCAAATGATCCACTTTAAACCTTGTTATTTCTATAACTCTGACGTCTTTACTACTTAGTGCATCTATGACTTTGTTAAATTTTTTATGGTGATAATAAATAAAAACAGCATAGTCTTTAATAAGATAAAACCATCACATATGTCTCGTGTTTAGTTCTTTTTTTGTGAATATATACTTTGTAATTTAGTGGTATGTGTATATGTCACACTTCTCCCTATACAGATAGTGCCTCCAAATATTTAATTCGAAAACAACCATAGGTAACTCCGAATCCTGGGTAGAATAATTCTTCTTATGAGGTTTCAACTATTGTAATTCATAATAAATCACTTTTCCATTCTACATGAGTATGCATCAAAGTCTTTCAATGATGCATCGCTAAAAATGAAAAATCTTTCTCCATTAGAGGGTAAAGTCAGAACAGGTTCACTAACCAACCATTTATTTATCTTTAAAAAAATTATTCACACACTTTTGTCTAGGTAAACTTGAATCACTTTCAAGCTTGGTTAGTGGATTATAAAGTCATGAAATTTCTTTCACAAACAATCTATAGTACCTAGATAAATCAAAGAAAAATATGAATTTTAATTAATTTTTTATGATAATTCCACTCCTCTACTGCCTTATTTTTAGCTAGATCCATAAATATTCCTTCACAAGATACAATTTGACCCAAAACTCCACTTGTTTCCACTAGAAATCACATTTACATAATTTATAAAAAAAAATTCCTTGGTTTTTTTTAATATGTCCCTTTGGTGTTCCTCGTTTTCCTCATGACTTTAGTAATATATCGAAATATCACCAATAAACACCACTAAAAATTTATTAATGTGGTTCATAAAGATTATATTCATCAAATCTATAAATATCATGAGAAAATTAGTTAAACTAAAGGGCCTAATAATGAGCTATTAATATTCATACCTTTTTCGAAAGGTTAACTTTGGGATATCTTCTTTATTCATCCTTATTTGATGATATCATGATCTAAGGTCAATTTTTTATAAGAATTGATCTCTATGAAGTTGGTGGGATAATTCATCAATTCTTAGAAGAGGGTATTTATTTTTTACTCTAATCCTATTAAGTTCTCTGTAGTCAATTCATATTCTCACTATTCCATCATTCTTCTTCACAAATGGAATAGTAATTCCCCAGGAATACACACTTGGATGAAAAAAACCCTTCTCAAAAAGATATTACAGTTGCTTCTATAATTATTCTAACTATATTAATTCCATTCTATATAGGGTCTTTGATATAGGTATGGATCTAGGTATGAGTTCAATGGAGAATTATATCTCTCTTATTGGGGGAAGAACATATAATTATTTTGGAAATACATCAATGTATTCTTAAAAAATGGTTACAAATTCAAGGTTTTGACTGAAAATTAACTTTTTTATTATCAAAACACTTTTGAGGAAAAAGTGAGAAATCGCAAGATCCAAACATTACAACCAAATAAAATCATAAATAGGATAACCCATATCAATCCTATAGGATCTTCCCATCCCCAGTGATTACATCGTGATGACAAACATTCACCATCGCATGACCACTCAGCTAGTTGTCTCGTGCAGGGTTGCACATTCCTGGTACCGATGGCAGAGTCATACCCTCTCGAACTTCCAAATCTGAATGGCATGCTCAGGTAAAAGCTCACTGCTCTGAACCTAATCTGAAGCAGATACATGTAGTGTGTTGGTGGCAAACACACCCAAAATTCAACAAGAAATTAAGAACCAAATTGCTACCTCAAAACCCACCCATACAGAATCTAGGCACTAGAAATGAAAATTTCCAAATGAAGAACAAAAAACAATGGTCTGGACTAGATGATGAGGCCCTTGAACCATAGATTATAGGCCAAACCATAGAACACACCACCATAGAGTTCACAATGAGTTCGCATAGTAGCTTCAACCAAAACCAGATCACTAACAACAAAATCACTCCAAAGAAATATATGCAGACTCACCCAAAACCGACAACAGATTCATCCAAAATGAAATCACGAACAAAACACGTCCAAAGAAATAAGATTCACCCAAGACAACAAATCGAATCACGAACAACAAATTTTCATCCAATACCAAAATACAAATTCAAATATCAAAGAATAGAAAAACATCACCACCGCGTCGGAGGAAATCCCCACTGTAATCCAGACCCAATTCTCATCATTGCCATCCAGTTCACCCATAGACACCACAAAAAAACCACCCAATAAACACAACCAAAGACGAAGTAGAACCCTTATACCGTGGAAACTGGAATTCGGCCACTAGACCATCACCATACCACTGTGGGAAGACCTATCTGGTGAAGGTGGAATTGAGAGAGAAACAGGCCAACAACGATGCAAAATGCCAAGACGGCCAAGCCCATGAAGTCAAACAATTCCACTGTGATAGAAGAACCGCTTCTATAAGCTCACCGAGCATGAGGAGGGGAGCCGAGCCAACCCGGGATAAAGGAAAGATGCGTCGATGAGGGGAAAATACTCACGTTAGTATATCTATCCTTTGAAAATAATTTTACTATTTTCCCCCAAATAAGAAAATTTTCCTTAATTCTATAATTGATCTTGGAATTACAATTTTAGATCTAACCCATCACTAGTATTATGTCAAATTCCACCATAGGAATATATAAAACCCCTACTATTTATTTCAAATTAATACATGATTTATTACATTAAAGTACACATAATAAAACCCAAAGTATCCATAATTATAGTTTATTTTGGAATTAGTTACATAGAATAACATTTTGAACATGGGATATAACAACATTATTAAAAAGTTCCTTAAGATTCTTCTAAAATTCCACGGTTTTTAAAACTGCACGGGATAACATGGGGACATATATAAGAAGTGGGTGATATATAAATCCTGGTAAGGGAATAAGTATGTCATAAGGTAAAAAATGTTATAAAATAGGCATATCAATGGGGAATAAAAGGAACATAAACAATAAGGCATGATATATAATGATAATCATAACATGGGAAATGTGCAAACAACTTAAACATTACATCATAAACATTTTTCAAGGATAACTGCCAAGACATAATAATATAAAAAGTCCTATAAAGGAATCAGGTTCACTCCCTATCCCAACATGATTTATCATGATACTAAACATTACCCAATGCATTGGAGTGCTATATAATTCTAGGCACACCCATCACATTAATTTCATTCTCATGCTTAAGTGTTCCACATAGATCATACAACATGGATTCATTCATAATCAAAATTTATTACATGATCAAGGAGTGTTGAATAAATACATGTAATTCCCCAAGTATATTTACATATAGTAAAACACCCTTGATAGGAAATGCGTACGGTATTCACTACACAATTGGTTTGGCATGGAAAATCACGGTGATATTTTGGTAGCATAACGGTGTCACTTAAACAATCATAAAAATAGAATGATGGGAGATAAAGGGGTATATCATCACATATAAATAAAATGGGAATTAATAGGGACATGTAAAAATATATAACAACATTATAAATTTCAAATAAAAGGCATAAGGTAATGAAGAAACATGAATAAAGGAAAGAATTATAACTATATTTCGGCAAGGTAACGGGTGTATATAAAGGATTATGGGAGGATTATTGAGATTGAAAGTGGGATATAATAATTTATACAATAAATTTAATATAATATGAATATATAAGAACACATCCCAACTTTATAAAATAGAATTTAAGATACATAACATAAAAGAAGTGCTTGAATGGAAATGAGAAGAGATAAATATCTCACTTGTGTGTGTGACTCCAAATGCTTGAGAGGGGATTATTGAGAGCTTGAGGAAAATTTGGAGTACTCTATAAAGTGTAGGTCAGGTTATGGATGTTTTGAAAGGATATTTAGTTAATAGAAATGGGATATTGGGTGGGTTTATATAGGAAAAAGAGGGGGATTTCTTTATTATTTAGGTTTTGGACTCTACATAATAAAATAAAATAAAACACTAACCATCCCATGGTTTTTTCCCATGGTTTTTATAAAAGGGGAGTTTTTATCATTATTTTATAATTATAAGGTCCTAAATTAATAAAATAATTCCCTTTATTATGTGGAGGTGAGGCATACTCTTAAGGAAATGATTTTAAAGCCTTAAAATATAATAATGGTTTTGGAGGATTCACAAAGGCTTTTAAAAATAAATCAAATGAACATAAAATAAAATTATTTTAAATGAGAAACTTATATTTGGTCTTTTATACCATTTATAGTATTTATTACATCACATTTGGGTCATTATGATGTCATAAAATACAAAGTATATTTATACGATATTTAATTTTTACTCAAAAATTCCATTGTCTTAGAAAATTATGAAAAATTCACTGTTGTATAATTTTGAAGTTATTATTTCAAAAATAATATTTATTTTATCTAAATAATTTTTTAAATATGTGAATTTTCACTTTTAAAACAAAACCGACATTTATTAAGAAATTTTGGGTTTTTAACAATAACAGTTTTCAAACCCTTATAAAAATTACATTTAATTCATAAAAATTAAATGATCATTTATATTTAAAAAACATTATTTAATAATAAAATATTATTAAAATATTATTTATTTCATAAATATATTAATCCATCAAAATAAATTCCTTAATTGAATTTTAATATTACCCAAAAATACTATTTCTGTTTTATTATATCGAAATAAAAATCATTTATAAAGGAACCATAATAGGATGAAAATATATTTATTATTCTATAAAAAATAATTTACATACTAATAATTCTAGGGTTTTGATATATATCCCTTTAATACACCACGAAACACCCTAAGATTAAGGTGCGCGATGATGAAACTTTCATGGGGTGGCTCGGCGTAGATGGTTTGGGTTGTGATCTCGATGATCTTGAACTTCTCCCATAAATAGTTTTTATCATGCTTAAGTTATTGTATCTCATATTCGGATTGGTCATGTTCAAAGCCTAGTGATGTTATCTCCCTTGTAGGCTTTGATAAATGGGATTCATAGGGTACGATCCTACCAGTTGAGGCCATCACTTCCTTTGTCTGTGTCAATTGGATTTGTTAAAACCCTATATTTATACTAGTAATGTGATCATTACTCAATGACAATATTATCAATGGTAATGATACTTAATATTATTTTAAATCCAATTGTATATAATAAAACAAAATAAATTCATGTTTTTTCTATAACCATTTTTAATTAAATCAAAAGGGGAATTTTATTTATAACAGTTCAGGTCATTACAATATTCCCCCCTTAAGAAATTTAACCCTTGAAATTTTCATTTCCCTCACTAAAAAATATGAGGGTAACTCTTTTTCATCACTTCCTATGGTTACCATGTTGCTTCTTCAAAATTGTGGTTTCTCCATAGAACTTTGACAAGGCTCATTATCTTATTTCGTAGAAATTTATCTCTATGATCTAAGATCTTGATCAATTGTTCCTCATAGGAAAGGTCATTCTACAATGGCACCACATCTATATTGAGTACATGTTAGGGGTTTGGTATGTAATTTCTCAAGCGGGATACATGAAATACATCATGTACTTGAGATGGGTTAGTTGGGAGTGAAAGTCATTAGGCCACTACTCTGATATGATCAAGGATCTTAAAGGGGCTGATGTATCTTGGACTATTCTTTCCCTTCTTCCAAAATCACATCACTTTATTCCATGAAGATATGTGGAGGAATACCATATCTCCAACATAAAACAACAATTCTATTTGATGATTGTCATCAAAACTCTTTTATCAAATCTGAGTAGCTTTGATGTTCTACTGAATGGTCTTAACCTTTTCCACAATTTCCTTGACCATTTTAGGATCTAGCAGTTTATATTCCCCAACTTTATACCAACATTCAAGTGTTCATAACATCTTACTATAAAGGGATTTGTAGGGAGGCATTTGGATGCTTGATTGGAAACTTTTGTTGTGTGAGAACTAGACCATAGGCATATGTTTGTCCCGTCCTCCTTTTAAGTCCATAGAACATGATCTAAACATTTCTTCTAGTGTCTGAATAGTCAACTCAAACTATCCATCAGTTTGATGATGATAGGGCATACTAAAATTCAACTTAGTGTTTAGAATATGTTGGATACTTTTACAGAACATGGAGGTGAATCTCATATCTCTATCAGATAAAATCGGTAGTAGTACTCCATATAGCCTTACCACTTATCTAATTTATATTCGTGCAAGTTGATCCAGTAATAAATCCTCTCAAATTGAAATGAAGTGTGTAATCATTATAAGATGATTCACCAAAACCCAAATAGAATTGTCTCCATTGGATGTATTCATAAGTCCAATGATAAAGTCCATGGTGATGTTTTTTTATTTCCATATAGGTATGGGTAATGGTTGCATCATCCCCTTAGACTTATACATTTAAAACTTCACTTACCAAAATATTAGGAACTTTGATGTATATTCAGCGATCTCCTTATTAATATTATCCCACTAATAGTTCTATCATATATCTCGATACATCTTTGTTCTTCTTGGGTTAATGTAGAAATTTGAAATATGTTCATCATCCAATAGTTCCTTTTTAACTCAATATTTGATGGTACACATAGTCCTGACTCAAATTTCACAACTCCTTTTTCGTTAAAATTTAACTCTAAGGATTTACCTTTCCTTATAGTTTATACTTTCTTCTAAATTACTACATAATCTCTTTGAGAATCCTTTAACATATCCAAAAGATATAGTTGAGAAATCATTTGTTAAAGGATTGATGATGTTAATTCCTTTATGATTCTCATGTTCATCCTTTTAAAATCTAAGAAGATCAAATCCTTCTCAATTATCATCAATGACAGAATTGTTGGATCCTCTCTACCTAGAGAATCTTCCACTTAATTCGCTTTCCTAGGATAGTAGTGAGTTTATAAGTCATATTACTTGATCAGATCTAGCCATATTCATTGGAACATATTCATATCTTTATTTGTGAATATATACATTAGGATTTTGGGATCTGTATATATTTCACACTTATACCCAAAGAGATAATTATACCAAATTTTCAAAGCAAATATGACTGTAACCAACTCTAGATCGTGCATTGGGTAATTATGTTTGTTAACTTTCAACTACCTTGAAGTGTAGGATATGAATTTTTCACTATACATAAATATACAATTCAATACCTTCTTTGAAACATCATTGAATACCCAGAAAATTTCTCCACTTATGGGTAGTGTAAGCATAGTTGTAGTGATAAGACTCTTTTTCATTTCCTTGAAGCACTTTTAACAATCACCATTCTAAGAAAACATGACTCCCTTCTGAGTTAGATTGGTTATAGGGTTTTAAAATCATTAGAAGTTTCTCAAAAACCTACAGTAATATCCCGATAATGCAAGGAAACTATGTATATTTGTCACATATGTTGGCCTCTGACATCCTTCAATAGCTTATGTCTTTAAAAGGTCCACATATATCACTTTTTTTATGATGATATACCCCAAGAATGAGACTTACTTCAACAATAACTCACATTTTATGTACTTGGATTAAAGATTCTCCTTTCATAGTGTCTTTAGCATAGCACTTGGATTCTCCTCATGATCCTCCATGATTTTGGACTATATTATAATATCATCTATAAGAAATACCACAAATTTTTTGAGGTAATATCTAAAGACTCTATTTATCAAGTTCATTATGATTTTTGGAGTCTTAGTTAGTCCAAAAGGAATCAATATGAACTCACATTTCTCGTACCCTATTTGAACATCAGTCTTGGGGACATCCTCCTTCTTCACCCTAGCATGGTAATACCCCGACCACAGATCCACCTTGGATAAGTATTTTTATCCACATGACTGATCGAACAAGTCATAAATTTGTGGAAAATGACATTTATTGTTTATCATGGTCTTGTTGAGTTCACGATAATCAATGGAAAGGCGCATTGACCCATCCTTCTTCTTGACAAAGAGGATTAATTCACCCCATGGAAAAACACTCGAGCACATGAACCCTTTATTCAAATTATTCTATAGTTGTTTCATCAGCTCCTCAAGTTCCAAAATATCCATTCTATACAAATTATTGGATAATGGTAATACCCTAGGTATAATATTGATTAAAAATTAAACCTCTCAGCTAGGAGGAAGAATAGGAAATTCCTCGAGAAACACGTCAGCATATTCCCTCACAATGGGAATGTCTTCAAGAGTGATTATTTCATTAAAAAAATTAATTTGATCTAGATACACTTTCTCACAGGGTAATAATAACCATTATTTTTATTTTTTTCTAAATAAGATTAATCATCCTCCTTTCACTTGTATAGAATCAGGGATCAATTCATGATATGGAGAGTGATTTTTTTCTCATGGGAATTTATGTTAGCTTTATATAGGTAAAGTCAATCAATACCCAAAATTACATCAAATTCCAATAAAGGGAGTGTGATAAGGTTTTCTGGGAAGTTCATCCCAAAAATTATGATAGGTGATGAGTTATATACTTTGGATTCAATAATTTCCACATTTTTCATTTCCACCAACAACTCTACTTCCATGCTTTATGGTGGTGTTTCAATATTTTTACTACACATCATGATATGAAGGAATTCATAGAACTAGAATCCAAAAAGTACATTCACTATTCTTGAATCAATAACTTTTGTTCTTGTCACCACTTCATTTTTAGGATCCACCACAGCAGTTATTATGGAAAAATCTCTCCCTTGATGCCTTAGAGGTTGGTGGTTGTCTTTGAAAACCCTTGGCTTGGTACATTGACTTGAAAATTGCTCTGGTTCCTTACAATTGAAGTAATTAACAATGCATTGAGGGTTGAGCGTATCATTCCTTTACTATGTCGCATTAGTAGGTTTCTTCTATAAGCAATCATTATCTAGGTTTCCTTCCTTACCACACTTAAATCATTTCTTCGTTCCACTTAGGGAAAATCTGGGGTGCTTATTTTTTCACCTTTGACAAGTGGGATGCTAAAATTTCTTGGCACCATTAGATTTTTCCACTGGACTTCCAAAATTAAACACCAATTTCTTCTTATTATCCATTTTATACTGTTGTGACTTGTTAATATCCATTTTGACTTTTAGGGAACATCAAAAAATTTCCTCATAGCTATCAAAGTCTTATATTTCTATGGATTTTTGTATACTAGGTTTTAGCGCACCAAATAAGCAGTCAAACTTGTATTCAGGGGTAATGAAAAAACCACAAGCATATCATGAAAGTCTTGTTATGTTTTCTATATACACGCTAATATATTCTTCATATTTATTCTTGATGGAAAGTAAATCCCTTTCCATTTTAAGATATAGATTACGAGAAAAATATTTATCAAAAAACATTTTCTATAATTCTGTACACTCCATCACTTCGATCTCTTCCTCAAGTTTGGTATTCTTGATCAACGTCCACCAATGACCAGATTATCCCTCCATAAGATAAATATATAGTAAAACCTTCTCTTGTTCAGAACATTAAATTGTAGAGAATATATTCTCAATGAATTTTGTACATTGTTATGTGATTAAGGGGTTGGATGATCCATTGAAAGTCAAAGGCTTTTATCACATAAAGGCATTGATCATGAATTTTTCTCTCTTATGGGAATTTAAGAACTCCTCCTGGTCTAGGTTTCTATTTAAAACCTGAATCAGCTAAGAGAGTATTGTCATAATGTTTGTGATTCTTGCTCCTATCAGGTTGGGAATCTCTTTGGGGCAGTCGTCACATTGCTCATCTCATTGATTGTTTAGCTGATTCCTCCTATTTCCAGCTATTTGATAGAGTAAAATAAAATCTATGGATGATTATTTTAAACTATTAAACACATAAAAGGTAATCTATTGACATTAAAGTTATAACTTATAAATTACATTTATTTCTTAACTTGTGAATTTCTAGGATTCAATCTATGTTATCCATGATTTATTTACTGACATATATTATTATGGGGATTTTTTTGTTCCCTTAATAATGGTTTAGAATTATCTTATGATTTTACCAAAGTATATCCCTTGGGAGTGTCAGTACATATGTGAATTAAGGCCAGTTTTCATGTACCAGGTTACACTAAGTCAGTCTTGACGCACCTTTTCAGAGTTATTACCCCTATGTATATTTGTGTCAAAACCACATCCACTTGTAGTATCTAGATTGGGATTTATTTTATTTATAAACCACATAATATATAATTTCAAAATTTTAGGGATGTCTTCTTATACTTATTCTTATCCTTAAGTATTTTTCTATAGTAGTTTCTAATCCTAATCCCAAAAATTACTAAACTTTTCCTCTCATACCAACTATAACAACCCTGATATTTATTTCACATTATTACATGATTTATTACATTAAATTACACATAATACAACCCAAATTATCAATAATTATATTGTATTTGAGAATTAGGTACATATAATAACATCATGAACATGGGATACAACAACATTATTAAAAACTTCCTTAACATGCTTCTAAAATTTAGTGGCTTTTAAAACTACACGAGATAACATGGGGACATACATAAGAAAGTTGTGATATATAAATACCAATAAGGCAATAATCATATAATAAGGTAAAACGTGTTATAAAATAGTCATATCAATGTGGAATAAAATTAATATGAACAATAATCCATGATATAGCATGATATTTATAACATGGGAAATATGGAAATAACGTAAAACACAACATCATAAACATAGGTCAAGGATAACTTCCAAGACATCCTAATAGAAAAGGTCTCATAAGGGAATCTGGTTCATTCCCTTTCCCAACCTGACATATCATGATACTAAACATTACCCAATTCATTAGAGATCTATATAATTTCGAGCTCACCCGTCACATTCATTTCATTCTCATGCTTAAGTGTGCCACATAGATCATACAATATGGATTCATTCATCATCATAATTTATTAAATGATAAATTAGTGAAGAATAAATACATATAAGTCCCCAATAAAAAAGTATATGTTTATAAATGTGAACACCCTTGATAGGAAATGGATACGATATTCACTACACAATTGGTTTGGCATAAAAATTCATAGTGATATTTCGATAGCATAACGGTGCTACTTAAAGATTCATAAAAATGGGTTAATGAGAGATAAAAGGGTATATAATAAAATAGAAATAAAATTTGAAGTAATAAGGACATGTAAAAAACATATTACAACATTTTAAATTGGAAATAGAAGGCATAAGGTAATGAAGAAACCTGAATAAAGAAAATAATCCTAACTATATTTCGGCATGGTAACGAGTGTAATAAAGGATCATGGGAGGATAAATGAATGTGAAAGGGGGATATAATCATTTATAAATTAAATTTAAAGTAAGGTGAATATATAAGAACATATCCCAATATATTAAAATGAAATTTAAGATACATAACATAAGATAAGTTCTTGAATGGAAATGAGAAGAGAGAGTCCCCTTACTTTAGTGCGTGACTCCAAATGCTTAAAAGGGGATTTTTGAGAGCTTGGGGGAACCATGGGATGACTATAAAAAGTGGAGGGTAGATTATGGATGTTCACCAAGGAGTTTTATTGAAGATAAATGGGAGATTGGGTGGGTTTGTATAATAAAAGAGGAGGGGTATTTCATTATTATTTAGTCTTTGGACTTTATGTAATAAAATAACCAAAACCAAAAACCATCCCATGGTTTTTCCAATGTTTTCATCAAAAGGGGATTGGTTCTCATTATTTTATAAGGCCAAGTTATATACTTAATAAAATAATTCCCTTTCTTATGTGGAGGTGAGTCATACTCTTAAAGAAATGATTTTAAAACCTTAAAATATAATAATGGTTTTAGAGGATTTACAAAGGATTTATAAAATTGATAAAATTAAAATAAAATCACATTGTTTTAAAGGGAAAACATATATTTGGTCATTTATTACTTTTATAGTTTTTATTATATCACTTTTGGGTCATTATAATGTCATAAAACACAACATATTTTTATATAGTATTTAATTTTTACCCAAAAATTCGACTGTCTTAGAAAATTATGAAAAAATCACCATTGGATAATTTTAATGTCATAATTCCAAAAATAATATACATTTTATATAAATAATTTTATAAATACTTTAATTTTTAATTTTAAAATAAAATTTATATTTGTTAAAATATGTCGGTTTTTTTGACAATAATAGTTTTCAAACCCTTGTAAAAATTATATTTTACTTCATAAAAATTATATGATCATTTATTTTTAATAAAAATTATTTAATAATAATATTTTATTAAAATATTATTTGTTTCAAAAATCCATTAATTCATAAAAATATACACATTAATTGAATTTAAATATTTCCCAAAAATACTATTTATGTTTTATTATATCAAAATAAAAACATTTATAAAGTTTCCATAATAGGATAAAAATATATTCATAATTCTATAAAAAATAATGTACATAATAATAATTATAGGGTCTTGATACATATCTCTTTAATACACCATAAAATTACCTAAGAGTTAGGTGTATAATGTTGAGACTTTCATGGGGTGGATCAGCATGCATGGTTTGGGTCGTGATCTCGATAAGCTTGAACTTCTCCCATAAACAATTTTCTCATACTTAAGTTGTTGGATCTCATATTTGGTTTGGTCAAGGGAAAATCCCAGTGATGATATCTATCTTGGGAGCACCGATAAATGGGATTCATAAGGTATTATCCTACTGGTTATGCTCATTACTTCCATTGTTTGTGTTAATTGGATTTGTTAAAACTCTATATTTATACTAATAATGTGATCACTATTCAAAAAAAATATTATCAAATGTAATGATACTTAGCAGTATTTTAAATTAAATTGGATATAATAAAACAAAATAAATGAAAGTGTTTTATTTAACCATTTTTAATTAAATCAAAAGGGGAATTTTATTTATAACAGTTTGGGTAGTTGTAGAATAACTACTAGATTTGAAATGAGATTATTCTCGCCAAAGTTAATAGGGGAATCCCTATATGATCTTGTGGATTAAATAGATCCCCAAAAGTTTTAATTGATAACTCTACTTTTAAAAACTCTATATTTGATTCTATATTCTTTTAAAATATAAAATAAATAAAGGAATGTGTTTAACTAGAATCAAACAGTATACTAGAAAGTTTTGAGTGAACAACTGTGCCTACTATCACATCATTTAGAGCCTCGACTTCAGTTGTCATGATATAAAAGGCATGAACTTGATCCCTTAACCTCTATTGGTATTGAATTTATTTTCCATATACCATTCTAGGATTTGGTCATTGGTTTGAAAATTTAATAAGCTCTCCACACTTGAATTATTACACCACAGGATTCACTTGCACTATCTACCCCTAATCATTATCCTTAGTATGCTGAGACATTGCATATCCCTATCAATTTCAAGTAATGTGTCCAGACTTTCCACCCTTTTATCACATCTCACATCCTTTAATATAGTTCCCTGAATTCATTTTCCCATAGTTTTCACATAAGGGAAGGTTTAGTTTCTTCCCTTCCTTTTCAGGGATAAAATTATTCCCAAAGTTTTTCTATATTCATTTATTTTTATCATTTTATTCATGAGACCAGTGTACATACCCAAATTCCATCTACACCTTGATATCTCATTGTAATATTTCCTCATAGATCCTAAATTACTGATCAGAATCAAATTTTTTTATTTTTTAATGAGAATTTTAAAGGGTAAGTGTGAACCAAAAACAGCTTCATCCGATTAAAACCATAAAAGGAAATTCATCCCAGGTAGCTACAGGAACTTCCCCTCCCTAGAGGCTACATCATTATGTTAGGTTTCCACATTCACAAAACTACTTTACTAGTTGTCCCATCCTAAAGTACTTGATTCCCAAAAAATTCAATAGATGAGGTCTCAATCCACCAAATAATTGATTAATCATCCCATCATAATTGGTGAAAAATCTTGAATCATAATGCATAGGACATGTGAATAACATCTCATAACTTTCCATAGATTCATATTCCTTTTTCTTAAACTCGAGGAATTCCCTTTCAATTTTTTAATAGGTTTTGAGGAAAATACATATTCAAAAAAGACTTTTTTGATGTCTTCCCTCTTCATAGAATCAATTTTATCCTTAGGATTTATATTTTTTATTAACACGCACCATTGATTTTCTTCTCAATATAAGTGATATACTTACAGAGTGACCGTATATTTCTTAGAACAACAGAGTTTAGAAAATATATTTTCTATATCATTGATGCATTGTTTCGAAATCAATAGGTTAGGGGGTCTACTTAAATATCGTGGGTGTTGGTGCATAAAGGATTCGCAACTAGTTTTACCCTCCTAGGTGAAGCTAGATGCTCTGCCTGGTACATATTATTATCCATAACATGGTATATTTAATCCAACATAATCATGAAATTTTCTACCTTTTCACCCATTACATTAGGAATTTCATCATTTCATTTCCCATTACATCCATTTTCACATGGTCCCTTCTATTTCCCTCCATTTTCAAAAAAATAAAAACACTTAAATAAGAAAATGGACACTATAAAGAATAAATTATATAGGAAATTTTAATCCTATTTTTTCTAATATAGGTCTTCTAAAATCTTATACTTTAATGTTATGTTTATTTTTAAAAATAAATAGTTACCTTATTTTTAAATCTTTTCATGATAATTTGTAAAAAGTATATGATAACCAAAGAATATCCCTTGAGATTATTAGGCCATGTGTGTAGTATTAGGCCTCTTTTTCATGAACCATGTGATGATTGAGTTAATAACCAATCCACCCTTTCATGGGTTATTACCACTAATTACATCTATACCATAACCACATCCACTTTTCAATATCTGTAAATGGATGTATTTTCATAGAAAACCACACATAATAAACTTTCCCAAATATTAAGGGACGTTTCTGATATTTATGTTTATCCATATAGTTATTAATATTATTTTATATTACTAATTTCTAAAAATAACTAAACCCATCCTTTGATAGAAACTATAGCAACCCACCTTTTTCTACATGATTTTAAACATAATTCCTTGATGAAATATTATATAAATAAATTTAATGTAGATTTTTTGGTTTAGTGTCTTGGAAACTAGTTACACAACACAATACATACAAGGTATATAAAAAACATAAACTAGTTATTAACCCTATTTAAAGGATTATTTATTATCCCTTCCTCTAACACCTCACTATATAGGATTTCCGGGGAAAATTTTCAATTTAAAGGGGTGATCATAAAGCCCAGTAAGGGATAAAAAATGTAATATATCATTATAAGTGAATCATGAATCATAACATAAGAACATTCACATAATAACTTTAGGCATAAAATAATGACATAAACATAAGAATGTGAGTCATAACATAGAAATTTTGATAAAACATAAATATGAGGGATTCATAAACATATCACAAAATCTCATCACTATGGTATCATAAAAAATTTTACTGGGGATTTTGAACAAGTTATAATAAAACATTACCAAGTAATACTACCAAGGTATCATGATCATTTAAACTGTAGAGATTAATTCTTTACCTAATGCATTGAAACGCTATCAGTGCATACCCTTTATATGCTTAATATTGTGTGTGTCGCATCGATCAAAGATCAAAAGTGCATGTCATTTTTAACCCATTATAAGTGAATTTGGGTTTCATACATGTATTTACCTAATAAATAATTTAAATATACCTCTAAATTAATACCCTTTATTGAATATATATTTGGGTATTCATGGCATGAAATTATTGAAAATCAAGGGTTGAATTTGGCAGCATAATAGGTATAAAAAAGGGATCTTGGAATAGGTTTAATGAGAGGTAAAGGAAGCCTTTAATTAATGATAAAAAATATTTATATTAATGGGTGTGTTTATAAACAATTTATAATATAATAATTTAATTATCAAATGGATTTTAAAAAATAAGTACTTGAATTTAAAAAAGTGGATTAAGAGAACTCTTACCTTGTGAGGATGATTCTTAGAGCTAGATAGATACTACTTATAATCTTAGTAATTCCTTGGGAGGTATTTATAGAGGGATAAGGAGATTAAATTTATGATAAATGGGTTTTAAGTGAAGAGGAAAGGGATAAAGTGTGAATATTTATACTTTTTGAGGGGTGGTTTAAGGGCTATAATATTGGTTATTTTATTATATATGTCAACCACTTGTGGGTGTAATCAATGAAAACTAATTTTATAGATTATTAATGAGTTAATGAGAGATTTTTAATGTTCAATTAAATCCAAATTATAAATTCACTTTCCAACCAACCCATTTAATTCATAGAATCTAAAAAAATTATCTCAAAAATCCAATTTTTTGTTCCAAAATGTAAAGTATAAATTTATAAATTGAAAATAATATTTTTTAAATTAATTTCTGCACTTATTAGAATAAATTTTGATTGAATATTTTTATATATAAAGTTTTGAATCATGGTCATACCATAATTATTGCATAAAATCATAGTACTCATAAAATATTAATTTTTACTTTTTTACCAAAAAATAAACTTTATCAAAAACTCCTAAAAATTTCACCCTAAGAAAATTATGATTTAAAAAAAGGATCACATGGGTATATGACCACATTGATAGGGGTGAATTATTGTGGGATTAATGATTAAAAAATATCCCATTTATTAAATAATCACTTATTCAGTGATTGGATTTATCTTTCTCTCATTTAATCTTGTCTTCGGTCAGTGTAAATGCAGATATTGAATAAAAAATCGATACAAGATAACACTAGTATTATTGAATAGGTTCACATAAAATGTAGATGACCATGTACCTAGTGTACGGTGGTTATTATCTCATTCACACACAGATTTCCTTTTATAATCAAGAAAATCACAAGAAAGGTTATGATCTTGAACTCATTATCCTAGCCCCAACCAGGTATAAAGCAAGAGTGGGATTAATATACCTTTATAAAAAAGATTGGGATTTCACCACCTTGAAGAAAGATAATATGTGTCGACTTGAGCCTCTCCCCGGAATAAAAAAAGATCTTCTTCTTCTCCTACAGTAATCAGATAGGCTACCTTAATATTCCTCAGACTTCTATAATATAAAAATATATTTTAAGTGGGATCCTTATATCTTGAGTACGTGCTTGTTAAATTATAGAATTACACTTTCTATATCTTCTGTGTGTGATCTTTGACACAAAATTTAATATTGCAGTCACAATGTCAGATTCCGAATCAATTCAATTTTATTTAATCAACTTAAATGTTCTTCATGAGAGTAGAATACTTTACATGGTATTTCTCTAGAAAACCCTAGCTCATACCAAGTATTATAATTGATATTTTATGTGATTTTCAAGTTATATATCACAAGTTATTTTTATTTTATTTCTACAGACTACCTAATATTCATTATTACTTTTTTATACAAATTTCATGCGTATAAAATTTATTTCATGAACACAAAATTATGTTATGAAAAATGAATAACTTGTATAATGTTAAAAAAAGTATTGTTTTTTCATGAAATTGATAAGCATGGATTCTCATCAAAATCACTTTGCAATAATAGATGATACCTATTCCTTTTTTTATCTTTTTAATGAAAATGATAGTTTGATATCTAATTAAGTTCTCAGTATTCCTTCATGAAAAATATGATCATGGAACCACTTTGCATTAGTCAGTGTGTGATGTTGGATTTAGTTGTTAACAAAATCAATAGACTTTCATAGAAATTTCATTCACAGAACATAGAAGTTTCATGGTTCTTCTTCATGTAAGATTTTTTTATGTAACACCTTCCACTCTTCTTGAAAGGGACTTCACACTCCATTTCTATTCAAGAGAAATGAGATATCTTAAGTTTTTCGTCAACCCATCTTAGTGTTGGTACCTCAGTATTTAAAGGAAAAATTAACAACCTCTTCCTATCCAAAAAATGTGTTGTGCCCATAAAAAATGGTGATTCAACATATGTTTTAATATCATTGAAGCTTTCATTGTTTTCTGAATGCATGTTTCCTTTACTTGATTACAAAAAACAACATGCCTTTGTGTAGTTGTATTCTCACAATATTCCTTTTTATTTTGTGAAAA
Organism: Viscum album; assembly: GCA_963277665.1. NCBI lineage: Eukaryota > Viridiplantae > Streptophyta > Magnoliopsida > Santalales > Viscaceae > Viscum > Viscum album. The sequence continues at coordinate 1,531,178,629 of OY728161.1, read as the reverse complement.
AAATATCATATACATATAAAAAGAAACACTTACCTCATCTCGAACTCCATTATTATTTTTTATTCATGAATATTTCATTGTAACTTAATTTATTTCTCAAAAGAAGAACCTATTTTTTCATATGGGTATGTGCATGTCAAGTCTATCATTCCAGGGTATTGATCCATAGAATAATATCATTAATTCTCATTTATATCACCATGTCTAATTCGTAATCCATGGCCTAATCACTAGTGGTGGTTAGACATAAAGTATCATAGTCAATTTATGCTTCATCAAGAGAGGAAGATGATGACTACATACAGGTTGGTGCAACATTGGATTAGAAAAGATCAAATAGCTTGTGTTATGTGTGTATATTATTTAACATGTAAATAGTGAATGTGTAGTACTCATACCATATGAGAGTTAGATTTTTTTGAGATACACTATATTAACTATCCCATTTATATTGGTTGTTTGAGTAGGAACCATAGTTCAACATCTAGAACACCTTGCACACATGCCCTCATTAGGTCATACCACACCTATGTTTTCCAACTGGAATCCATGTGTAGTCAACTCACATCATGAACATACCTATACACACCCCTATGGGTGTTACGCACCTAATTCCTCCTATCCCATGGTTGGACAGCTTTGTTATCTCTCCCATGTGATTAATTTTGTTCCCATATATCTAGGATTGAGCTGGCCTATCCTGGTTGGCTATGGCGAGATAATTTTTTTGGAAACACAGAACACTTAGTAATTACTAAGTATAAAATTTTTCAAACCAAATGTAATGCCTTATTCAAAGATAAATCATTATGAAAAATTATATATGTATTTTTATTTTTACATGGACTTAAAATATCTTTATGTAAATTAATATTTTCTTGGTCTTCATAAAACTCATCATACAATAATGAAATATTACATGGACTTATTTATTGAAGTAAATAGTGTGCACTTCTTCAAATTCTATTTGTACATGTTTAAGATATTCAGACCAGTTCAATAATCGTCAGTGTAATTTAGCTATGCTTTATCCATCATGGAATCCAATTCCAAATTCTACAATATTCATCCAATAATATTCATTTGCCTCAAATAAAATATTTCCCATATTTCCTTTTTTCCCATGAATTAAGACAAGTACCATCAACATCCATGATTCAGGGAAACACTTCAATTTCAAAGAATATTAACTTAGCTTGGGAACCACTTCTTCATAGAGCTTGGGTTCTCTAAATCAAACTTTCATGAAATTAATATCCATTCTGATTCTTCTTTAACATATTTATATCAAATACTCCTTTCACATTGACAAAAAATATGATACACATGACTCAAAAATCTCCCCCTTTGTATTTTTTATCAATACCAATAGAAAATTACATGTAAATATGTTCACCCAACTTTCACATATGATTTATTTCTTCTCTTCCCATTTATACTTAACATTTTCATTTTATTCTCTCCCCAATATTGATAAAAAATTAAAAGAGTTATATAAGAGAGTCCAATATCAATTCATTATTAGTTTATATTATTTGTACTCGGTGTAGAAAACATGAGGGTTTGAGTTACAGAACAATGAAATCCATTTAAAAATTGAAAATGATACCAAATTATACTTGTTCAATTTCTTGAATCTTTTCCTCGAAGTATATTCACATGTATTCTAGGTTAAACATGTTTATGCCAATTGATGTGAATGTTTCCAGAGATGTTAAACCAGAATTTTCTACACCAATTATCATAAAAATTAAAAACATTCAAGTAAAAAAATTGGGTTTCATTTCATACAGACCTGGAACTTCACAAAATCATCCCATTTTATTATCATTAATTAAAATAATTTTTCCCACCTTGATGTTAAGAAAAATTATTCTAATATTATATAATATTAAGGAGTAACTTTTAATGAAAAACTTATAAGCACATTCCATAATTCAAATGTGTATGAATCATCAACTCTAATAGCTTCTCAAGAAAATCCACCTCAAGGGTTTCACTCCTTATTCACATCATCAAGGAAGATATGTTCTTCAAATATTCATTGATATTTAAATTGATAAATCATGCCAGTATAGAACAAATTCAAATATATATCATTTATTATAGCATAATTTTCCTTAGTTCTCTATTTTAGAACCAGTGTCACCTTAAAATACCTGAAAGGTTAAAATAAAAAAAAATTGATTTAGAGAATAAGTTGGAAGCTATTTTTATCCTTAGTGTGTTCAAAAAGGTTGGTAATTTCTTCCCAATCATGAGAATATTTTCTTTTTAGTTCTATATTTAAAAATATTATTCATGTTGGCCTTTCTGGATTTCATAATATTCTTGGGTGGAAGTGATGCTTTTCTTTTCTCCTTATGTAGATTTTTTTTAACATGATCCATAAAGGCACGAGTATCACCTGGTGCAGATTTTGTGCTCTTCAAGATTTCTTCTTGGGATGGAATAATTGTATTACGATCATTTGAGTAGTTTACATCCATCATTCACGTACCATGTTGTTTCCTATAAATTTTTTGGTTATTATTTGATATAAAAATCTCATGAAATTTGATTTTTTTATATGAAATTTTTTTCTTGCCTTCAGATTTTAATTTTTATTCTATTTAGTCCTTTTACCTTACTTTTTCTAGGTCATATATCCAAATAACCAAGAAATATTTGGGAATGTATAAATATGACTTGGTTTTTCCACATTTCATCTCTATAATGTCCTCCAATATACAAATCTTCTTATTTATTTCATGAATTGATACATTACATTGTTTCTTAGGCTTGTTTTCATAAGATATGTATTCTATGGCTTGTTTTAATAAGTCTATAGTGTGGTAATTTTTACCACAATATACACAACATATCCCATTTGGTGTGGAATTAATCTAGTACTTCTTGTGTGTGATAGATTTTATATTTTTATTTTTCTCCTCCTAAGGAAAACTTATCAACCTTCTTTATGTACCTCTAGGGAATATTATTTCTAGCATATTTCTCATAATTATTTCCTAAGATAAGATTATATTTATTCCATAATTATTGTAATATTTTCTCATCACTTGTTTTAGTTTCATACTTGAGTGATTTATAACTTTATGATTTTTTACTATGACCAATGATGTTTTGAATACCATATAGATCACTAAGTTTTATAAATATGTGTGTGACTGACATATTTTTTTATTTCTCTATTAGTATTTTATTCACCTAAACTTTTATTCCCCTTAATGTAGGATTTATTTGAACTTTAGTTGTTGAAATATTATACCAAATATCAATAGAATTATACCCAAACTTGCAGTAGTTCCAGCAATACCCCACAAATCTTGATATTTTTATTTGTGAACAAATCTATCCAAAATTTCATGTGTGATATTTTTTTTTCTCATTCATTAAATAGGTTTTTTTTTACAGAAACAACTCCTTATAAACATACTTTCATCCACCCTAGTCATAATGGTGGGTTTGTCACTATTTTTACTCATCCACATTTATACATATTTTGATTTCAAATCTGCACAATGTATAGAAATAGATTTATAAAAAACATTATTTACAAAGGTGGGTGGTGCCTTCTTCTTTGTAATTTCTATATATTAATCATCGTATGATCTAAAGATGTTATTTTTACCAGATTAAAGTATTTTTATAGAAGAGGCCTCTTTTTTTTTGTATGAAAGTATATTTCCTTTCAACTTTTTGTGAAGACACGGATTAGGCTATTTACATGTTTTCATTTTAACTTCAAGCTCAATGAATTTCATGTAGATAATTTGATTTTAAATATCCACTATATTTAGTTTTTCTTCTATAGATTTATTTATTTTTTAAATCTCATCATCATATTTTTTATTCTTCTATTTCATTGAGTTTTTAAGATCTTTGATCTTATTATCCATGACTTCCAACATAGCATTTTTGACATCAATGATTGATTTTTCTTCTCATCTAGTGCATGGATCTTTTTTTCAAGGATATTAATATATTGATATTTCATTAGGATTGCCTCATTCCAATCATTCCCAACTCTGCAGAATTACTCTTCAAGATCCTTAATCCTTATACTTTTGACATTACACTAATTCATGAGATTTTCACACATCATCACATTTTGTGCCATTACATTCTCCCATTTTTCATTATCATCTATAAGATAGGTGATCTTCTTTTTAAAATAATCATGTGGATTTGTAATGTAATATTTCCCACTTATGCTTGAGTCTTCTTCTGGAGAGTTTTAAAATAACATATTTGATACTAATTCATGAACTTTTGAGGTAGAAAAAATGTACATTTCCTTGGTAGTAATTTAAACTACTTATTCATCTTCTTCGTCACTAGGAATATCTTTTATAGAATCAAAACATGGGAAACGTCTTCATATTCCCATTTATATAAGAGGGATTATTTCTTAATTTTTTCAAATATTTATTCCTTCTATTCTATAGGTTCATGGAATATATGAAATCATGATTAACAGTTGAATGGACTATTAAAAACTTTTATCCCATTTCTTACCTCATGACTTGTTCTTTGATTTGATATCTATTTCTCTCCTTTTATATCATCTTTAGTTAGTGTAAATACTGATCTGAAATCGAAAATTAGCATAAGTGAACGACAATATTGTTGATGAGGTTTGCCTCCAATGTGGATAACTATGTACCTAATGTAAAGTGATTATTATCCCACTCACACACATCTTTCCTTTTATTATCAAGAAAAATATGGGAAAGGGTATGAACTTGAAATAATTATCTTGGCACCAACCATTTACAAATAAAGAGTGGGTTTGATGTCCCTTTTTACAAAATACTAGGCTTGTACCACCATGAATCAAGATCATATGGGTTTACTTGAGTCCCTCATGCACTCTAAGAATTGATCTTCTTCATCTCCTACAGTAATCATATGGGTTTCCTTGATATTGTTTAAACATCTTTAATATAGGAATATATTGTAGGATGGATACTTATAGCTTTTTTCTATGATTGATAAATTATATAATGACACTATCTATATATTTTTCTTGCAATATTCAACACACAATTTAAGATTATAGTCATAGTGTTGTATTCTCAATCAATTCAACTTTCTTCAATCAACTAAATTTTTTCATTTGAGTAAGATAATTTTCATTGAAGTTATCAATCAAACCCTAGAACATACCAAGTATTATAATTAAAATTTTATGTGCATGTCAAGTTATGTATCACTATTTTTTCACTATATTTATTTATACTACCTTATATTGTTTAGTATTATTCTATAAAAATGGCCTGGGTATCTCAATTATTTCATACACACATCGTCCTATTATGAAAAATTAATAACATGGTTGATACCCCAAAATTCTTATTTCTTCAGGAAATAGATAAGTGTAGATTATCCTTAAAATACATTCTAACTATCATATGAGATTTATGACTTTTGTTACTCTTATTCTTTAAAATGATAGCATGAGATCAACTCAAGTGCTCAGTATTCCTTCATGTGAAAGATAAGTGAGGAACTACTTCACGTAAGTTGGTTCATGAAAATGGATTTGGTTTTTTAAAAACTCAATAGAGTTTCATGGAACTTTCCATCATAAAACCAAGAAGTTTCACAGTTCTTTTTCACACAATATTTATTCGTGGAACACATTCCACTATTCATGAAAGGGACTTCATGGGTGCTCGATTTCTATTTGTGATAAATGAGATCTCTCATGTAATTCAGAAACCCATCTCAATGTTTGTAACTTTGTATTTATAAGAAAATTTCACTATCTCTTCCCATCCATGAGACATTTCATGCTCTAAAAAATAGTGAGTCAACATATGTTTTAATATCACTAAAGCTTTTTTTATTTTCCAAACACGGGTTTCTTTTACTTAATGTTGAAAATCATGGAATCGTCATATAGATGTATTATCACAATATTCCTTTTTCTCTTATGACAAAAATTCTCATGTGTATATTAAAAGAAGAAAATGCCTCATCTCAAACTTAGTCATGATTTTGGGTGCATGAATATTTTATTGTGACTACATTTTTATCTCAGTAGAAAATCCTCTTTTTCTATGATGGTATATGCATGAAGGCATATCAATCCATAGAATAATATTTTTCATACTCATTTCAATCACTAGGCCTAATTCTTAGTGCATGTCTTAATCACTGATGTTGGTGAAACATTTAGTATCATAGTTTACTTGTGCTATATAGAGATATAAATACAATGACTACATGGAGTTCAGTACAACATTGGATTAGTGAAGATTGGATGGAGAACGTTATGTATGTATGTTTTTTAACTCATGAATAGTGTATGTTTCACATTCACCCCACATAAATGTTATATTTAGTTGAGATTCACTATATTATCTATCCCATGCTTATTGGTTTTTTGAGCCAAATTGAGGTTCGACACCTGGAACATGTTGTACACATTCCCTCATCAGGTGGTGTCACACCTGAATAGTCCACCAGGGCACCATGTGTGGTCAGTACGTTCCATACACATACCTTTGTGAACCCTTTCATGTGTTATGTGACCACTTCCTCCTTCCCCATGGCTGATTGGCCAAGATATATCTCCCATGTGGTTGAGTTTTCTCTCGTATATATGGTATTGAGATAGCCTGTCCTGGTTTGTTATGGTTTTCCAATTTTTTATCAACGCCCAACACTTAATAATTATTATGTATGAATATTACCAAACCAACTCTAATACCTTCTTCAAAACAATTTAACATGAAAAAATATATATGTATTTATATTTTTTTCTTTGCTTTCAAATATATTCATGAAAATTAATATTTTCATGATCTTCACAAAAATCCTCATATAATAATGAAATACTTGATGGCCTTCTAAACTAAAGTATACAATGTGCACTTCTTTAAATTCCATTTGAAAATTTCAAAAAATTTATGACCAATTCAACAATAATCATAGTAGTTTATTCATGCTTTATCAATCATGACATCCAATTCCAAATTCTACAATCTTCATCAAATAATATTTATTTTCATCAACTAAAATCTTTCCCATCTTTCATTTTTTCCCATGAATTAGGAAAAGTACCTTCAACATCCAAGATTAAAGGCTTCACTTAAATTTCCATGAATATTTCATTATCCTGGGAACTTCTTCTTCATAATGCTTGGGTTTTCCAAAACTATCTTCTAAGAAATTATACCCTATTCTAATTCTTCTTCAATATATTAACATCAAATACTCCTTGTATATTAATAACAAATACAACACATAAAAAGTGGGATCAACTAGTGTGATGAGTTAAAAATGGTATTTATTTTATCAAAATATTTCTCTAAATTTGAGAATTTTAATTTTAAAATAAAAATATTTATTTATTGAAAATTAATATTTTTAAGACATAATAAAATTTCTGATTATTATAAAAAATTCGTAGGAATTAATTAATTTATATTATCATTTAAAAGGTGTTTTATAATATTATTTAATGAAAATAAATTATATCATAAAAAATATTTTTATTTTAATTTGAAAATATTTATTGTTTTTAGAAAAACAAAATTGTTTTAGTTACATAATAAATAAATTCTATTAGTCACTTTATTGCTTCTACATAACCAAAAATAATAATGACCAACTGTCTTATTGACCAATAGTTATAATTCCCATTGTCCATATCAATCAGTAGTTATAATTTCTAATGAAAATATTTGCCTATAAATACACCATAATTCTCACTTAATCATTCATTAATTCACTTACAAAGGTTATTACACATCCTTTGATAATATCAATCATTTTCCTAATGCTTCTCTTTCGTTTTACACTCATTACGGAAGGAACTATCTTTATGGATGAATTCATTCCTATCAAGTACCTTTTAGTAATTTTACTATTATATGGTGTTTATATCCCTTTACTATTCCTAGTTTAAGTAGTCAATATTAACACATGATGTGTAAATAAATGTAATCATCATTCTATGTACTTCAATTGTAAAATATAATAAAATAGTTGTTATGAGACAAGAGATATTTTATTAAAAACATAAATAAATTTTAGGGTTGTTGGAGTCTATAATTATTATTAAAAACATAGAAAACCAAATAGTCTTTGATTTGTTTGTACCTTAATTTTATCATATTCAAGCATTTCGGGCATTCATAGAAAATCATATCTTTGTTTTCATGATTTTTTTTAGAAAGTTCCACGAAATTGTCAACCCCTTTCTCATATTCATCACTCTTAATTTCTGTATTTATCCAATTACAATCCAATGATTATGTAAAATAAAAATATAATATATGAATATAATAAAAAATATAAAAATGAAAAAATATATATAAATAATTAATTAGAATAAAAAACATATAAATATTTAAACATGCATAAATTTATAATAAATATTTTATAACTGAAAAATATTTTATAACATGAAAACGATTGACAATCAAGATAAATTAAAATTAAAAATACAATTTATAATAATTTATAATTGAAATAAATTTATAAATAGCCAAAAAATTAAACATAAATAAATTTTAATAGAAAACAAATATAAACAAAAGTAATTATAAATTCAAACAATTACAACTACAAACGAATTATACCCATAAAATCACACATAATTTATAATAATAAATAAATTATAATATAAAAATAATTATAATGATATAAATTTGTAAATTAATGAATAAAATCTCTAAAAATAATTAATAAAGCTAAAAATAATTTATAATCATTAGTAAATAGTTAAGAAATATTAAAAAAACAAATAAAATTTTAACTTACAATATCTGAAGATTTGGGTTTTATATTTTCAACAACTTCTTCCAAAATAGTTATTGATGGAGTATAGATTTCAATAAATGAAATTAGAGTGAAAAAATGGTTGAACTTGGATAAAATGATTGAAATTTACCTTCAAGGGGTTGAATGGATCCAATGAAGGTGGAAGAAGGTCAATCGATCCAAGATAGGGGAGAAACAATGTAAAAAATCTAAATATCAATTATTTGAAGTGGTTTTAGAATGAGAGAGCATAGTTACGAGACATATGATTATGGTTTGGTTAATGAGAGAGTCAAAAGAATCAGGAGGAGTTATAGGTTTTATTTTTTAAAAAGGTTTTAACATCGGTTTACATAACCGATGTTAAAATTTAATCGGAATTTATTTTAATGTAAAATATGTAATAATCGATTTTAAAATACTTCCAGTTTCCATATTTACATTTATTTTAAAATAACCAATGTTAAAATTCTAATGTGAAATCCACTTTCCCCATATCTTTTTTCATAATTGTTAATGTTTTTCTTAGATATATTTATTTTTCAAGGGTACTGGGGAAAATTCATAGAATGAGGGTGAGTAAAAGTGGTCTATAAGTAACTCATTTTTCCTTTTTAGATGATATATTATTATTCTACATAGTAATAATTGAGGAGTTCTGATCAATTATAGACTTTATTAACAACTTAGATAAGTCTTCTAGAAAAAAGGCCAATTTAATGAAATATAATGCATTATTTATTAATGGTGTTGTGATTATTAAAAGGATTGATATTTTTTTAATTACTAATGTGAAACTTTTGGATAAAAATTTTATGTATTTTGGTGTCACTATTGTCATTGGAAAATCCAAACATGAGGTTTTTGCTTCAATTTTTTATAAAACTGATAAATCGGTTAGTGGATGAAATGGAAATTCAATTTCAAGAGTTGTAAAGGAAATTATTTTGAAGTATATTACTCATTATATATATCCTTAAGTTTATTATGTTTATTTTCAAGATTCTTGTATTTTTTTTAACCAACTCCATTCTAATTTCTCTAATGTCTAGCAGGGTTATTCTAAGGGTTAAAATAAAATTCATTGGTTGGCTTATTATAGCCTAAATCATTAGGAGGAATTATTTTTAGACATATGGTCAATTTTAATATAGTGTTTCTATTTAAATAATTATGGATATTTATTCATATTTTTTAATCACTTTATAGTACTTTATGTTAGATTTGGTTCCCTATAAGCAGCTACATTGTACTTTAGATCACCTATAATATTCAAAGAAATGAATATTAATAAATATATTATCACATGTTATTCATTATTCTATATTAATTTAATGTGATAATGTCTTAGATTATCTATCTCATTGGAAAGGTCATTGTAGTTCCTTGTTATGATGAGAAACTTGAAATGTTATGATGATATTTTTAAACTTAATCCTATGGTCAGATAAAATTTTATGATAGGATACATAGTATGTTTGTTGTAAGTTGTGATTACTTTTAAGTGTATGATACTTCATCTCATGAAGTTGGTTCTTGGTAACATTCAAGATGGGAGATTATGAGGACAGATCCTCCAATAATAATTCCACATGTTTACATGTCATTGGATATTCCTATATATATGCATGTTTAATGATCTTTTGGCCTTAATATTATTACTAATTCATATCACAAGCCACATACTTGTATGTATTGCTATAAATTATGATGATATATGTTCATGATGAAGTTGGGTATATTGGGGGTTCTATAAATGATATGTCATTAATTAATAATTTGGGGAAGGATTTTCCCTTACATCTTTAGGAAAATTAGCATCGCTACCCTTTGATTGGAATGAAACCGTCAAACTGAAATTCATGGATATAGCATATTAACTAGTTCATTTTAGATATTCAAATAAGTACATATCAAGAATATAGGTTTATAACATGATAATGAAACCAACTTGATGAGATATTAAGGTAATGTGATTGTATTACACAGTAAGCACTCATATATGGGTTTCATCGTTGTGATATTAACTTCTTCCTCTTGGGTGCCTTTATGTTTTCTTAGGTGCTAATATTGGACCTTAGGCCATCCCTCTTAATTTCATTAAGGAAAATTCCTAGAACTTCACATAGTAAGTGTTTATATTAATATCAATTAAATCCTATTTGAATTTAATTGTTTTAATAATCATTATTCTCCATACCAAGGATTATTATTTATTCAAGATTTATTAATCACAAATATTAAATAAATATTTATTCAAAAAATTATGAATATAATATTTATTTATTTATTGAAAAATATTTAATTAAATATTTCTTTGGGAATTCAATAAATGTTGAATAAGATTAGAATACTAGGTTTTGGGACCAATTATAAATATTTATTTACCAAATTGTAAAATAATGTTTATCATAGCATGGGTTAGTGCACACCATGAGATAAAATATTATTATTATTATTATTTTACATGGTTCGGTTGTATTATTTCATTAATATATTATAAGGAACTTTGTGAAATTAATTAATATTAAACCCTATCCCTATATCTATATATATACCTTATTATGTTAATTGGTCGTATATTTACATTTATGAGAGCAATCATTATGCACAACTCCTCTCCTCCCTAGATATTTAACTCTACCAAGAATGTTTATAGGGTCTCTCTCAAGAATGAGAGAATTTAAATTCTTCCTATTTCCTCTCAAGATGGAGAGAATAAAAGGTTATCCTTCCAAAATAAAGGGATCATGGTAGTGATTAAAGAGAGTGATGCAAGATAATCAGTATCATCGCACTAGCGTCCAGAGTACCATCAATGATACTTTGAGATCAAAGGAGAACACGTGGATCACCACTATAGGGATTCTATCATTGGATCCTCATATAATAATGATGGTTCAACTAAATAAAGTTCAAAAAATCAACCACTCCTCTGAATAATTATTCTAAAGACCAAGGTATTTTTTATAAAGTAACTATAAATTTAACATGAAATATCCTCTCTTGGTTTCGAGATTCTTTTGGTATGTTTCATTGGGTATATTCATAATCCATGATGATTATTCATCATGATATTATGGATTAGTTATTAAATATGATGAAAACCCAGCATCGGGTATAGGCTTGATCAAATTCTGCTACTCCCAGAACCTATAAGTGGTTTTAGATTGGTCACATTCAAATTAATTATTATTTATTAATTTTTTATCATTATACGCATTAAATTTTACTTTTAATTTGTAGTTTATACATTATTTAATCTAAATTTAGAGATATATTATTCTTCATTCACCTTTATATAGACAAGAAATGTCTAATAATGCATGATGAACATCTGAAGAACTCATTTGGAGGTACTGAGGACTCTATCTAGATAACACAAAATTACACGGTATGTAGCCAGACTACAAGATATATATCTAGGTCCATTGTTCCAAGATGAAGGGAGAATTAATTCAACTTGTTGTGTAATAAAATATACATGGTGTATTAATACATTGTGTGTTGACTGGGCTAGGCGGGCACATAGGTTTTCATATTACACGGTGTGTAACTTCTGTACATTCCAAGTAGTCTATGCATTTTCACGGTGTAAAATGCATTGTAAAATGTGCATTGTGTATTGACTACACAAGTCGTGGTAATGAAAACCTTGAAATATGGCATATACCAACTGTACACACCAGGTACCTTATAAATTTCTGTAGTGAAATACATGCCCGGTCCATAGGTTTGTATTATATAAAATAGTGAGAAATATATATGGTGTGTGGATGGCTTGTACACATCGTGTATCTTACCTGTTTATGAGGAAAGTTAATATTAATTAATTACTCCGTTAAGCATGATCAAAACATCTTTTGTTCCATTTATTGACAGTACACACCATATTATAGGTTATATATATATATATATATATATTAAATTTTACAATAATTTTGTATAATATTTAGAACTATATGACAGGTATGGTCATTACATGTCATGTACTCAATGTGCATTGAAAGCATTACATGCTGCGTAATTTACATGTGTCTATGTGTTATTAATTGATAGTAAATTCTGTGTAAATATATCACACATTGTATTCAAGGGATGTTGTGTGAGTGCACTGTACATGATAAAGATCGTGCTGGGTAGTTTGGACAGGTACACATCTAGTTGCCTCCAAGTACATTTTGTGTACTTAATTAATTTTAAATAAAATTAATTTTTTAATTTTTTTAAAAAAATACAGTGGATGGGAATCTCTGAGATATTTTGTTTGGAAAATAAGATAAAATGAATTAATTGATTAATTAGATGATTAATTGGATTAATAAATATTGAATTAAAATAAATTCTAACCAATTATTTTAAATATATATTCATTTCATGTTTGGATGATCATGATCTTAGACCAAACTATGTATGTGTTGGGATTATTTTAATTTAATTATTATTTCATGGGTTTTTTTAATTATTATTTTTAAATTAAAATGGTGGCATGTGAGTCATCCCTCCCTACTTATTATGTAAGGTCCTACATGCCCATGGTTTTTTTATATGTAACAATCCTTATGGTTCATGTCACCTATGAATAAATTTAAATCATATGAAAGGATGGAGACCCCTAGTGCATGGAGTCAATTTGAGATAGATCTATGGGGAAACCAAATTAGGTGACACATAGGATGATAGGTGGAATGACACAAATTAAGTCAATCCTACCTTAAGGATCTATTACCAAAGGGACAAGGGTTTTTTTATTTTATGCTTAACAAAAAAATTGGTCGTTAAAATACCACAATCATTCCACTTTTATCTATTTTATTTCTATTTTATGCATGATTAATTACTTTATGGATGATTTGTCATGATTATATAAATAAATGAATTAACAAACATGCAAGATAAATTAAAATAAATAGATTATGTGTAAAGGTGTTATTGAAACATGGTTAATTAATTATATAAAATCAACATAATATTTACAATACATGTAAAAGGATAAAATAATTAATTTTATGCATAATAAATAAAATCCTTTAGGTATATATCAAGCCTATAAATCCTTCCATCAATTTATTTTAGAGTATAATAATAGATAAAATTACTTTTATAGCTAAATTCAGGGTGCTTTCAAATAACAGGGAGTTCTAACTAAGGTTTTGGGTTAACTTGACTAAGTTATATCAAGGGGTGTCTATCAAAGTAGGACTTGGTATAATGTAGAAGAAATTGTTAAGGAAAATTGAATTAGGATTTTATGATTGGGGTGTACACTCAACAGATCAAGAAGATTCCAGCTTTCATTTGGTAACACTGACTACCTAAATACCTTAGATTAACTTGTTAGGATAAAGTTTGGGTTATTAGAAAGTAAATAGGGATTCATGCCACTTTAATGTCCTTGTGACTGGAAATTCCAAGTCTAATGGTGAGGGATATTGTGACTTGATAAAATAATGGGAGAGTAATAAAATTAAATTTACTACATCACATTTAGTAACCAATTAAATCACTAACAATCTTCTTTTATATTATGAGAGTAAAATTAAAATTTCATCGACTATGTTATGATTGTAATAGATACTGAATAAATACAATATTTTAGATAATAGTAACTTCAAAAAGTGTCATAGGTTCTTATGCATTATATTATGCAAGGAATAGAATATTTATGTACTGGAATCCCTAGTTTTTGATCCAAATTATAAGGAGGTGAGTGAGGAAGAGATCATTGTTTATGAAAAACACTAGGATTATGTGCTAGATATCTAGTGTTTGATTTTTTGATTCATGTTTTGTGAACTCCAGAAGTCACATTAAAACAAGGATTCATATACTATGTTCATTAATCTCTGTGATCTTTATCATGAGAGAGCTAGGAATAAGTGGTATGATATTTTCAAGGAACTATTTTAGTACAAGCTTTGAGAGGGTTTTCTAGTAGTACCTCACATAATCAAGAGGATTGACTACATTAAACATGCTGATATTCTAGGGTTTAAATTACCTAATTAAGAAAAAATATCATTATTTCCTCCCTTCCTTATATATTATCTAGCTTTATTGTGAATTATAACATGAAAATATTGAGAAGTCTCTCTCAGATATTCTTATTCTTTTTCACCAGACTTATAAGGACATGAAGCTCAAAAGGCCTTATTTTCTTATAGTGAATAAGAAGAAGGGGAAAGTGAAAGTCCCTAATATTGGAATTTATTCTAAGGATTATTCAAAATTCTTAACCAAGAGAATGAGGATCAAGAGGAAAGTATGTGGAAATGATGTTGTTTGCTTTGATTATGGAAAGAAGGTCCACTAGGAGAAGAATTTCTCCCTAATAAAGAATCAAGGGGAAAGTTTGGGTGCATTAATAATAAGCAAAATCAACCTGTTTCTAAAAATTGGCCATTAGATACAATATTAGGTGCTCAAATTTTTATTTAAATATAGAAACTAAGTAGATTTAAAAGATCTTCCTAGGGTGATGTAGATCTATATGTAGCCAACAGAGCTAGACCTGTTGTTATGGCTATTGGAGACTTCCACATCATGTTTCTGATAGGAATGATATCGGTTTTTAAATTTTTTTTATTGTGTTACATCTGTTATCAAAAACATTATTTCTATTTCCATACTTGATATGGATGGATTTTTTTTCATATTTTTGAATAAAAACTTCTTCTTTTATAAAGATAGAAAATGTTAAGGTAAGGCATAATTAAATAATGTTCTTTATGTGTTGGATTACATAGAATAAGTAATGTCAATCAACAACAAATCTAGTTCCATGAATCATATCACACCAAATTGTGGAATAATTGGTTAGGTCGTGTAAATAAAATGTGCATGACTAGATTATACCAAAATAGATATTTAGATTATTTTTAACTAAAACCATTTGGTGTATATCATGCTGGTTTCATGGTAAAATGACTAAATCATCATTTAGTAAAATAGGTGAAAGGGCTATATAGTTTCATGAATTGTTTCATACAGATGTGTGTGGACCATTTCAATTTAAGTAAGGGGTAGATACTCATAGTTTATAACTTTTAATGATGACTTTAGTATATATGGATATGTCTACTTAATGATGTGAAAGTCGAATTCTTTTGAAAAATTCAAAAGAATTCAGAAATAAAATTGATTATTATATTGGTAAGGAAATAAATAAACTCCACTCGAAACATGATAAAGAATATCTTAACAAAAATTTCATTGATTATTTATGGTAGTTTTTAATTTTATCTCAACTCAGTACTCCATAGAAACCATAATGGAATGGTGTTAGTGAAAGAAAGAACTACACTCTATTTGACATGGTGAGATAAATGATGATTCATGCAATTCTTATATTACTCATTTGGTTATATTCCTTATAGATGGAAACATACACACTAAAATGAGTGCAAACTAAGATAAAAGTTGAATTTAATTACAATTATGGAGTAGAAAGAAACCCATATTATCACATGTGTTTTCTTGGGGATGTGAAACATTTATTAAGGCCTCTTCAGGTAATAAACATGCACCATGGAGTAAAAAGTTTATATTTATAGGATATACTAATGAAATTAAAGGATATTACTTATATTCCCCATCCAAAAAGGTAATATTGGCAAGAAATTCCATTTTTTGAGAGGGATAACATATCCAAAAGAGATAATAAGAGAAATATAAAATTCAAGGATGTCATGGATCAATATATATAAAAGTTTATGAAATAAAAAATTCCACAAATCTCAGTGGAATAGGATGTTCCAAAGACACAAGTACTGCATTGGAGTACAAAAGAGGTTAGAGAACATGAAAGATATTTTTTTCTAGTAACCAAAGATAAATACTCATTATTAGTTAATAGTAATGATCTTGTAAGCTACAAGGATGTGGAAAGTAGCATATAATCTACTAAATGGAAAGAAGTAATTAATTTTGAAATAGATTTCATGTACCAAAATCATGTATGTATTTTGGTAGATCCTATGGTGGATGTAAATCCTATTGGTTTCAAATGTGTAGTTAATTATAAACTAGATACAGATGGATAATTAAAAACCTATAAGGCACAAATCATTACAAAAGGTTTTAAACACCACTAAGGCATGGACTATGGTGAAACCTTTTCACCAGTTTCTATACTAAAACCCATCATAATTATACTTTACATAATTGATTTCTATGATTATGATATTTTTCATATGGATGTCAAAATATCCTTCCTTAATAGTAACCTTCAGGAAGATATCTATATGAAACAACCAAAATGGTTCACGACTCTAAAGGATACCAACAAGGTATAAAAGTTCTAGATATTCATTTTTGGATTGAATCAAGCACCTGGGTCATGTAACATTTTCTTTGATTAAGGCATAATGAAATTTAGTTTTATAAATAATGAATGTGAGCCTTGTTCATACAAGTGGTTTAGTGAGAATTTAATTTTTTTCCTTATAGTATATATTGATGATATAATACTTATCAAAAATGAGATTCCGTTTTTGTAGTTTATTAAGATATGGTTAAATACATGCTTCTATATAAAGGAAATATGTGAATCAATAGTCATTCTTGGGATTAAGATCCATTGAGATAGATTCAAGAGGTTATTTGTGAAGGTTTCAGGCCCAATGGAAGCACCTTAGTGAGTGTAAAATTAAATTTTCTTTTAATTTATGGTTACCTAAAACCCAATAGAGAATATTTCATATTAAATTTATATTTAATTTATTTATATCTAAAGAAATAATTACCTCATCTTAGGATTATTTATTTGATGATGTTGTTGATATTATAAAAACACTTTTAGATTACATTTTTTGTGATGTAAGGATTCAAGTGTAGAATCCCTCTAATGGTGATCTAAAAGTGATCTTTTGATATCCAAGAAATGCTAATTAATTTTTAGGTGCTAGCGTGGTGGATCAATTTGTATTACATTTCTCATCTTGATCAATTCAATAACTTTCAGGGTTGAAGGGTATCCTCTCATTCATGATAGAAAGAGAGGAGGAGTTAGAGAGAGAGAGAGGTATGTTGTGCACACTGATTCTCTATTCTCAATTGTTGATTAACCCAACATAATAAATATAAGCATCTATTTATAGAGTTGGGGTTTAGGTTAAAATATTATTTAATTTTGTACCATCCCTTGAATAATATTATAATCTTGAAAAAAACCCATTGCAAAATAATAATAATAATATTATTATTATATAATAAGAACAATAGCTTAAACAATAATAAATATTATTTTACTACCTTGTAAATTAATATTTATCACTAGAAATGGTCTTGGACAATTCAAACTCCTCAGTATTTATTGAATACCTAAATAAATATTTAATAAAATATTTCATTCATCAATAAATATTTATGATCGATAAAACATAAATAAAATTATTTCTCTGTCTTGAGAATAATTTTTATTCCATTAATTAAATTCAAATATAATTTAATTGAGATCAATGGAAACACTTAGTATGTGACCCTCTATGATTATTTCTCATTGGTATTAGGTGATATTGCCTAAATTCCAAGATTATTTTATAGTAATGGGTTAAGGTACCCAATAGAAATAACTTTTGTCATAACATCAACAACCATATATGAATGCTCTTTGTGTAATATAATCTCTTTGTCTCAGTATCTCATCAAGAAGGTTGCACATTTGTGTCATCAGCCTATCTGCTCAATGTGTATTTATTTGATTATCTAAATTAAACATGTTGATACATCATGTACATGGAATTTAATACAACGATTCTATTCCAATCAAAGGTTTAAGATATAATATTCCATAAATATAGAAGGGACAAATCCTTGCATGACATATACAATAACATCATGTCATTAGTGATGCACCCAACATACCCTACTTCCCACCAACATATGGAAATATGGTTTCAGTCAAAAAATATAAATGTGTGAGTCATGACATGTATCAATGATATTATAAAATTCTAAGGACCATTACACATGCCCATGGATAGGAATATCTGATGACACAAAAACATGAGAAATTCTTACTCTTGGTTTTTTTCTCATAATCTCACATCTTAGAGATTAAAAAGTATAAAATTCATGAGAAGAGGTATCATATTCTAATGACTACTCGCAATTAATAGTATACAGACTATGTTTCCTATCATAGTACATTATCCAACCATAAAACTATATTTAAGAATATCATCACAACTGTAAAGACCCGTAAAATCCAAGGGAAATTTTTTCTTAATTTTCTTTGGAATTTTACAAGAACGCAGTTTCTGACGGCGCCTGATTCCGAGGCCCGGTGTGCCCGAAATCAATTTCCGAAGTTTCGCTCGGGTACGTTCAGTGAACGAACGAGCGGGTTTTTCTAACTTTTGAACCGGTGCTCGGAATCAAAATCTGATGGCACCGATGAAATCACAGTGCCGGTATTTTGCTTAGGAACACCTATTCCAGAGTTCTGTTTGATCGGGTGTTGATGGGGAATAAAAATATAATTGTTTTATATTTTTATTTCTTCACTAAGTGGTGTAAGTGAAAATTAAGTTGGGTCTCAATTTAATTTCTCTCATCTATGTGGTTTAGCCCATGTGAGGGAGTTAGGGTGGGACCCAATGATGTTCTAACTTCCCTTGAGAGGATTTAAGATGAGTTGGGGCCCACATGAGCCCCCACCTCTTCATCTTCCCTTAACTCTCTGAAACCCCTTTTTCAAAACCCCTTGTTAAATTTTGATAACTCACCTCATTTATGTGACCTCTTCACATTCTTCTCTTCCATTAATTCATGACACCACCTTAATTAATAATTTAATCCTCCAATTTAATGAGGGTGGTGTATGAATTTTAAATGGATGAGTTAATGAAAATATTAGTCAAGTCTAATATTTTATTAAGGGAGGAGCCTTTTAATGAGAGGGGGTCCATTGGAGAACTTCCTCTCCTTCCTCCATTGTTGCACCACCACTGAGGTTCCATCTTCTCCGACGAGACATAGATGAATGAGGAGGGATCGGTGGAGTGGTGCGGACACAACAATCTATGTTGAATTCAACGTCTTTCATGCGTCGGATCCAACGAACGATGATCGAGCCGGGATCAAGGCACTTTACGGAAGCGACGAACGCCAACGACCGTCGTCACCTTCATCTCTTTCCTTACAACGACATCAACGAGCCGACGTCCACCCTTTCGCGACACCTTCGTCCACGATTCTCAGCTACCGCGGATCTTTCTTGAGGTAGGGAATTAATTTGGGAATAATTTGTTGTGGGATGTTGTAGGGGTTTATTACTTCTTGTTCGGGAAACATCCTCGTCGTTCCTCGTCTTATATTTTTTTTGGGCTGCTTGTTATCATCTTAACGGAAGGAGGTCAGACCGCACGAACTCCGGCCGAACCTCCTCTCCCTTTATTGTAGCGTTGTTACGGTTTGGAAGATAGAGACATGGTGCAACGGCACCGCGCGAGAACCTAGAGGGATGCAGCAAGGATGTGCGGCGCCGTCGCGCCGTGCCGTCAAGGCCGAATGAAAGTGTGGTCGTAATTGGGACCGCGAAGGCGAACGGAAGTGTCTACAGTTTGTTCTTTTGACGTGAGGATTGACGGGCATTGACGAAATGGGCCGTAGAGACGTTTTTATGTTTCCGCAGTGAAGAACGGGACCCGGGATGAGCATCGGCGCAGTCGGAATTGAAAACAGACCACCGGAGCAACTCTGGTGGCCCGCAGTCAGCACTGGCGGCGCGGGCCGCCCGGAGGTGGCGGCGCCTCGGCGCGCCGCCTGGAGAACCCGCCCTGGCTGAAGCGGCGGCGGCGAGCTGATGGATCCCACGGCCGCGCGGGATCCAGGGGGGGACGCGACGCGCGCTGCGTCTGCGGAGCCTCGGCTCGCTGGCCGAGCCAGCGAGCCACCCGGCCGAGACGGGCCGGCTTGGGCGGACCGGTCCGGACCGCGCCCAGTCGGGTCAGAACCGGACCCGGGTCGGGCTGACCTGGGGGGTGGGGCCCTCACCGTCAGTTTTGTAGTGATCCTTGGATCGAGATGGTCGTTTCGGTATATTACACTAAAGGTTTCGAAGAAATTTAGGTTCGGCAGGGTTGGTTCGGATACGAAACAAACCGGGCCCTCAGAACGGAAACACTTATATCTTGAACTCCGGACGTCCGATTGACGCGCCGTCGACTTTGTTGGATTCCTCTTGATGAGAAGGAACTTTTGGCTTACTCCGCTTTAGGTTTGGATGCTGTCGAAGTGTGTTTGGGTTGGTTCGCTCATGAAACCAACCGGGCCCCTGGAACGAAAAAGCCAATAACTCACAGACCGGGCGTCCGATTGACGCGCCGTCTGTCTCATTGATTTCCTCTTGATGAGACGGAACTTTTGTCATAATTCATTTGAGTTTTGGATGCAGTTGGATAGTGGCTGGTTTGGATTGCACCCGAAATCCAACCGGGCCCCCGGAACGGAAAAGCTGATATCTTTCAGACTGGACGTCTGTTTGACGAACCGTCAATAGCGTTGGTGTTCACGTTGAGAAACAGTCCGTATGAGTATACCCTATGAAAGTTCGGGGTACAGTTGAGATATGGCTATGTTGGTTCGCACACGAAACCAACCAGGCCCCAGGGACGAAAAAGCTAGTTACTCACAGACCGGGCGTCCGATTGACGCACCGTCTGTTGCGTTGAGACCCCTATGATGAGGCGGTTCTTTGAGATACTTCTTCATGGGAATTTGTGATACTTGGAGTATCGACCAGTAGCTCATGGAGCGGACCCTCCTGGAGACGAGCGTGCGGAGTACGGAGACCGTGTAGCCAGCTGAGACCTGACGACTGCTTGACTGATCGACTCGGTGTGTTTTGGATAGCCCAGTGGAGAGCGCTTGGTTGTAGCGGCAGACCCACGGAGGATTAGCGCTTGGTTGTAGCGGCAGACCCGCGGTAATCAACAGAAGGAGTACCTCTAGAGGCTATGAGGGGGAGCGCTTGGTTGTAGCGGCAGACCCACGGCGGAGGAGCGCTTTGTTGCAGCGGAAGACCTGCAGTACTCAACAGACGGAGTACCTCTGGAGTCTATGAGGGGGAGCACTTGGTTGTAGCGGCAGACCCATGGTGGAAAGCACTTGGTTGTAGCAGCAGACCCACAGTACTCGACAGGAGCAGTACCTCAGTAGTCTTAGGTTAGTGAGCAGTACCTCGGAGTCATGACAGGACCACTGTATACTCCAGAGACGAGGCTCTTCAGCAGTTACAGTTTCGATAATGAAAATCCTGGTTTGAGATAAGTCTATGACCTTTATGTTTACCTCATGATTGAGATGGGTCACTTGATAACTTAGGTATACCTGGATAGTGGTTATCCGTTGATTTTATAATCTTCGTGTTTCCTAATGATTGAGATGGGTTACTTGATAACTTGGGTATATGTATGGGCATATACCTAGGTAGAGGTTATCTGTTGAAATCTTCTTTATGGTTATCCTTGTTGGATTTAGTGAGACCTTGAGGGTCTCGGGGTCTCTACTGAGTATCGTTATACTCACCCCTACACGGGCTATGCCTGCACCTCGTTGTGTTGGTTGCAGACGACGGGCAGCGCAGACAGATGCCGAGTGTTCGAGGACTGGACGGTACCCGGAGGTGGACCTCACGACGAGACAACATCTGGTGGTGAAATTCATGACGAGACGACACTCGGAGGAGGTTGACGGGCGAGAGCGTTATGGAGTCTATCTGTACCTACCCTTCAGGTAGGATCCATGGTGGACGATCTAGGAGCTGCGCTATCTGTACATACACTTCAGGTAGGATCCTTGGTGGGTGATCCAGAAGCTGCTTGTCACCTTTCGGCTGTTTTGTCTTTTTCCATGTACTTTACAGTTGGGCTTGTATTTCCGACCCCTTTACTTTCGGCACTACTTTTGTTTTCAGTTTTACTTAGTGTTTGTTTCCGCTTGTACACTAATTAGTGTTTGTTTACTTTTATAAAGGCAATTCCTTCCCAGTTATCGGATATACACCATTGGTGCTAGTCGACATCCCCTGGCCTTTGGAAGGCGGGCTTGGGGTAGTTACGATACGGGCCCCGGAGGACGGGTCGTGAAAAATTGGTATTAGAGGAGTTCGGTTCTAACGTAGAACTCATGACTCTGATCTTTTTCTATGTGAAGCAATAGTGTTAAGGGTACCAAGTGTGGTCTTCAGTTTATGGAGTCCAGTGTTGGTGTGGCGGCCGACGTATCCGTACACCAGGACCCTGACTACTGATTTCCGACTTTGTGCACGAAAACATTGATTGTGTGTCTGTTTCCAAAAGTTTTAAAGTCAGCTCAAACCAGGTCAGCTCACCACGTATAAATTGTTGACTGTGTCACATCTGTTCAGGATGTCTCCATGCAGACAGTCAGTTGGAGTTCCGAGAGAGTACTCGATAAAGGCCCACTGAGCGACGAGGCACTAGTGCAGGGCCCTTTTTACTATGTTGGCACCCTCAGGTGGTGTACCAGCAGCACCACCACGTATTGGGTAGTAGATTCCAGCAGCTATACTACTGAACTGTGCATGCTAGCAGAGCACGTTGCACGAGTTCCAGCAGTAGAGGCCTCCGAGGTTACGAGGCGAGACAGATTCCCAGATAGCAGAGCACTGGCTGGAGGCGATTGCTAGAGTTTTCCGCCTAGCTGAGACATCAGTAGGGTGGATGGTGGGCTTGGCCACTAGTTTTTTCCAGTGAATGACCATGAGGATGGTCCTCATAGTGAAGAGGCTTAGGTACGTGGACCGATGCCTGAGATAGCGCCTTCGGGTAGTGTGTCAGCAATACATCACTACCTGTTGGTCAGTAGTTACAACCGGCGGTACCGGTAGGTGACACATGTAGAATTATTGCCTTATACGTGTTCCAACATCATATACCCTCATGTTCTGAGGTGAGCCAGATGCACATGCATCTGAGAACTGGCTTCAGGAGGTGGCTGAGAGTTTTTCTAGAGCTTATACAGCTTTGGTAGGACGATGTTTCAGTAGCTAAGTAATCATCAAGGCGTACCGATCGTTTTTGGTACTTGATGACTATGATATGATCAGTTCTTAGAGCTCGGACCACAAAGTGAGGTGTGTTTAAAGGATATCCGAGTAAGCACTCTTTTCTCTATGCATTCCTACTTATGTTAGAGTGCTAGAATGAACCTTTGTTGTTTAATGTTCTTTGGATGATCGGTTTTAGCCAGTGAATGTTAACAGTGGGAAGATGCGAACTGGCATCAGTATCAGAGACTTGGACGTGTAAAATGTTTCAAGAAGAAGAAGTTTCAAGGAAAGATGAATCTGCAGAGCATCAGATGTGGAAGCTGAGCTAGGAGAGCAGCATGTGGTGGTGTACATTTCAACATGTTATAACCACCTGCCTTTGTTGTCCCCTCCAGGCTCAGGGAGCTGGAGGGCAGGGGAAAAGAGTAGCTACATGCGGTCAAGGAGTGTGACCGAAAGGGCTCTAAGGATGATTCGAAGTGCGGACTTTGTCTTCTACTAGATGTCGTAGCCACATACATCGATACGAATCATCACTTCCTTTTATGAATATAGTCCCAGACCTAGAGTTTCTGGTTAAGCCGTTGACTTGACCCTCATGTCTGGAGATACCTTTGGGAGGAGACTCGATAGTCACACTTACACCGAAGGTGTGATCTGACCCTTGAAGCGAGAGTCTCGGTTGGGACCTCTTGGTGACAGCGTCGAGGCCTTACGACATTAGTTTGAGTATGGATTGGGCAATCACTGTTCACACTCAAATTGACGATATTAGGCAAACGTCAGGATGGGTTTTCCTTGGTCGGCGAAAAGGAAACCCCAGGTAGCACAAGATAAAATCGTGCATGGGAGGGTGTAGCCGATCATTCTTAAGTCACCCAACCTTACCCTTGTGGCAGCAGGAGTTTGAGTCTCAGTTCTAGTCAGGAAAGGGAGACCTCTAGAGTTCGAGGATGACGACCACGTTCTTATACGGGTCTCACCTCGACGAGGTTTACAGTGATGTAGCCGAGGCGGCGGGAAATCTCTGAGGTTCAATGGACCTTTTTAGGTCCTCAGTAGAGTAACCGAAGTGGCTTACCGTTGGACCCATCCACCTCAGTTGCACCGAGTGCACGACGACTTCCACGTATCTCAACTGGGGAGATACGTGCTTGACCCAACGCATATCATCGCCCATGGGAAGCTGGACTTTGGTGATGGGGTGACTTTGCGGGGTTCTAGTAGTGGTTGAGGATCGACAGGAGCGGGTCCTACAAGGACGGTAGATTCCTTGGGTGCGCTTTCACAGGCAGTACAGAAACCTTCAGGTGACCACATGGGGGCGGAAGGCTCAGGTGCGTGCTCAGTACCACTTTTTTTCCCTAGTTTGTGTTAAAGATTTACGAGAACGTAAAGCCCTGTGGTGTGAGTAATGTAAAGACCCGTAAAATCCAAGGGAATTTTTTTCTTAATTTTATTTGTAATTTTACGAGAACACAGTTTTTGACAGCGCCTAATTCTGAGGCCCGATGTGCCCGGAATCAATTTCCGAAGTTTCGCTCGGGTACGTTCAGTGAACGAACGAGCGGGTTTTTCTAACTTTTGAACCGGTGCTCGGAATCGAAATCTGAGGGCACCGATGAAACCGCAGTGCCGGTATTTTTCTTAGGAACACCTTTTCCGAAGTTGTGTTTGATCGGGTGTTGATGGGGAATAAAAATATAATTGTTTTATATTTTTATTTCTTCACTAAGCAGTTTAAGTGAAAATTAAGTTGTGTCTCAACTTAATTTCTCTCTTCTAAGTGGTTTAGCCCATGTGAGGGAGTTGGGGTGGGACCCAATGATGTTCTAACTTCCCTTGAGAAGATTTAAGATGAGTTGGGGGCCACACGATCCCCCACCTCTTCATCTTCCCTTAACTCTCTTAAACCCCCTTTTCAAAACCCCTTGTTAAATTTTGATAACTCACCTCATTTATGGGACCTCTTCACATTCTTCTCTTCCATTAATTCATGACACCACCTTAATTAATAATTTAATCCTCCAATTTAATGAGGGTGGTGTATGAATTTTAAATGGATGAGTTAATGAAAATATTAGTCAAGTCTAATATTTTTTTAAGGGAGGAGCCTTTTAATGAGAGGGGTTCCATTGGAGAACGTCCTCTCCTTCCTCCATTGTTGCACCACCACCGAGGTTCCATCTTCTCCGAAGAGACACCGATGAATGAGGAGGGATCGGTGGCGTGGTGCGGACACAACGATCTATGTTGACTTTGACGTCTTCCCTGCGTCGGATCCAACGAACGACGCTCGAGCCGGGATCGATGCACTTTACGGAAGCGACGAACGCCAACGGCCATCGTCACCTACATCTATTTCCTTACGACGATGTCAACGAGCCGACGTCTGCCCTCTCGCGACACCGTCGTCCACGATGCTTGGCTACCACGGATCTTTCTCGAGGTAGGGAATGAATTTGGGAATAATTTTTTGCGGGATGTTGTAGGGGTTTATTGCTTCTTGTTCGTGAAACATCCTTGTCGTTCCTCATCTTATATTTTTTTTGGGCCGCTTGTTATCATCTTAATGGAAGGAGGTCGGACCGCACAAACTCCGGCCGACCCTTTTCCCCCTTTGTTGTTGCGTTGTTACGGTTCAGAAGATGGAGACATGGTGCAACGGCACCGTGCGAGAACCTAGAGGGATGCGGCAAGGATGCGCGGCGTCGTCGTGTCACGCCGTCAAGGACGAATGAAAGTGTGGTCGTAATTGGGACCGCGAAGGAGAATGGAAGACTCCACAGTTTGTTCTTTTGAAGTGCGAATCGACGGGCATTGACGAAACGGGCCGCAGAGATATTTTGATGTTTCCGCAGTGAAGAACGGGACCCGGGATGAGCATCGGCGCAGTAGGAATTGAAAACAAACCACCAACAGCGCGAGTCACGGGTGCGACAGCGCCGGTGGCTGGAGGCGGCGGCGCCCCGATGCGTCGCCTGGAGAAACCGCCGCGGCTGAGGCCGCGACGACAAGCTGATGGATCCCGCAACCACGCGAGATCCAGGGGGGACGCAGCGCGCGCCGCGTCCATGGAGCCTCAGCTCGCTAGCCGAGCCAGCGAGCCACCCAGCTGAGCCGATCCGGCTTGGGCAGACCGGGCCGACCCAAGGGGGGGGGGGTGGTTGGGCCGGGTCGGTCCGGGCCCAGACCCCCTGTTTTCGGACCTCTTCGATCTTTTGCCTATAACACGGGGTACAGACCTTTGATAGACTCATCGTCAGTTGCGTAGAGATCCTTGGATCGAGAAGGTCCTTTAGGTATATTACACTTAAGGTTTCGGAGAACTTTGGATTCAGCCGGGTTGGTTCGGATACGAAACCAACCGGGCCCTCAGAGCGGAAACACTTATATCTTGAACTCCGGACGTCTGATTGACACGCCTTCGACTTTTTTGGATTCCTATTGATGAGACAGAACTTTTGGCTTACTCCACTCGAGGTTTGGATGCCGTCGGAGTGTGGTCGGGTTGGTTCGCTCATGAAACCAACAGGGCCCCTGGAACGAAAAAGCCATTAACTCACAGACCGGACCTCCGATTGACGCGCTGTCTGTCTCGTTGATTTCCTCTTGATGAGACAGAACTTTTGACATACTTTTCTTGAGTTTTGGATGTAGTTGGATAGTGTCCAGGATGGATTGCACCCGAAATCCAACCGGGCCCCTGGAAGGGAAAAGCTGATATCTTTCAAACTGGACGTCCGTTTGACGAACTGCCAGCAGCGTTTGTGTTCACGTTGAGAAACGGTCCCTATAAGTCTACCCTATGAGAGTTCGGGGTACAGTTGAGATACGACTGTGTTGGTTCGCACATGAAACCAACCGGGCCCCGGGAACGAAAAGGCTAGTAACTCACAAACCGGGCATCCGATTGACGCGCCGTCTATTGCGTTGAGACCCCTATGATGAGGCGGTACTTTGAGATACTTATTAGTGGGAATTTGTGATACTTGGAGTATCAACCAGTAGCTCGTGGAGCGGACCCTCCTGTTGATGAGCGTGCAGAGTACGGAGACCGTGTAGCCGGCTGAGACCTGACGACTGCTTGATCGATTGACTCGGTGTGTTTGGGATAACCCAGTGGGGAGCGCTTGGTTGTAGTGGCAGACCCACGGCAGATGAGCGCTTGGTTGTAGCGGAAGACCTACGATACTCAATAGAAGGAGTACCTATGGAGGCTTTGAGGGGGAGCGCTTGGTTGTAGTGGCAGATCCACGACGGAGGAGTGCTTGGTTGTAGCGGCAGACCCGCGGTACTCAATAGAAGGAGTACCTATGGAGGCTATGAGGGGGAGCGCGTGGTTGTAGCGGCAGACCCATGGTGGGAAGCGCTTGGTTGTAGAAGCAGGCCCACAGTACTTGACAGGAGGAGTACCTCAGCAGTCTTAGGTTATTGAGCAGTACCTCGGAGTCATGACAGGACCACTGTACACTCCAGAGACGGGGCTCTTCAGCAGTTACGGTTTCGATAATGAAAATCCTAGTTTGAGATGAGTCTGTGACCTTTATGTTTACCTCATGATTGAGATGGGTCACTTGATAACTTAGGTATATGTATGGGCATATAACTGGATAGTGGTTATCTGTTGATTTCATAATCTTTGTGTTTCCTCATGATTGAGATGGGTTACTTGATAACTTGGGTATATGTATGGTAATATACCTAGGTAGAGGTTATCTGTTGAAATATTCATTGTGGTTATCCTTGTTGGATTTAGTGAGACCTTGAGGGTCTCGGGGTACCAACTGAGTATTGTTATAATCACCCCTGCAAGGGCTATGCCCGCACCTCGTTGTATTGGTTGCAGACGATGGGCAGCGCAGACAGAGGCCGAGTGTTCGAGGACTGGACGGTACTCGGAGGTGGACCTCACGATGAGACAGCATCTGGTGGTGAACTTCACGACGAGATGACACTCGGAGGAGGTTGACGGGTGAGAGAATTGTGGAGGCTATCTGTACCTACCCTTCAGGTAGGATCCGTGGTGGACGATCCAGGAGCTGCGCTATCTGTACCTACCCTTCAGGTAGGATCCTTGGTGGGCGATCCAGGAGCTGCTTGTCACCTTCCGGCTATTTTGTATTTTTCCTTGTACTTTACAGTTGGGCTTGTATTTCCGGCCCCTTTACTTTTATCACTACTTTTTTTAGTTTTACTTAGTGTTTGCTTCTGCTTGTACATTGATTAGTGTTTGTTTACTTTTATAAAGGCAATGTCTTCCCAGTTATCGGATATACACCTTTGGTGCTAGTCGCTAGCCCCTGGCCTTTGGTAGGCGAGCTTGGGGTAGTTACGACATGGGCCCCAGAGGACGGGTCATGACAACAGCACTTCAAGGTTCTCATCATAGTGGGGAACTGCTATGACCTTATTAATGTGAAAGATACCATATGACATTATTGAATTAAAGTCATACAGAACAATGAACAATATATAATATTATGTTTTATTAATATTAAATTTATCGAATATAAATGTAATCAAAGTACAAATAGATGGTCCTAGGAAACAACTCCAATAAAATCTCACTTAGACTATATCCAACTATCTACAAATTTCAGACCACTATACCTCACATGATAATTGTGTTTCTACCGAGTCAAGGATTTGGTCAAGGGTCCCACCATAATTTCTTCTATGGAAATACTACTCATTTAAACCTCACCTCATTGAGAAAAAAATCCCTCAAGGGATGATACCTCTGAAGTATATGCTTCATCTACTGATTTGACCCTAGCTCCTTAGCAACGACCACCACTACAATATTATCAAAATAGAGTGTGATGTGGTATTTAAAGCTAGGTATAATTTCATGCTCTTGGATGAAGTTTCATATCTAAACTAATTTTTTATCTACCTCAGAAGATTCAATATACTCAGACTCTGCTATATAATCTACAACCATAGCCTTCTTTTAGCTCTTACAGCTCATAAAACCTCCATTTAAAGTGAATATGTATCCTGTTTGTGATTTCATATCATATTGATCTATTTGTAAAATAGAATATGTATATCCTTTAATGTCTAGTTCCTTTTCTCCTATATAGATATGGAACATATCCTTAGTACACATCAGATACTTAAATATAGTATTGACTGCCATCCAATAGTCGTCACCTAGGTCAGCTTGATATTTTCCTACTACACTTAAGTCATAAGTGAACTCTCACCTAGTACATAGCATTTCATAAATGATTGTTCCAATAGATGAAACATATGGAAAACTTTCCATTTTTTTATTTACTCATGTGTTTAAGGACAAATTTTATTGGAAATATGAATTCCATGTGACATTGGAAACAAACCCCTCTTGGATTGTTCCATACTGAATCTCTTCAGTATATTTTTAATATATGTACCATGACTTAGGCTGAGTAGTCTCTTGGATCTATCAAAATGGATCTTGATCCCAAGAATGTATGTCACCTTTCTTAAGACCTTCATGGAGAATCACTTATTCAACTGGGATTTAACAGACTATATAAATGGTATTTCATTACCAATAAGTAATATTTCATCGACATATACTATTAATAAAATAACCACACTTCTAATAAACTATTTATAGAAAAAAATTCTCACATTCATTCTTTATGAAACTAAATTCTATTATGGCCTCATCAAATTAAATGTTTCCTAACATATAAGGATTATTTAATCCATAAATGGATTTTTTATTCAATTTTCATATCTTATTGGAATAATTTGGAGTCTCAAACCCTTAAAGTTGTGTCATATATACATCTTATTGAAGGTTCCCATTAAATCTATTTTGAAATAAATTTTCCAAATATCATAGTCATGGAAGGCTGCAATGGAAAGTAGAATTATGATGGATTTTATCATTGAAAATAGTGAAAAGGTTTCATAATAGGCTATTCCTTGATGTTTTTTAATACCTTGTGCAACTATTAATGCCTTATAGGTATTTAATTGCCCATAAATGTCTAGTTTATTCTTTAATAACCATTTACAACCAATGGTATTTGCTTCCAAATGGAGGATCTACCAAAATATTCACTTGGGTTTAGTTCATGGAATCCATTTTATAATTAATTTCTTCTTACAACTTGGAAACATTTGTGCCACTTACTACTTCCTTATAGGTTAGAGGATCATTATTATCAATAAATAATGATTCAGTGCCCTCAATGACCAGAAAACCAAACCATTATGGTTCTCTAACCTCTATTGTACTCCTACACAGTATTTGTGTCTCTGAAACTTATTTATCATCCACAAGAATTTGTGTAATCAGTTATTTTTCCAAATCTTATGTACCTTGAGCCTTTACTTCATATAAGTCTATCTTTATCCCATTATCCCTTTTAGATATGTGCTCCCTCTTAAGGAATATGGTGTTTATTTGCATTATTACTTTTTTATATGAGGGGTCTTATAGGTAATATCCCATTTTTCCCTTGGGGTGACCTATAAAGGTACATTTTGTGCCTCAGTGTGAAAGTTTGTTACTCGAATAATCCTTAAAAATGATTCACAACCCCACATATATATTTTATATTACACTAGTTTCTTTCCATACCAAAAATTGGTATGGAATACTATCAATCACTTTAGTTGGAACATGGTTTAGTATTTTTTTAGTTGTTTGTAACACATATCCCTAAAAGGATAGTTGGAAACTCATATGACTATCAGTGATCTCACCATGTCCAACAAGGTGTGGTTCCTTCTTTCTCTTACACTATTCCACTAAGTTTTACAAGGAGTGAGTTGGGATAGGATCCCAAACTCCTATAAATAATCAATGAATTCTTGATTAAGATATTCTCTACTATGGTATAATAGAAGTTTCTTAATCTTCTTACCAATCTTGTTCTCAACTTAGTTATTGTGTTCCTTGAATCTATCAAAGGAATCTAACTTATACCTCATCAAGTATACATATCCATATCTACTAAAATCATTAGTAAAAGTTATGAAGTATGAGTACCCACCCCTTTGTTCAATGGGAAATGGTCCACGCATATCAGTATGAACTAATTCAAGGAGATATTTGAACCTTTCTTTATTTACACTAAATGGGTATTTGGTCATTTTTTCTTATAAATATGTGTGACATACACCAAGTGATTTTAGTTTAAAATAATATAAATATCCATCTTGATGTAATTTAGTCAAAAAAAGTTTGTTTATATTAACTAGGTGATGATTCCAAAGTTGGTTGTGGTATGATTCATGTGAAGTAGTTTTTTTATTAATTTACATTACTTGTTTTGTGTAATACAACACAAAAATAATGTTATTTAAATGTTCCTTACTATAAAAAAATGTTATCTTTATAAAATAAGAAACATTTATTCTTGAACTTGAAAATAAATCCATCTGTCTCATGTTTGGATACAAAAATATTTTTTTGGGTGATAGCTGGAACAAAATAACAATCCTTCAAAACCAAGATCATTCTCATTGGTAATGTGAGGTGGTAGTCCTAGATAGCCATAGAGGCTTTTTTGGATCCATTTATGTCTTTTAGATCTAACTTCTTTATGTCAATATTTATGAATCTACTTGGTTATTATATTTAAATACATATATGAGAACCAAAATTTGTATCTAATAGCCAATTTTTTGAAACAGATAAATCGAACTTGATAATAAACACAGCTAAATATTCCCCTTGATTTTTAGGTTGGGTATAGTTTTTCTTCTATTAGCCATTCTTTACACATGTGAAACAAATAGTATCATGCTCCCTTTCTTTCCCTGTGATCTTTCTATTCTTGGAAGGGCATGAAGAAGCTTTGGTATTATATCTATTCACTTTCCCTTTACATTTATTCACTATAAGGATGGAAGTATTTTCATGCTTCATTTTCTTATATACTTGGAAAAGAAGAGTAAGTGGATCTAGGAGATACTTCTCAGTGTTGTTCATATTAAAATTAATATCAAATCTAGAGATGTTATGAGGGAATGATGCAAGAATGGTATCAGTGTGAAATTATTTAAGGAGGTTAAACCCAAGAACATCTAAGAACTCAGTATAGCCAATGATATTGACTACATGAGGCTCAGATGGTGAAACCTCTCCAATATTTCTCTAAAAATGATCCTTTTAGATATCAAATCGTTCATATCTATATCTCTCCTAATATAAACCATAGAGATACTCGAGCATGCTATAAGTGTCCATGTTTTCTTGCGACTTCATGAGTCCATTGTAAATACATGATACCATCAAACATTCAATGTTGACCACATCATTTAAACATTTTCATAGATAATGAGATATTCATCACTCTTCTCCTTTGTAGGCAGATCAGACATTGAGGATTATAACATGTAATATTTTCGTTCATATTGCAGCACAAACCGAAGTCATTTAAACTACTCCTGGAAGTTACTACCAATAGGGAGATGGTATTTATCCAATATATATTATATGGATAGTGTTTATGATAAAATTTACATATTATAAAATTATAAAAGAATATATTATTTGTACTTTTCTTGATTAAAAATCATGTGATAAATAATAAAATTAAGTTTATTAAATATACAACTATTTTATCAAGTCTTAATAAGTCTTACCATTGAACTAAAAATGTTTTTTACTATGAAATTCTAGTGTAAAGTATCTATATTCTCCTTTATATAACCCTTTTGAGGGTTGGTCGAGTTATTTGAATGTATTTTGGTAGGAATGTATTTTCCAACTATGGGATTTCAACTCCTTGATCAATTGAGTGGACTCTCTAATCCTAAAATCTAGAATTGGATTTCCTCAACAATTGACTCCAAGTTACATAAAGTCTAGAGATGGATACTTATCTTGATGTAAGATGGTTAAGTCAAACCATAACCTTCATAAGAACTCAATGTGAAAAGCAAGTGTCTTAATGAGGGTTGGTCAAAAACTTAGTTCTAAGGATTTCATTCCTAATCAAGTAATGGAAGGCTAAGTATGACTTAATATTTTTTTGAGGGATTTTAATTTATTATGAATAAATTTTATCTTGTTCTATTCTTTAGATTAATTATGAATATTAAGTGTATTTTAATTAATTAATTAACAATTTTGAATAAAAAATTTACTCAGAATCCATTTATTTCAATTCCATCACTGCACATTAATTCATTTATTTATGTGATCATGGTCTTATATCCCTAAAATAAATAATTCATAGATTGAAATAAATAAATGACCTGATCATGAGCTTATCTAATGGTTGATTTATTTATTGGACAAGAAATCATCCTATGATCTAGGGGAATAACTCCTTATGTTGATCTTGGCATGAGATGGATTATTCCACTTTTCCACATGTGTATCACCTGGGTTGGAATCATTTTGGTTCCTTCTTGAACTGCCTCAATGAACCTTGGGATACTACATTAATTATATGTACTTAAAAATCACACACAGGTGAGGGGAACCAAATTATTGGTTAAGGGGGATTACATTAATAACCTTGGACACATTGGTCTTACATAGTAATTGAGGGATGGATGACTTATTGGCCATCATATTTAATTTAATAATAAATAATGTCAATCTCATGCAATAAATTAAATTAAAACTACTAACACATATATAGGTCTCGGTCAATCTCATGAATGGTCATACATGAAATGAATATGAAAAATTAAAAATTGTTAACATTCATTTTTTATTATTTAGAAAAAAATAATTTTATTAATTAATTAATTAAATAATTACATTTCATCTTAATGACCATCTGAATTCTCTTGGAGATACCCATCATAAATTCATTCATGGAAAATAAATGGTAGAACCAATAATTATATATTATTACAATAAATTAAAGGAGAATTTAAAATTCATTAAAACTATTATTTAATTGTAAAACAAAATAGTTTCCAATCAATATAATAAGGTTTTAATGTTATAATTAGCTATTTAATGTAATTTTAATTATGTTCTTTATTGGGAGACTACACAGAGTGTACTGTCCAGCTACACACCTTGTATCTCGATTTTCATGAATCTAGAGTAGATTCATGGGGCTTTGGAGTGTTCATTGTCCAAACAACATGGTGTGTGCTAACTAGATACACACTGCGTGTTCCATTTTCTATGTGTCCGTACAACCCGCTGAAGGAATCGACATGTTTTTTCAAACATGGGATTACATGATATGTACAATTCAGATGCACATCGTGTATCTCAAATGTCATGTGCTTGCATAACTCATTGAGGATCTTAGTGTGTATTTTAGATGTAATAATTAATTTAAGACATGTTGTGTATCCTGATTATACATTGTGTACTTCATTAATTCTTCAAGATGTCTATCTTGCGTGGTTTTGGCCGTGTATTTAACCATGTGGTTTTCAAGAATTTCACTACTAAATCAATTAGACTACACGACGTGTGCACTAGAAACACATCATGTAATCCAATATTCCATGTGATAAGTTGGACCAATCTACACACGGTGTGAAATAAATGCACCGCATGTAATTATTACTCGACGTGTTATATATCCCATGGCATAGCCAGGTGCAGTGAACTTAGTTAAACAACATATAATCTGGCTACATGTCATGTAATCCAATGTTATTTGGCAGGATTCATTAACACTTTATGATGTAAACTCTAATCAATCTTTATATTTTATTAAAATTAAGAAATTGTTAATCTTTAATGATGGAATTAAAATATTGAAGGAATGTAAATTTAAACAATTTTATTAAAGAATGAATATTTATTTAAATGAAAATATAACCACTATTGCACATATAGATCAATAATCAAATAAATAATGATAAATTTGAAACTTGACCACTTTGATACCAATTTAATCTTTTAGGCATAACGGAAGTTCCTTGGTGGGCATCAAATTAAAATTTATTTTTATTTATGGTGTCCTAAAACCCAAATAGAGGATCTTTCATGTTAAATTTATAAGTAATTTATTTAGATCTAAAAAATGATTACCCCATCTTAGGATCCATTCTTTAATAACATTGTTGATCTTACAAAAACCCTTTTGAATTACCTTCATTGCATTGTAAGGATTCAAGTGTAGAATCCCTCTAGTGGTGATCGACACATGCTTATTTGATCTTCGAGCGATGCTGATTTATTTTAGGGTGATAGCACGGTGAATTAATTCATCTTACATTGCTCGTATTGATCACTCCAAGATCCTTCAGTTTTGAAGGATTTATTCTCATTCTTTAGAGAAGGAGATAAGGAAATCAAGAGAGAGAGATAGAGGTTTGTTGTATATAAGAATTATATATTCTCAATATTAGATTAACCCTACATAATTTACATAATCATCTATTTATAGATCCAGGGTTTATGTTAAAATATTATTTAATTGTGTACCGAACCTTGAATAATATTTTAATATTTAGAAAACCTCATTCCAAAATAATAATATTGTTATTATTATTTTATGGAATGTGCTCTAACTTGAACAATAATAAATATTATTTTACAAGATTATAAATTAATATTTATCACGAAACACGGTCTTGGTCCATTCAAACTCGTTGGTATTTATTGAATACCCAAATAAATATTTAATAAAATATTTCATTCATTAATAAATGTTTTTGATCAATAAAACATGAATAAAATTATTCCTTAGACTTGAGAATAATATTTATTCCATTAATTAAATTCAAATAGAATTTAATCAAGATTAATGGAAACACTTAGTGTGTTACCCTCTAAGATTCTTTCTAATTGCCATTAATCGGGCTTGCCTAAAGTCCAAAATTACTATCTAGAAATGGGTCAAGGTACCCAAGAGAAATAACATAATGTCGTATAATTGAAAATCACATACAAACACTCACTATATAATATAATCCCTTTGTCTCAATATCTCATCAAGCAGGTTTCACATTCATGTTATCAACCTATGTACTCGATGGGTCTTTACTTGACTGTCTGAAATAAACATGTCTATACACCATGAGCATGGAATTTAATTTGTCTATTCCATTCCAATAAAATTTCTAATATATAATCTTCTATAAAGATGGAAGAGACAAATCCTTCCATAACTTATCCATTAATAACATGTCATTCATGACACACCCAATGTATTTCACTTCCCTCCAATATATGGCATGAAGGTTTTTCCCATTAAATCTAAGTGTGTGAGTCATGAAATATATCAATGATAATATTAAAGTCTAAGGACCATTATACATGCTCACAGATATGAATATCCAATGACACCAAAACATGCAAAATTCTTACTGGTGGGTCTATTCCCATAATCTCTCATCTTAGAGATTACCAAGTGCGAACTTCACGAGAAAAAGCACCATCTACGTATGAGTACTCACACCTAAAAGTCTACATACCATATGTCCTATAATAGTATATTATCCAACTATAAAACTATATTTAAGAATATCATCATAACACATCAAGGTTTTCATCATAGAAGGGAACTAATATGACCTTATCAATGGAAAAGATACCCTATGACATTAATTCATTAAATTCATGAAGAATAATGAACAATATGTAATAATTTGTTTTATTAACATCCAATCTATCAAATATACATGTAATCAAAGTTCAATCAGTTAGTCCTAAAATACCAACTCCAATAGTTTTGACTATGTCAAGATTAGTAAATTAACAAGATGTTGAATAGATTAAATATGGACTAATCCAAGTGGGTTTTTTTATAATATCATGTGATATACATCTCTCTAAGAAAATTTATCCTCAAACACAATAAGAGATACAAAGGATGACAAGGATCTCACACACATCAGCGATAGGTTCAGTCATGTATGTTATGTTGTGCTCTAGGATTGATGATACTTATTCCTTGAGTGTCGGGGGAAGATATCGGGTAGAACCAAGAGACCTTTATTAGATGGAATTCAAGAATATACTAAAGTATCAAAGGTGTACTAAGGATATGTTCCTCATTTATAGAGGATATGAGGACCTAGTTATTAGGGGATATATAGATGATAGTTTATAAATAGATCAAGATGATCTAAAATCATATTTGAGATGAATCATCACCCTCAATATAGGAGTTGTGAGATGGAAGAGCTCAAAGAAAGACGTGGTCACTGATTCTATAGTAGAGTCTGGGTATATTGTGACTTATGATGTAGTTAAATAAGTTGTTTGGATATGAAAATTCATCTAATATCTGGATGTAGTTCCTAGTAGTAGAGACCCTATCACACTATACTAGGATAATAATGTATTGGTGGACCTTGTTAAGGAGCCAAGGTAACATCAGCGGATGAAGTACATACTCAAAATGTATTATCTCTTGAGGGTTTTTTATCAAAGAGGTGATGTCATAGTGAGAAGAGTTTACATAAATGAAAACATGGAAGACATATTGACTAATTTCTTCTCTCTACAGAAGAATGAATATCATGTGAGAGATAGTAGACTTAAATCTATTAGCAATTGGATTTAGTGTAAGTGGTAGTCTGTTGGAGTTGGTTCCTGATAACCAATAATTTTTACTTTAGATTAATTTTAATATTCAAAAAAGTGAATATTAATAAATATTTTATCATATATTTTTAATTCTTCTACCTAAATTTAATGTAATCATGTCCTAGAGAAACTCTTGAATTGAAAATGTCATAGTAATTCCCTACTATGATGAGAACCATAAAATTATATGATTATAATCCTATGGTCAGATAACATTCTATGATGGGATACATAATATGTTGAATATTTTGTGAGGGTACTCATAAATGGATGAGACTTTATATCATGAAGTTCACACATGGTAATATATAAGATAGGATATTGTGAGGATGGATCTTCCAATATAAATTCCACATGTTTAAAAGTCATTGAATATTTCTATCTATAAGTGTGTGTAATTATCCTTATAATTTAATGTTATTATTAATGAATATCATGATTCATGTACTTAGATTTATTTTTTTAAACTGTGATGAAAAATTTCATGATAATGTTGGGTACATTGGATGCATCCTAAATGATATGTCATTTATTAATAAGTCGAGGAAGGATTTTTTTCTCTTCTATATTTATGGAAATTGAAATCTTGTCCCTTTTATTGGAATGGAACCATTGTACTAAAATCTATGGCTATGGTGTATTGATGAGTTCATTTCAGATAGTCAAAGAAATACATATCCATCATATAGGTTGATGACATGAGTATGAAACCTACTTGATAAGATATTGAGATAAATGGATTATATTACAAAATGTTCATTCATATGGGTTTTTCATTGTTGTGACATTAACTTCTTCCTCCTTAAGGACCTTATGTATTGTTAGACGGTAATGTTGGAATTTAGTTCAATTTACCTAGTTCCATCGAGGAAGAGTCCTAGAGGGCTATGCAATACGTGTTTCCACTCATATTAATTAAATTCAATTTTAATTTAATTATTTGAATAAAAACTATTCTCCAGAATAAAGAATGATATTTATTTGAGATTTATTGATCATAAATATTCAATAAATATTTGTTCATGGGACTATGAATATAATATTTTTTTATTTATTGAATGGATAATATTTTTTAGATATTTATTTTAAAATTTAATAAATGATGAGGAGGATTAGAAAATTGATTTTTGGGTTAAGTGATAAATATTTATTTATCATATCATAAAATAATATTTATTATAGCGTGAGTTAGCGTAAACCATGAGAAAAAATAATATTATTACTATTTTACATGGCATGGGGTATATTAAGGGATTAAAATATTATTAAGAGTTTTTGTTCATTTAATTAATATTAAACACTATCCTTCTCTCTATATATATCCTATTATATACTTGAGAGGATGCGATTGTGAGGGAATTTGTTGTGCACTACACCACTACGCCCTAAAGATATCTGCCCACTAAGAACGTTTATAGGGTCTCTATTATCCCAATTAAGTTAAATACCCAAAGAGGGGGGTTAATCGGGGTATGAAATATTTAAACAACATCCCCTCCAAATCTTGTTTCATCATTAGACAAAACAATATTCTCTCCCTTTCCCATAGAAATGTATGAAAAGAATTGGAATCATGTACGAGACACAACAATTTTACATGGTTTACCCTCACTGGGATACGTCCAAGGAGAATACAACAATGATGTGCCGATGTACCGAATCCACTAATTCTCACTAACAAATTACAAGGTTTGGGATAGATCACTTATATATCCAGACTCACTTCCTTTACAAAGTTTAGGGTCACCTCACTGCCTTCCCAAGGGTCACTCCCTATGTCACTTTCTCTGGCTCACTACCGGTGGAAAGGATCATCGTTTTCCTCTTCCTTTTCTCATTAATCTAGAAGGGATCCATAGACAATTTATGGACTTGTAGGTCCCTTCATTTGCATGAGTGAACACATCCTCAATTGTAGATAGATGCTCTTTTGAAGTCTCGTTTTCACCCGTTGATGAAATCTACTTTTTTTGCATACTGTTAGTTTGCAGAAATTACATTCAAGAACTATTTTAAAGCATTTTATAACTTCTTTGAATCCTCTATGAAATAATTTGAGTCCTACACAAACTGTATTACACTATGTGGCATGAGTTCTTCATGGACCACCACTTCTTTCGCAGATCGCCTCTCTTCCATGGACCACCTCTTCTTTTGTGGACCACCTCTTCTTCTACGGACCATATCTACTTCAATGGATCGCCTCTTATTTTACAAATTGTATCCACTTCTACGAACCATCCTTAATTCTATGGACAACCTCTTCTTTCATGGATTGTCTCATCTTTCATGGACCACCTTTTATTTCATGGACCCTTTTCCTTTGTGAGCTGTAGAGCCCTGCAAAAACCCATTTTGCAAATTGTTCCCCACGAACTACCTTCTTCATGGAATTCTCCCTCATGAACCAGTTTGAACTTTTCCAAATTATTCCCAGAGAATTGATCTTTGCTAATGAAATTATCTCTCTATAATTATCTAATTAGGGGTCCTTATATAGGAAAAACTTTCTAATCTAAATTACCCAAACATCGTTGTGGTGCATCCTTGATCGTGAACTGCTATGCGGTCTACAGAGTACCCTTCTCCTTTGAATAATTTGATGTCTTATACAGATGTAAAACCCTTTGAAACAGTCATAATCACTACTTAAATACACACAAAAAATGACTCCCACAAATTGATGATCCTCCCACAAACTGCGATCCTTCCGTGAACTATTTTTGCTACATGATTTGTATAGCATGCTTCGCAGTCTGTAGAGAGATGATATAAAAAAATATTCCTTTTTCAATTACCCTAATTAATTACACATACCTCCTTTATGGTCCATGAACTATGCTTCATGTTCTAAAAACTATTAAACCATTTTTTGAAAAACTTCCTTTTCAAAAAAACAAAATCCTGATTTTTAGGCCCAATTTTTTTGAAAACACTGAGAAACTGCACTGCCTTAAAAAACTGCTTCAACAACACCAACCATACTAATTCATGTTCATCTAGTGTTGTCAAAAAATACAATCACCCCAAAAACACTAAAATGAAACCTTGAGGGAATTTTTCCCAATAATATCTCCCCTTGGGTTTTTTGACAGCTCTTCTCATCTTAATACCTCATTGAAGCTTCTTCCATTATCTACCAGCATTCACTTCTTATGATTATGATATAAATCATGGATTTACTCAACACACACTCTAAGACCACATGAGTCATGCTCATCATAATAAAAAATAGTATAATGAAAATTTTATCAATGAATCACTTCATTCCAAAACCTCTCAACTACTTTCACCATGAACCTCATCTGTCATGATATATAACCTTTGATATCTCTCCTTTACCATTATCAGATTTAAAAATCCCCCTTCCTCACTGATCCCCCTATCAAATTCTCCCCTATCTTGATTGATACATTTTATCCTCTTTAATCACCAAGATTTCTCACCCTTTTTCAACAAACCCGAAGACCACTCCTTTGAGGTCTGCAATAGGGTAAATAACGCATATCAACACATTTAGGAAAAAACAAACCATACCTCAAGGAGAGGGGGCCCACATACACACTTTTTCAAGTGTGGGGATTTGACTGATCTATGCAAGCCATTTGATTCCTTTCAAACACTTCTTTGGGTAAGGCCTTTGTCTAAATATTTGCAACCTGTAGTTCTTTAGGCACATACTCAAACTTCACAAGCCCTTTCTCCACCTTCTCCTTGATAAAATGATACTTTATTTCAATGTTTATTGTACTTTAGTGATGGACTATATTTTTTCTAAGATTTATAGAACTGGAATTATCACAATGGATTCTGATCGGAGACTTCACTTCAACTCCCATATCATCAAGCTGCTACTTCATCCACAATAACTGCATACAATCTTGATTAGCTGAAATATATTCATTTTCTATGGTGCTCAGTGAAATGAAATCTTGTTTCTTTATTAGACAATAAATACACAATCTTCCAAGATTGAATTCACCACCTAATGTTGATATTCTATCATCTGCTGAACCATCTCAATCTGCATCTGTATATCCAAAAAACTATTACTAATATTTTTCATTATACATAAAACTAAAATCCATCGTACCCTTGATATACCAAAGTATTCTTTTCACTTCAAGAAAGTGTGTTTTTTTGGGATTTATTTGATACTGTGCTGATTGGAATGTGGTAAAAAGAATATTAGATCTTGTCATTGTCAAGTATAATAGACTACTAATGATTTACCTGTATTCTATTACATTAACTACATTTCCTTCATCATCCCGTGATAGTTTTATCTAAGTAACCACCAAAGTATTAATCTCCTTGGAATTATCCATTACAAATATGATCAAAACCTCCTTGTAATATTTAGATTGTGGGATGAATGTGTCATTATTTCCTTGTGTCACCTATAAACCAAGGAAAAATGTTAGTTTAATAATCATTGACATTTCAAATTTACTTTTAATGAATTTGGAAAACTGAATGAACTACACTTCATCTAATACACCAAATATTATGTCATCGATATATACCAAAACCATCATCCTTTGATTACTATCATTGTTGACATAGAGATTGCAATCAACTTTGCCACATTGAAAACTAAGCTTCTTCAAAAATTGATCTAGCCTTGAATACCACGATCTTGGTGCTTACTTCAAACCATATAGATCCTTCTTCAAAAAAAAAATATATTCTCATCTTCATGAATTAGAAAACCATTTGTAGACTCAATATAAACTTCTTCTTCTAGAACCCTATTCATAAATGTTGACTTAGTATCCATCTAAAAAACTTTGAAATTTATTTGCACTGTTATTGCCAAGAATAATCTGACTGTCTCTAGCCTTGAAACAGGTGAAAATGTTTCATAAGCATTAATACCCTCTATTTAGAAGTACCCTTTTCACACTAGTCCTTCTTTGTTTTGAATAACTATTCCACACTCATTCATCTTACTGTGAAAGACCCATTTAGTCCTAATGACATTCTTATCTGTTGGCCTCAAAACAATCTCTCAAGTCTGATTCTTCTCAATTTGGTCAAGCTCTTAATTCATAGCATGAACCCAGTTTTCATCTCCAGCTGCTTCCTCAAAACATTTAGGATCTACCTATGATAATAATTATTCTTGTTTTATAGTCTTCATCCTACTTGTATGCACTGGTGATGTCTGATCACTGATTATGTTTTGTCTATCAATTTCATCTCTTCTCTTAAATCTTTGTAATGATACCGCTTTGTTCTCATCCTTCTCATTATTTGAATCTTCTTCTGAATCAGTCTCTAGAGCTGGAATATCCCGTGATCTTCTTATCTCTTCATTACTATCCTCCTGATATAGATCATGTATTTTCTAAAGATTCTACTCATTCTCAACTATAGTTACACAATGGATTTCAACTACCTTTCATAGCTGCTTATTAAATCTTTTATATAATTTTATTTTC
The DNA here is from genome assembly GCA_963277665.1 of Viscum album. Classification (NCBI taxonomy): domain Eukaryota; kingdom Viridiplantae; phylum Streptophyta; class Magnoliopsida; order Santalales; family Viscaceae; genus Viscum; species Viscum album. The sequence goes on along the minus strand of OY728161.1, from coordinate 1,531,134,921 downwards.
TTTTAATAGCCAAGAAATATCCCTTTATCTCTATAGGATTCAAAATTCCTATGTTTCTCCTTATTGAGAATAAAATACTTACTTTTGAATACTCAAATGTACATCAATGTTCGCTTCTTTCCATAAAATAGCTCATATGGATTGTTCTCTTCTTTTGGACATAATAACACTCTATTTGATGTGTATATAGATGTCATCACATATTCTTTCAAAAACTTCTCCGAAAGGTATATATTAATGAGAATTATTCTATCCATGTTCTTCATAATTCAATTTATTCTCTCAAATAATCCATTTTTTGTGGATTTATTACTACTGAATCTTGGTGACCTATCATATGTTTCTCAAGATAATCCTCCACTTGGATATTTATAAACTATATTCCATTATCTATTCAAATATTTCGTATTATTTGACTTAGAATATTCTCAACTTATCTTCAATAAGTTTTTATACAACTGAACACTTCAAATTTGTGAGTGATGACTAAAACCCATGCCATTCTACTAAAATCATAAATGAATAGAACATAATATCTTCTTCCATCAATATATCTTGGTTAGATTGGTTGACACACATCAATATGCACCAACTCAAGCAAATTTTTTGACCTTTTCTCCTTTGTCTTATATTTCTTTTGAATGATCTTCTCTTGTTGAAAAGAATCACACACATGGGTACGATCACCTGATAATCTAGGGAGGTCTCAAGTAGCATAATATTTCACTAGATCTTCCAATGATGTTTGGATCAAATGACCAAGGCATTTATGACATAACTTGTTTTCTTCTTCCTTGTACAAAACACATATATTCGTATCCCCCTTATAAGGTAGATATTCCCTTTCATATGATTTCCCTGTAAATCTACCTCACTATCTTTTTCCTTGATGACATGTAATTTTTTGAAAATGATTATGGAATGTCCTGAGTTACATAATTGACTAAGACTTAGTAAATTGTGACTGATTCCTTGAACAACCAAGACATTTTCATGTCTCATGTATTTTTCCCCAAACATTCCTTTTCCAATGAAAATAATTTTTAAGCCTTCATCATTATCAAATCTTACGATACCTTCTTTATCGTACCTAATTTAAGTCACCAAATCCTTATTTCCTGTCATATGTGAGGTACATCCACTATCAATGATCGATATTCTAGTGTGATCTGATTATTGAAAAGAAATATCTTCCATCACTTCTTGTTTATCTCTCTTCTCCTTAATCCATGTGTTTTACTCCATACCTAGTACGGATTGATGATCTTCATCTTCCTTGAAGTATGATAGACCGGCTTCATCTTGCAATGATAAAAACTAATTTTTCAATTTCATATTATTTAATGATATATTTAATTGATTATTATCACCACATTCATTCTCCTTAGGCACATTTCTATGCATTTTCGATGAGCAGTATCTTTTTATGTTCCCAAATCCTCCACACCTGAAATAGTGAGAATCGAATAATATTATAGAGTATTGAGTTCTGTATGGTTTCCTTTTTTTCTTATTCCCTTAAATACCTCTTGGATATGGAACAGATATTTTTTGAGTGTCCCGTCTTTCTACAACAATTGCATCTAATGTGGGGTGTATTCATGTGTGTCACTACTGTGACTCTGATTTTCCCTTGGGTTCTCTGAATCTTTTGATTTTTCTTAATACCCAAATCAATCTTCAATCTTGAAGTGGGTTATTATGGTCTAGCTTCAACCATTACTACTTTCTATCTTTGATCAAGCCCCATACCATCCTTATCATTTGGATTTGACTATTTATTTTGTTCTGATGGACCACTTTTCTTTAATTTCATCTTTTATTTTGCCTATATAATCTATATTACTGATGTCATACTGAGAGTCAACAATTTTTCTTGATCCATAACATTTCTTCATAGACCAAAGAATTATTCTTCAAGTTATTTGATAATATTTATTTGATCTTTTCCAGCTTCAGTCAAACTATCAATTTCTCTTTTCTTTTCTTAAATTTTGAGCTTGTACACAATAACCTTATCTGAGATTTCTGGAATTAAAGACATAATTTTTTCAATTTATTTATTCAGCTCAGACTTCTATTGTTCTTATTTATGCATATAAAGTTTCGCATCACAAACCACTTTGTTGGGTTTCTTCCTTTTGGATATCCAAACATCTATTTCCTTAAATGTGGCTTCTAATTTGACTTAAAGGTAAAATCTTCCTTCAATTTATCCTTTTTCATTGTTTATTTCTTCTATTATCATGGAATTTCTAACAAATTACACCATATTATCTCCTTCATGATCCTTATAGTCCTCTAATTATTCTACCTTAGATTCTTCTGAACTGTTATATTCTCTTGAAATTAGATTATTCTTTTTGAAGAAATTTCTCTTAAAATTTTTCTTTCCTTTCACATTGGATGAAAAATTATTCATGGGAATTTCAACTTTATCCTTTCCATCTTCTTGAAACTTATTAGGGAACCTTGTTGTAATATTTCCAACCTTTCCACATCAAAATCATGCAAGCGGGACTTTCCTATTGAACTTTCCTTTTCCTCTTTGAGAATTTTAGGAAAAGAATGACATCACCTCATCCGTCTCTTCATCTTCTTGTCCATATTTAATGGTGATCTTATTCATGGACTTGAATTTCACTTGTTTGGACTTCCCTTATACAAAACATCATTATCATCATTTCTCATTTCATATGCTACAAGAGTATTATTCAAGTTATCCAATGTCTGCTCCTTTGGATCTTTATCTTTCAATATATAAACTTTTGGATTGAATCAAGGTGTATGATTTCTCAATATACGCCTAAAGAAATTTATATATTCAATAATTTCTCTAATACTGCACATTTCTTTCACAACAACATTTACTCAATCAAATAATGTATCAAAATACTCATTAGGGTGGATTCTGAGATCCTCATACTTGTTTGATAGAACCTACAGCTTTGTTTCTCTCAATTTTGAGTCTCCCTCATAAATATTCAATAAATTTTCTCACATTTCATGTGATGGATTACATGACATCACCTTAGTATATATGGAATTGGATAGGGCTCCCCCTAAAGCATTGATTCCTTTGGTGTCTATATCTAATTCCCTTCAGTCAGCTTCTAATAAATCACTATTATAGATATTGGATGAAACTCCATGCATCGATATTTTAAATACATCCATTCCTAATGATCGTAAGTAGTGTTTCATTTCATTCTTCTATAATTTAAAATTATTCCCATCGACGATCGGAATACCTTTGTGATTTAAAACCTCCATTTCTTCTACCGAGAGAGAACCACTTACTTTCAACATTTCCCTATGATACTAATTCTTAGAAAAATTAGGCTAAATACCCTATGAGGGGGGTGAAATAGGGTATGATAGACTAAAATAGTTTACCCTTAGTATCCTGTTTCACCGTTAGAAAAAACACTCTTCTCTCCCTTTCTCGTAGCAATGTATGAACAGATTTTAAATCAAGCATGAGACATAATAATTTTACTTGGTTCACCCTCACTAGGATACATCCAAGTAGCATACAACGACGATGTGTCGATGTACCAAATCCACTAAGGATCATTTGCAAATTACAGGGTTCATTCTAGATCACTTATAGGTCACTTCTATGCCCAAGACACCTTAAAAACTTCTTTGGAAACACCAACCATACTGATCCGCGGTCATCTAGAATTTTCAACAAACACAATCACCCCAAAAACACTAAAATGGATCCTTAAGGAATTTTTACCCAATAGTATATCTAAAGAATGAGAGAAATAACATAACTCTTCCTTCATATCAACCTGGAGAGACCAAGATATGATTCTTGTAGACCTAAGGGATCATGGCAGTGGTTAATGGGAGTGACGTAAGATGATCAGTATTGTTGTTTTAGTACCTAAAGTACCATCAGCAATGATTTTATTTCAAAGAATCACATGAGGATCAACACTATAAGGAATCTATCCTTATATCCTCATAGCACAATGATGGTGAAACTGAATGGTGTTTGGATGATCACCTCTTCTATAAATAAAAATTCTCAATTTCAAGGTATTTTTCTTATTCTAAATTAATTATAAATTTAACATGAAAGATCCTATCTTGGTTCTAGGATTCTTTCATCCAGTTTAATTATGTATATTCATGAGACATGATGATTCTTAATCATGTTCTTATGTATTATTCATTGAATAGAATGAAAAACCATCACTGGACATAGGCTTGAATGACTTTTACTTTGCTCAGAATCTACATTGTGACTGATGTTAATTATTTTCCAATTTCTTATTTTCTTTAATTAATTTTGGGGCAAAGACAAAAAAAACTAGTGAAGTGTTTGTAATAAAAAAACCTATTCTTAATGATTGTATTTTTTAGATGATTTGAAATGGTAATATTGTCAGCGTATGGAATAATCCATGGTTATGGGGTTGTCTTAGGAATCAGGTTACTTCTAATGTGGTGTGTGGAATGAATAATGTTGTGTTCAAGGGTATTATGAATGATGACCTTACAGTGTAGTGTTTTTATAAGGTGGGTACATGTTTTAATGAGAGCGATGGAAAATCATTTTGATCATTCTATGTTGTTTTAACAACTCTGGGGATAAAGCTATACAATCATTCTCAAAAATGGGGTTTGAACTATTATTATGATTATAGTATGACACAAAAGTTTATCATGCTCTCAATTGAACAAATTTGGAAAAAATTCTTGTAATTTTGATCTTCCTCCAAAGGTTCATCATTTTTTGTGGATAGTTTATAAAGATATGCTTCCTAAAAAATATATGATTTTATATGTAGAAAAGTTCATACAGATTAGAATAACTTGGGAAAAGGTATTTTCTAGTGCCTCGTAATAAAATAAATGAAAAAGGGGTTCTCCTATGTTGGAACTTGGATAATGAAAATAATATTTTCCAGGAATCTTGTGTTCTTGAATTTTTTATGTGGATGAAGCATAATAATTTGAGATTTTAATGGGAAAATTATTCTAGATGATATATGGATTCAACAAATAATGATTTTTCTTGAATTTGGTGATCAAGAAGTTTGGATTTTATCCCTGATGGAGTTGTTCAGTCAAATTTGTGCTAGAGGCCACTCGACTATAGGATTCTTTAATTTGAATGTTGATGTTTTAATATTTAATTCATTTAAATGGGTTTAAGTGTAGTCATTTAGGATGAATATAGATTTATCATAACTTATATTCCTAAAATGGTTACAACTAACTATAGACCTTCATTTGTAGAGGCTAAAGTGATTATTATTAGGATAATTTTTTCATGTTCAAATGGGGGGAAGTCTATTATTTTTTAGTTGGATTATAAATCTAATTAACTCTATTTTTTAAAGTGGGTAAAAGTTGTTTTTGTTTGGTCTGGTTGTGGGGGAGATTTTGAGTCTTGTAGTTTGTTTAGATGTTTGTCACATATCTTGTTAATAGATTGAGGAATAAACTTCCAAACCATATTTCTTGTTTTTATGGCGCTGGTGATGATTTATTTTGGTTTTGGTGTGTCCCCTTTGTTTTTCAGTATTTTGTTGGGAGATATTTAAATTCATAACATATTATTAATTTTTAAATGGTAACGTACTTAATACTAAAATGAATTTACAATTATAATCTTATATGGTGTTGTGTTAAATGATAATGAGTAATTTAAGTATATTAAATCCATTATCTATATTAAATAGTGTGCCTCTAGATACATGTGTCGCCATCCCCATCCTACATGTGCATGCGTCACCCTCTTCTTACTTCGCCTCACGCCTCAATTATCAATCATTGGTACACAACCCCCTCCCACTACCCCATATTTTCTCAACCCCCTATCTCTCCATCTTAACTCTTGTATACAAAGCCCCACCTCCCCAGGTCACCACCTCCCCTCATCCACCCCAACCTCCCCATTTACCTATGTCCCTACCTCCCCATCTCTCCATGTCCCTGCCTCCCAACCTCCACCTCCACCTCTTCCTCAACCTCCCTGCCCCCCCCCGCCATTTCATACCCTCATCCTGATTTTTCATAATTCACCCTATTCTTCCATCAATTCCCACATCCTTGATATTTTCAAACCCTATGTATCTCTATAATAGTGCCTCTCTGAAACCTTCATAATCTACTTATGGATCTAAATTCATTATTTATTAGGGTTTTAGTAAAATCGTAGATGTCAACTTGCATCGATTCACCCCCATCAAGAGGCTAGAAATGTCATGGATATGGTCACTACACACAGACCTACCAAATATGTGATCGCCATCCAGAAAAATGGTTCTTGTAATTTCCCTATTCAACCATTTTATGGACTTTATACTTCATTTCCATCATTTTTTATTTCATTGCCTATAGTTTCGTTCGGGTTTTTCATACCAAGATTTTTCCCTATTCAACCCAGGATGTTTTAAGTATGAAGGAATATTATGAACATGTTAATGAGGTTTTCAATAAAGTTGATGTATTTTGTGTTTTAATTTTTTATGTAATGTACCTAATTCTTGAATACACTAGACTTCTTTACCTTCCAGGTTGTATTAAGTGTAACATTATGTAATAAATAAAGTATTAAATTGTAATAAAGTGTAGGGTTGTCATGTGATTTTTAAAGATGATAAATCACTCACATATGAGTTAATTTCATGATAACATTAGTTCAAACACCAATGTTTCCAACATAATATAATTGGTGGCACAGTTATTATCATGAATATGTAACTATATATGCAAATATGAGATAACTTCCCTATTAAATTTTTTGATTAAACTCAAACCAAGATGATATGCTTCACATAAATCCTCGAACAACACTCTATGCTCTAGAAAATGATGGATGAGACCAATAATAAACCCTTTTTCAACTAGTTAAAATCTTATTGACACTGATCTGTCTATAAAAAAGCATGATACTTCCTATTAGATGCTACTAATAGGTTTGTAATACAAGATAAATCAAACATAAACCTATGATAATATTTTTTGAGATAAAGGAAACTATGGACCTATGAAACATTATTGGGTGTTCACCAAGAAATAAATTCCTCGATCATTTAAGGACTGAATTCCACTCCCTACTGAGGTAAAATATACTAAAGAAAACACAACTATAACATCTAAAATTATCAGATGGATAACTTACCCTCTAGTTGATGGTGTTGAAGGTGTTTCAAGAAAACCCTATGATACTCGACATGTTCATATATCTTCAAATACATGATAATCTCATCTATGATAACTACCATGAAATGGTCTTGGAACTCATAAAAAATAGTTCATGAGTCCCATAAAAAATTTGTTCAATTCATAACACCAAATGACACAACTAAAAACTCAAATTTCCTATAACAATATCTAAAATCAGTCTTTAAAATTGTGTTGCTCATAGAAACTAATATTCATCAATTTTAATTATAGTCATTTATGGTTAAATTGGATAATTCACTTCGAGTTCAACATCTTATGATCATGTGAATTAGTCAAAACAAAGACTTATGGTAATAAGTATTAAACACCCCTAGATCAAATCATGATACTATTTTCCAAGGTCTTAATAATTTAATGACCTGAATACTATATCTATGCATAGATATTTGAAATTGTATTAATTCTCAAATAAATTACAGAGTTTGAGCAATTGAACCCACTACACTTTGTTCCAATGTTTGCTGATGGTGACTTGAGACTCTTTTTTTGTTTTATTGGTTGTTATATATTTTCTATTTTTTTTCTAAGTGCATATGAAAAAATAAACATTAATTGGAAATGTATATGATTAATAACATTCTAGTTAGTCTCAATTATAATCTTTCAAAAACTAGTACTTCATTTTTATGAATTTTTTAATCATAAAATCCTAACTTTCAAAAAAAATCAACATGGTTAACGAATCTAAAATCACTCGATCTATTTTTTATTGTGTTTTGTTTATAGCTATTATACCACTAAATTAGTTTTGTTTAATTAGATCACCAACCTTCCAAGTTTCTAAAAATGAAAGTTCATGGCATGTTTACAATTTATTCCTCTTTAGTTTGGGATCATTTATTTAAATTCCATTTTGTTTAGCCTAAGTATCTGATGTTAGATTTTAAATTTCATGTGATGGTTCCAAGAATATATGATCCACATGTATAAGTTTCATGTAATTATATTTAAGTATTATTTTCATTCAGACTACTTGTGAATTTCTTCTTAATTTTTTGAAGTTTTGGTTACATTAAACATTATATAATTTAATTATTTTTACACATGGAAGGCCATTAATCCTTGATTTATATAAAATGAGAAGTATTAGGTTCCCCAATTTATCACTAAGATGATTTCAGGTTATTACACTATAGAAAATTAGTAGTGTTTAATTGTTTTCCCACTATAAGTATAAATGCTTCATTCACCAAATCATTTTGAAACTACATTTATATTGTCAATGTCATTTCATCTATTCTTTATTTTCTTTAATTAATCTAGGAATTATTTTATAATTTAGTACCTGCATGAATTCTAATTTCATATAGTAATTACTCACACGATAACTGTTTTTATTATTGAAAAAAGAATATAGAATCCTATAAAATTCAGTTTTTATTTTTTATGATCGACCACTGATATTTTTTATCCAACTATGTGTATAATTGAATATTTTTTTTTCTATATTGGTTTTTAAGAAATGGTATTCTGTGTTGAAATTATAGCATACATTTTAAGAGAAAATTGAGGCATACCTACCTCTAAATTTGAAGAAGGAAAATAGTTCTCTATTGACAATGACAAAGACAAGATTAAAAGAAGAGCAGCCTAAAGTTTGGGGTGAGAAAGAGTATCCACAAGTAGACATTCATAATTTATATATATATATATATATATATATATATTTATTTAGTTTTTTATAAGATTAGTGTTTTGTAAAAATTTTAGTAACTATCAAAATTATAGATGTAAAGTTCAAAGAAGGTAATTCAGTCAAATCTAAAAATGCCATGATACCTCAAGTTGTTTTAAATATGTAAAGTACCTATTGGTTAAGTATTGAGGCTAAAAAATCAAATTTAAAAAATACAACGTAAATCATTTTATAAACATAATTCGTGAACAACTCTAGGGGATTTTTTATTTTACTTTATTTTAGTCAGAAACTCAATTATTTATGTTTATTAAACTTGAAATGATATATATGTTTTGTGTAATTAATCATCATACATATAAATGTCTAAAAGACGTTTTATTGTTTAAAAACCTGTTTTATATAAAAAATGTATACTTAATAAAAATTTATTATGCAAGAAACATTCTCCTACCAAAATTTCTTTCAGTTTTTATTATCAATATACTTATTTTAAAAAAAATAATGGGTAATAGTTTTTGAAATATAAACTATTTATTAAATATTTATTATGGTGTAATATTTTTATAAATTTTCTAGGAATTTATAGTTATATAATAGGATGTACCTCCAAATACACATTTCATCTCTACATTCACTCGATTCCAGATGTAACCACCACTAAAACTCACTCCTTTTCCACTCCCAATTTACTTCCACCTTCCTCATAAGAAACATCATCTCCCCATTCTCATCGATTTCACTGCCTCTTTGCTTCCCCATATTCCACATCACATATCCCATTGTTTTATCCTAAAAATTAAACCCCATTTCCCCCACTCTATCTTCCCTTCTCATTCCCATTAAACCATCAAACTCCTTCAAGTGACCTTGGATTTTTTCCCTAGGGGTTTCTCACATCACACTCAAATTTCCTCGCTTCACCCTACGATGTTTCCATTTCATCACAACACCCTCTTACTTTTAATTCCATGGTTATTTTATTAACTATGGTTTTCATCATTCTGATTAACAATGATTTTCATCAATACAGACATTCATCCACTGACAAATCCATGTTCTTTGCAACATCTAGGGTTCTTATAGTCTTTGATATCCCCTTCTTAGTTTCCATCCCCTATAAGTGATTCCTTCTATGACTCATACAAGTGAGTTGACTAAAAAATCCACCATATTATTTATTGATGTGGTCTTATTCAACTTGTAAAAAGTTTTACATGAATCAACTGATTCCAGGTTTACAGTTTGATGGTGTTTTAATTATTCCTTATAAATTTTTAAATGAATCTATTAATTCAATATTCCACTTACCAGTACCCTTTATTTTTTTTAATTTGACCCATTATTTTTAATTTATTAAGTGCCTATAATTAAGTGTTTTAATCTATCACAACTATTATACATTCGTTTCTATTAAATATTTGTTTTCCTTTTACACACTACTTGATCAATTAACACATAGAGTTTTATACTATAACTATATTATAGGTAAAAAATTATTCTTATTTCTCCCTCATGGTGGAAGGTTCATTTTTCCCTTGATATATAAGAGATATCTCTATTTTAAGTAACTATTTCAATAAAAGGTATCCATGTTACAGAAAATCTTGGTGTTTCGATAAACTCTTCAAGTTTGTATTGCCACTAGTATATCTCTATTTTAGATGAATACTGAAAATTGCTCTCCTAATAATGATCTCCAATTACCTAAGCTCTAATAAATATATTTTTTCTCCTATTATAGTTATTACATTTTGATCCTATTCTATTATGATTGTTTGAAATCATCATCAATTGAAACATGATTTATTCATGGTGTTATACTTCATCAATTTTTATAGGTAATTTGATTTGTTCTACATCAATGTTTCAGTATTTTATTCATTCCTTATTAATACAACAACTCTTTTATAATTTTCTTACTAATAATACTCAATAACAATTACATGATTTGGGAATTATAATTTACCTATAAATGATTATTTTCATTACAATGATCAATCTCTACATCAATGGTTGGTTCAGTCTACATAAATGTTTACAGATAATTTGGATCTGTCTACATCAATGTTTTGGTGTCTTATTCATATCTTATTAATAAAACATCAATTTTATAATATTTAATAACTTTGAAATAATTTGGGAATTTTAATATACCTATAACTATTTTTTTTAATTTTAATTATCAATGTTTACATGAATGTTTGGTTCAATTTATAATAATTTTTATATGTAATTTGGTACTATCTACATCAATGTTTCAGTGTTTGCTTCACTTATTATTAATATAACATCTATTTTATAATTTTCCTACTATTAATCTATAATAATTATGGCATGATTTGGGAATTATAATCTTATTATGATAATTATTCAATTATCATCTGGAATCTCTATATGTCCTACATTATATAATATGTATACTATTTATTTCAATTATTGTTAATATGTTATTTAGAATATGCTAACATTTTATTTATAATCTGCTATTTAATTCAATTATTGTAATCTATTATTTATCATCTGTTATTTATTTCAATTACTATAATATGGTATTTATGTGTCTTCTAATCTGCAATTTATGTGTCACCTAATTATTTATTTATGTTTATTTTATTTATGTATGAATCTTTATGTATTCATCAAGAAGTTGTTATTCAAACAATATTATATTTAATTATAATTTATGTAAAATTTGGTCAGTGTGTATATTAAACTATTTATGATTTTGAATCAATCCTTTGAATTTGATTATAATTTGTAATTTACAACTTTCTATATAATTTTTATAAATCACAATTTCTAATTCTGGATGCATTGATGTTATTCTTGTAACTCCATCTAAGCTAAAGAGACGTGTCTTTTGTGAACCTATCAGTAAGTAGTCCAGTGATGTGGAATGTGATATCAAATTGAAAATCATTGAGAAGAATACTTCTAAAAAAATCAGTGTATTAACTTGCTGATACAAGTTTCTAAATAGGACCAAACTTACAATGTGTCAAATAAATTCTATCTATTAACTGATATCAATAATGATTAGTTAGTTCCCTTATATGATTTAATGAAATAGAAGTTGTTGAGCCCATGAAAAGGATAGGTAATTCTATAAAGTATCTCTTGTGTTTAGAAAATAAGGTACATGCAAGGGATTCATATTTATCATCAAAATGAATATAATGGTTTAGAGTTCTTAAGGTATCATAAAATTTGAAACAGCTTCAGCCCTTACTAACTTAATTAATATTAATAATTCATTTATTATCAGACTGGATTATATGATAGTTAAAATTGATAACTTTACATTTTTATTAGTCTAAAATTTTTAGTTGAAACACCGATACATTTTATTGACCTTATTCTTTATGGTTTTGTGCAGTTTTAGACCATACATGTTCCCTCACATGCTAGGAAAACAATTCCTAATGTAAAAAAAACTTTTCATTTTGGATGCAATGTATTATTTTTTCTTCTAGAGGAGTGAAATGTTTCCATGAGATTATTTCCCTAAAAATTTTGTTTTCTCTTTATGATGAGTGGATCCTACTTAATTCTATATAATTTCATTGATCTAATTAGTGTTTAATGAAAGCTATTAAGGTAGGGATTTTATTTACCATCTTACATTGTAATTTTGTAGTAGTTTATAAAAATAAATAATACATATGTAGCAACATGCATTTGTAGCGTATTTATTTGATGTTCATTCTCAGTGTGTATTCTGCAGCATCATGAATTTATAGCATATATATTAGTGTGAATTTTTATAATATGTATTAGCAGTATAATTTTGAGAGTAAGAGATATGTTTTTTATGTTATCATTATGTACGGTTTATAAAAAAGATGCAATGGTAGTTATTTCTAAGTGTGAATTTATAGTAGTGAGAGAGGTAGATATAGGGGTGAGTCATAGATGAGGGGGTGAATGTTTTTTAGGGGATCAATAATCCTATGTTTATGATAAAAATAAGGTTTAAGGGGGAATATTTAAGGGTTTAGTGATCCTTCATGTATAATAACAAGGATAAAGGGGAAATCATTAAGGGTTCAATCATTGTGCATTTCATTCCTAAAAATATAGATCATTTTTCACTATAATTTTGAATTTGAGTTTTTCTACAGATTACTTTCATAAAACTATTCACATTTTTTTATTTTATAATGTTCATTACTTCTTTTGAAAACTTTCAATTTTTTAGTTGTATGTTTTAACCCACAATAATGAGTGGTTTTAAATGTGTTTTTTTCATTGCTTCCTTTAAAGTGTTGACATACCAAACATAATTGTGAATTCATTAATCAACAAAATTTATAATTATTTCCTACTGTATGTATTTTTGAAATTAAAAGGGATTAGTATGTCATGAAAGGAGTAAGGATTTTCCTACTTTTTCTCCATTATAGAATAACTCTATTTGGATATTGAAGTTATATGAATTTACCTTATTTCTTTTAATGATTCTATTAATTTATATCTTTTTTTGAAAGTATCTAATGTGAATTTTATTTTTTCATTTTCAAACTGTGGATTACTATGAAAATTTAGATTTACTACAAATAAATTTTTAACCATAATACTATATATGAAAATATGTTTGTTTAATCGGTTTTCTTTTTAAAATATGTGTTATATATAACTACATGAAATTTTTTCACATACTTAATATTAAAATGTGTTTAACCATACATCCCACATATTTTTTATGAACATTCCTTTACACATCCATCATCTACCATTCATTTTATGAATGTCTTATTACACATACTTATGTTCTATTCCCCCAAGTGTTTCATTAATTTATGCTAATTTTTTAAAAACTGTTTGTTATTAATATTTCTACACAACTACACATGCTTTCTACTTTATACCATAAAATCAAAGATTTTTCATTAAATACCTTTATATTTATTCTTAAAAAATTTCTTCAATCAACAACTTCTCACCCTAACATACCTGTTGTTTCTGAAAATAGTACATATATGGAAGCTCCAGGCACCACTTCGAAAAGAAGGTCATAATTTAAACAAACATTCTTAAATTTCATATATTTATTTATTTATTAATATTTTGATTCAATTTTATATATTTCAATTTAATGTCACTTTTTCTTTTCAATTTTATATGTTTTTAGGACATCAATACAAAATGGTTGGAAAAGGAAAACATTGCATTGCCGGTTTTTTATGGCATTGGTCGATTACAAGTCTAATGATTTTGTTTTGTTATAGTTTTTTTCCATCTTGATTGTTTCATCTAATAGGTTCACTTTCATATTTTATGCTAAAAATAATGTTTATGCTAGTTTATATTTACTAGATAGATTTTTTAGGGTACAATATAAATATACACATGCATACACATACTCATGGGCTGGAAGGATAGGTCATATCCCCCCCCAGGGAAAACTCATCCCACGAGCTGTTTTCATTACTTTATTATTTTGGCCCGAAGGCTCAATGGGAATAAAGCCCATTTATTAGCCATAGGGTTCAGAGCAACATCATGACTGCATCATCCATCATGTGTCACTGGGTTTGCATCATGCCTATGTCACTACCTATATAGTATTGTAATAGTACATGCGCTCATCAGGTCTTGAATGAAATGAATGATTATATATAATTATAAAGGTTATTATTTTTTATTATTACTTTATATTATTTGTTCATATTTTTTTATACAAGTTCATATTTGGTAACAAAATAATTGATTCCACTTAAATATATAGGTTCATATTTGTTCCTTATTATAGAAAAAATAATTTTATATTATTAAAAAAATTATAGAGGTTCATATATGTTCATATATCTTTATACAAGTTCATATTTGTTAACAAAATAAACGATTCCACCTAAATATACAGGTTTATATTTGTTCAATTTTTTCATATACAAATTCATATTATAATTATTCATTCATATCTATTTATATTTTTTAACTAGAATATACAAGTTCATATATGTTAATAATATTTTTTCATTTTTTTAATAGTAATCTTTTTAATATAAAAAATTTTCAATATGCATGTTTGAATATTTTTTTTGACTTAAATGTATAGGTGTATTGACAATAATTTTTTAACCTAAAACTAAATTATACTTGCTAAAACTTAATACTAATTTCTACCTGCCAAAACATTTGATAACAGGAAAAATCCACATCTTTTGGCATATAGAGAATATATGGGTAATAATTCAAATTATATTTGTTTTACATATAATCCAAATTTAAATGCTTTTCCACCACATTATCCTTTTACATCAATTTATAATTATTTTTTTATTTATCAATTGCAGTTCACTTAGATATGGGTGACCCCACCCATCTTTGACCTGAAAGCCTGAATTCCTTACATTTTTATCTATTTTTTGGATTACCCCCTATTTAGTTGGGTTGAGGGGGAACATTTTTACATGGCTCGTAGGCCTAGTAGGTGTATGGCCTAATACATGACCATGGAGGCACCAAAGACCCGACACCACTAAAACAGACCCTCCCAACATATTTAGAAACAATTAACCAAGCTCTCAACTTTTCAAGGTTGCATAGTTTGCATTGCCTCATACATAGATGCATGGTGCCTGGTACTGATGGCATAAGTCATAACCTCTCAGTCTTCCAATCTAGTAGCCCTATAAAGCTGATTATTGCTACTCTAAATCCCCTGTATTAGATCTGACTTGAGATATATTGAGGCCCACATATAAATCTTTCAAAGCCTATACACTTTTGAGTATGGAAACCCCAATTGTCGTTGTCGCTGAAACGGGACTGTAACCATTGAACGATACTACCACCGTTGGCTAATGACGTCGCCAAACTAGACTCACTCGACATCAACATCGCAAAACCTATCATTGTCACCGCAAAAACCCTCATTGTGGCAAGGTCTCACCACCATCACCTAAGGATGTCGCTGAACTAGACGACTGACGTCATTGATGTAGAAAGCCCGAATGAGCATGCCATCGAATTGTCGCACCCCCACTAAGGTCCACCTCTGCATCATGTCGTGGTTTGTGTCGTGAAACGAAATCCCCCCAGAAATTTGTATCTATTGGGACTCGAACTTAGGCTTTTTGGTGCGGGGTTAAGGGGTTGATTTACCACTAGGCTACAACCCAACATCCCCACCCATCATAGAATATATTGAGGTGTTCATTTTATTTTTTAATGAAACAATTAAAAAAATATGGTTGTAAACAAACCCATAATTTTTATTATTATGTTCCAACATTATGTCTCTATATGAATTATGTATTCATTTAATCTTTATAATTTATTCAGTTTATTAATTATTAAATTTCAATAATGGGGTTTTTAAAGTATATAGAGTGTTTTATTTACTGGATTTGTGATAAGTATAAGCTTTACATATTCTTCAATTTAGTATGTGACAAGTATTTATTATTGATTATGTTTATGTTTATTCATCATGATCTAACATGAACTATTACTAAATAGTATGTATTCAAACAGTTTTGTTACTCACTGAGAAGTTTGAATGACTGCCATAAAATTTTTGTACATGAGTATATTGCAATTTTTTGACAAAAATATTTTTTCCCACCAAAAACACAACTTTTATATGCCCTGATTTTATATCTATTATCAAGGCATTTTATGAATTTATTTTCAATTTTATTGATTTCTCATAAAATAAAAAATGATTTCCTCTAATTTCTATAGCCACTTATTTAGTCGAACATATATGTCACTACTATAAATCAGGTCTTTAACAATGTCGAAAAAAGGGTTTTTATCAGTGCTTCAAAAGCATTGATATTGTGTTCCAGCATTATGTCTGTATATGAATTTTTTATTCATTTAACCTTTATTAATTATCCAGTTTATTAATTATTAAATTTTAGTAATGGGTTTCTTAAAGTATATGGAGTGTTTTATTTACTAGATTTGTGAAAATTATAAGCTTTAAATATTCTTCAATTTAGTATGCGATAAGTATTCATTATTGATTATGTTTATGTTTATTCATCATGCTCTAACATGAACTATTATTGAATAGTATGTATTCAAATAGTTTTGTTACTCGCTGATAAGTTTGAATGATTGCCATAAAATTTTTGTACATGAGTATATTACAATGTTTTGACAAAAATAATTTTTTTCACCAAACATGCAACTTTTATATACCCTGCTTTCACATCTATTATCAAGGCATTTTATGAATTTATTTTCAATTTTCTTGTTTTATTAGAAAATAAAAATTGATTTCTTATGATTTCCACAGCCACTTATTTAGTTCAACATATTAATATGCCACTACTATAAATCTGGCCATTAACAATGCTGATAAAATGGTTTTATCAATGCTTCAAAAGAGCTGATATTGCAAGGGATGTTAAAATCTAACATTTAGCAGTGCTAAAAAACGTTGGTAAAGGCATTCTTTATCAACACTTTTTTCAGCGTTGTGAAAGGTTGTCTTTAATATCACTTTTTTTTAGCGTTGTTCAAAAAATTGAAAAAAGATATTTTTAACGCACCGCCAGCACCACCCCCTTCCTCAATGCTAGAAGGCTACCCCAAATAAATGCGCGCACCTAGATTCGATCCTAAGACCTCCCTTATGATACTACATGTTCTTTACCACTATGTCATGCATGTTTTGTTGCATATTTAATGACTTTTTTATTTATTTGTATATATTTTGTAATGTGTGATATATATATATATATATACAATTATATTTATTTAAATACTATATATATATTAATACACACATATATGTATATATAAAAATTATATATACATATTATTGCATTTTTTTAAGGTAAATAAAATGGATAGTTTTTTACTTAATAAAATGAATAATAAATATTTATTTTATATATTTTAAAATACATTTTTACGTAAATATGTTGATATATGTATTTATACAAGTGATTTGTTATAAGAAAATATGCATATATTTAATAATAAATAAAACTACATTATGAAAATGATAAAATTTCAAAACAATAATATCAATATGAACATAATCTTGGAGAATAAATTTAGTCTCCACTGAAAACAGACAAAAAGACTACCTTCAATGAGGTTGAAATTTCATCGATTGTTAAAAAATTGGGGTACCCCGACTAAACACTCGGTTTTGAAGGCATTCAAAGCCTTTTTTGGGCTTGAAAAATGTGATTAGGGTTCCCTTGGTCACCAGGTCGCAGACCTCATCACAAGCTTTGATTTTATATATGGTAGAGTCTAAATAGACATTCAGATCAAAAGTTATGGTTGTTTGAAATTTAAGTTACGTATTCAACTTATTTTAATTCTTTTATTAATTTTTTGAATTTTTATCTTCAAATTGTTATTAAAGGACTATTAATCAATAATAATTAGAAAATTATTAATTAATAATATTTTTCTAATTATTTTATAAGTCATTTTCACTAAATATCTTATATATTAAGTGTAAATGCCTATTTAGGCTTATCTAAAACATATTTTAAATATATTTATATTATATTTATATCAATATAAATATAATTATATATTGATATATTATTTTTAATGATTTTTTTAAATATACTCTTTATCAGCGTTAGTAAAAAAGCACTGATAAAGGAGGGTCTTTATCAACGCTTCTAAAAAAACGCTGATAAAGACCCCCCCTTATCAGCACTTTTTTTAAAGCGTTGTTGAATGCCTTGTTTTATCTGTGTTGTTTTACTTGCACTAATAAAGAGACCCATTTAACATTGTTTTTTTTTTGCGCTATTAAAGACTCATTTTTACAGTGTAATAAAAACATTGTTAAAGATGCCCTTTAACAATGTTTTTTCTAGCGTTGACAAATATAATCTTTAACGGCACTGTTAAAGCTTTATCACTATATAAACCCAGTTTCGTAGTAGTGTATTTAGTGCATATTGAAAAATTTATTTCTACGCCCAAATGCATATTCAATTGTCTTCTAGAGAGTTCTTCACCATACTAAGATTACACTATCTATATCATTCAAGTATTCATCCTAATTAATGCATGGGAGATGTTTGTAAACCTACATTAATATTTCCTCCAATATAGTTCATTTATCATAGCCCAAACATCCTTCAATAATGGTTCATGTCCTATTAACACCTCAAATTCCACTTTATCATTCTTCCTCAATGAATGATTGTTATCTTCTTGTGCACCTAAACCATATCCTCTTATGTATAAACATGTTGTATAAAGAATCTCTTTTTTCTTTTTTCTTTTCTATAAGAGACGCATTTAAGACATGTGTCATATGCTTTCCATTCTGGATAATCCAATGGATTTCAGATCATCATTACATGATTCCACATTGTTATGCACAAAGTAATCTTCTCTTCGGATATACTATATCATAAATGGTGACATCAAAATTTCTCTCTGTTTTACGACAATCATTACTGCTGATTTTCTACATTTCCTTTGTCACAAGTCTGTCCACTATAGTTGCAGCATGGGACATGCCAAATCACTACTGGCATGCTGAGTTGGTGGTGTATACAACTACCTTACCACTTTTTATATACATTTTTAATATATTTCGAAAAGGAATTAAAATCTTCAATAATATTCGTCCACAATAAAAGGAATTAAAATATTTCCTATAAATTATTTAGCATGTAATATAGAACTTTCGGTATTACTGTGTAGGAGTATGTGTGCTATTATCATTCAAATTGTTCTCCATTTATAGCTGCACTATGACCATTCAATACTATTAAATATATTCTGCAGTTTAGATTCCATTTTTATAATATAGTTGTCTATAGTTATGTACATATACCCTGCATTGATACTTGTTCTACATAACATATCATGTATAATTCAATTATTATTTTTATATGGATTCATTTCAGTTTGAATTTCCATACTTTCGAATGGAACATGACATTAAATTATGCAACTGATTGATGAATATGAATTAAGCATTCGAAATTATTGCAAATTTATCTCCTTTTAGTCTATGAATTTTGTCAGGCATTTTACTTAACATATTATTTGTAGAGACATTTAGAACATGAATTCGACCAAGAAAGATTTGATATAGGTAAAGAAGTCAACACTAAATTCAACAGAGACAATCCAACTTTAGAAGATCTAAAAAATCAGTTCAATGAACATCAATGCAAGATGAAAATGAAAATTCAATAGACTAACCAAAAGTCTATTATTATGTTCAACTACTTATTTGTGTTTCGGTTTTGTTTTATGTATCAACTATTATTTATATCTATGTTTACTTTTCTTCTTTTATTGTATCTATTTAAATGTTTTAATAACTCCAAATTATGAGCGTGTATGTAAATTTTTAATTAATGGATTATGGTGTGCAGATGGACATATCGATACTAGTTGCATTTCAAGACCATTCAAATTTTCAAAACTCCATTGTATATTATTTATATAAACTAATTTTCCGTATTTATTACAGCTCAGTGGGTGAGGGTGCAAAGGAAACAAGCTATTTCCCCATATTTTAATGGACCGTACAGCCCAGTTCGATCTACCACTGGCCTACTTCCCAAAGCCCAACCAGCAACGTTCCCCGTACTTCTGAAAACTCCCGCCCAGCGGTCTGTGAGCGCTGCGGACACTGCGCAGCATGACTCGCCTCAGGGAGATGAAGAGGAAAACCACGAGGAAATCCGCTGCAGAGAGCTTTCTGGAATCACCTTTGCTTCTGGGCACGCCGCCCGTCTCTCTACACGAGAAGCCGACAATCTCCCCCACCGGACTCAACTTCGATCTCGACGCGCCTTCCAAGGCGAGGAAGTTTACACCAGCGGTATCGCCGAAGGGGACGGGGATTCCGTTGCCTCAGAAAACTCTGACCGCAATTTCGGACATGAGGGACTGGGCATCTTCCAGTGTTTCCTTTATCAAACGCTGGCTCGATTTGTCTCACTCCGAGATCCTCAAGGACATTGAGTCTTCTCAATCTCGTCTCCGCAAGAGGTTCAAGGTATTTCAGTGATTCTTGGATTCTTCAAATTGAGGTCTGATTCAGATGTCTCGTTAGTTTTGCCTGCTTAGTTTTCCGTGTCTCTGTATCAGTTGGCCGGATCGTTGTTTTTATGTGCACTCACTTGGAATGTGAATAAACGTAAGGTGTTTTTTTATTTTAATTCACTTCAGGAGGAACCGCAGCGCCCCACGGTGCCGCGCTGCGGAGAACCGCGACCCGCATAGGGCGGGCCGCTCCAGCGGAAGAACTGGCCGGCTCGATGCCGCCAGTTCGAGAAGTCGGGGGGCTGCTCCCCCCTGCACCGGCTCGACCGGTTGGCCGAGCCGCGGGCCGCACCAACCGGACCGCGCCCCGCCAGGCCGCACTGAGCCAGGCCGCGCCAAGCCGGGCCGCGCCGAGCCGGGCCGGGCCGCGCCTCACCGGACCGGACCGCGCCCTTGAGCGGGTCGGGACGCCTACCACGGGTCGGGCCGATCCCCACCGGACCGGGCCGCGCATTTTCGGTCCAGGCCGACCCCTTAGCTAGGTCGCACCCGCCGAGCCGGGACGGGCTGACTCGCCAGCCCATCGGGCTTGACGGGCTGGGCCCGTTTCACTTAAACTTGAATAACTTCATGATTGTGCGTCCGATCGACACGCCGTCTGCGGCACTATGACCCTCGCGATGAAGCGACCCTTTTGAGATACTCTAAATGAGTTTTGGACGACTTTGGAAAAATGGTCGGGTTGGTTCGAAATCGAAACCAACCGGGCCATCAGAGCAGAAACGCTTATAACTTAAGGACTGGACGTCCGATTGATGTGCCGTCAACTAAGTTGGTTTCCTTTTGATGAGACGGTTCTTTTGGCATACTCCACATGGAATTCAGATGAGATTGGGGTATGGTCAGGTTGGTTTTACCTTTAAAACCAACCGGGCCCCTAGAACGGAAAAACCAATAACTCACAGACCGGGCGTCCGATTGACGCGCCGTCTATTGCGTTGAGACCCCTATGATGAGACGGTCCTTTGTGATACTTCTACGTGGG
Organism: Viscum album; assembly: GCA_963277665.1. NCBI lineage: Eukaryota > Viridiplantae > Streptophyta > Magnoliopsida > Santalales > Viscaceae > Viscum > Viscum album. The sequence continues at coordinate 1,531,113,079 of OY728161.1, read as the reverse complement.
ACTTCGTGAAACCTAGAGTATTGGCTGGAGGCTCGTGGAGCGGACCCTCCCGGTGACGAGCGAGCAGATTGCAGAGACCTAGAGCTGGCTGCGACTGCAATGACTACGATACTTGGATCCTACGTGGGTTCGGCAGCGACAACTACTGTACTCGGATCCTATGTGGGTTCGACAGCGATGACTACTGTACTGTGATCCTGCGTGGGTTCGGCAGCGACGACTACTGTACTCGGATCCTGCGTGGGTTCGGCAGCGACGACTACTGTACTCGGATCCTGCGTGGGTTCGGCAGCGACGACTACTGTACTCGGATCCTACATGGGTTCAGTAGCAACGACTACTGTAGTTGGCTCTTACGTGGGTTCGAAAGTGAAGACTACTGTATTTGGATCCTATAAGAGTTCGATAGTGATGACTACTGTACTTGGATCCTACGTGGGTTCGACAGCTTAGATGAATCAGTAACTACAACTGATCATCTTTATCGCTATACGAAAGATGTATACCTATATGAGCTGAGTCTTGACTTTCAATCATTATCATCGATGTGATTGACTGTACTTCCTGTGTGGACTGGGTTGTTCTCGAGCTCGAGAGTTGGAGCCGAACTGTGGTTGATAACTTAGGTATATGTATGGACATATACCTATGTAGGGTTGGCTGATACTTCGTGATTGTATCTTTTCATTGTGGTTTATCCTTCGTGGATTATGGGAGACCTTCGGGGGTATCGGGGTCCCTACTGAGTATTGTTATACTCACCCCTGCATGGGCAATGACCACACTATGTTGTGTTGGATGCAGACGATAGACAACGCTGATCGTGATAGAGACTTGTAGAGCTAGACGGTACCCAGAGGTGGACCACTTGGAGGGACGTACACAGAGCGGAAGGACGGACCCGAGGTACCGAGGAGACCATCTGTACCCACCCCTCAGGTGGGAATCCCAGAGGATGACTCAGTGGTTTCTTCTATACTTTACTACTGTTGTACTAGACTTTCAGTTGTACTGAACTTACTGTTGGGCTTGTATTTCCGGTCCCTTTCTTTTCAGCGCTTACTTCTGTATACATTTTTACTTTGTGCTTACTTCTGTTGCATACTCTATTGTGTTTTTTTACTATATAAAGGCAATGTCTTCCCTTTTTATCCGGATTTACGCCTTTGGTTCTAGTCGTCAGCCCCTGACCTATGGAAGGCGGGCATGGGGTAGTCACAACACGGGCCCTGAGGATGGGTCGTGACAAATTGGTATCAGAGGAGTCGGTTCTACTGCAGAACTTAGGACTCTGATCTTTTCTTTCTGTGAAGTAATAGTGTTAAGATTACCAAGTGTGGTTTTCAGTTCAGGGAGTCCAGTGTTGGTGCAACGGCCGAGGTATCCGTACACCAGGACCCTGACTACTGATTTCCGACTTAGTGCACGAAAACACCGATTGCGTGTGTGTATAAAAAGTTTTCCTTTAAGTCAGCTCAAACTAGGTCAGCTCACCAGGAATAACCATTTGATCATGGAGCACCTAATTTTTTTCAGGATGTCTTCACCTAGTCAGTCAGTGCGGATTCTGAGTGAAGATTGTGATTGTAGCCCACCGAGCAGCGAGGCCTTGGAGCAGGGCCCCATCACAGCGGAGGCACCAGTGGTACCAATACCCGTTGGGCCACCGATACCACCAGCCCCAACAGCGGAGGGTGCACGCCACTTGAGCGCGTTGCATGGGTTCTAGTGACAGAGGCCTCTGAGTTTTCGAGGCAAGTCATATTTTCATACGGCGGGGTACTGGTTGGAGGTTGTAGCATGTGTTTTCCACACAGTTGGGACACCCACTAACTTGATGGTGCACCTAGCTGTTAGTCTCTTTCAGGGAGCAACTGAGAGGTGGTGGAGCCTTATGCTCCCGTTTTACGATGAGGTGACCCTCACCTGGGGAGACTTCGAGGGTCTTTTCAGGGCGGAGTTTGTACCAGCAACTCTACGCTCTGTGCGGGCACATGAGCTACTACTCTTTCCGCAGGGCTTTCCGACCATAGAGGAGTCTTCTGCAGCCGGCAGTAGACATATGACACAGAAGTCCAAGCGGAATAGGCCAACAGGTGGGAAACCACTTGATACAGGTTTGGTTGTGCGAAGAACACGAAACAGAGCCAGCTATATGAGGAGCATGATATGTTATGCATGCGGCGGGCATGATCACAAGGCTCGAGACTGCCAACCCATCCTGAAAATGAGCAACATGAAGTAGAGGGTCCTTCCAGGAAGAGGCATATGTTCGACCGTGGAGGTCTTCCAGGAGCAGGCGGACGTGGTAGAGGATCTGGTCGAGCAGAAAACAGACATGAGCGGGACTAGATCTAGTCATGGAGGCCTTTGTTTATGACGCTTCTAGCTTCGTTGATGTCGTTGTTTGTGGATTCTTGTGTCTTTGTACTTTGAACTGCAGTAATGAAAGACACTTTTCCTTGTGACGTTTGCTTTCCTGCCTTTTTGTGTGATGGATACTGAGAGGTTCCAGTTAAAACCGTTGAGTTGACCCTCACGTTCGAGATTCCTACTGGAGGAGACCCAGTGAACACCCAGTGATGCTGACAGTGTCACTCAACCCTAGGAGGTGAGAGCAATGGTTGGATTTCATAGTTGTAGGGTTAAGTCCTTACGACGTCGTCCATGGCATGAATTAGAACCGTTCATGATAGGATCGACTGTATTAGGCAGTGGGCGTGGTTTATCCAGGGGATGAGGCCAGATTTCTCTTTTTGGCAAAGGAGAAATCTTAGCAGCTCTTGTAGGATGTACTATTGTACCAGTTGCACTATAGGAGGAGGTGCTGAGGGAGTTCCACACTTCCCCTTTAGCGGTACATCCAAGAGTGGCGAAGATGTATCAGGACCTTAGACGACAGCATTGGTGGCCGAGTATGAAGAAGGTTGTAGCAGTGTTTGTATCATGATGCCTCACTTGTCAGAGTAGCTGGTCTAGTATCCTACGTGGGTCCGAAAACTTAGCTGGACTAGTATCCTATGTGGGTCCGACAGCTTAGATGAATCAGTGACTGCATCTGATCATCTTTATCACTTTACGAAAGATGTATACCTGTGTGAGTTGAGTCTTGATTTTCAATCATTACCATCAGTGTGATTGACTTCTTTCCTGTGTGGACTGGGTTGTACTTGGGCTCGAGAGTTGGAGCCAAACTGGGATTGATGACTTAGGTATATGTATGGGCATATACCTAAGTAGAGACGATAGATACTTCATGATTGTATCTTTTCTTTGTGGTTTATCCTTCGTGGATTCTGGGAGACCTTCGGGGGTCTCGGGGTCCCAACTGAGCATCGTTATACTCACCCCTGCACGAGAAATGCCTGCACTACGTTGTGTTGGATTCAGATGATGGACAACGCCGATCGTGGTAGAGACTTGTAGAGATTGAAGGTACCTGGAGGTGGACCACTTGGCGGGACGTACACGGAGCGGACAGACGGACCCGAGGTACCGAGGAGACCATCTGTACCAACCCTTCAGGTGGGAATCCCGGAGGATGACTTAGTGGTTGCTGCTTTACTTTACTGCTGTTGTACTAGACTTTTAGTTGTACTAAACTTACTGTAGGGCTTGTATTTCCGACACCTTTCTTTTCAGCACTTACTTCTGTATACAGTTTTACTTTGTTCTTACTTCTGTTGCGTACTCTGTTGTGTTTTTTTACTATATAAAGGCAATTCCTTCCCTTTTTATCGGGATTTATGCCTTTGGTGCTAGTCGCCAGCCTCTGGCCAATGGAAGGCAGACTTGGGGTAGTCACGGCACGGGCCCCGAGGACGGGTCGTGACAGTTAAGCAGGGGTGGTTGAATCCACTTTACAATTTTATTATTTTTTAAAATATGTTGTTTCTTATAATATTATTTATCAATTATAATGTATTTTTTTTATCATACAATTATTTTAAAGATAATTTTTTCATTATAGATCATAAAAATTTATTTATTTTTATTCTAATTTTATTTTCTTTAACTAAATTTAATTTTTATTCATAAAATATTAAAAGTTATTTTTTTTATTGTGGAGTCCCATGTTGAAAATAAAAAACTTGAAAATATATAACTAAATCTATAAAATGAGAGTTGAGTGAGTTAGAATCCCACATTTAAAGATTTTGCACAACTTAATCAAACAACTCTTATAAAAACGAGGTTGATAAGTGTTTTTTTGATAAAATAATATATATTACAAATAGTTTTTAAAGTGTTAAATGTATATTTAGTTTTTTCTATTTCACACACATATAAAATATATTAGATATTAGAGGTATGATTACAATAAAGAACTATCTTAATCAAACCACTCTCATATAAAAAGCGGGTATGATAAGTATTTTTTTTGATAAAAAATATATATCACAAATATTTTTTAAAGTGTTAAATGTATATTTAGTTTTATATATTTTTGATACATACCCACACATATAATATTTGATATTAAGGGTATAATCATAGACACCTCACATCCAAAGGTCGGAAGTACGGTTTATAGCCTTCCAGAGATTACCCACCCATCAAACTGCATTTATGTATATATTATAGGCTTGTATATCCTATTATTCAGGGAGGTCCAAATGCCCACTTTCATTTGGCCCAAAACCCATAATATCCGCTCAAAGTCCCAATAACGCCTCTCATGCCTTGTTCATTAGCGAAGACCCCCACCTAACACTTTTTTTTGATTGTCACCCGCCTGAAATTTGGGCCGTATCTTCACTGTAGGACCCCTGTGCAGTTGTTGTGAACCCGCCATCCCATGAAGACCCCTGCGTACCTGAAGCCCCTGTGTTGAAGTGATGTCGTCTGTCAAACTCCACCCCAAGGGCGTCGTTGTGCCACCGCTTCAACATTGTCACTCGTGCATCATCTAGTGTTAGCACAATTCATCATTGGACTTGTTCCACAAACCTATCGGTGTCCCATACCAGTGAGCTGAGGTAATCGCACCCGTCAGCATCCCATATCACTGACAGTTGCCATGGGATTTTCACCCCATCAGTATCCCATGCCTCCAACATCTTCTTGAGAGTCCTGCAACTATTGATGAATAATAGTTGTCTTTGCCACTATCCTAGGTCACCGTCATCCATCCAGACCCACCCACAACCCTGCTGTTGATCTTACCTACACCACAACCATAGGTCATCGAAGGTCGCAGTTGCATCCTCCAATCGCATTGTTCCTGATGGCGCAATCCCTCCATCATCTCTTGCATCGCTAGCCATCAAGATTTCCCCTAATAAGTTGGGGGCTAAATATTACTGTGGGTGGGATATGAACCCTAACCACCACATCAGATTCAATATTATGGGGCACCTTAACAACTAAATTGTAACTTTCAGTTACCTTATTTCATATATTCCTTGACCCTTGTTTTGATCTTCTTTAAGTTGGGTCTTGTTTTGGGGTTGTTTCGAGAAAATTTGGATTTTTTTTGGAAGCCCAAGGGGCTATGCATGGTTAGTGCACGATTAGGGAAAACCATACAGTTTGGCCCAGTAAACTATGCGCCTTGTTGTGAGCCACTAGAAGGGGGTGCACAGTTTGTCCAAACCGTGTGACTAGCCCCTCCAAACCGTGTAACCTCAGACAATGAGAGTTTACACGATCGGTGTATGGTTTGTCAAAATGTGAACCATCATAAGAGAAATTGTGCACTCAACCACTAGGGGCACACAATCAGGGCACACAGTTTGTCTAACTGTGTCCCCACCCAACAAACCATGCACACGAGTTCTATTTCCTCCAAAATTTTTATTAAAAATCTTGAACCTCCCGTTTAAGATGCCTAATCAACCCATTCAACCCTAACTAAAATTCCTTGGTTGTGAAGGCTCCCAAGAGGCCATTTTGGCTCCTCAAACCCATTTTATTAGTGGATCGAAGCATCGTTGATCTTGTTCGATCTTCTCTGGGTAAGTTTATTTCATCTTGTGTGGTTTCTTCTGATCTATCTTTCTCTCCTACTTAGAGAGTGATGAATTATCATGTTTTTGATGGATCTAAAATCATTTTGGATGGATCATGATTCTAAGTTGCGTTTCTTGATCTCTTACGACTCTTTCTTCATTGGCGATCTCGTTGCAGGTGTTGTCTTTGAACGTGTGATAAAAGGGAGGTGGTTCCATATTGCTTTTCCCTATGATCAAAACCTGAATTTTCTTGATTGATTTGAAATGAGTTTTTAATTGTTTTAAAAACCCTAATTTGAAATTATTTGACGAGTGATTTGAAATGGCATGGAATTTGTGAAAACCCTAACTTTAATGGAATTGAAATGTGGGGTGAATTTTGGGGAAATTATGGCATGATATTGAAATTGATTTGATCAATTGATTTGATGTTGACCCTTGAGAAAAATTCCTTAAAGTGGAAAAATGATTTGAAATGACATGAATTAATGAGAACCTCTATTTTGGTATTGAAACGAGAAAGACTTGTTGAAAACTAAAAATTGGGCAATTGTTTGAATTGATTTGAAATTTTTGAATTGCCCATGTTTGATTGATTGATTGTTTGAAGCACATGTTAGCCTAGGTAGTTAGTGGTAACTAGGACAAGCACACTAGGATGTTTCCTCCCTAACAATGGATTGATGATGACAACTGAACTAATACAACTGTGGCATGGCTTCCCCGGATGGGTTCTTCTATGGGGGTGTAGGTTTCCCATGATGGGTTCCCCTATTGGGGTGTATTTGTGTGTGAACACTTGACTAGATTTGGGATCATTATTGATATGCGCGAGGATCCTATTACCCAAAAAATTGACTTATCGTGGGGATTTCGTACATGGTTCTTTGCTATGATTTGTTGACTTGATTACACATGTCGTTGATTATTGAACTGTTTTATTCATGCCAAATTTTCTATATAAGTTTTTTACATAAAATGTTTATTTAATCAAATTTTGATATATCTTTCCATCGCTTTTAAATGTGAAAACATGTTTTGGTTTAAAACATGTGAATGAAATACCATGCCTTGTTTATTTAAATTGAAAGCATAATTGAGTTAATTTTTATGACATTGATTGTGAAACACTTGGGGAGACCCTACTGGGATTTATATCTCACACCTGCTTTTTACTTTGATCGTTTGTAGACTTTCTTATGCCAGACCTGAGCAAAGGGAAAGCGTCACTTGGAGGTGGTGGATGTTCTTGATTTTTGGGACCGTGGAGTGATAATGGTGACTGATGGAGATGTTTTCCACTTTTTACACATGATTTTCTGAGACTTTTGTCCGGTTAATGTTGTAGTTTCCTTTGTGATGTTTATCTATCTGTTCAGGTACTATTTTTCCTATTTGTTTCTGATACATCTCCTTTTGGAGTGTTGAGCATGCTGACTTGTATCTTTTATCTTCTGCTATTTTTGTGGAAACTCCTTGATCTTGTATGATTCCATGCTCTAGTCGTCAACCCGTGGGGATCCGGAATGCATTTTGAGCTATGTCATAGAGGGCTCAATTATCAAGGTATCAGGGTATCTAGGCTGGTTCGTGACAAAGTGGTATTAGAGGTTCATCTTAAGTATCTTTCATTGATGTTAGTTTGCACTTTGAAATGTATTAACAAAACCTAGGAGGTAGTTGCGAGCGAGTGTTTGATGACCTCTCATCGTAATGAACCTTAAGTCACCATGGGTGTTTGGGAAAAGTGTCTTTTGAGGAATTTTCTGATCATATTATATTCTTTTCTTTACCTTTGACCTGAGTTTGTTGAAATCCCAATATTATTTTTTCTACCCAATGGAATTGATATTCTTGTATCTTTGTTCGATGAGTCCATTCTGATGCCTTTCGTGTTGACTGTTGATGTTGTGTATCATTATGCCTCCGAGAAGATGTGCAAATAGGTCCTAGGAGGAAGCTGTTGGTGAACCACAACAATAAAATACTCCAGTGGACTAGAATCTTGTTGAGATGGTGGTGTGGACTGTCCACGATTTAAGACAAGTGTCTACACTCATTCCCGTTCAGGCTTCAGTAGTGGAACTTTTAAGGGATGAATCTATTGTTCATGCTCAAGAGTTACTCTGTCAGAAGCCACATGCTTTACAAGGCTCTAACGATCCTCAAGTGGCTGAGTACGGTTGAGAAAGATAGAGATTATTTTTGAATTTATTGAAATGACCAATGCTATTAGGGTGAAATGTGCTAGTTTTAAATTGGAAGGGATTAGCAGAAGATGGTGAGATTCAATGGTGATGAAAAATAAGCATGAGAGTTTGGAATAGAAAGACTTTTGAGTTATTTTCATCGACCAGTTCTATCTAGAATCTATGGTTTTAGTGAAATACCTATAATTTATCAAACTCTAGTAGGATGACATGACTTTGACTCAGTATGCAAACTGTTTTGCTGAGCTTGTTTAGTTTTCTCCCGAGGTGGTAACCAATGAGAAGCTGAAGACTTAAATATTTGAGATGTGTTTTCGAATTGACATTTGAAATCATGTTTTCCTACTGAAGTTGGCTTCTTGTGCTGATGTGCTGGATAGGGCGTTAATGGTTGAGCCTGACCTGGATGGTAATTTAGGGTTAATGAGGGTAAATTTTTCTCCTAGTGGCAGCTTTGTGAGTTCCTTTAAAGGAAAGAGGAAGCGTTATGAGTCTCAAGGTGGTTCTAAAGAGTAGAAATATTCCAGACCTCCTGTAGTGCCTGACAGAGGTCCATTGAATTTATTTTAGTGCAACAAGGTTGGGAAATTGAAACGTGTTTGTACTGTGGCGCCAACGATCTAAAGATCTTTTGGTCACTCAAGAAATTTATAGAAGTTTTTCTATTTCTTTTTTGTTCCGTACTGTGGCACAAGATCACCATCTCCAAAAAGAACTTTGGTCAAAATCAGATGCTTCAAGATCTAAGGGGTTCCAGCCACATGCATTCGGAACGAAGCTTCTTCACACAATGGAAGAGTTTCCAGTAGAAGCTGATACTGGTCCAACAACTATGAGTGGTTCCATCACTATAGCTTCATCTTTAGTGGCTGCTTTGTTTGATACTGGTGCATCTCACACATTTATATCAGATCGTATTGTGGACCTGCTAAATATTCCTATGGAGATTTTGTATTATGTGATGAATATTACTACACTCCTCAGAATGAAGAGAGAGCATGGTTTCTATTATCTGCCTAGTGTTTTCTATTTATCAAGAATCGAGCTTACTTGGAATTTTCTGATTCTCGACATGAAACCACTTGACATCATCCTCGAGATGGATTGTATGATTGCTAACTAGGAAAGAATTGACTGTTATTTTTAACAATTATCCTTTACTACAATCGATGAGTTATGCCGAATATTTTAGGGATAATGGGAATCAAGTTCGAGTAGATTCATATCATCTTTTCTTGAGTTGTTCTGGGTAATAATGGTGTTTTTTTTACTTAGAGCAAGAATATTTCGGCAATGATCCCCCTCTGGTCGTCATCGAGTTTCCTGTTGTGTTTTCTTTTGATTTCTCTAGTTTTCCACTGGTAAGAGAGGTACAGTTCTCTATTGATTTAATATTGTTTATTCATTCGGTAACTATTCCTTTTTTACTATATGAAACTGATATAATTAAAATTGTTAAAGAATTAGTTGGATGATATGTTAGAGAATGGTTTTATACGCCCGAGAGTGTCACCTTGGGCGACACAAGTTCTCTTTGCGAAGAAAGCTGATGGAACACTTTTTCTCTTCGTTTATTATCAAATACTAAACCGAGTTACGGTAAAGAACAAGTATCTGTTACCACAAATTGATGATTTCCTTGATCGGTTGAAAAGGGAAAATTGGTTATTAAAGACTGATCTTCGATCTTGTTATCACCAATTCAGAATAAAAGAACACAACATTCAAAAGATCACTTTTATAAGTAGGCATGACCATTATGAGTATCTTGTCATGACATTTGGTCTAACCAATGATCCTATAGTTTTTGTGGATTTAATGAATAATATTTTCCATGAGTACCTCAACTTTTTCATAGTATTCTTTGTTGATGGAACCTTGGTTTACTCCAAGACTAAAGAGGATCATGTGTATCACTTGAGAGCAACCCTAGAGATCTTGAGAGATCGCATACTTCATGAGAAGCTTTCAAAATTTAATTTATGGATTCAGGAATTGAAAATTTTAGGACACATAGAGTCAGAATATGAAATATTAGTCAATCCTAAGAAGGTGGCATGAAATAAACCACATAATGTTTTTCAGATACAAAGATTCTTGGGCTTGGTGGGTTATTACTACAAGTTTGTTAAATATTTCTTGAAGATGGATTCTCCAATGACTGCTCTCACATGGAAGGTAGTGACATTTTTGTGGATTGTAAAAAATTTAGAGTTATTTTGTTGAGTTAAACGCCTTTTGTCTTTTGCGCTAGTGTTGACTCTTCCAGAGGTTGGATTGGGCAATGTGGTATTCTGTGACATAATAGGTTTGGGTTTGGGATGTGTTCTTATGAAGAGTGATCACGTGGTAACCTATGGATCCAGACAGCTTAGGTTACATGAGAAGAATTATTCGACCCATGACCTCGAGCTCTCAGCTGCGATGCATGCTTTTAAGAGTTAGCGACATTACCTTTTTGGAGAAAGGTTTACCATTTATTCCGACCAAAAAAGGCTAAGTTACTCCTTCTATCAAAAATATTTGAACCTTTATCATAGGCATTGGGTGGAGTACCTATAATATTTTGATTTTGACATTACCTACACCCCAAGAAGGAAAATGTTGTTGCTGATGCATTAAGCAGGAAACTTCCAATCAAAGATATGAAAGAATAATCATAAGAGTAGAACTTGATGGTTATTTTTACATACTTGCATCTAGGATTCCATGAGGAAGAGGCCGAGGTTGTCTTGATAAGTTTTCAGTTGACCTATGCTCTTCTCGAGATGATTCTTCAGGAATAACAACTTGATAATGAATTTTGTAGCCTTAGGGACTCTTTATGGTGGGGATACCATCTGTGAATGAATGATCTCTTTTGAGGGAATCCTGTGTTTTTAAAATTGGTTTGTTGTGCCTTTTTCTATAAAGAAGTCCAAAATGGGGGATTGTATTAATTCTCAGTGGTCAGTGCGACTTGGAACCATGAATATGTTTTATGATATGAAATGATGATACTAGTGGCCAGGTATGAGATGAGACATCACTGATTTCATTTCTCATTGTCATACCTATAAGTATGTCAAAGCTGAGCACCAAATACCATTAGGATTGCTTCATCCACTTCCTTTGTTGAATTGGAAATGGGATGAGATTTCTACGGAAATTGTGGTTGGGTTGCTGTGTAACCCTGTAAAAATAATGCGATGTGGATTTTGATCAATTAGCTAATGAAATCAGATCACTTCTTACCCATTCATGATACAACCAAAGTTGAGGACTTGAGACATCTCTATGTGAAGGATATTTCCAAATTGCATGGAGTTCCTTCTAATATAGTCTCATATAGGGATCCCCATTTTACTTCTCACTTTATGTTTGGCCTCCAAGAGGCACTGGGATCTCAGGTACATTTGAGCACAACATATCATCCACAGATAGATGAGCAAACAGAATGAGCTATATAGATTCTTGAGGACATGCGTCATGTATTAATTCATGATTTTGTTGGATCTCGGGATGTCCATTTGGGATTGTTTGAATTTTCATATAATAACAATTACCATTTTTCAATTCAGATAACTCCTTTTGCGGCCTTGTATAGTCGGCCTTGTTAATCTCTGTTGTGTTGGTTGGAGATGGGTGAAAGTTATTTGGTTGGGTCGATATTGGTCCAAGAGATGAAATCAAATATTCAGTTGATTCTTCAAAGAATGTTGATGTCAAAAAGTCTGTACAAATATTATGATGACCTTCACAAGAGACCTTTGGAGTTTTCAATCGGTGACTAGGTGTTTTTGAGAGTTCACCTCGTTTGGGTCTTCAACGTCTTGAGAAACAGGGGAAGCTTGCGCCTCAGTTTGTGGGAAATTTTGTGGTTGTTGAGAATGTGGGGAAAGTGGATTACCATTTAGTACTTCCACTACAGTTGACTTCAATACAAAATTTATTCCATGTATCATATCTTAATATGTATCTTTATGACCCATATCATGTCTTGAGTTTAGATGATCTTAATATTGAGCCTGATTTATCCGTGACTGAGCATCCATTCAAAATTGTTGATTCTAAGAAAAAGGTACTTCATGGGATGATGATGCCTTTGGTATGTGTGCTATGATTGTATAGTTATGATTCTCATGAAACTTTAGAGTTTGAGGCATTGATGAGAGATTAGTGGCCTCACCTCTTTACTATAGATATTTCTTGATAGGTTTTTTGGGGATACAAATTTTTTATGGTGGGGAGGTTGTGACATCCTATTACCTTCTTCAGGTATTCCATAACCCTTGTTTTGACCTCCTTTAATTCGGGTCTTGTTTTGGGGTCGTTCTGGGAGAATTTGTAAATATTTTGGAATCCCAAGGGACTCTGCATAGTTGGCACACGGTTAGGGAAAACTGTGCAGCTTGTCCTAGCAAACCATGCGCCCTATTCTGAACCATTGGAAGGGGCACACATGGTTTGTCTAAACTGTGTGACCAACCCCTAAAAACCAGGTAACCTGAGACTGTGAGGGTTTTCACGGTTGGTGCACGGTTTGTCAAACTATTCTCCCTTATTGAAGAAACCATGCACCCTACCAGCATGGGAGCACAATTAGGGTAGATGATTTGTCTAACCGTGAAACCCTACCCAGAAAACCATGAGCACGAGTTTTAATTCATCCAATTTTTTTATTCAAAACCCCAAACCCCTTGTTTAAGATTCCTAATCACTCCATTGGACCCTAACTTGAATTCCTTAGTTTTGAAGGCTCCCAATAGGGGATTTCGGCTCCCCAAAACCCTTTTCTCGACAGATCAGAGCGTCGTTGATCTCGTTCAATCTCCTCCGTGTAAGTGGATATTATCTTGTATGGTTTCTTTTGATCTTTCTTTCTATCCTCCTTATAGAGTGATATATCATCGTTTTTTTGATGGATCTAAACTTCCTTTTTATGGATCTTGATTCTAGGATGCGTTCCTTGATCTCTTACACCTCGTTTTTCATTGGTGATCCCATTGCGGGTGTTGTCTTTGACCATGTGATTAAAGGTAGGTGGTTCCATATTGATTTTCCCTATGATTGAAACATGAATTTTCCTAATTGAATTGAAATGAGTTTTTAAATAATTTAAAAACCTTGATTTGAAAGGATTTGAGGTGGGGTTTGAAGTGACATGGAATTTGTGAAAACCCCAATTTTAAGGGAATTGAAATGCGGGGAAGATTTTGGAAAAGTGATGGCTTGATTTTGAAGTTGATTTGATCAATTTATTTTAGTTTCAACCTTGAGAAAAATGGATTAAAGTGGAAAAAATGATTTTAAATGACATGAATTGATTTAAACCTCTGTTTTGGTTTTTAAATGAGAAAGACATGTTGAAATCTAAAAACTGGTCAATTTTTTGAATTGATTTGAAATGTTTTAATTTCCCATGATTAATTGATTGATTGATTGTTTGAAGTATATGTTATCCTGGGTAGTTAGTGGTAACTGGGAAAAGAATGTTAGGACCTTGCCTCATGAAAAAAGTTACTAAAACAATTGCGGTGTGACTGCCTGTGATGGGTTCCCCTATTGGGGTGTAGACTACCCATGGTGGATTCCCCTATTAGGGTGTATTTTTTTGTGAACACCTAGCTAGATTCAAGATCATTATTAATATTTTCAAAGATATTATTACCTGAAAAAATGACTTACCACAGAGATTTCATACATGGTGCTTTTCTATGATTTATTGAACTGATTACATTTGTTGTTGATTACTGAACTACTTTATTCATGCCTAATATTCAATATAAATATTTTATATAAAATGTTTATTTAAGGCAGTTTTGATATATCTTCCATCTCTTTTAAATGTGAAATCATGTTCTGGTTTAAAATATGTGAATGAAATACCATGCCTTATTTATATAAATTGAAGTAATAATTGGTTTAATTGTTATGGCATTGATTGTGGAACACTTGGTGAGACCCTACTAGACTTTATAGCTCACACCCTAAATTTGACTTTGGGTGTTTGTAGAATTTCTTATTCCAAGTTCAAGCAAAGGAAAAACGTCACTAGGAGGTGGTGGATGTTCCTGATCCTTGGGACTGTGGAGTGATGATGGTGACTGGTGGAGATGTTGTCCACCTGTTACATAGGATTTTATGAGATTTTTTTGGTTGATGTTTTAGTTTCCTTTGGGATGTTTATCTATATGTTTTAGTACTGTTTTACCTATTTGTTTCTGGTACTTCTTATTTTGGAGTATTGAGCATGCTGACTTGTATCTTTTATCTTTCGCTAAATTTGTAGAAAATTTGTTTCCTCCTTGATCTTGTAAGGTGCTAGTTACTAACTCATAGGGATTGTAAATGCCCTTCATGCTATGTTAGAGCTGGATTGAGTATCAGGGTACTAGGGTATCTAGGCTTGCTTGTGATAGAAGGATACCCCAACTGATATATATATATATATAATATAAAATAAAATACATTTTTCCAAAATATGGTTGGTATTTCCATCACCACCCACTATAGAATCCATATCCTCCACCATCTCTGTCACAACCAGCGTCAAGGACACATGAAATTACCAATATAAAAGGCTTATATCACTGAAGTGGAAGAAACCCCGCTACTACAGGACTAAGAGTCTCTTCACCTTAAGACAATAAGTGAAACTAAGACATCTATGGATCCAAGTGCCACGATCTTCCATTACCGGGTTGTGAGTGACCCCAAGATGATGTTAGAAATGATTTGAGTCTAGAATATAGAGTGGAGGCATGCACATCCTAAAACCAGTAGAAACTTCAATCGGAGCACCAACTGTGGAGGGAAAGAAACTACGATAATGGTCAACAATGAGAGGGATGGAAATCATCATTTGGGGGTACTATAATGAATATAAAAAATAATTAAATAAGAAACCAAAATTTTAAAAGGTTTATCACAAAATAAATTTAAGATATACATATAGAAAAATAGAAGAATAAACTCTTATCCTGATTCAATTCCCAGTTTTATAAATAACCAGTATAATCCTCTTACATCCTACAAATTAACATGAAATAGAGAGGTTTTGAGAGAGATATAAAAATCAATTTAACTAATATTCCGGATACACTTATTGTGTAACCCTCTAGGTCACTTTGTCATTGATAATAGGCAGAGATGCCTAAAGTCCAAGGTTAACATCTAGTAACAATCCAAGGAACCCATAGAGAAAGTAGTTATGTCATAATGATATACAACCTCCTATGAATTCCCACTATGTAATATAATACCTTTATCAAAATATCTCCAATCAATCTAGTTACATATTGGTATCATCAACCTATGTGTTCGATGTCTCTTTTTTAACTTTTTGGAAATGAACTTGCCCACAAAACAACATGATCATGGATTTATCCAGACAGTTCCATTCTCATCAAAGGGCCTGAGCTATAAACTTCCATTAATAATAAGAATGGATAAATTCTTTCTTATATTATCCATTAATGCAATATCAATCATAATGTTCTCAATGTATCCTACTTCATCATGATCATACGCGATCACTGTTTTCATCAATACATCAAAGTACGTGACTTATGTTATTCATTAATGATAATATTAATGTTTAAGGATCAATACATATGTTATCATTAGGAACATCCAATGATACATATAAATGTGGGTTTTCTATTGGAATGTCTCATTCTGATAATCTCATACTCTGAAAATTTCCAAGGGTACACACTATGAGAAAGTTCCTCAAATTCCTCTGAGTATCCACCCCTGATAGCCTATATCATATGTGTCCCATCAAATGATATCATCTAGCCAAAAAACATATATATTCAAGAATACTGTTGTGGAACTTATAAGTTCTCATTCTAGTATGTAACTGTTATATCCTTTCAATGTGATGAATATTCTTAGGATAATATCACATACTATGTTATATAGTAGAAAATCATGATGTGCTAAGGAACATCATTAATATTCAATACAATGAAAACCTGTAATCATCAAGTACTTAGAAGTTGGTTTTAGGGTACCAACTCCAAAAATCCATGTTGTGGATCAAGATGTAGCTCTAGTCCTTATTCAGGCTAGAGAAGTAGATTTAGGGAAGAGTGGATATAGGGATTAATCCCATGATTTTTTTATACTAGAAACCACCATACTTACAGGGGATGAATGATCCTTAAGAAGTACAGGACTAGTTGGGGAATATTGAAACGATATTTGATTTCTTAGAGATTATGGATTCTGTTAAGGTTAAGTGTGATGTATTTAAACTCGAAGGCCATAGTCTCAGGTGGTGGGATTAAGTGGTTCTAGAAAATCATCATAAGGGTTTGGAGTCTAAATTTTTTAATCCCATATCTTCTCAGCAGGTTTACCAAAAAAATGATGGTTTTGGCTATGTTTATAGAGTTCCTCACCCTTTAATAAGGTGACTAGATAGTAATGGATCATTCTAACCATTTCTTCTAATGTGACATTTTCTCACCTAAGGTTGCATTAAATAAAAATCTAAAGGCCTAAAGGTTTTAGATGGGTTTGCAGCCATATATATATATTCTAAAGTATTCATTCTAAAACTTTACACCTATGCTGAGGTTGTGGATAGGGAACTGATGGAATAAATTTATCATTTAGACAAGTTGAAACTGGTTGGGATTCCTCCCATGACTATTTGTAGTTATAATTTCCATCATAAAAAAAGAGGAAGCATATGGTTAGTAGAGGAAGTGGTAGTGGATCTAAACATCAGATTTATACCATGACCTTTGAAGTGGCTAGTAGAGGCACCCTAACTTACTACTAGTGTGGAAATACAGAGCATATGAAACATTATTTCTTAGAATCTCTAAAGGTTTTCCACTAATTTTGATGTCCATGTAACTTGGAATGATCCTATCAGGTTTTCTCTTACCAGAAAAATGGTTTAGGTTCTTCAACATCAATAGGGTCATTGGTGTAGTGAAATTATTACAAGGTATTGAAGTTCCTACCAAAATATTTTGGAGGAAAAGTTGACTCATATCATGGATAGAGTCAGATGAGGGTAGGCCTTCAAGCTGGTGGTAAGAAACAACCATCTTCTGAAATAAAGCAGTTGTATGAATTGAAAGAGTCTCCAGTGTTAATTGAGGTGGGTCCTTGTATAGGAGAAGTTTTATTTTTATTTATTCTTATAAAGAAACCTCTCTATTCGATACATGTCCCTATCAATCCTTTATATCAACCCGCTTTGATAATTTATTGAATATCCCAATGGAACTCATGTCTTAATTAATGGAGTTAGCAACACCTCTAATAATGAAAAGGGAGTAGGGGTTTTGATACCCCTCATACACCTTTTCTATATCTAAAGTTTAGTTAGATTTTGATTTCCTAGTTCTCTAAATTGACCTTTATGATTTTATTATCTGAATAGAATAAGTGGGTTCTTATAAAGCATAGATTGATTATTATCATTGGTGGCTATCCTCCATTACTCGTAATGGTAAATCCTGTGTGTTTCGAGGAGATTAATATCTAAAGTCTAGCCAAGTAGGAACTCTTCTACTAGATCTTGGTAAGTCAATGTCCCTATTTATAGTTGATCTTGAAGAGGAAACCTCATATTATGAACTCCATATAGTGGTCAAGGAGTTTATAGAAGTGTTCCCAATCGACTTTCCTGATCTACCTATTGAGAGAGAAGTGGATTTCTTGATCAAATTGGTGCCAATACCACAAATGATATCTATACCCTCTCATCGTATGACACCAAAATAATTTAAGGAGATGAAAATTTAGTTGGATGATTTGGAAGTTAAAATATTAATCCATCCGAGTGTGTCACCGTGGAAAAATCCAGTGCTCTTTTCCAAGAAGGCCGATGAGACTCTTCATTTATGTATTGATTATTGAAATCTCATCCAGGTGGCAATTAAAAATATGCGACCCTTTCCCCACATCGATGAATTGTTTGATCAATTAAAGGGTATATAGTGGTTCTTAAAAATTGACCTTTGATTTGGATACCACCAACTTAGAATTAAGGAGTCAAATATTTCAAATACTTCTTTTAGGAGCAGGTATGGTCACTTTGAGTACCTTGTGATGATTCAGGCAAAGGTTTGGGATGTGTTCTTATGAAAGGGGATCATGTGTCAACATCACCTTTTTTGGTAAAGGTTAACTATCTATTATTACCATAAAATTTTGAGCTATATCTTTCCTCAGAAGGAATTGAACCTCAAGAAGAGGTGATGGGTGGAGTACCTTCAGTCGTTTGACTTTAGTATCACCTATACCTTAGTAAAGGGGAGTGTTTTTTGCTGATGATCTTAGTTGAATGTTTCCCTATCAGTTCATGATTGAATTAAGTAACAAATGGAACCTCATGGAACCTTTCACTAACATGCACTTGGGTGAAGAGGAGGAAGGGACTAGTTATTCTCTAGTGAGCATTCAATTGGAACAATCTCTTCTCAAGTTAGTTTTCCTAGAGAAGTAATGGGATAGTGAATTATGGAATACTAGGGATTCTTTATAAAGTGGGGAGGCCATCACCAAGTGTCCTCTATCCTCGAAGGGTGTCCTTTACATTAAAAACTGATATGTCATTCCTTTACCTATGTGAAAGGTTGTGATGGAATATTTTCATTGTTCTTAATGGGATGTTCACCCAGGCACTACTAAGATGTATTATGAAATTAAAAATTGATTATGGTGGCCTAGTTTGAATCATGATATAGTCAATTTCGTATCCTATTTCTATTCATGCCAACAGATTAAATCCGGTCTCCTTAAATATTTCAGTCTGCTTCAACCCCTCCCTATGCTGATATGGGAATGTGATGAGGAGTCCATAGAATTTTTCATTAGACTACCATAGACAACCTGGGGTAGGAATTCCATATAGGTGGTGACTGACTGATTAACCAATTTGTATCATTTTATTTTAATTTGAGATACCACAAAATTTAAGTATTTGGGGAAACTGCTTGTGCAAGAGTTTTTGAGGTTACATAGGATACCATCAAATATCATTTGAGATAGGGATCCCCAGTTTACCTCTCGGTTTTAAAAACGAATATAAGAGGTGGTAGGTTCTTATGTTAAATTGGGAACATATTACTATCCTTAGACATACTAAAAACATAGAGAATAATTCATATTTTGGAGGATATGCTCAGTGCATGATTCCTATACTTTTTAGGTTCTTGGGATCATCATTTGGGACTACTTGAATTTTTTTATAATAATTGTTACCAGTTGTCCATTAGAATGGATCCCTTTGAATCCTTGTATATAAAACCTTTAAGATCACCCCTTTTTTGGTCTAACTCTGGTTAAGATACTTTGGTTGGGTTGAGTATTTTTCAATATATGATGAAAAATATCCAGAATATTCACCAATGATTGGTGATAGCTCAAAGTCAGCATAAATTTTATGTAGATCATCGAAACCTTCCTTTGGAATTTTTAGTTACTGACCAAGTTTTCTCGAAAGTTTCACCTTATTTGGGTCACCAATATCTTGTAAAATAGGGGAACTTGGTTCCGAGATACATCTATCCTTTTGATATCATTGAGCATATTTGAAATGTGGATTATTGATTATAATTTCCACCTCTATTGAATTAAATCAAAAATTTATTCCATGTGTATCAGCTCAAAATATATCATCCTAAACCTTCTCACATTCTAAATTGGGAGGAGTTTAACTTAGTGCTGAATATGTCTGTTGTTGAGAAACCAATTCATATTGTAGATTCCCAAGAAAAGATCCTATAATGGAAATCTATTCCATTGGTCAGAGTGATATAGTAGCAAAAAATAGATTTTCATGATATGTGAGAGTGAGAGTCGAGTATGAGTGAGAAATGGACTCTCATCTTCTTGGATAAACCTTCTTAAACTTGACTTTCTATGGGAAGAAAGCAATAAGATGGGGAGAATTATCATAACCTAGTATTTATTTTAGGTATGAAATATTTTTTTATCTTTATTTTCATATCTCTTATTGATCTTATCCACATTTTAGGTGTTTTACCTTCTTGAAGGAGCCGCAACATTGCTGTTGTAGTGGTCCACAATGTGAATAAATCATTCACATCGTGAATGATTGAGATAGAGATCTTGTTTTTCACAATTGGTGGTTCACAACATGGATCACCTATATATTCCATGAACCAATAGAGATAAAGGTATTTACAATGTAAATATATGTTTCACATCGTAAACCTATTATCCCATATTTTAAAATTTATTTTCCCTCGATTTACCTTGGTTTAATTTAATCATATTCTTTCCCTTATTTTTCTAGTCATGAATTTAACTACATCTATCACATCTAGACTTATTCTACCCTCCATTCTTGGTTCAATTTTAGTGGTATTTTACCCCAGATCTTCAAGGAACATCATGGTAAGTGGTTTTCCTCATATTCCATTGATATTTTCTCTTTCTCTCTTACGTTTTACTTCCACCTAAAGGATATGGTGGACTAGGGTTTTTTGGATATGAATTTCTTAATGGGGACTTATAGTTTAGGGGTCTCTCTTACCTTCCAAGAGTTTTTTCTCCCTTCGGCTTGTATATTCCATCTGATTTTATACGATTCCAATTGTTTGAGGTAGTTGGTTTCATAAGATGACTTTTTCATATGAATCTTGGTTGCATGAACATGTTTAAATGGGTTTTTAAATTTCTTAATGGCATGGTTTTGATTCCTTGAAATCTTTTTTAAAGGTTACAAATGATTTGATACTAAAATTGATTTGCAGGGCATGTTTTGGGCCTAGTTTTGTGATTGTTTATATTATATTTGATAAATATGAATTTTGATTGATGAAACAACCCTTTAAATGGTTTATAATTATGAAAATGGTGCCTCCTTGGGAGGGGGATGACCCATGGGATCCTGGGTATTATGTAGGTAATTTAGGAAAAGTATGACTTGGTTTGGTCAGCCTCACTAACATTAGAGATATACTGCAACACTAACTAAAACATTAGTAAGGAAGAGAGACACATGTTGGTGATCTCCAATCCCTATACCCACATTCTAGGGATGTATGGGAATTTGGTTAATTTTTCTTTGATTATTGAGGTGTAAGGATCCTAATTATCCCTAACATGATATACCTTAGGACTCCTTACTTTGGTTTTAGATTGTTTTGATTTCAAATTGGTTATTTATTCATGCATTTCTTTTGAATTGATACAAAGGGGTTATTCTCCATGTTTTATGTAAAATTATGAAAATATTGCCTCCTTCAATTTTTACTTATTTAAAGAGCATAATTGGTTTATTTAATGAATTTTACTTATTGAATACTTAGTGGGAACCTCCTGGGATTTGTGGTCATACCCTATATACACCCAATGGTCATGTGTAGAATTTTTTATGACTAATTTTTGTAATAGAAAGGAACTGCTTAGAGGTGGTGGGTTGTTGTTCTAGTTTTCTATGGGTTATGGTGGTGGAATAGTGGAATGTTGACCCACATGTCATATGGAGATGTGTTACATTGTTTTGGTATATTATTTTTTATTCCTTGGACAAATACTTGTATTGCCTCTGTATAACTCCTTTTATCTCTTGTTTGTATTTGAATCTATCTTGTCTTGATCTGCACTTGTTTAGAGTTTCTTTTATTTATGATATATATTGGAGTGATGTTTTATTCCAAATTTCATTACCCAGCATGGTTTGAATGCTTTTATGAGATAAATAATTCCCAATATAGTTTTTTCAATGCCCTGGTGCTCCAGCCCATGGGGATTGAGAATTCCATTTGGGCTATATCATGGGTCAACTCGGGAGTATTGTAACACCACAAGCTTCCACGGTACGTTTCCCTTCGAATAATGCAATAGCGTTTGTTGTATGCAACCTCGAGTTCTAACACACACCACAACTAATTAAACTAGCCGTTGTGAATAGTAATACCTACTTTTTGAAATTTTATAAATTTTATTTATCAAAATAGACTTCATCTTTGGATTCGGAATATCGAAATTATCCTATGTTGAATTTTTGGTATTTTTCTGAGAACTTCAAATTTTTTATGAATAGTGAAAAATACTTAAAAACAACTTTTTAAATCAAAATAATTTATAGTGAAAAATTATACTATTTAGTGGTTTTAAAGTATAATTATAATATATTTTTACCATTTTATCCAATGGTGGTCATTAGAATTAATTTAACATTGAAATCGGACATAAACAAATGCCAATCTTTTGATATAAATTGTTTCTTAGAAACACGCCATTTTTTGTAACAGCAGGAATTAATTATAAAATTAATTAATGCAACTTATATGTTTGGAATTTTGTAAAATAGACATCATTTTTGAATTCGGAATATCAATTATATCTTAGGGTGAAATTTTGGCTTTGTTCTGAAAAACTTCAATTTTTGATGAATAGTGAAACCACTAAGTGGTAGTTAAATAACTGATTTTTCATTTAAATGAAATATTACCACTTCTGTGATTTGATTTTCAAAAATCCGACATACATGGTTGTCATTAATAAGTAAAATGTGGTTCAATGAGATTAAAATAATTTTTTGGTGAATAGTAACTTTTAAGTTCTTAATCGCGATTAGAGGTAATTAGTGTAGTTTAAGGTACAAATAATGTTTTAATAATATGAGATGAGCATGAAACTTGTCCTACTCCTATTGGATGAGTCATGGCCGACCAAGACAACCCATGGGTCAACTTGGGGACCCCATGGAGCCACTTTAGTTGGAAAATGACATTAATATATATTTATTTAATGTTAAAAGTAAATTGACACAAACATGAGTTGTCTTACTAAAACAGTTTTTTAGTGGGGTTACACAAGTCCAAATTTTGATTATAAATATTCATTAGAAATATAAAAATATTTCCTACATCATAGTATTTTTTTTATAATTTTTATACATTAAATAAATTAAATTATTTATGACATCATTATGATGCGGCGATGACCTCATTATTTAACGATTTAAATAAAATGAGAAGATAATGCAAAATCCAAGGATTACACTTGTCCAAAGCCTATTGGATGAAGAGATTTCGAACTCTTATCACCTTATACACGAATTATATAAGTGTGGGACCTTTAGAATCCGAAAAGCATGGTATAATAATGTAACATTTCAATCTTTCCAAAAGAGCCCCTCCTCTCCTCTTATAAAAGGCCCCCACCTCTATCACCTTATTCACACTTTCAAGCCTTTTGGTTCGGCCAAACTCTGCCCAAATAATCTCCCACCATTTCTCCCTTCATCCTAGAAGCTTCACTTTAGTCAGAAAGCCATCTTAAGGAGTCCTTTTGATCAAATCAAAAGGAAGAACCCGAAGAAGAGGTAACATTTTCATCACCCTCTTTCATGTTTCTTTCTTCTTCCACTCCCTCTTTGTCTATTATTTCAATTCTAAAATTATAACTCCAGTATCTTCTATATACTATGATGTTATTATAAATATGGAACAACCATATTCAGTATTCTACCCA
Source organism: Viscum album (assembly GCA_963277665.1). Classification (NCBI taxonomy): domain Eukaryota; kingdom Viridiplantae; phylum Streptophyta; class Magnoliopsida; order Santalales; family Viscaceae; genus Viscum; species Viscum album. Next base: position 1,531,089,453 of record OY728161.1, on the reverse strand, counting down.
TCATTTGAATGACATGTCACCATACGTGCGTACGTACGGCTTACCGTCTCCACGTCGTGGTGTAATTGTTATTCAATATATTATTATTTAGATGGGTATAATAATGATATGCAATTCATGTAAATAATAAATATAACATGATAATGATTCTGTATATATGATATACTATCCAATTATATATTATTTTAATATCAAAATAATGATATTGTCGCTCGTGCGTACGTACGGACTACCGTCTCCACGAACGTGATGAGATTCATTCTCCGTCGTATCCATTCAAGTATAATTATCATTTGATAATTTAAAAATAATGTTTAAGGACATGATATCATTCTGGATATGAATAAGATACAACCTATCCATTAAAAACATGACTTACGTAACAAAACATATAAGAAAACGAGTAAGTTAACACCCGAAACAACGATAAATCTAAGATATTGTTAACAAAGCAATGTTAAAAGATCATATATGATATCATATGAAAGTATATGATTCTCATATAATTTAATAACAATTATTTCACCATTATACAGGAGGTTAACCTACCCCAACCAAGGAAAAGTACAAGGTAAGGGTTTATTTCACAACCTCTTCATTATCCAAGGTTGTTTATACATAATTATCTACTGGGACCTCGTTATCATCCACATCCATGTTTCTTCAAAATGTATTTCAAAACATTTTTATTATTTACAAGAATATGGGTTAAAGTCATCTATACCCTTTTTGACTTTTTATAAGAGGAATCTTTCCGTCGTTTTCAAAACAAGGTCCTTTTTAACCTTTTCGACAGAATTGAGGTAAGAATGTTTTTTAACTTATACAGCGGGTGCGGTTATTTTCCGCCGTTATAAAATCTTCAAAGCATTCCTTACAATCTTATAAGAATATTTTCAAGAAAATGTTTTGTTTTATATGGCTCTTAAACGATTTCAAAAATAGAAAGAGATATTTCTCTAAAAAGTGTTTTGATTTCATCTATGTCAACATCCTTTGATGGATTTTACGCTTATTTGAAGTTTATTTATTATAATACAAAACTTCTATATTGTATTGAAGGTTTTTGTGATATGTTTGACTGTGGATGTGCTATTTTATACCATTCATAGTTTATGGTGAAATTATTGACATTTCGTATGCTACTTTTAATACGAATGTTTATGTTATGTTTAAACCTTTTCATATGGGAATGCATTGGACTTATTATGTGACGGGTGGAGCCCGCTATAGCTCCTCGATGCATCGGTAGGTCTCATGAGACATACTAGTGTCTTGGCACAATGCCTTTACAAAATCTTATTTGTAGTCTTGGCACGAGGCCTTGGCTATGTGGTTATGATAGTCTGGCATTATGCATTCCAACATTATGAAAGTGGTTAGTGATTTTGCATGTGATTATTCGATTAGTAGAATATCCATGTGAATGAGTAAATGGCGTTATTTTATTTTACTTTTTCCATATTATGTTGATATTCAAGTTTAAAAGGCTTTTGATTTAGTTATACATTGCCTTAAATGTTTATTCTTATTTATGAAAGTTTCCGCTATATTGTTATCCTTACTGGGCATTTGAGCTCACCCCTTTTCTATGTTTTATTTTTTCCCAGGAAGTGAAGAAGTAAATTATGAATGACCTGCAGGGATATTATGAGGGGATAATAGTGTGGATTGTGGAGACATTATGTTGTTGTAGTAGTTTTTCATTTTATGATGTAATGTAAAACTTATGAATGTATCTAGTATTTCCAAGGCTACTAAACTAATCGGTCTTTCGAGACTTGATCTTTTGTGATCATGCCAATATTACGAAGTAATGCACCGGATCTGGGTAGCTGGGGTCGGGGCGTTACAGTTGGTATCAGAGGAAGTTTAGTACAAACCTTGGAAGCTAGATTTAGATAAACTCTGATTAGAGCACATAGACCTAAGATGAACTTTGAGGATTAGTATAGAAGAACTTCCTAGAATTTTGGTATTGTAGAGATTTTGTGAGTTTTCCGAGCAATACATCCCTGTCTGGATACGAGCAGGTAGAGGCGGATCTGGCACAGATGTTCCTAGGGGTAAAACCCGAAAACACCGCTTTGAGCTAGACTCGAACGGGAACTTGTGCACGACAACGAGCCTTGCTGCACTCTTGGTTACGACACTCCCGGGGGATATGCTTAGGATAACTCTCATTTTATCTACAAATCATTATGAAGGGTTTATGAGTATATACTTCCTCAAAGAAAACATTTTTATGATTATGGATTATATCCATAAATAGTTCAATTTATGTTAAGTGTTTTATAAGTATAGGATTATGTATTTTGATTCATAAACTGATTTTGTTTATGCCAATGTTTAGAAATGGCGCCTAGTGGAAGAAATGGAAACCGTATCAATGCACGCACTCCATGTAGGGATTTCCCTCCTGCTCAAGATAATTATAGTGGGGCTGGTGATGCAACTGGTGCCGATCAAATTATTACCATACTGGGACAACTCACTCAGGTTATGAATAATAACCTTACTCGTATGGAGCACCCTGATCCGCAACGTGGAGGATCAATGCTAGAACGTTTCATGAGGCAAAAACCACCAACCTTCAATGGGAGTACAAATCCTATAGTAGCTGAGCAATGGATAAATTCCTTAGAGAAAATATTCCATGCCTTGGGGAGTAGTGAAAGGGAGAAGGTTGTCATGGCAGTTTACCACCTCACTGGAGATGCCGATCAATGGTGGTCACTAATTCAAAACACAAAGGAAGATGATGAATTAACAAACATGGAATGGCAGGAGTTCAAAGAGCTGTTCTTAGAAAAATACTTTCCTCGAGACCATCAAGCGGATATGGAAAGGCAATTTCTGAGTCTGAGGCAGAAGGAGGATGAGAATGTCGCAAAGTATGAGGCTAACTTTACAAGGTTAGCAAGGTATGCTGCAGATTACATACGTAACCCAAGAAGTAAGACTGATCGTTTCTTTGATGGGTTGAAACCATTTCTCCGTCGAGCTTTAGTATCACAAACCTTCTCTTCATACGAAGGTATTGTCTCGTGCGCTATCAAGACAGAAAAGGAATTCTCTAGGTCTTATGACTTTAAAGCGAATCAAGAGAAGAAGAGACCTGCTGATCAATCTAGGAATGGAAATAAAGGGAAGAAGGGAAAGGTTGAATATCCATCTTGTGGTAAATGCGGGAAGAAACAACCTGGTACTTGCTTGAAGGGAATGGGAGTCTGTTACAAGTGTGGTGAAAAAGGCCACCAAGCTCATGATTCCAAGGGGAAGAAGGAAGCTACCAACGTTCGGTGCTACAATTGCAGGTAGATGGGGCATTATGCAAATGAATCTCCTAAGCGTCAGGAGAACTTACCTCAAAAAAGGCCAAGGGATCAAGGCCAGGCTTATGATATCACTACTGCTGAGGTAGAAGCTCCAAAAGACGTGGTGGCAGGCAATTTAATGGTTTCCTCAAGATTAGCAAATGCATTATTTGATTCTGGATCATCGCATTGTTTCATATCTTCCCAGTTTGCTAAGAAAATTAGATATTTCCAATTTGATTTAACAAGGGAGTTGTCAGTCAAAACCCCTAAGGGAAGTATTATTGCAACAAAGTTTTGTCGATTAGTTCCCATTAGAGCACCTAAATGTTCTTTACCTGCTGATCTCATCGTCATACCCATGATTGAATTTGATATAATCCTCGGTATGGATTGGCTTTCGGACCATGATGCAAAAATTTATTGTAAGAGGAAAGAGGTTACGATTCTTGATAATGATGATAAGGAACACCTTATCTTTAGAGCCGAATCGTCGCCACATAATTCTTATCTAGATCCACCCCCAGTAGCTCAACTAAATTCAATTATTGGGGAGGAAGAGAAGGAAATTACTGAGGGTGAGGAAAGGAAGATTCAAATAGAGGATGTACCTATTGTGAGAGAATATGTTGATGTGTTTCCGGAAGATTTACCTGGACATCCTCCAGAACGAGAAGTTGAGTTTTCCATTGATTTAATTCCTGGATCAAGGCCCATATCGAAGACCCCTTATAGAATGGCCACTATGGAATTAGTTGAACTAAAGAAACAACTAGAGGAATTGAGTAATAAGGGATTTATTCGCCCTAATGTTTCTCCTTGGGGAGCCCCTGTTCTTTTTGTTAAGAAGAAAGATGGATCTATGAGGTTGTGCATTGACTATAGGGAGATCAATGCTATAACAATAAAGAACAAGTATCCCCAACCTCGCATTGATGATTTGTTTGACCAACTGCATGGAGCTCAATACTTTTCAAAGATTGACCTTCGGTCTGGATACCATCAGTTGTGTGTGAAGAAGGAAGATGTTCCAAAGACAGCATTTCGAACAAGGTACGGGCATTACGAGTTTACAGTAATGCCTTTTGGATTGACTAATGCACCCTATGTTTTCATGGATCTGATGAATAGAGTTTTCAAGGAATATCTTGATGACTTTTTAGTGGTATTTATTGATGATATCTTGGTATACTCCAAAAGCCATGAAGATCATGAAAATCACTTACGCATTATCCTGAAGACTCTTAGAAGACATGAATTATATGGGAAATTTAGCAAGTGTGAATTCTGGCTTCATGAGATTTCTTTTCTTGGCCATATTGTCTCTAAGGATGGAATTTCCATTGATCCTTCTATAACCAAGGCAATCCAAGAATGGCCAGCACCGACAAGTATAACTGAGGTACGCAGTTTTATTGGTTTAGCAGGTTATTATCGACGTTTCGTCCAGAATTTTGCCAGATTGGCTAACCCATTGACAAAGCTCACACGTAAAGGGATTAAATTTTTCTGGAAAAAAGAGTGTGAAGAATGTTTTGAAGAACTAAAGAGAAGATTAGTCAATGCCCCTGTATTGACTCTACCATCGGGGAATGATGGGTTTGTTATTTATAGTGATGCATCAAAGAAAGGACTTGGTTGTGTCATTATGCAGAATGATAAGGTCATTGCCTATGCATCACGACAGCTAAAAATTCATGAGCAAAACTATCCTACTCATGATCTTGAGTTAGCAGTTGTGATCTTTGCTTTAAAGATATGGAGACATTACCTCTATGGTGAAAAATGTGAGATTTATACTGATCACAAGAGTTTGAAGTATATTTTCACACAAAAAGAACTCAACATGAGGCAAAGGCAATGGCTTGAACTACTCAAGGATTATGATTGCACGATAAATTACCACCCGGGGAAGGCAAACAATGTGGCAGATGCATTGAGTAGAAAAGACCATGGAGTTTTGAATGTGATGAGAATTGAAAGGGATCCAATTTTCTTGGATCTAGTGAAGATGGACATGGGAATAACTAGGGAAGGTGAAACATCAATGCTTTTTCAAATGGTTGCCAAACCATCATTACTAGAAAGGATTAAGAGTTCTCAGACCAATGATGAAGAATTTCAGAAGAAGATTAAAGATGTGAATGATGGAAGATTGAGGGACTTTGTGTATGTGGATGGAATTTTGAAATTCAGGAAGAGAATTTGTGTTCCTGATATAACTGATCTAAAAAGGGAATTGCTGGATGATGCTCATAGTTCCAATTTCTCTATACACCCTGAGAGCACCAAAATGTATAGAGATTTGAAGGAACATTTTTGGTGGGACAATATGAAGAGGGAGATTGCTGATTTTGTGTCGAGGTGTATGGTTTGTCAACAAGTGAAAGCTGGAAGGCAACATCCTGGTGGAGTATTGCAACCTCTTCCCATACCTGAGTGGAAATGGGATAATATTACGATGGACTTTTTCATGGGACTACCAAAGACTCCTAGAAGGAATGATGCAATATTGGTCATTGTTGATCGTATTACTAAGTCAGCACATTTTCTGGCTATACGGGAGGATCTACCACTTGAACGTCTAGCAAGATTATATATTAATGAAGTTGTAAGACTTCATGGAGTACCCCTATCGATTGTTTCTGATCGTGATCCTCGTTTTACTTCAAGATTCTGGAAAAGTCTTCAAAAGGCCTTGGATACTGAACTTTGTTTGAGCACTGCCTATCACCCTCAAACAGATGGATAATTAGAACGGACTATTCAAACCTTAGAAGACATGTTGAGATCATGCTCTCTTTACTTTCAGGGTATGTGGGATCAATACTTACCACTGGTAGAATTTTCCTATAACAATAGCTTCCATTCAAGCATTCAGATGGCACCTTATGAAGCGTTATACAAAAAGAGATGTCGTACACCAACCTGTTGGGATGACGTTGGTGAAAGAAAACTTGTGGGACCAGAACTGGTGGAAGAAACAATGGAAAAGGTGAAGGTAATCCAAAATCACATCAAATCAGCTCAAAGTAGGCAGAAGAGCTATGCCGATAACAGAAGAAAGGTTTTGGAATTTCAAGTGGGAGATCATGTTTTCCTAAAGGTATCTCCATGGAAGGGAGTTATACGTTTTGGTAAGAAGGGTAAGTTGAGTCCCAGGTACATAGGACCTTTCGAAATTCTAGATCGTATTGGGGCTGTATCTTATCGTTTGGCGATGCCGCCAAATCTCTCCAAAGTTCACGATGTTTTCCACGTATCTTTGTTGAGGAAATACATGCCTGACCCAACGCATGTACTCACCTTTGAGGAGTTAGAACTGGAACCCGATCTTTCCTATTGTGAAGAGCCCGTCAGGATTCTTGATGTGAGGGAGAAGGTGCTGAGAAACCGGACGACTCGTCTGGTAAAGGTTTTGTGGAGAAATCATAAAATGGAAGAGGCAACGTGGGAACCTGAGGAACTTATGATGAAGAACCACCCGAGACTTTTTATACCCTAGAAATTGCGAGGACGCAATTATTTGAAGGAGGGGAGAATGTAACACCCCAAGCTTCCACGGTACGTTTCCCTTCGAATAATGCAATAGCGTGTGTTGTACGCAACCTCGAGCTCTAACACACACCAAAACTAATTAAACTAGCCGTTGTGAATAGTAATACCTACTTTTTGAAATTTTATAAATTTTATTTATCAAAATAGACTTCATCTTTGGATTCGGAATATCGAAATTAGCCTATGTTGAATTTTTGGTATTTTTCTGAGAACTTCGAATTTTTTATGAATAGTGAAAAATACTTAAAAACAAATTTTTAAATCAAAATAATTTATAGTGAAAAATTATACTATTTAGTGGTTTTAAAGTATAATTATAATATATTTTTACCATTTTATCCAATGGTGGTCATTAGAATTAATTTAACATTGAAATCGGACATAAACAAATGCCAATCTTTTGATATAAATTGTTTCTTAGAAACACGCCATTTTTTGTAACAGCGGGAATTAATTATAAAATTAATTAATGCAACTTATATGTTTGGAATTTTGTAAAATAGACATCATTTTTGAATTCAGAATATCAATTATATCTTAGGGTGAAATTTTGGCTTTGTTCTGAAAAACTTCAATTTTTGATGAATAGTGAAACCACTAAGTGGTAGTTAAATAACTGATTTTTCATTTAAATGAAATATTACCACTTCTGTGATTTTAATTTCAAAAATCCGACATACATGGTTGTCATTAAGAAGTAAAATATGGTTCAATGAGATTAAAATAAATTTTTGGTGAATAGTAACTTTTAAGTTCTTAATCGCGATTAGAGGTAATTAGTGTAGTTTAAGGTACAAATAATGTTTTAATAATATGAGATGAGCATGAAACTTGTCCTACTCCTATTGGATGAGTCATGGCCGACCAATACAACCCATGGGTCAACTTGGGGACCCCATGGATCCACTTTAGTTGGAAAATGACATTAATATATATTTATTTAATGTTAAAAGTAAATTGACACAAACATGAGTTGTCTTACTAAAACAGTTTTTTAGTGGGGTTAAACAAGTCAAAATTTTGATTATAAATATTCATTAGAAAGATAAAAATATTTCCTACATCATAGTATTTTTTTTATAATTTTTAGACATTAAATAAATTAAATTATTTATGACATCATTATGATGCGACGATGACCTCATTATTTAATGATTTAAATAAAATGAGAAGATAATGCAAAATCCAAGGCTTAAACTTGTCCAAAGCCTATTGGATGAAGAGAGTTTTAACCCTTATCACCTTATCCACGAATTATATAAGTGTGGGACCTTTAGAATCCGAAAATAATGGTATAATAATGTAACATTTCAATCTTTCCAAAAGAGCCCCTCCTCTCCTCTTATAAAAGGACCCCACCTCTATCACCTTATTCACACTTTCAAGACTTTTGGTTCGGCCAACCTCTGCCCAAATACTCTCCCAACATTTCTCCCTTCATCCTAGAAGCTTTACTTTAGTCATAAAGCCATCCTAAGGATTCCTTTTGATCAAATCAAAAGGAAGAACCCGAAGAAGAGGTAACATTTTCATCACCCTCTTTCATGTTTGTTTCTTCTTCCACTCCCTCTTTGTCTATTATTTCAATTATAAAATTATAACTCCAGTATCTTCTATATACTGTGATGTTATTATAAATATGGAACAACCATATTCAGTATTCTACCCATCATTTGAATGACATGTCACCATACGTGCGTACGTACGGCTTACCGTCTCCACATCGTGGTGTAATTGTTATTCAATATATTATTATTTAGATGGGTATAATAATGATATGTAATTCATGTAAATAATAAATATAACATGATAATTATTCTGTATATATGATATACTATCCAATTATATATTATTTTAATATCAAAATAATGATATTGTCGCTCGTGCGTACGTACGGACTACCGTCTCCACGAACGCGATGAGATTCATTCTCCGTCGTATCCATTCAAGTATAATTATCATTTGATAATTTAAAAATAATGTTTAAGGACATGATATCATTCTGGATATGAATAAGATACAACCTATCCATGAAAAACATGACTTACGTAACAAAACATATAAGAAAAGGAGTAAGTTAACACCCGAAACAACGATAAATCTAAGATATTGTTAACAAAGCAATGTTAAAAGATCATATATGATATCATATGAATGTATATGATTCTCGTATAATTTAATAACAATTATTTAACCATTATACAGGAGGTTAACCTACCCCAACCAAGGAAAAGTACAAGGTAAGGGTTTACTTCACAACCTCTTCATTATCCAAGGTTGTTTATACATAATTATCTACTGGGACCTCGTTATCATCCACATCCATGTTTCTTCAAAATGTATTTCAAAACATTTTTATTATTTTCTAGAATATGGGTTAAAGTCATTTATACCCTTTTTGACTTTTTATAAGAGGAATCTTTCCGTCATTTTCAAAACAAGGTCCTTTTTAACCTTTTCGACAGAATTGAGGTAAGAATGTTTTTTAACTTATACGGCGGGTGCGGTTATTTTCCGCCGTTATAAAATCTTCAAAGCTTTCCTTACAAGCTTATAAGAATATTTTCAAGAAATTTTTTTGTTTTATATGGCTCTTAAACTATTTCAAAAATAGAAAGAGATATTTCTCTAAAAAGTGTTTTGATTTCATCTATGTCAACATCCTTTGATGGATTTTACGCTTATTTGAAGTTGATTTATTATAATACAAAACTTCTATATTGTATTGAAGGTTTTTGTGATATGTTTGACTGTGGATGTGCTATTTTATACCATTCATAGTTTATGGTGAAATTATTGACATTTCGTATGCTAGTTTTAATACGAATGTTTATGTTATGTTTAAACCTTTTCATATGGGAATGCATTGGACTTAATATGTGACGGGTGGAGCCCGCTATAGCTCCTCGATGCATCGGTAGGTCTCATGAGACAAACTAGTGTCTTGGCACAAGGCCTTGACAAAATCTTATTTGTATTCTTGGCACGAGGCCTTGGCTATGTGGTTATGATAGTCTGACATTATGCATTCCAACATTATGAAAGTGGTTAGTGATTTTGCATGTGATTATTCGATTAGTAGAATATCCATGTGAATGAGTAAATGGTGTTATTTCATTTTACTTTTGCCATATTATGTTGATATTAAAGTTTAAAAGGCTTTTGTTTTAGTTATACATTGCCTTAAATGTTTATTCTTATTTATGAAAGTTTCCGCTATATTGTTATCCTTACTGGGCATTTGAGCTCACCCCTTTTCTATGTTTTATTTTTTCCCAGGAAGTGAAGAAGTAAATTATGAATGACCTGCAGGGATATTATGAGGGGATAATAGTGTGGACTGTGGAGACATTATGTTGTTGTAGTAGTTTTTCATTTTATGATGTAATGTAAAACTTATGAATGTATCTAGTATTTACAAGGCTACTAAACTAATCGGTCTTTCGAGACTTGATCTTTTGTGATCATGCCAATGTTACGAAGTAATGCACCAGCTCTGGGTAGCTGGGGTCGGGGCGTTACAAGTATGATTTATAGATATCCCTGGTTTGTTCATGATAGAACAAATCATAATAATAGTATAAGTTTGGCTCCACCCAGACTTCATTAATTTTAAGTACATGTGTTGGGTATGCCATATACTTCCTTCAAAATGAAATATGGAACACATCATGTAGTTGAGATATGTTGGTTTCTGAAGTCCCAATGTATCTTTTTCTTAAATTATATTTCATTAAAAATCACATAACTTATTTCCATGAAAATATCTTTAGGAAAACATGGTCCCCTACTTGGAACTCTAAGTTCATCCTCTAGTAACAAACACAACCTTTTAATTTACTTTTCACTACCTTTATGTGCTTTTGGATGACTCAAAATTTCATCACTGTATCCACTATAAATTTCATAGCTAGAGATCCCCTTTCTCCAACTTTATTCAAACATGTTGGAGTTTAAAATTTCTACATTTATAAAGGATCACTTAACATCATTTAGATGCTCAAATGAAATCTGATGCTTTAAAATAACTCCACCAATGGATAATTTTTATCCCAACACACTTAGAATTCAAGGGACCAAACCCTCAATATGCCCCTTAATATTTGAATACTTATTTCTAATTTTTCATCCATTTGAGGTAGTTCTAAAGTTTAGATTGATGCTTAAATACTTTTAAATACTCCTCTAAAACATTAATGTGAACCATGGATCTCGATAAAATATAATTGATAGTGGAATAACATGGAGGATTACCACGTCACATATATAAAAACTAGAAAGATTCCCCACTATTGGTAGTGGGGTGGTAAGGGTTGTAGGGGTGAGGGGAAGGTCGCAAGGTCAAGTCCCCGAGCCTGCAAGTTTACTGTGATTTTCTTCCTTGCACTGTGTTTTACTATGGTGGATGTAATTAACCGATTATATATAACCTAGAAAGATGATCGAGGGATAAATATTATCATATTAATAAAAAGAACCATATTTTGTAATGATATTTTGATATCCCATATTGCATTGTTCCACTAGAAATTCTTTGGAAGATTGATGAAAAATTCCATTGTGATATCGTCTAACTTCGACACCAGTGCCGATTGAGGTTTCATAACCCCTTTGGGTAGTTTCCTCTAAACCTTCACTGATTCCACTAATAATGTTCCCAGGGACCCTTATACATCTTTTTATTGCCTGATCATATAGAGAAATTCAAGCTATGATTTTCATATAATAACTCATTATTTAGTTTTGGTATTGATGGGGCATACAACCTATTAACAAACCTCAATACTCTATATTATTCAATAATTAATTAAAGTATCCTACCTTTATATAAAAATTTTATTTTATTTCATAGCCCCTTATCTTCTAGTCATTCCCTCATGACCCTATATTTTAAAGATAGTTGAGTAATTTTATGTGAAATATAGGATTTTGTACCTTCCTAATACTTCCAGACTGATCCTTATTATATCCTTGGAAATTGAATTATTTCCAATTCTCATCATGGATAAGAAACTATGATCCTTCAAACTCAATGGGTCAATTTCATTGTTTTATTTCCTCAGATTATAATGAATGACTTAATTTTAGTCTTTAAACAGTTCCATCGATCTTCATTTTTCATTAGGATGTATCCAAGTCCTTTCCTTAACTCATCATTCTAGAAGAATAATCATTCCTTCATCATTGAAATCATCAACACATGTTCTTTGACAAGTATCTTCTTCAATTATTTCAAGTTCTCCTTCCATCCCTTCGACAATGTGAATTTAATCCCATTATGTGTTAGTTTATTTAGTAAATTAGATAGGTGAGAAATTTTTTCAACATAACTGTGATAGTAACCTATTAAATTAAGTAAACTATATAATTCTATTATATTTATAGGTCTTCGAAATTCCTCAACTACATTTTATTTTGATGTTTTGATAGATATACCATCCTTAGGGACAACATCATTTTTTATTAGGGTATCAGGAATAGTTTATAAGAGAATTTCATGTTTCTCATTACTATTAGAGTATAAACATATTTCACTGATAAATACAACTATAAATTTATCAATATAGTCCTTGAAAATTATGTGAATTAAATCCATAAATATATAGGGTAAATTTTTTAACTCTAAAGGCATAAATATAAATCTTAATGTTCATACCTTATAAGTAAATCCATCTTTGTTATATCATTTTTATTTACATTTAGTTAATGACACTACATTTCTCATTGTTGGTGTGAATTAAACACCGAGAGGGGTGAATCAGTGTTGGTCACTTTTATAATTATTCACAATCAACCTTTTCTTATATGTTAAAGTAATGAATATCTCCTTTTTTATAGAATATTCCCTTACTTGTATGCATTGATACAAATAAGAAAATAAAAACATACACATAATTAACAAGGACCTATCATAATATGGGTGATTGTATCCTTTCCATTAGTGATCTCATTTTGACTAGATATTAATCCATTAATATGATAAATGAAGTCATAATAATGAATGGTAAGTTATTATCCTTTACATAATTGTTTTTGATATCCTATAAGTTTCAACTACAACCCCACAAACATTCTTATAATGATATCAAACTCAGAATTTAAAAAAAATATGCTTTTCATCATCTGTATATTAATATTTCTCAGTTTTTAGTGAGTACATGTCACAAACCAACCCGGGTCAACCCTTAACCGATCACTCGAGCTGATCTGTGGTAATGCCCGAAGGGCATTCCTGATCCTCACAAGCTGGAAACTAGTACTGGGAATCAATAGAGAGATAAGAGGTAATGATTTCACCCAACATAAATAAATAACCAAAGCGAGAAAATATAACCAAATCTGTCCACATGAATAAATAATTAGTTACAATATCCAGGATGGACATCTTTTACACAAATCAAAAACAAAAAAACAAAAACTAAAACCAAGACTGAACCCGATGATCACAACATCTCCATGTGACCCCGAAGTTCACTCTATAGTACCGAAACCAACCATCACTCATGATTATCAGTACCAATATAAACACCTACAGTAGAAGCTAAAAACAATAAATAACTATAGGAGTGAGTATTAAAACTCAGTAGGCATGCCCGAACAATCTACTCCCAATGCACTTCCTTTAATATAAATGAAACATCAACTTCAAGTTTGAGATACAATATATGAAGATAATATTTTAATACATTTTCCAAAGATATCTAAACATGGACCATTTCCCTTTAGAACATTTAAACCACACTTTATTATAAAGAATGAACCAATTCATTTTTTAAAAGAGAAAGATGACATTTCATTTATAAAAGAGAGAGAAAGAGTGCAAAGCATTTCCAAAACCTTTTTCCATAAACACTTGAATTTTTTTTATTCCATTTTAATATAAATCCATAATACTCACGGAGTAAGAATAACAATCATATGAAAAGGGAAATGGAAATAAACATAAAAGAGTAACCAACCAATAATGAATCACAGTCATTCACTGTAAGAAACTAAGTGCCAATAGACATAGGTGAACCTCAAAGATCATGAATAATCCAGAACATACTAATACACGAGACCCATCCCTAGAAGCATGCCTCACACAATGAAATAAAAAGTGCCTTAAATACTCTTATCCACCCTAACTTAGGATATACTGATGGGAAAATCCCATAGCAATAAACCCAATATATCCACCTACTATGGGCCACCGGCTAGTGCGTAATCTAGCCGGTACAATAGTCGTTCTTAGAAAATTCTCTCATTATGTTAGGTTACCATGTATCACATATAAATGGGGTGATCTAAATGATGCCAAATGAGCATCCAATAACATTCAAATATAATAATAATTCAACAACATGACTCACCCTGATCCACCCCAAGGATCCATTTCTTGCCTTAAAACTCATCGATCATAAAGGAGTCCACACCGAGGATATACCATTCCACATAAATCAAATGGGTCACAAAGATTACACAATAAGAAAATCCCACCCATTCAACATAACCAAGGAAAGAGAATCATTCAATGAGGTATTTAAAGTTAAACATTTTCCACCATTTTCACAAGTTGCCTAACAGGCCTCAACATGTATTACAACCACCACTTTTAAAGATCCAGGTACACTTTTAAAAAATGGTGTAAACACACCATTTGAAACTTCAAAATCATTTACAAAAATCTTTTAAATAATCAAATCTCACATTCAAGCCAAATCCATTTTTATAAAAACACCAAATGGGCCATTAACCACCGTCACATGCCAAACCACATTTGAAAGCCAATACGTATTCCTTTTTAAAACCAAAACCACTTGGGGAACCCATAAAAGGAACCCAAAACATCATTTCACATGTCACTAATATACTTACAAATCCAAACCGTGATTTTTATATTAAAAATCACCCATTAAAGACAACCACGCATTTTCTCAAACACATGGTGTGCACAATATAACCTAAACAATACTATTTATCAAAAAAAGGAAACAATAACCATTTTCACACCAAATAATTATTTCAAGGATCATATATCGGTATTTAATATTCAAAGAAGGTGAAAAAAATGAAATCAATGATTCTTAAATTAAAAAGGAAAGTGCAAAGGAAACCTACCACAAATCCATGGTGCATTGACAACACACACCCAAAACCACTCTACGAGGGTTCCAATATCCAAGATCTACCAAGAGAAACCCTAAATAACAAAAAACCCCAACATAAATTGAGGGAAACATGAACCCTAGATCCACATGACCATGAGAGAATAGAAACTCAAGATAAAAAGAAATAAAGAGGAAGAGGGAGAAGAGATGATATGATTACCTTGATAAATCTAGCCCCAAACCTTGAAGAATCTCTATATTGACACCATAAGAGAGGGGAGGATCCTTGGAGAAAAAGGGGAGAGGCCCCTTAGGGTCATCCGAACCAGATTAAGGAGACGAGAAGCGTTTTGGGTTAAAAATACCAAGGGTGAAAAGTTGGAATTTCATACATTTTTAGATCTGGACAACTCGCATGGTTTAGCCGCATAGTTTACCAAACCATGCAATCCTCACTAGAATCACATGACACCTTTCATGGTTTTGTGACACGGTTTAGAAACCATGTTCCAACTGTGCGATTTGGCTCTATCCAATAATGTTACCAGGCTGCATGATTACCTGGGTTGGGCTGCATAGTTTACCAAACTGTGCACCAACCATGTGGAAAGAGAAAAACACCTAGAAACATAGAATTTAAACCAGTAACACCCAAAACTCAAGAGATAAACCCAAGTCCAAAGTATAAACTAGATTAGAGTACAAAATTTAAATCTAGGTGTGACAATTATCTCCACCATTAATGCTTTCTTACACTGGAAAGCCATAACATTTTCCAATTGATCGATCGATTACTAAGGAATTCACATTCGTATAATCCAACCACTTAAACAAAGTATCACAACCACTAACAAATGAAACTTATGCCCTTTTCCCTAAATAGAAAAAAAAACCAAAACCACTGCCTAAAAAGCGATGAAAAACTCAAGCTATAACCTTTACACCCATGATTAAACAGAACTGTTGGGAACACTCCAAAAAAGCCAAAAGTTTACCAAAAATGAGAGGAAACTTAGAAATCAAACAAATTCAAACAAAATTTACTTCAACTAGACTAACACCAAAACCAAAACAGATCACTGATAGGGGGATTCCTGAACAGAATCCCTACCATTTGAAACAACCTATCACTGATTCATCATAGAATAAATTTCAATGATACCTACGATGGGTCTCCCCACCATTAATTACCAACAGGATCGAACAAACTCAAAACCTTTCACACTGATCACAAATCCCCACCATAAGAGGAAGGGAGGGTAGGGGGACCAAAAAAGGAACACTGATCCAAACAAAAACCAACCCATGACTCATCCCCTATGAATGGAAACAAACCAAATCCACACCCGATTCACATGGGTAGTCCACACAAGGACAACTAATCAGAAACTTTCATCCAAGAAGGCATCATCACATACATTGCAGGAGAAATAAGTTCACAACGGTCTTTGTAACAAGATGAAATTAACATTGATAGAGAGATCAAAATAGAAACATAGAAACTTCCTCACCACAATGTTAGAGTCAAAAACATATCCAAACTCCCCACACCCCTAGGATTCCTGACTATGCACTGACATCACTCCAAGGCCTTTGGTTGGAGCCTTGATGTTTTAAGAATCCACTACCTCACAGTCAAGAGATACTAATCCCTAATTAGAACTCCTTATTTTGGTGACACAAGCGTCCACATAGAACCCTAGGCAGAAATAGAATATTATGACACACCTTGAAACTCAATTTCTCAAACCACACACTTTTACCCAAACAGGGACAAGGAAGATGCACACACCATTCTTCTCACTCCAAACAAGGAGTATAATGAACAAGGCACCTGAAGAAACACACCAATCACCACCAAGCACAACTTCTACAAATGAAAAAACAATCATAATAGAAGGCACTTTAAATGAAGCCTAAATAGATCTATAATCTAGAAAATGGTCTGAGGTATCCTTCTAAGAGGTGGATTTAACTTTTTGAACTCGAGAGAAAAATACTTAGGTTGATCAACTAGAAATATTTATATTGGGTAATCACCTATTGATGCACTTCTAATATTCATAGAATCTCTATAGGGGAGAACACTGGGAAATAATGAAGCCAATATCTCTATAAAAACCATCTTACTAACCCAACTCACCTCAAACTGATTCCAACACAAAGGGAAACCCCGCTCAAATATTCCCCAAAACTTTTCTAGAAGCCTTATAAACACCACTTCAAGATCAAACTAGGAAAAAGATTTCAACTCAGGATGCAACATGAGAATAAATTCCAAATAACAAGAAAGCAAACCAAATAAAAAACACCTCCGAAACATAGAAAAACAAGCCACACAACCATTGGCTAAAAAAACACCACAATTTCCAGCTTCAAAACACTTTTTAAAAACAACAACAATATTGTTAGATTTTTACACTCACCAATGGTATTCCATAGAGTCTAACTCACATGCACATTTCTGTGCCAATCTGGGAACATATCAATTCATTATATACCAATAACTCATCAACTATGCCAATCATGGGCACTCTCCTCCCATATCATCATTCAACCACTTCCCGCATCTATCCATGCATGTGAGAACTCATGGAACACACTAAAGTTAAAAAAACATTCTCATTTTACAAAACAAATCATTCAACCCAATTTCAAAATACATGAAATCATTTAAATGCTCAATAACCCCCAAGTCAAAACCATTTTTAGATTCCACATTTCAATCTGTTTGATTATGTTCAATGTTAAAATATCATGGATTTCTATCCCAAAATTCAATTTGCTTCATTCAAAACATTTTTTAGTAGCCCAAAAAAATCTCATTCCAATAAATTTTTTTTTACTATAAACACATTTATTCTTAGTTGAAACAAGTTTCCAAAACCCATTTAAAAAAAATCAGTTTTCTAAGAAACCAACTTTAATAAACCCCGTATTTTTATTATAGAATTTTAATCTTAATAAACTCATCCCCATTTACCCAAAAACTAGTTTACAAAAATCCATTTTATAATGCCTTCTTCAAAATGATTCTAAAAATTAATTTTTCATCTTCATAAAACCAAAACATTCCACTTTGAATACAGTTTTCACAATTCCAAAACAAGATTTATCAAAACAATTTTCAGGATCAAAGAAGACTCAAAGAAACTCTCATGGGAAACTAGTGTTGGTGGGAAACTTGTACATATGGTTGGCGGCCATATTCCAAACAAATCACTGTTATAGGGAGCCTTCTAGGATCATACCCCCAAATCCACATGGCTTTCTATTCCTTATGATCTAAGAGAGACTTTTTTCCCAACTCCCATTTTGTATCCCAAACACCAAACAATTCATAAGAACCAAAAGAAACCAACAAAACTAACTTCCCATGGAAAATCAAGGATCAGAATGAGAAAGGGGTCATAACGTCCTTCCCATTCCTATATCTCAAGTCCCAAAATTACTACTCCATATACCTTGACATTCCCAAGTAAAAAAGGTGTTCTGAAAATAAAGGTCCTCTAAATAACCAACCTTCTCTGATACCATTTTGTGACGAACCAACCCAGGTCAACCCTAAACCGGTCACCCAATCCGATTCATGGAAAGGCCCAAAGGGAGTTCCCAATACACATGGGATAAAAAATAATTCTAGACATCAATAGAGAGATAAGAGGGAATGATTTATCCAAATATAAATAAATAACCAAACAAGGAAAAGATAACCAAAGCAGTCCACATGAATAAATAATTAGTTATAACATCTAGGATGGAAATCTTTTACCCAAAACTGAAAAAAACTAAAACTAAAACTGAACCTGAAGACCACAACATCTCCATGTGACCCAAAGGTCACTCTCTGGTACCAAAACCAACCATCACCCATGGTGATCAATACCAAGCTAAACACCTGCAACAGAAGCTAAAAACAAGGAAGAACTATAGGCATGAGTATTAAAACTCAATATGCATGCCTGAACAATCTATTCTCAATACAATTCCTTTAAAATAAAAGAAACCTCAAATTCAAGTTTGAGATAAAATATATAAAGATAATCTTTTAATAAATTTTCTAAAAAAATTAAAACATGGTCTATTTCCCTTTCTATAATTTAAACCACTCTTTATTATCTAGAAGGAACCAATGCATTTTTAAAAGAAAAAGATGACATTTAATTTATAAATGAGAGAAAGAGTACAAAGAATTTCCAGAAATTTTTTCCATAGACTCTTTATTTTTTTTCCATTTTAAAATAAATACACCCTACTCACCGAGTAAGCAAAACAATCATACGATAAGGGAAATGGAAATAAACCTAAAATAGTAACCAACCAATAATGAATCATAATCGTTTGCTGCAAGCAACTAAGTTCCAATAGACATGGGTGAACCTAGGTGATTATGAATAATCCAGAACATACTAATACATGAGACCCATCCCCAGAAGCATTCCTCACATAATGAAATCAAAAGCACCCTAAATACTCCCAGCAACCCTAACTTAGGACATATCGAGGGACAAATCCCATAGCAATAAACCCAATATATCCACCTACTATGGGCCACTAGCTAGTGCGTAATCTAGCCGGTCTAGCAATCATTCTCAAAAAAATATCTCACTATGCTAAGTTCCCATGTCTCACATATAAAGGGGGTGATCCAACCGATGTTAACCTAGCATCGAATCACATTAAAATACAATAATAATTCAACAACATTCCTCACCCAAAGCCAACCTAAGGATCAATTTCTTTCCTTAAAACTCATCACTCAGAAAGGAGTCCACACTGAGGATCTTCCATTCCACATAAATGAAATGGGTCACAAGGATTCCATAGTGAGGAAATCCAACCCATTCAATATAACCAAGGTAAGATAATTATCCATTGAGGTTTTTCAAGTCAAACACTTTCTACCATTTTCACAAGTTTCCAAACGGGCCTCAACACATCTTAGAACCACCACTTTCAAATATCCAAGTACACATTTCAAAAAGGATGTAAACACACCATTTTACACTTCAAAATAATTTAAAAATTCTTTTAAATAACCACAACACACTTTCAAGCTAAATCCATTTTTATAAAAATTACAAACATGCCATTAACTGTCGTCATATGCCAAACCACATTTGAAAGCCAATAAACATTCCATTTTAAAACCAAAATCACTTGGGGAACCCATAAAAGGAACCCAAAACATCTTTTCACATCTCACTAATATATTTTAAAATACAAACCATGATTTTTTATATCAAAAAACACTCATTAAATCCAATCGAGCATTTTCTCAAACACTTGGTGTGCACAATATAACCAAAACAAAATACAATTTATCACAAAATAAGGAAACAATAACCATTTTTCACACCCAAAAATTATTCCAAGGATTATATATCAATATTTAATATTAAAGGAAGGTACTAAAATCATGAAATAAATGATTCTTAAATTGAAAAGGCATGTGTAAGGTAAACCTACCTCAAATCCATGGTGCATCGACAACACACACCCAAAACCACTCCATGAGGGTTACAATATCCAAGAATTACCAATAGTAACTCTGAACAAGAAAAAAACCCAATATAAATAGAGGGAAACATGAAACCTAGATTCCCTTGACCATGGGAGAAGAGAAACTCAATAGAAAAAGTATGAAAGAGGAAGAGGGAGAAAAGAGGAGGATATTACCTTGAGAAATATAGCCCAAACCTTGAAGAATCTATAGATCTACACCATATGATATGGGAGGATCCTTGGAGAACAAGGGGAGAGGTCCTTTAGGGTTGAACGAACTAGAGGAAGTAAAGGGTATGTGTTTTGGGTTAAAAATCACGAGAGGGAAAAGTTATAATTTCAAAAAAATTTAGATCTAGACAGCTCGCACAGTTTGGCCGCAGGTTTACCAAATTTTTCACCAACCATGCGCTCCTCACTAGACACACATGAATCCTTGAATAATTTGGTCACACAATTTAGAAACCATCTTCCAACTATGTGATTTGGCTCTGTCAAAGAATGTCACCAGGCCGCACGGTTTACAAAACTGTGAGCCAACCATGCGACAAGAGGAAAACACCCCGAAACTTAGAATTTAAACCTGACACACCTGAAACTTGAGATCCAAACCCATGGCCAAATGATATACATAATTAGATGAAAAGATCAAAATTTGGGTGTGACAGTCTAATATAATTCTTCTATGAGTTATTTAATATACTAATATATGATTTCTTCATCGGCTACCCAATCTATCAATGCTTCTAAATCTATCAATAATTTACATAGATCATTTTCAATATTTTGTGTCTTCATCTTTACTCCATTTATCAAATATCTTTTGTTAGAGAATAATTCATTTAATATTTAAAGATATTAGAACATATCTATTTTAATAATTATTAAATCCTTTAGATTTATCTCATTTTTAAATTTAAACAATTTTTATTGTAAGTAAAAGTATACCTTTCTGTGGTTTTAAAAAATCACTACTAATTAAAAAACTTGAGTATCCCACTGAATAAGCCAAATTTATTAGTAACAGTTAAATACATTTCCACACAATAAAATATTAGCAGTGATTATTTATAAAACTATTTCTAGTATTATTATTAGCAATTATTATTTAAAAATCACCTCTATTTAAAACTTATTTTCACAAAGAATTCCCCTTTCCTCTTCTTTCCTCCTTTGTGCAACCCCCTTCACTTCTCCTTTTTCCTCTATCAGGCCATCCCCTTCTACTTACTCACTTTAATGAACCACCCCCTTTTTTACTTCTTCCTATATCATGTGAACCTCTTCTTCTTTTTCCCAATATCCCTTATCCTTCTTCAGAATGACTTATCCTTCTTCAAAGTGGATTATCCTTCTTCAAAACTGCATCTCCTTCTTCACAATCTATCACATGAACCTCTCTCGCTTACTTGTTCATTGCTTCTAGGTATAAGGTATGTGTCTAGAAACTCTAATATTATCTTCTCTATATTATTATTTGATTTAAAAAACAACTAGGAGATTTACATAGGGATTTCAAATTGGGGATTTAGGGATTTGTCTTTCTAAGCTATAAAGGTTTGTTTTTATCATGTTATTAGATCATCTTGTAAAACCGACTTGTTGAGAAATTTGAAGGGATATAAAGTTTGACGTACACCCTATAGTTTCATATTTACCCCAATAGTCCAACTCTGATGATCCAATAACTTGGTTACATTTTTAATTTATTGATATTTTTTTTGATTTTATAATATTTAATTAATTTTTAGTTGATTATTAGTGTATATCTTTTTGAGTTAGTTCTATTATTATAATTTTTTTGATGCAGTAATGATTTATATTTTCATTTTTACTTTTATAATTTCTTTGTTAATAAATTATAGAGTAATTATTATTTTATTATTTCAAATGTACTTTTCTATATGTTATATGATATATTTATATCATAAAATATGAAATCGTAATATCAATTTATTGTAATTATATTTTATTTGATGATTTTTTATCAATCAAATTTTACAAATTACTTTATGTTGTTCTTATTTATGTTTTATTTTTAACAAGATTTTATTTAGTTAACATGTTATATGTTTTTATGAAAATATTTATTAATATATTATAAATGGATAAAAGTGGAATTATTTTACCTTAAAAAATACCTCAATATATTAAGGGGTTGGAGGTGTTTTAAGATTTTATAATTGAAAATCAATATGTATATGTAAGAATAAAATTTTCATGTTCTAATTATAATTTTAAATGATGGTTGAAAATACATGAAGCTTATGAGCACTTAATATTGAAACAATTTCCTATGGTATATGTGAGATGTATTTGTCATAGGGAATTGAATGTTATAGAAATTTTGATTTGTGGCCATCAATAGAATGAACAACCAACTACCCTAATAGTGGGGGATGAAATTCAAAACTTGATTAATGATATTTTTGGCATTGCAGCACAACATGATGAAAATTGTAACGTATCACTGGGGTCTATGATTTTCCATAGATTAATACTTATGAGAATATAATTGAGAAATAAAAATGAATTTTATGAATTATTGGATGATGGAAATTTAGAATTGTATGAAGGATGTAACAAATATACAAAATTTTCCTTTCTACTAAAGTTGTACCATATCAAATGCTTATGTTTTATTGAGGGGAAGATTAAAATAGATAATATTTTAAAATATTTCATACTTCTAGATGGAAATTAGTGAATTTTGATAAAATTTTGAATAAATACACTATGAAGAAGAATTGAAACAAAACTATTGCAAATGTTTTACATTACTTTGCTTTAAAATTGTGATTGCAAAGATTGTTCATGTATTCTAAAATGATAGAGAAAATGAAGGGACATGGCATAAGAAATAACATGGGTTTATATGATATCAAAGAGATTCAAAAGCATGGAAATCATCTAATTATTTATATCAAAATATCTCTTCAGATCCTAGGAATGTGTATTTGAGACTGGATGCTGATGGATTTAATGTATTCCAAACTCATACATCTTATAATATATGGAAATTTATTTTGATCCCTTATAATCTACCTCCATTTATGTCTATGTGAAAAACTTATTTCGTTATTTTGATGATAATTCTAGGAAATAAAATTCCTATAAATTATATTGATGTATACCATCATCCTCTAATATAAAAATTATAAGAGTTGTGGGACAATGGTGTAGATACATATGATGAATCAAAAACTTAATGTTCAAAATTCATGGTGCTCTAATGTGTATGATTAGTGATTTCACTACATTGGGAAACATTTTTGGTTGTAACACTCAGAATATCAAGACATATCTAGTCTATAACTTTGACTTCGAACATAAAATACTACCATATAAAAGAAAGTGATGTTTCATGCATCATTATCTATTTAATGATTTATCTCATACATATTAGTTTAAAAAGTCATGATTTGATGGATGGAATGATTTTAATCCACCATTAAAATTATTATCATGTTCAGAAATAATGTCACAATTATCAACTGTAGATGAACAATTTGGGAAAGAGTATCAGTTGAACATTTTTGGGAGAATAGTTCAAATCTCCACAGTTATAGTTGGTGCACAACAATGCAAGAAACATATTATTTTTTTAAAGTACCATATTGGTAACTTTAATTTTTATAGATGAATCTTGACGTAATACATATTGGAAAGAATATATGTGACAATTTGGTTTTTACAATACCGAACGAGAATGAAGAATCAAAATATCATCTTAATTATCATAAATACATAGAAAAAATGAATATAAAGCTTGATCTTTGGTTAAATGATAGTGGAAAGTATAGCACATGAGACTTAGCCTAATTGGAGAGGTCCCATTAAGTGTATTTAGGCGACCCAAGATCAAATCTAGGCGGAGGCATATTTCCAGGGCAACTGTAGCAGTACAGTAGAAGTACTGTAGCAGGTACTATAGTGGGACATGTAGCAGTACTATAGCAGGTACTGTAACAGGTACTTTTTGGCATTGTAGCAGCTAGGACTATTCCCTCGTTTGGGCCTTCAGGCCACTGATTTGGTCCCCGAGTCCTTTAAGGCCTTTGGGACACCTAGACCTTTGGGTCAGTAAGGCCTTCAGGCCACCTCAAGGCCTTTGGGCCACCTTAAGTGCAGATAAAAACTAGACAACCTACAAGGAACAAGCTCGAGAAGAAGGATGAGCAACGAGCTTTCACTACAAAAAAGCTAAACGAATTGCAAGAATGAGAGGGTATGACACCTGCCATTGGGACAAGACTGTTCATGCATGAGAAAGCGTAGCCGAATAGCCATGCAAAGGTGGAGAGATGATTTCACGATGAAGATGCTGGGGAGGAGCAGTTCTAAGTAGTTAGTCTAGGTTGTTTGTAATGCTTGAAGACTATGGGAAATTAATTACTCTAAGGCCTATGGGCCATGTAATACTTACGCCTACGGGCCTTGTAAGGGTTCCACATCACCCCTTGAAAGGTGTATTATCAAAAATCAATAAAAAATGAAGGCCTTCGCGACATTAGAGGATAGTGGAAAGTATCATGCAATAATTTTTTCATTGAAATATCAATAAAAAGATGTTTTCTTTTAAATATTGAAAAATGATAAAGTACTTAAGGGATATTCAATTAAAATTTCAAGAATTTTTAATATAAGATATCATAAGTTACATGGGCTTAAAATTCCTTACTCACATATTTTGATGGAGAAATTGCTATCTTTGGAATTATGTAAATTGTTATATGATAAATAATAGTAGTTGTAATTGAAT
This sequence comes from Viscum album, assembly GCA_963277665.1. Lineage (NCBI taxonomy): Eukaryota > Viridiplantae > Streptophyta > Magnoliopsida > Santalales > Viscaceae > Viscum > Viscum album. Next base: position 1,531,064,221 of record OY728161.1, on the reverse strand, counting down.
TTTTCAAATTTTTTTGACATCATGGTGAGAAAATATTAAACCACATTGATTTTGAAAAACTTTAAGAACAATTTTTAATGAAACTTTGTAATTTAGAGATGATATTTCCTCCATTGTTTTTCACCATGATGATTTATCTAACTGTGCATTTTATTGAGGGATTTAGAGTTAAAGGGCCTGTAAATTATTGAATGATGCATCCCATAGAGAGGTATCGTAATCTTACTTATTTAATATTACTACATTAAAATTTTCAAACTCATTACAGATATTGTCTATTCTTCTATGTTTTTTAATTATGCATCTGGGTTATTTGAATTCTTTTGTGAGAAACAAAGATCAACTAGAAGGATATTTCGCTGAAGGTTATATATTCAAAAAGAATCTCACATTTTGTTTGAGGTATTTGGATAATATTTAGACATGATTCAATCAAGTTATACATGTTAATGATAACATAAATCAATTTTAATCCTATAGTAAATCAACAAACTTTCTAATGTTAGGTCATCAAATTGGGAAAATATCACCAGTTTCATTGACACAAATAGAGTTCATAAAATAATATTGATATGTACCACTCAATAGTGATATTTTAGATCCTTTTATTAAATAATAAAAGACGCAAACATATGAATTCATAGCCACACAATAAATGAGAAAGAGATAAAAAAATTGTTAACAAAAGAATCATTGATTGGTTTGCACATTGTATAAGATCATAATCAATTTCAAACTCATAATATGTTAATATAATTATCTTATGTAACTAATAATATTTTTTATTTATACACATAGATCATGAATGTTTATGGTCGATCAGCTGTGCGAGATGATTTAAAATATTTGGTTCAAGAACCTTTGAAGCAATCAAAGATATTCAATGCATATAATATCAATGAATTTCAGTTCCATATAGTTTTTTGTGAGGATAGTTTAAAAATAAAAAATAGTGGAATCTTTAAAAAATTCATATAGTTGGTGTACTATGGAAAGTTGATTAACATTATTAAATTAAATTACCATAGTTAATTTTTATATGTGTTATTAAAATGCAAGTGCTTCTGTATTTATAGGGAAACAAGTAAAGATCTGTTATATGTTACTTATGTTAACTTATATCAGTTGATCAAAACTGGTGATCATGAATAAAATTATCCATACATTTTGGATTCACCAGATAAAATGATCAATTATGTGGATGATAGTGTTGATGAGGGGTGGATTGTTGTAGCCCATGTAAATCCAAGAGACTTTTATGATATGAGTGATGAAGTTGGAGAATTATTTTGTGTTAATTAACCCCATAAACAATAGGAGACTCATTCATATATCTTTTATTATATTGAAATAGTTGATATTATAAGGGATGATGATTCTGATGAAATATTTTTAACAATGGAGGATGATAATAATATGGTCAATAGTGAATTAATTGATTGTATTCTCAATAAACCTTTAACTTATCTTATATTTGTTTATTTAGAATACATGAATTCAATTAATCTATATATAACATTTTCAAGACATTTTCTTGTTTTATATCACATATCATATACTTATTTGTTTTATATTCATTTTGGATGTAGTAATTCTGAAAACAAAATGATTTTAAGATATGAGTAGGTCTTTGACAACTCTTATACCATCAAATTTATATGATACATTCCCATTTTAATCAATTACACTCATTAATTTTGATATTCCCCCATTATTACATTTGATTGAATATGATATTCTCCCATATTCATCATCTAGGTTCCCTACTTTTAGTACACCACCTTATGTTTTATGAATTCTAGGTGAATCATATGGGGAATCTAAGAAGTGCTCATCAACTGATCATACGGTATCATAGTTATAATCATGAGGTTATTGTTGAGTGAATGTGATTGGTATGCAATTAATAAAGTGAAAAAATAATTTATTACATCTATATTTTAATTATTTAATATATTTATTTAACAAATTCAAATAATTAAAAGATAGAAACAAACACGATAACAACATATGTTTAGATACCAAAAAAATTTAAAGTAGTTGGGATAATTAACATGTATGGGGTTTCTACAGATGATGTTGGTGGCTTATATAAGTACATGTTGTGTCAATTAACATATGAGACGACATACCTTCCCATCAAATATCATGATTGGAGGAACATCCCCATCACTTGGAAGAATGATATTTTTTATAATCAAGTAAAATTAAATTAAATTAAATATTTATATTTTATTATATTTTTTATCCCTATCAAATATATGTCTAATTATTTTTTCATATCTATTTAAAGGAATGTTTGGGAGTGTTACTCTAGACATTACATCCTTGATATGACTAATACTAAATCTATTACATTTTTTTATATTTTTTTATATTATTATGATAATTGTTCAAAATATATTTTCTATGTACAATATGTAATTAAATCTAATTAAATAGAAAATTTCATTTAACATGGGAATTAGATGTGTCGTAGGTTGTAAAACAATATGAATATCTGGAGTGTGGATCATCTCGGTGAAGTCATCCTGACTTAAAGGGGTAGATTTTTTGTCAGATCCTTATATTAATGTGTTGTATATTTTTCAGAATGATTATATATTATTTATTTGTAACATCTGATTGAAACAAACATATTTGTGTATTTAAAATTTTGTGTGATATAATGTTTAAAATTCCTGTATCTTTTTGTTTTTGTTTTTTAGACTCTTTAAAGTTTTCTATTCTTTATATTGTGAATATATCTATATTTTAAATTACATGTAGTAGAGTATTTATATTCTTCCTATCTATTTTTAAATTTTCTAGTTTTTAGCAGAGTTTTAAACCACCACAAAAACAAAAAGGTGTTTCTAATTATTTAGAGATGGTTAAAGACACTACTACCTACCATTAAACCACTGTTAAGTTTTGGTATTTACTACTAAAATATATATAATTAATTCATAGTGGGTTTAAGTGCTATTAATTTATAAAAATATACATAATTAAATAATTTTTTTGAAATATTTTAATGGAAGTTATATATATATTAGGTTCTTGGGGGTACAATTATAATAATACCAAATTTTCACCACCACATTAATTATTGTGTAGGTTTCAAAACCATCACTAATTAAGGAGTCATAGAAGTTCCAAAAGATCACTGTTAATAAAAAAACACCACTAATCAATAACCAACTCAATAAACCATGAAGTTTTAAGAAAATGGAACGAATCAATTTGTAGTGGTTTAAACTGCCATGAAATCAAAAAACCACCACTATAAGGAATTTTGATTATAATTTGTATAGATTATATATTCTCATAGATAAATTACTTTGAAATATTTATTTATTTTTTAAAAATCTTCACAAATGATCGATGGTTTCCTTATTCTTTACAAATTTTATTAAAATAATTATAACATTCAAAAATCCTATGCTCCACATTTATATAGAGTATAAATAACTCAAGCATTGAGAAATTTTATCTATTTCCATTTTTTAATTTTTATTTGAGTATGAAATATTATTTTGTTCTATGAATTGAATTTATCACTAAAATATTATGTCCTATTGAGTAGAATTTTTTTATCACTTCATGTGATAACTATAAATTATATATATGAAAACAGACATGTTGAGTGAATTATGTTCACTACATTGAGTATGATTTCTTATGTTGAGTGACTTTAGTGATTTTTTTTCATAAAAGATTAGCATATTGAATAATTATATCTACTTTACCTCATATATATATATTACATGTATCATCAATTTTTTCATTTTCAATAACCATGTTGGGCATACTACCATATCTACTTTACCTCTAATCAATTTTATACAACTCCTTATATTGAGTACTATATGTGCTCTAAATGAGATTACAGTATGATGAGTGTGCCACTCTAAGCCTGCTTCCAATAGAATAGGGGATGATGACTAACACTGAGTAGGCACATCACACAATATGGGAGGCCGAAGCCTATATCAACCCACACCAGACACATATCCCCAATGAATAGAATAACCAACAACATAAGGATTATATATATATATATATATTTAACTAAACTATAAACACTTCATACATGATATATCACATTTTAAGTACATAACCACACAGGATAAACACCATTGGATCCATACATTAGACAAGGTATTTGAACTCAAGAAGACATGGGACATGAGAAAATCTCCCCAATCAACTTAAAAACACCTTCAAAAACTTCAATGAATATTCAAATAAACATAATTTAATATTACAATATTTTATGATATCTTAAATATTTTTTCATGTGACTCATTTAATATATCAATCCCATACGATAATGATTAATAAATAATCATAAACTAACTTTGTTACTACCCTTTTTTTGGTGAAAAGAACCATTTTTTTATAAATAAGAAAGTGAATTTATGTGGTATTAGAGCCCATAATCAAATAAAATATAAATATTTTTCAACCATAACAAATGGCCATAATATTCAATAAAAAAATCAACAATAAAAACAATGCAATCCATGAGTTATTCAATCTCTCCAAAGGGAACATCAATATTCACCTTTTGATTTTTATCAATATTATAAATTAACATGATTTGATTAATTAATTTTCCCACCAATGTAGTTTTCAATATGTTTTGAATTAACTGTTCAAACATACTCAAAAAAATTTATTTCCTTTTCTCATTGAGAGACATATTGGAAATAAATCAAAATATTAAGTGATATTTTTGAGGAATCTATATCCCTAGTTAACTAATATTTTATGGATTATGTAATATTTTTTGTCATACATACATATTCTCTTCCATATATATATTTTCCCCCTTAAATTTTTTTTATAAAATCAATATCCCCTTTCGTTTCCTTGATTTTAATAAAAAAAAATTGAATTCCAATAAATAATCAAATATTTGAATATAATATAAAATAATATTTATTTATTTCTCTCCATTTATTAAAATACCAAAATTAATATAGAGTTATGGTTACTATAAAAAACATTAGGTATCTTGAGGGATAATCTAAACATTCCTATTGAACCTTAGTTCATGAAACTATTACTTTGATAATACCTTTGTAAAGATTTAAACAACCTGATAATGTGTAGATGTATACAAAAATATTATGATTAGCATACCAAATTCTCATAGGTAAATCCAATTTCATCTTTAAAATTTTAATTTTATCTTCTATCAATACCATTTTTGTATGTTTTTGTGTGATGACTACATACTTAAACTCTGTAGTATAAGTGTAACTGAATGTTTATTTTTCTAGTAATAACTCATGTAATTTATTTTAAAAAAGTATGATACATAATATATAGATTTTTTTCATTATCATACACACTCAAAAATCTTCAGTTTTAGGTGAAACTAATTTTTTATTCTTATAATGCCAATTCACACACTTTATTCCCAAAAAAGATTAATAAACAATTATATATTTCATATCATCAACATTTACTATACAACTAGAATATTTATAACTAATTAAGTCATTTTTATATTTTCTATAACAAATTAGTCCTTTAAGAAGGATGATACTTAGAGACACATATTTAAAAAAAGAAAAAATGATACAAAATTCATTTAATAGAAGCCCCATCTCTATCGCTAATAAAGAGATTATATAACTCCTAATATATTCCACAATCCACTATTACTTTGATATATTTTAAGAACCTTTTATAATACTTCATATGATTATTTTGGATTATTTTGATATCTATCACATATTATACCCATATAAATAATATCAAGTCTTTATACCTTTAAATAAAGTAATCTTCCAATCAGCTGTCAAAATTCTTTTTTGATTAATACATGGGATAATATAATTTTTTTACTTGATCAGAAAACTCCTTATAAATATGATATGCATATCCTTTAAAAAATATTTTATCAATATATATTATAACAATAAGTATACCTATGATCATATCTTTTACATGTATATTTTTATCCACTCTTCCTTTCTTTAAGTATTAATCCCTTGAAGCCTATTTTAGTACATATGATGTCTCTTTTAGTTTTCACATCACTGATCCATCTTTATTAGGGATAAAACCCTCAAATTGATTAATTATGACCTCTTTTTTATCTCTCTATTCAAGAATGAATTTTTTTATCCATTTTATTTATTTTTTAGTTTATTTTGAGAGAAAATGGAAAAAAATATTCTTATAGACTCCAATATGGAAATAATATTTTTATCAAAATAAAAAATTTATCATTTTTTCAATTAATTCTTGAATATCCAATTAGTTTAAATAATTATTTTTTTCTTTTTGGTCTAGAGACAAGATACTAAGTATATTTTTTTCTTAATTTTATCAACCTGAATCATTTAATATACATATTATTTATAATCAACATCCTCATCAACTAATTTTGGTTTAATTTGTAATGTGAGATCATTTAACTTGATATTTTTGGGTTTTTTTTGTTCAAAATGATGTTTTTTTATCCTCAGTGATTTTTAAGCCTCTAAATATTTCACTAGTTTCTCATAACCCCTTTTAGAGTCATTTACAACTCCCTACTCAACAATGCTATAAACTAAATTTGTTTCCTTATGAATTTATTTTTATTTAAAATTTTATTTACTGTTATTCTCATAAATATACATGTAATTTTGTATCTTTAAATTCATTAGTCTTAACATTCTATACCTTTATAATGGGATAGTTTTCAATGATTTTTATAACAAACCCATTGACAATATCCTTTATTTTATTATTCTAGAACATATATTATCTTCTATTGGACAAGTAACCCATGAATATACATACCTTTATCATACTTTTCATCAAAATTTTCTATTTTTTCATTTAATTTTTATTGAAAAATGATTTTAAAATATTTTTAAATTTTTTACTGGAGTTTTCATTTTTAAAATATTTCTCATAAGGAGTCCTACTTGATTTAGTCCTTAGTATACATCTATTTTTCGTGTTGAGTATAATCGATACAACTCCTTTAAATAAATGTTTAAGGATTTTATGTTATCCCAACACGGTTCTTCCCATATCAATCTAGATTATATTATTCCTTTTAAATTTAAATTCTTTTTAAGGGTGTAATTTGAACTACACTCATTCTTTGTTCTATGATTTTAAATATATTTTTCAAAATTAATGAATGTTTACTCATTTCCATTATCAAATATCAAGTTTTTGATAAAAAATTCTAAAAAATTCATAAAATATCTTTTAAAAATCTTTAATTTCTCAATAGATTCAAATATATGATTCATAAATATCCTATTTTCTATTAACATACTATCCTCAATAAACAAAATGAAATAACAATCAACTTTTGATGATTAATATCACATAGGACTATATAAATCCATATTAATCAACTCAAATGAATTCTTGGATTAAATATATAACTTCTTATGAAATGTTTGAACTATTTTACCATTTTTAAAAGTTTAACATACAACATATATCTCTCTTTATTCAGTTTAAGAAGGTATCTTATAACTTCTTTCTTAATAATCTCACTCATGATTCTTTGGAAAATATGAAATAGTCTTCTATTCCTTATTTTTTTTCATCATTAGCATTTAAATAACATTTAATATATATATTTATAATTTAAAATAGATTTTCATTAGTTCTATCACCTTTAGTGATAAATTTTCTACTATTCAATCTCTTGATGGCAGAGCCATTTCTTTAGAAAAAACTTCATTTTCACCAACATATTTTTGAATACAAAAAAAATTTATTATTTAGTCCATTAAAAAATAACATTTATTTATACTAAAACTTATATATTTGAATCTCAACAACACTAATACCTTTTATATTGAAAGTAATTTCATTTCAAAAGGAAAAAGAGCCTCCACTATGAATTACAAAGTTCTTTAATATTTTTGTATCACCTATCAGGTGTATGAAACAACTATTATTAATAATCCATGCCTTATTGTTATTTAAAGTGTTCAAGGATACCTCAAATCGAAGCCGAATGGCTGGATTTGAGGCACCATAATTGGATTTGAGAATCTATGAAAAACCCGACTATACACTATATACAAGGATGAACACACTACGTGTAACCCCTTAAGTGTGGAAGATAGGGTTTGGGAAAATATAAGTATGACATGGCGTGTATCCATCCTATGCAACGTGTACCCCTTCCCTAGATGAGAAACCCTTATAGAGGATAATATGGGTGGGATCACATGTGGAAGTACATTCCTGGTTACACAACCATGTAACCAAGTACACATATATGACTAGATCATACAGGAGACACCCCATGTGAAGAAAGATGTCATGTACCAAAGTACATGGACATGAGGCCAATACATGAACATGTGGTATGGTACATGGACACACACAGAAGGACATGCCCGGATCCTGAGTAGCTTGGATATGCCGTGTATTCCACATTCATGATGTGTACACCTATAAAGTTAGGAGCCATGTTCTGGATAGGGACACGACCGGGCGGTGGAGTGGGACCACACACTGTGGGGGGTCCCCTCACACACGTGTATCTCTTGAACTCTTTTGAGGAAACTTCAAAGTAATGTATCTCCTTCATTTGAACTCTGATTTTGGCCCACAAGTAGCCTATCCAGAGTTTTTTCCATGTAGAACATTATGGTTCCATCAGTTTTGGATTTTGAGATATGATGTAAAATATTCCAGAAATAATGCTTATTAAGGCGATGCCCGATGATGTTAGTGATTTGGTAGGCTCACTAGAGGCTTCTTACAAGTGGAAACCCCTATTATATTGGGTGAAGGTGCTCTGAAAATATAGTAGAACCCCCCATCATCATGGTAATGTTTCCTCTATAGCTACCTTTAGAGTGGAACCCCCAACACATTAGGGCGCAGGTCCTTGATTACTAGAGTGGAACCCACCTGTTGTACTGGGGTGCGAGTCCTCAACTTCCAAGTGGAACCCCCTATTAGATAGGGTGTGGATCCTCAATGACCAATGTGGTACCCCCTATCACACCAAGGCATGGTTACTTGACCTATAGAGTGGAAACCCCATCAAATGGGCACAAATCCTCCACCTTACTAGTGGAATACCCTATTAACATAGGTCTCGGGTCCTCATGACACTAGAATGGAACCCCCCATCGGCATGTGCACAACTCCTCTATGGATACTTTCAAAGTGGAACCCCTTACGTATGAGGGTTTGGGTCCTCTACTACATGTTTGTGTCCCCTCGACTGTGAAAAATAGTGATGAGGCATGGATTGACTTGCATAGTTACTTATGGGAAGACATGTGATATGCTGGTAATCATTGATGGAATTTTGGAATTGTTGGATACTCTTCTTATTAGGTTGATCTATGATATTGATACCCCCTTGTAAGATCCCAGATCTTGTAAAGGTATGTTCTCATTTATGTTTTGGGTTAAATCTATTGTTTTGGTTAATTAAGTGCTTACCCATGTCCCAGAGGGGGCTCGAGGGTTTTCTGAGGGTCCGGGACATGAAAAGTGTAGAAAAAGGGGTTTTATGAGTAGGCCCCATGGTTTGTGCATGGTTAGTGCTAACCGTATGGACAGCCCTGGTAAACTGTGCAAGAGGAATTTTTTTGGACAGTAGACTCCACACGGTTTGCACACGGTTTGGTAAACCGTGCGACAAAATCATGCGAGGGGGATCTTTTGGACAGAAGCATCCACACGGTTTGTGCACGGTTTATAAAATCATTCAAGGGAGACTTTTTGGGATAGAATAATCTGCACGGTTTGCACACAGTTTGGAAAACTGTGTGGCCCAGAAACTTCTAAAAAAATTACAAAATTTCCACCCCATAATTTTTAACCCAAACTCGGGAATTCCTCCAATTTATCCTCTCTTCACCCTAAGGACGAACTAAACCTCCCAAGGGATCCTAGAGATCAATCTCCCTCGTTTATAAGGCTTTGGGTGATATTGGTTGTGGATCAAAGCTCCGTGTAAGGCTAATCCCATTCTTTCTTATATTTTGAGTTTAGGGATTGTATCTTTTTATCCTCTCCTTATAAAGATTTAAAACCCTACTCTTTGGGTGAGATTTAGGTTTAAGCTTCAAAGGTTTGTTGAATTGGAATCTAAGGGATTGATTAAGAGTGTGTTCAACCACAGAATCAAGATAGGTGGTCTATAAGTTATATCCCATGGTTTATTTGAGGATTTGTGCATGTGTGGTTTTGTTCTTGGGTGTCTCTTGGTATGTTTTGATCACCCCTGGCATGTTTTGGTAAAATGGTTATTAAAAAGGTAAATAGAGACCCTCACGATCCACATGGGATGCATTGAGGGTAATGAAAATAATCTATGGCTACCCATGGGGTGAGCCAACTCTCTCGGACCTAGGGATTTGTGAAGAACAAGTGAGACTGTTGTGTAATCATGTAGATCCATTGATAAACATGTTGATGTGACTATTTGTGTTGGGTTATAAGCTAGGTGGTGCACCTAGTCTTGATAATAACCTAAGGGATATTGGGTTAATATGTGGAAATTATTAAAGACAATAATGAAATAGGTTATGAGCATCGTAATGAAGCCTACTGAATTAGGCATAATGAACCAAGCCTAGTGAAATAGGCACAATGAATGAATGGTTAGTGAGACAATCATAATAAAATGGAATTGGGATAAATTTTTAAGTTATGTGAAATGTGGTAAATGTGTTAATGGTTCAAGGGATGGTATTAAACCTCATGTTATTGTTATGGTTTATGTTTTCCTTGGGAAATGGTTGTGATGTTGTGTAAATGGTTAATGGTAACATATTTGTATAGCATATGCACATAGCTTGGTAGTGTGAGGTATTGACTGAGGTTCTACACCCACTGGTTGAGTTGGACTGAGAATCTAAACTCCACCCCTAATTCACGGGTTAGGGATAAGACTGATGCTCTATTTCCCTATTGGTTGCATCCACCCGAACTGATGCTCTGAGGTGAGGATATAGTTGAAATCCACCAGAACTGATGCTTTAAGATGAGGATATTGTTGGCATACACCCGAACTGATTCTTTGAGGTGAGGATATGGTTGAAATGGGGTAGTTGGTCCTATTTAGATAGGAAAAATGTGTGTTTCCTCATGTATGTAACTGTGTAATTTAATCTCTGTAACTTTTTGTATTGATGAACCAATGGTAAATTTTTTGGAAATGGTATGTAATGGGAAAAGGATGAAATGGTATGATATGGGAATGGTAACAAATGTTGGTAACAGACCAAAACTGGATAAGAGAAATTAATATTTTCCTTTTAATTTATTTTTAATTTCCCTCTTTCATGCACAATTGTTATACTAGATATTTGGTAAACACTGTTGGTGGTGGCCTACTGAGTTGTACTCACACCCTACTCAGGCTGCTGTTTGGTACCCGAGCAGACTTCATGTTTGTAGGTCAGAAGAAGGGAAAAGTACCTTGTTAGTAAGTTGGGTTGGAACATGTGTACATGGAGGAGGACTCATACTTGGTGTTGGGGCCATTTTTGGGATTTTGTAGTTTGTCTTCATTTTGGGTTTTGTTCACCTTTTCACTTGTAGCTTGACATGGCATATTTACTGTTGGAGATGGTTGTACCCCGTTTTGGGGAATGGTTGTCATGAATTTGATAGAACAAATTTTTATTGAATATTTTATTAATAATAAATGATATAATATCCACACATTGTGTTAAATATGTTCAATTATAAAGTATTTGGGATTAGATCATTCATTTGAATATTTGATGAAAATTTCAGTTTTACCCTTTCAAAATCACTGTAGTATTTCGATCATAAATATTTTTATTTGAATTATGTGAACTTAATATTTTGTAAATGTGTTCCTTACTTAATGGGATAATACTTTTATTCATGACACTAGATCAAAAAAATTCATTTGGATGGAGTAATTGGGCCAAAAAGTCAAAGGAGGGCAGGGCACACCAGAATGGATAATATTCTGTATTTGGGACATAACTCCTTCATTTTTTCTTGTAGTGGGCCAAAATTTTGAGAGGAGATATAGGACCAATATACACACATTTTATCCTTCTTAAATAAGAGCTGATTCACGCATTTATGTGGTAAAATGGGCGGTGAAATTTGGATTAAAATATTTGTCCGAATTTCCACACTCACACTTGAAACCACTTGTAACCTCTCCTCCCCTACCCTCTATAAATTGAAGTTTTTATCATTTTTAAGGGTTGGGACGTGCATTGGAATGTTGAAGGCATAAGAGAAGAGGTTTCACTCCAATCATCCAACCATTGTAAGAGGTGTTTCTCTTGAAGAAAGGATCCCCTCATCAAGCCTTCCTCTTCTCCATCTTCTTCTTCATGTTGTAATGCTTTTCTTTTTTAAATAAACTCTTAGTTTGTCTTCCATTTATTCTGTTATTTTCAATTTTCTTCTTCTGTTAATCTTCCTAATTGGGCTGGAAGAAAGAGTAGAAATGTGATTGGGTTCTACCCTTTCTAAACCTTTGCACATGCAAAACGTTTCTACGATGACTACACCGCCCATGGAAGAGTAGTTCTTTTTAGTAATCGATCGAACTATATCCTTCTTCATTCATTTATTTTGTATCAATGAGCTACTGTAATTCACATATTATGATCTATTAATTGAGTTTTTAATTTAAATGATTCTAAGAAAGCAATTTAATAGTTAACACAAAACACACGAGGTCGGGAATAGTGTGAACTGTGAGAGCGTAACCTTAACTGGTAATTCAAAACCACATGGGATTAATTTGTAGAGTTAAAACATAATACCTAAATTCAATTATTCCTCATTTACAGAATGGATATTTGCCTTAATTTACCACTGACCATAATCTATCCTTATAACATCAATCAAATAAGGGTGCTGCGATTACATGTTCCGTAGATAACCTAGGGTTCAATTCACTTCATCTTTATGGTAAGGTTAATTATTGTAGGGTTCAGGGGTTAACAAGTTAAGGGATCATAATTAAGTGGATGTTAATTTCAAATATAATGAAAAATAATTTATTGAATAGGTAGAGTTAGATCGATTACGTCCTTTAAATATTGTCTAAAAAAACATCTTCTTGTTGTGTCATTTTAATATAAATTCATTTCAAAACTAAAAAAATACAATATTCTTCAAGAAAACTTCTTCTAGATTTATAAACTATAACCAACCCCAATCATTTCAAGTAGTGTTTTTATTCTCTTTTATTTTATTTTTATATTATCTCTAAAAAGTTGTTTTAATTCACTTCCTATTTTGAGAGACGACCTTGGTCAGCCACTCTGCTGCACCTAAGTACCCCAAAATCACAATAATCATTTGAGGGCACCCACGACAGTGCTCTTTCAAATTGGTTCCGTTTCCGGGGAGGCAAGTAATTTATTCAACCATTTAGAGGTATTTATTTTATTTTTCATTTTATTATTTTCTTCACCTCTCTCTTTCATCTTTCCCCTTTCTCGAGTTTTTTTTTTCATCCTCTTCTTTTCTTTTGGGACCATCAATTCAAACTTCTCATTTTTCTTATAGTCCAATTTTCCAATTTTCATTTTTTGATTTATGAAACGAACTAATCCCGAGGATCTCTTAGATCTTGACCCTAAGATTGAACGTAGCCTTAGGGCACGAATCAGACATTCTCAGTCTACGGGAAGTTTCAAAATTCAACCTGTTGTAGAATTACTCCAATATCAGAACATTGAAATTAGAAGCAATTCAAATTAAAACATAAAATAATAACCAATGTCTAGAAATAATAACAATGAGCTAAATAGAACCATTCTATAATTGGCTGCACCTGATATTAATTATCAACCAAGTTGTATTGCATACCCAAATCTCGAATCGGACTTTGAACTAAAATCTGGGTTAATTCACTTACTTCCAAAGTTTCATGGCCTCTCTGGTGAGGATCCCAATAAACATTTGAAAGAATTTAATGTGGTTTTCTCAACCTTAAAACCAAGAAATGTATTTTAAGACCAAATAAAATTAAGAGAATTACCATTCTCACTTGATGGAACTGCGAAAGACTGGATGTATTATTTACAACCCGAAGATGTAACTTGTTGGAATGATTTGAAACGTCTTTTCTTGCAGAGATTTTTTCCAGAATCGAGGAACACTTCCATTCGTAAAGAGATCTCAGGGATCAAGCAAGAATACGGGGAGTCAATGTATGAGTACTAGGAGCGATTCAAGAAGTTGTGTGCAAGCTGTCCATATCACCAAATCTGTGAGAAACTCCTCATTCAGTACTTCTATAAAGGAATCACACCTATGGAGAGGATCATGGTGGATGCCGCAGCAGGAGGGGAATTGGTAGACAAGACACCAGTAGCCCCATGTGAATTTATTGACAATATGGCCCAAAACTCCCAACAATTTGGTGATAGAGGTACACCACATGTCAGGGGAGTACATCAGGTAAGTCCTTTTTCTCTTGAAATTCATTTGATTGATACCAAGTTGGAATAATTGACCACTATGGTGAGGAAGATTTCTTTGGCTAAAAAGACATCCCAACCCACTCCTTCAAGGACTTGTGGAATTTTCACCGAGACAAGCCACCCAACTGACTATTTCCCCTAACTTTAAGAAACAGAAGATTGTGCGGCAGTATTCCCTGGGAGACCATATCAACAACAACAACAACCACATCCCCAAAAGAAGTATGAATCCTTTGCACCAACATTAAACCAAGGGTGGAAGGATCAATCAGACATGAGGTATGGATCTGGGAAACAACAAAGGCCCCCTTTTCATCCAAACTTCCAGCAGCCTCCACCTTACCAACATGGTTTCCAACAACCCCAAAGGAGATTCGAAGCTCAAACATCAACAAGTTAGAAACAAGGGAATATAAAACACAAGGTAGAATCTAACACTGACGATCTTTTGAAAAAAAAATGTTCTTAATCAACAGAATGAGCTGAAGAGTCAAGGTTCAGAGTTGAGGGAGTTGAAGACTCAAATGAGCCATATTTCCACTGCCTTCCATGAACTGGTAGGTAATAATTATGGAAATCTTCCTTCCCAACCTACTCCCAATACAAAGGGGAATGTCAGTGCCATTACATTGAGAAGAGGGAAGCAAACAACTGATGCTTCTCCACCTATCATTCCACCAGGATTCACCTCAACTCCGGAGAAGCCCCATTCCATACCAACTGATGAGAAAACCAAGGAGAAAGATAAAGGTAAGAAAAAGATTGATGATGTTCATCCTAAACCTCTTCCCTTTCCAAATAGGGTTGTTCAAACCAAGAAGATGGATAAAGAGGTGATGAAAAAAGAGGTTTTGTACACATTTAATCTTGTTGAGATCAACATCCCTCTACTTGAAGCCATCAAACAAATCCCAAGGTGTGCCAAATTCTTAAAATAACTCTGCACCAGTCGAAGAGGGCTCAAGGGAAATGAGAGGATCAACCTTGGAAGGAATGTCTCTGCACTCATTACACCAACTCTAGCAATGCAAACAAAGTGAAAGGATCCCAGGACATTCACCATCCCATGTACCATAGAGGAGTTGCACTTATCTAATGCTCTTTGTGATTTAGGAGCTTCAATAAATGTTATCCCTTACTCTATATTCTCTTCTTTACAGGTTGGTGAGTTGAAGCCGACGAGAGTAGTGGTGAAATTAGAGAATAGATCTACGACATATCCAGTGGGAGTCCTTGAGGATGTACTTGTCTGGGTAAGAGACATGGTCTTTCTAGCAGACTTCTATGTGCTCGAAATGGAGGATGATCAGGTAAGTTCTTGTGATCCCATTATCTTAGGTAGAACCTTCCTCAAAACTACAAAAACTATCATAAATGTTCATGAGGGTACACTTTCCATGGAGTTTGGAGATGAAGTTGTAATTTTTAATGTTATGGACTCCATGAAGTACCCCTATGAGGACCATTCTATTTTTGTTATCTCCCATTTTGAACCACCAAGTAAAAACTCCATGGATTTTGATTGTCCTATGCTTAGGGAGATTATAAGTATTGGTTCTAGTTTGATGTCTGAAAGTACTTCCACATATATTTTTGATGGACAAACCTCTCTTGGATTTAATTTTGACGTGGATTCAAATTATGACCATATAAACTATGATTATGACATGGCTGTTGAGTATGCTGATGGATTTGATGCATTATTTTCTAATTTTGATGATTTTTATTCTGATACTGATGTTCATTGTGAAGATATGTCTGTTGCATCAATTTCTCCATCCATACATTACCCCATACATTGTAACTCAATCCATTTCCCCCAAATCTTAAATATGCATACTTGCTGAATGGTGATAAATTACCTTTTATCATTGCTAACAATATCTCTTTTGAACATGAAGAAAAACTTTTGAATGTTTTGAGAGATAACATTAGGGAAATAGGTTGGACATTGGAAGCCATATCATGTATTATCCCCTCCATTTTCATTCATAGGATTCTCTTAGAGGATGGGGCTAAATCGATTAGGCAGCCACAAAGGAGACTTAATCCAACACTTTTGGAAGTTTTTAAGAAAGAAGTTGAAAAATTACTTGAGGCGGGTATCATTTACCCTATTTCTGACTCATAATGGGCTAGCCCTATCCAGGCTGTACCAAAGAAAACTGGTTTCACTATTATAAAAAATGTAAATGATGAGTTAGTTCTTGTGAGAGTACAAAAAAGTTGGCCAGTGTGTATTGATTATAGGAAATTAAATCAATCCACTCGTAAGGACCATTTCCCAATTCCATTCATTGACCAGATGCTTGAGAGACTTGCAGGTAAGACACATTATTGCTTCTTGGATGGTTTCTCTGGCTATTTTCAGGTTCCCATTACAGTAGAGGACCAGAAGAAGACGACATTCACCTACCCATTAGGTACCTTTTCTTACCGAATGATGCCATTTGGACTTTGAAATGCCCTAAGTACCTTCTAGAGATGCATGGTGAGTATTTTCTCAGATTTCATTGAGACCTACATGGAGGTATTTATGGATGATTTTACAGTTTATGGATCCTCATTTGATGAATGTCTCTCTAGTTTGGGAGATGTGTTGCATCATTGTATTGAGAAAAATCTGGTCATGAATTTTTAAAAATGTCATTTCATGGTCGAAAAGGGAATTGTCTTAGGTCATATAGTCTCACAACATGGAATTGAAGTTGATAAATCTAAGGTAGAAATTATTTCATCCCTACCATATCCTACATGTGTGCGTGATGTTCGATCATTCCTTGGACATGTTGGATTTTATCGACGCTTCATCAGAGATTTTAGTAAGATCGCTCTACCCTTATCTCGATTGCTTCAAAAAGATATTGACTTCAATTTTGATGATTCATGCAGGGTATCATTTGATGAGCTAAAGAAGTGTCTGACCACTCCACCGATCATACATCCCCTGCGGTGGGACCTTCCATTAGAGCATATGTGTGATGCATCCAACTTCACGGTTGGAGCTGTCTTATCTCAGAGGGTGGAGGGACGTTCACATGTGATTTCATATACATAGAAGACATTTGATTCTTCCCAATCAAACTACACCACAATAGAAAAGGAGTTTCTTGTTGTTATATTTTCTTTAGATAAATTTTGTTCATATTTATTGGGATCTAAAGTAGTTTCTTTTTCTAACCATGTAGCTTTGAGGTACCTCCTAAAGAAGCCAGATGCAAATCCATGACTTATCCGTTGGATTCTCCTTCTTCAATAGTTTGAAATCGAGATAAAGGACAAGAAGGGGTTAGAGAATTTGGTGGCAGACCACATGAGTAGGCTTACTCACACACCAGAGGGTGACACCTTCGACCAGGTACCACTTTGGGACACTTTTCCCGATGAGCATCTCTATACCATCTTAGGTACGCATCCTTGGTATGCTGATTTAGTTAATTACATTGATGCCTCTGAAATGACAGTAAATTTGAAGAAGCATCAAATCCAAAAATTAAAAAGTGAGTCTAGGTTTTATGTGTGGGATGATCCTTACCTATGGCGCATGTGTAGTGACCAAGTCATTAGGAGGTGTGTTCCCGATCATGAGTTTGAGTCTGTTTTTCATTTCTGTCATACACTTTCTTGTGGTGGACACTTTGGACCCCAACGTACTGCTAGAAAAGTCTTAGACTCTGGATTATATTGGCCTAGCTTATTCCATGATTCCCATGTGTTTTGTAAGTCATGATCTCATTTCCAACACACTAGAAACATTTCAAGGATACACGAGATGCCCCAACAAACCATTTTATTATGTGAGATTTTTGATGTCTGGGGAGTTGATTTTATGGGCCCTTTTCTTAGTTCATTTGGTTTCTTGTATATCCATGTTGCTGTTGATTATGTGAGTAAATGGGTGGAGGACAAGGCCACCAAGACTGACGATTCTCATGTTGTAGTGGATTTTTTCAAGGATCAAATTTTCTACAGGTTTGGAGTACCAAAGGCCATCATCAGTGACCAAGGGACACACTTTTTCAATAGGAATTTTGCTTCCCTCCTTCGAAAGAATGGAGTGACACACAAAACATCAACACAATACCACCCCCAAACAAATGGCCAGGCTGAGGTTTCAAATCATGAGTTGAAACAAATCTTGGAGAAAAACATGCAGCAAAATAGGAAGGATTGGAGCAAGTGCTTGGATGATGCGTTGTGGGATTATAGGACAGCATACAATACCCCCATTGGTATGTATCCTTTTCAGATTGTTTTTGGGAAAACATGTCATCTCCCAATGGAAGTCGAGCATCGGGCATATTGGGCTATAAAGAAATGCAACATGGATTTGGCCCAAGATGGAATTCAAAGGAAGTTGCAAATTCAAGAGCTTGAGGATATTCGACTGTCATCGTATGAGAACTCAAGGCTCTACAAGGAAAGATCAAAATCAGTTCATGATAAAATGATCCAGAAAAGGGAGTTTCTTATTGGAGAGAAAGTCCTACTCTATATTTCACGACTGAAGTTGATTCCTGGTAAGTTTCGTTCCAGATGGTTAGGTACTTATGTTGTGTCTAATGTTTTTCCTTATGCTGCAGTGGAGATCACACAAGAGGACACTGGAAGAAGCTTTAAGGTTAATGGGAAACATTTTAAGAAATACATCTAGGGACTTCCTACCGATGCAGTTGATTTCATCAAACTGCATGAACCCATCATCACTTGAGAATATCAGGCTATTCCTAAACCTTTCACTTTTATATTAATTGTCTTAAATAAAATTATGCATTTCATGTGGACATATCATCTCATAGGTTCACAAGTAGGACAATGCAATATTTTAAGTGTGGGGGAGGGAACCTTTATAGTTTAGGATTTTCATTTGTTTTTTGTTTAAAAAATTGCGTGTTTTCAAAAATTTTGTGTGTTTCTTTATAATTTTGTGTGTGTTTTTTTTAAAAAAAAATTGAGCTAAAATGATTATCATTTCCTTTTTTGAAACTCGTTTCAATGAGTAAAACAATTTATTCCATGACACTGAGCTTAAATGAATGCTGAAAATGACTTTGTTTCAAGTTCAATTCTTTGGGAATTTCATGACAAGTACTCTGATTTTTGAATCCCATGACACATCTCACTGTATTTATCTTTGAAATTACTTTCCTGTGAGGCTTCTGAACCATTTTTTGTCATATTCTTTTCATTCACCTCACTTCTTGAGTGAACAAAACTATGCTTGATTAAACCAGAATTTGATTTATTCATATCAAAACTTGAGGGTTTGAGATACATGTGTTTTTTAATTATTGAGGCATTTATTTGGTTTTAAAGATCCCTTTTCAAGGTAATCCTTTTTATTCTGGAATACCTTGTACATTTAATCCTTGTAACCCGTAGAACCCATGAACAACCTATTAGGTTAGCCACATTACAAGCTAATTTTCCCTATCCAACCTGATCTTGAAGTGAAATTTCATAATCTAGATAAACATAAATGTGGGGGAAGGTGTCTTTGTGTTGTGATACCTCAATTGGTGATACTTTGGGAGGAACATAAAATGATGAAGATATGATCTTGCTTTGAAAAAAAAACATTCTGTTGAAATCTATTCCTTTTCTGGAGCTTTCATGATTAGTGAAGTTGTGCCTTTATGGAGCTTCTAATGGAGGAAGAAAGTTGTGCCTTTTCTGAAGCTTTCAAGGAAAATATTGTTTGACAATATTGGAATCTTTGCTGTAGAAATAATGAAGGGTGATAAATTTCATTGATTTTTCATACTGATGGAGATGACTTGATACTACGGTATGAGACCATACCTGAGTGAAAACTAGAATAATGTTATTTCACTTCAAAAAGATCCAAGCCCTCCTCATTCGACCTCAGAATTTTTCAACATCTAAATCATACCAACCGAAAGCCACAGAACAACCCTAAAAAGCACTAATGAGAATAATATGTCCTTGACTCACATTGGGTGGAGATGTAGGAATTTATCAAGCCTATGGCGACCCTTGTATGAGTTTGGATGAGAAAGACATTGCTAAAAAATTGACATTTATGTGATGAGTGAAAATGAATGTTAGGGAAGTGTTTTGTGTGCATGGGAGGATAAATTAAAAGGAAATATATTTAATGATCTTAAATGAAGAACATGAAATAATAGTTTATAGATGAGGTATGATATATTTTGTTTCTTGGTATGAAATTGGTGGATCTCATTGATATGTGTTTTAAATTTTCTTTGATTTTCTTTTGATGTTTACTTGTCCAGAAGTCCAAGTTCCAAGTTTGGGGGAGTTGATAAAAAACATTTTTATTGAATATTTTATTAATAATAAATGATATAATTTCCTCACATTTTGTTAAATATGTTCAATTAGAAAGTATTTGGGATTAGATCATTCATTTGAATATTTGATGAAAATTACAGTTTTACCCTTTCAAAATCACTGTAGTATTTCGATCATAAATATTTTTATTTAAATTATATGAACTTAATATTTTGTAAATATGTTCCTTACATAATTGGATAAAACTTTTATTCAGGACACTATATCTAAAGAATGCATTTGAATGGAGTAATTGGGCCATAAAGTCAAAGGAGGGTTGGACACGCCAGAATGGATACGTTTCTGTATTTGGGCCACAACTCCTTCATTTTGGCTTGTATTGATCCCAACTATTGATAGGATATATAGGACCCATATCCACACATATGATACTTCTGAAATAATAGCTTATTCACGCGTTTCAGTGGTCAAATGGGTGGTGCAATTTGGATTAAAATATTTGTCCGAATTTCCACACTCACACTTGAAACCACTTGTAACCTCTCCTCCCCTCCCCTCTATAAATTGGAGTTTTTATCATTTTTAAGGGTTGGGAAGTGAATTTGGAAGTTGGAGGCATAAGAGAAGAGGTTTCACTCCAATTATCCAACCATTGTAAGAGGGGTATCTCTTGAAGGAAGGATCCCCTCATCAAGCCTTCCTCTTCTCCTTCTTCTTCATGTTGTAATGCTTTTCTTTTTTCAATAAACTCATAGTTTGTATTCCATTTATTCTATTATTTTCAATTTTCTTCTTCTCTTAATATTCCTAATTGGGCGATAATCATGAGTAGAAACTTGATTGGGTTCTACCCTTTCTAAACCTTTTCACATGCAAAACGTTTCTATGATGACTACACCGCCCATGGAAGAGTAGTTCTTTTTAGTAATCGATTGACCTCTATACTTCTTAATTAATCTATATTGAATCAATAGGATACTGTAATTCACATATTATGATATATTAATTGATTTTTTAATTTAAATGAGACTAATAAAGCAATTTAATAGTTAAAACAAAACACGCGAGGTCGGGAATTGTGTGAACTGTGAGAGCGCAACCTTAACCGGTAATTCAAAACCACATGGGACTAATTTGTAGAGTTCAAACATAATCCCTAAACAAAATTAGTCTTCATTTCCAGAATGTATATGTGACTTAATTTACCACTTACCATAAGCTATCCTTAAAACATCAATCAAAGCAGGGTGCCATGATTACATGTTTCGAAGATAACCCAGGGTTTAATTCACTTCATCTTTGTGGTAAGGTTAATTCTCATAGGGTTCGGGGGTTAAAAAGTTAAGGGATCACAGTTAAGTGGATGTTAATTTAAAAGATAATGATAAATTATTGATTGAATAGGTAGATTTAGATCGATTAAGTCTTTTAAATATTGTCTAAAAAAACATCTTCTTGTTGTGTCATTTTAATCGAAATTCATTTCAAAACTAAAAAAATACAATCTTCTTCCAGAAAACTTCTTATAGATTTATAAACTATAACCAACCCCCATCCTTTCATGTAGTGTTTTTATTCTCTTTTATTTTATTTTTAGAATACCTCTATAATTTTGTTTTAATTCACTTCCTCCTTTGAGAGTCGACCTTGGTCAGCCACTCTGCTGCACCTAAGTACCCCAAAATCAGACTAATCATTTGAGGGCACCCACAACAGTGCTCTTTCAGCATTATCTGGTATTATTGATTATTATTCCACTATTTTTTTTATCTTCTGTTGTGTATTACTCTGATAAAAAGGGGTATAGTCTCCCTAATTGACTATTCAGACCCCCGCTGCTAGTTGGAAACCTTCGGCGTATGGGGAGGCACACTTAAGGTCATGTAACCACCTGTACCGAAGAACCATTTTAGTGTATTCTAGGTCCGGGATTCTAAAAATTGGTATTAGAGGAGGTCTTTCTTTTCCTTCTCTGAAATCTTGTTATTTGGGATGGTAGACGAGAGTTATGATGTGTCAGGCCTTGGAAATGAGCTCGTTCTTGGGAGTAGCTAACCCATGTATGAGGGAAAACCCAAGTCACCCAGGGTGGGAATTGTTTTTCTTGATTGTGAGATGTTATAGTTGATGATATTTCACCACTGGGTGATGCACATGTTGTGCGATGTGATTGTTTTATGATATTTGGCTCGTGGACTCAAAGTCACAAGTTTGTGCATTAATGCATCATTGTAGGTACCTAGAGAGGTAGGTGAGATGCATCATGGTACGCACACACAGGTTGGGTGTGGGAGGCAGGAAAGATATAATGCACATTGCATTTTGATAATTGAAAAGGGAAAATGTGGTAAATGAAACAATGCAACTGGGTTAATATAAATGAACGATAAGTGATTAAAAATCAAATATGTGTAGTTAAGGGTTGAAATGAATTGAAAATGTTTTTGTAACATGTTGTGTGATATTTTTGGTGGTGTATGGTTTTTTACCCTATGTGGACCATGACATGTGGTAGGGATGGTCAGGGTGATGTTTTCGGAATACTAAGTTTTTTTTGGATGGTGCATGTATGGTGGGTGATTGTGGTTGCTGAAGAGCCTTATTGTTGTGAAATTTTGAATGTTCTTTGGCATGTGTTCTACACCTCATGTTTGGAAATGTAGATAAATTCCACCATGACGTCGAGTTCTGGTTGGGAAACAAGAGGATGTTGCTGAAAACACTCCAATAGTAGAGGGGCAAGAGAATGTGGTGATCCAAGAAAGTGGGGAAGAGAAGTTCTGAGAGAACTTCGCCTATTTTTTAAGGATTATGGATTGGGACCCAGGGAAGGTTGCACCAAGTATGTTTGATCTGACCAGAGAGTTTCAACTGCATCACCCTCCGACCTTTATAGGAGAGGGTGGGATAGAGGCAGCAGAGATTTGGATATAGTCTTTCCAGATGATACTTGATCATCTGGAGACTCTCGATGTGAAGCGAGTTAAGTTGGAAGCCTATATGTTGCAGGTCCAGGAAAAGCGTTGGTGGGAAATCTTGGCTCATATTGAGTAGGTTGAAATTATATTGTGGAAATATTTCTAGGCAAAGTTTTTGGAGCATTTTTACATAGAGAATTTGAGGAAAAAGTGGGTTGTAGAGTTCATGAGCCTGAATAAGGGATCAATGTCGGTGATGGAGTATGCTGGCTACTTCATTGACCTGTGATGCTTTTTTCCAGTGTTGGCAAGGGATGAGGCAGCAGTTGCAAGGTATTTCTAGGATGGGACGAGACACGAGATTAGGTCTGAGGTGAATATCATTTGCTTGAAGAGGTTTATATAGGTAGTGGATCATACATTGATCCCAGAAGGGAACCTTATGAGAGTTTCAGGTAGTGGGATTTTCATGATAGGTGGGAAGAAAAGTGGTGTAGCTTTTGAGGGCTGAAATCATCTTTTTAGAAGTTTTCTATAGGGTGGAAGTGTTCAAGGGGGTCAGAAGAGAGGGTCCGCCTCTCAGGTTGGTGATCAGATGTTCTACTATCAGTGTGGAAGGTCGGGGTGCATGCGTGGACAATGTACTTGACCTCCAGTTGAGTATTGGTCTTGCGGAAGATTGGGACACGTGTAAAGGTTCTATAGAAACCCTCATTAGGAGATTATGAACATTGGTGACATGGAGATGCCAAGAGGAGGAAAGGGATAAGTTGATCCGTATCAGGCATACAATTGGAACTCCATGGGCCGTACAGGAAGGGGTAGTGGATGTAGAACTCTGGGGCAGGATCACCCGTGTTAGCAGTTGAGTGAAATGTCGGGCATGCAGGTTGGAGCCTATGGTAGAGGGGCCAGTCAGCTTCATGCAGTTCAGTCTGCACCTAGTGATAGTGAGGATGGTCCATTGACTATTCAATGTATGATTCTTATAGCTTCTACGATTGCTAATGCGTTTTTTGACAATGGTTCCACACACTCTTTTATTTATGATCAGCTTGTGGTAGTGTTGGGTTTTCCTATGGAGAATGTGTGTGGGGGTTATATTGATTTACACTCCGTTGGGGGTGTAGAATGAGGACATCAGGCAGTGCAAGGGATGTGCTCTGGAAGTCAGTGGGTATCATTTCCTGTGGGACTTTTTCATTCTCGAGATGTCGGGGTTTGAACTAATTTTGGGTATGAATTGGTTATAGTTGTATTAGGTACAAATAAACTTTTTTCATAACAAGGTATCATTCAGGTCACTTGAGGGTGACACTTATATCCATCGTGATGAGTGGGATGTTTGAGCCGGTCGTACAGGACCATTATGTCATCAGTTGGATAGGCTCATGGATCAAGTAGCTTGTCTTGTGCTTGATGATTAAAGAGGGGAATAGTCTTTCTTCCCTCCATTAGTGGATCAGTTTCAGGATGTGTTTCTTGAGGATTTGTTGGGTTTGTCACCAAAGAGGGATGTTGAGTTCACGATTGAGTTTCTGCCGGGAGCGGAGCCAGATTCTATTCTGCCATACCGAATGGCACCGACAAAACTCCAAGAGTTAAAGGTTCATCTTGAGGAGTTGGAATGTAAGGAGTTCATATGTCCTAGTACGTCTCCTTGGGGATCTCCTGTGCTTTTTTTTAAGAAGGTTGACGGTTCATTAAGGTTGTGTGTTGATTATCGAAAGTTAAATCAGATGATGGTGAAAAATCAGTACCCTCTTCCTAGAATTGATGACTTGTTTGACCAGTTGAGGGGTGAATCAGTGTTTTCAAAGATTTATCTAAGATCGGGTTATCACCAGTTGAGGGTGAGGCCTTTTGACATACCGCTGACAACTTTCAGGAGTCGGTAGGGGTTGTTTGAGTTTGTAGTGATGCCTTTCAGCTTGACTAATGAACCAGCGGTGTTCATGGATTTGATGAATTGGGTCTTTCATCATTATATGAATGAGTTTGTGGTTGTATTTGTTGACTACATCTTGGTGTACTCAAAAACTCATGATGATCGTGCCAAGAATCTTGACATCATCTTGAGTATACTAAGAGAGCATCAACTTTATGCTAAGCTGTCAAAGTGTCAGCTATGGATTAGAGAAGTGAGTTTTCTGGGTCACATCATATCTAAGGGAGGTGTGTTAGTGGATCAAGAGAAAGTGCAATTGTTTGTGCCTTGGGAGCAACCCAAGAGTGTTTCAGACGTTCAGAGTTTTCTGGGTTTGTCCAGATATTACCAGAGGTTCATTCATGATTTATCACATTTGGTAGCACCATTGTTGGGATTAACCAAGAAGGGAAACATGTTTGAGTGGTCGTAGGCTTGTGAGAGTGCCTTTCAAGAGTTGAAAAAGCGATTGACGACCGCACTGATCTTGATCTTACCCGAGCCAGGTAGGAATTATGTCCTCTTTTTGTGATGCATCTGATATCAGGATTGGGGTTGTGTTGATGGAAGATGAGCGGGTTGTGGCTTATGGGTCGAAGAAATTGAGACCCCATGATCAGAATTATCCCCCTCATGATCTTGAGTTGGCTGCAGTAGTGTATGCCTTAAAGTGCTGGAGGCACTACTTGTTTGGGGAATGGTTCACAATGTATACCGACCACAAGAGTTTAAAATATATCTTTTCACAACAGGATTTGAATCTTCGACAGTTGAGGTGGGTTGAGTATCTCTAGTCTTTCTACTTTGACCTGGTATATACATCGGGTAAAGGGAAAATGTTGCTGATTCTTTGAGCAGAAAGGCTTAGAACTAGGTGGTTTAGGAATCCAACAATGAGTGGAAGGTGATGTTCGTGTTCATAGAGATGCACCTTGAGGTGGGAGAGAAAAATGGTCAGGTGACTCTTGCATCTATGGCTGTTGAATAAATGATTTTGATCCATGTTAGGGGAATTCATCTTGATGATCCTGAATGTTTTTCCATCAAGGAAAGACTTAATGGTGGGGATGCACCATCATGTTGGTCCATCGGTGTGGATGGGGTTTTTTGTGTTCACGATCGCGTGGTTATGCCGGTGTGCATGCAGGAAGAGTTGATGCATGAGTTCCATGCATCAAAATGGAAATTGCATCTTGGTTTGACCAAGATGTATCATGATCTACATAGGAATTTTTGGAGACTAGGAATGAAAAAGTAAGTTGTGGTCTTTGTGTCACGGTGCCTTACCTATCAGCAGGTGAAGGCCGAGCATCAATGCCCAGGTGGACCGTTACATCCATTGACCCTTCCAGAATGGAAGTGGGATGATGTGAAGATGGTTTTTTTGGTGGGTCTTATGAGGATGCCTCAGAAGAATGATTCAATCTGGGTGGTTGTGGATTGGATAATGAAAGTGGATCATTTCTTACTGATTCAGGAGACTTATACAGTTGATCAGTTCAGTGAGTTGTATGTTTGGGAAATAGTATGGTTGCATGGTGTACCATGGACTATAGTTTCAGACTGAGATCCTCATTTCACATCGTGTTTTTGTAAAGTGTTTCTGAAGGTGTTGGGTACTCAGGTTCTTTTGAGTATGGATTTCCACCTGCAGACGGATGAGCATTCAAAGCGTACAATCCAAGTGTTGGAAGACATGTTGAGGGATTGTGTCTTGGATTTCAGTGGTTCTTGGGAAAATCATATTTCACTTGTTGAATTTTCCTACAACAATAGTTTTCAATCTATGGTTCAAATGGAACTATTTGAGGCTCTCTATGGGAGGCCGTTTAGATCTCCATTGTGTTGGTTGGAGGACGGTGAAACCAAGATGTTGGGACCGGGTCTCATGCAGGAGACATTGGAGAAGGTTGAGTTGATTCGGAAATGGATGGAAACAACTTAGAGTGTACAGAAGTCATATGAGGATTTGAGGTGTAGACCTCTTGAGTTCAAGGTGTCTGATAGTGTGTTCCTCTGGGTGTTTCCAAGGTTGGTTCATTGACAAATTTAGAAGGAAAGTTGGCGCCCAGGTATGTGGGTCCGTTTGAGATAGTGGAGTGGATCGGGCCGGTGGTGTACCGATTGGATCTTCCACAATGGTATATATGGATGCATGATGTCATTCATGTGTTGTAGCTTTGGCAGTATCAACCTGACCAAAATCACGTGGTGGATGCTAAATATGTTGTGCTTGAGGCTGATGCGTCCTTTGAGGAGAATCCAGTTCGTGTCTTGGATCATAGTGAGAATGTCTTGTGGGGAAAGGTTTTGCCATTAGTGTAAGTACTATGGCAGCATGGTAATTTTTAGGAAGAAACTTGGGAGTGAGAATCAGATATGCGAGCTCAGTGGCCTGATCTCTTTTCCATGGAAGTGAAATGAATCTTGGGAGCTCAGGTTGAGGATGAGCCATTATAAGGTGGGGAGGTTGTAAGATCCCAGATCTTGAAAAGGCATTTTATCATTTAAGTTTTGGGTTTAATCCCTTTTTTTGTTAATTAAGTTCTTAAATACGTCCTAGAGGAGGCTCGGGGGTGTTCCGAGGGTTCAGGATATGAAAAATAGAGAAAAATGGGTTTTTTGGGTAGGCCGCACGGTCTGAGCATGGTTAGTGCTAACCATGCGAACAGCCTAGGTAAACCAGGCAAGTGGAAGTTTTTTTGGATAGTAGCCTCACCATGGTTTGTGCACGATCTAGAAAACTATGTAGCTAAACCATGTGAGGGGGATCCTTTGGACAGAAGCATCTGCATAGTTTTCACACGGTTTGGAAAACCGTGTGGCTAAACCGTGTGGCCCAGTAACTTCTAAAAAAATTATAATTTTTCCACCCCTTGATTTTTAACCCCAACTCCGGAATTCCTCCCATTTCTCCTCTCTTCACCCTAGGGATGAACCAAACCTCTCAATGGATCCAAGGGATCAATATCCCTCGTTTCTATGGTGTTTTTGGTGTCGTTGGTTGTGGATCGAAGCTCAAGGTAAGGCTAATCCCATCCTTGCTTTTGTTTTGAGGTTAGGGCTTGTATCTTCTTCTCCTCTCCTTCCGAAGCTCTAAAACCCCACTCTTTGGGTGATATTTAGGTTGAAGCTTCAAAGGTTGGTCAAAGTGTAATCTAAGGGATCTATTAAGAGTGAGTTCAACCGTGTAATCGAGGTAGGTGGTCTACAAGTTATATCCCACAGTTTATTTGAGGATTTGTGCATGTGTAGTTTTGTCCTTGGGTGTCTCTTGGTATGTTTTGATCACCCATAGAATGTTTTGGTAAAATGGTTATTAAAAAGGTAAATGGAGACCCTCATGATCCACATGGGATGCGTCAAGGGTAATGAAACTAATCTAGGGCTACCCATGGGGTGATTCGACTCTCTCGGACCTAGGGATTTGTGAAGAACAAGTGATATTGTTGTGTAATCATTCAAAGACCCTAATAAACATGTTTATGTGACTATTTTTGTTGGTTTAGAAGCTAGGTGGTGCACCTAGGCTTGATAATAACCCAAGGGATATTGGGTTAATATGTGGAAATTATTAATGACCATAATGGAATTGGTTATGAGCATGGTAATGAAGCCTAGTGAATTAGGCATAATGAAACAAGCCTAGTGAGATAGGAACAATTAATTAATGAATAGTGAGATAAGAATATTGAAATGGAATTGGGATAAATTTTTAAATGATGTGAAATGGGGTAAATGTGTTAATGGGTTATGTAATGGTATTAACCCTCATGTTATTATTATGGTTTATGTTTGCCTTGGGAAATGGTTGTGATGTTGGGTAAATGGTTAATTGTTATATATATGTATAGCATGTGCAAATAGCTTGGTAGTGTGGGGTATTGAATGAGGTTCTACACCCATAGGTCGAGTTGGAATGTGGATCTAAACTCCACCTCTAATGCACTGGGTATGGATTGGATTGATGCTCTGTTTCCCTATCGGTAGCATCCACCTGGACTGATGGTCTGAGGTGAGGATATAATTGAAATCCACCCGAACTACTGATTTGAGGTGAGGATATGGATGAAATCCACCCGAACTGATGATTCATGGTGAGGATACATTTGGTATGGGGTTGTTGGTCCTAGTGAGACAAAAAACTGTGTGTTTCCTCAAGTATGTAATTGTGTAATCCATATAACTTGTTATGTTGATGAACCAATGATAAATGTGTTTGAAATGGTAAGTAATGGGAAATGATATGAAATGGTAAGATATTGAAATGGTAATAAATGTTGGTAATGGACCTAAAATAGTTAATAACACATAATCATTTCTGTGTCATTTATTATTCATTTCCCTATTGTATGCACAATTATTATACTAGATATTTTGTAGACACCATTGGTGGTGGCCTACTAAGTTGTACTCACACCCTGCTCGGGCCACCGTTGGGTACCTGAGAAGACTTCATTTTTGCAGGTCAGAAGAAGGGAAAAGACCCTTTTTAGGAACTTGGGTTGGAATAGGTGTATGTGGAGGAGGAACTAGAATTGGTGTCGGGACCATTTTGGGGATTTTTCAGTTTGTCTTCATTTTGGGTTTTGTTCACTTTTACACTTGTATCTTGACATGGCATATTTACTGTTGGACATGGTTGTACCCCATTTTGGGGAATGGATGTTATGTATGCTATGGTATTATTGATTATTATTCCGCTATTTTTTATCTTATGTTGTGGCTTACTCTGATAAAAAGGGGGTATAGTCTTCCCAATTGACTATTCAGACCCCCTCTGCTAGTTGGCAACCTTTGGCGTACGGGAAGGCGCACTTAAGTTCATGTAACCACCTGGATCGGAGCACCAGTTTAGTGGATTCCGGGTCGCGGATGTTACACTCCTACTCTCTTGTTTGGTCTTATTTTGATTAAGCATATATATATATATATATATATATATTATTCTATATCGATACCCTTGGATTTGGTAACTCTCCTTCCAGGAGAGATGAAGATGCATGGGGTATTCCACGTTCTTTATGTGTCTAGTTTCTTATGGTTGGATGACTCTACTATCATGTTATAGGTGGTGAAAATTTGATGTGTATTTCAACCATTCACTGCGTTGAGCCCCTTATGCTTGGATGAGGTTACTTTCACTCTTGGTTTGGGTTGATATTTTCTCTTTGACTATATCTTGTATCTAATGTCTTTATTTCTTATTGAATCTATTATTGCCCCCCCTTCAGCTTTTGAGAAATCCTACTGGGTATGTATATACTCACCTATACATGGGATTTTCCCATATCTGATTTGTCTTATTCATATGATGGACATGTTTTCGGTGACTTGAGAGGAGATTAGGGATACCTATTACTTTGGACCACATACGGTGGTTGCATCTTGGGATTCAGAAGCCAAGATCTCTTAGCAGTTTATTTTCTAGTTTTTTAGGTTAGGACATATTTCTGGTTGGGCATGAATTTTTTCCCTTTAATTTTTAGTTTACACTACTGTAAACGTGTACTATGTATAGGTTTTTCATGCATGGTTGTTCCACCAGCTTTCTGTTTATTTTACTTTTACTCCCTCTATAATTTTTCCTTGAGATAGATGTGTGTGTGTGTGTGTGTGTGTGTGTGTGTACTTAGGAAAAGGCCTACCCATGTTAGTTATGCTTTCTACGCTGGTTCCATCCCCTGGAACATGGAGACGAGCTTAAGGTAGTTGCGACTTGAGCCATTGCTTGGGACGGGTCATGAAATATTGGTATCAAAGGTGGTTTGATCCTTACGAAGTTTTTTGGACTAGTCCCTTTATAAGGATTTTGGTATGGTTTAGGAAAATAGTTCCAGAGTGTCCTGAGTGTGGCTCTTTGGCCAAGGAGTTTGGTGATTGTTTGGGAGGCCGACATATCCATTCACCTGGACCCTGAATATCTAATTATAGACCCGTCATGATGAGACATTTGTTACATGGGTCAATGGTACATGAATCATATATGATTGTGTCTTTGACTTCCCTTCCTGAGTTAGATCACCATTATTGTTGTTATATATATATATTCTCAACTGACCATGATATTTCCTGATAAATCTCATGATGTCTCTGTGACGACAGCCAACCAGGATTCTAGCTCCGGATCATGGTGATGATCTGATGAATGATGAGGCCTCAATTCAAGGCCCATCTCATGATCCACTTTTTTCAGGTGGGTAGGTTGTAGCACCTCCACTTGTCGAGTATAAGATCATTCTAGTGAAGCAGGACTAGGATGTATGCAGGCTTAGTGTGGTTGGTGAGTTCTAGCACCAAAGGCCACATAGGTTCTGCAATGAGCGAGATCCTTAGGCAATAGAGGACTGTCTAGATTCAGTGGTCCATATCTTTAGGCTAGTTCAGAGCCTGATGGATCATATGGTTTCACTGGCAGCTATCCTTTACCACAGAGCAGTTGAGTGTTGGTGGATCCTTATTATGTAGATACACAATGTGTCAACACTCTCATGGGCCGACTTCCCATAGCTGTCTCGTGAGGAGTACTACACCTATTTTTTATGCTTAATTTGGATCTAGGATATTCTGGAGCTATAGTAGGGAGGAATGATGGTGGATGAGTATGCATTGAGGTTTACAAACCTTATGTGGAACTCTCTTGACATGATCTAGGATGGCTACTTCTGTGCATGGAATTTTGATCAAAGACTCTATAGAGAGATCTAAGAAAGCGTTGTTCCCTTGTGCATCCCCACATATGTTGGGGTTCTAGATAGGGAACTAGTGATAAAGATATTTTTTCCAGAGGGATACCAGATAGCTAGAGATAGCAGTGGGCATCATAGGGCTGAGTTGTCTACAATAGATAACCAATTCTAGGCTCTAGAATCTCAACGTAGGATACAACCATGTGATCAGACTCAGGCACATGGTCAGGGGAAACACAGAGGACCAGAAAATCCCAAAGAGGGGGTTTTATTATTCTATGAAAGAATAGGTCATATATCATGAGAATGCCCAACTATATGTGCTGAGCAGTGTAGATAGATAACCGACATATCACCACGGTAGAGGAAGTGCCTGATCCGGGATCTCCTAGGTGAGGATAGGGTGGTCCCCAGGGAAGAGAATTTGGAAGATGATTAGGAGTATATATGGGTGGGGGATGACATTATGATATCCTTCCACCACCACCATCACCAGGAGGCCCATGTCAGGCTTAGGGAGCTGGTGGTCGGGGCCGCAGACAACTGCTAGTTTTGGAGGTTTATGATCCCACACCACAAAAGATAATTATAGGTCTGATATATGTTAATCTACTCTTGATTTAGTATTAGTAGACATATTTTCTATTCATTAATTCATATCTATAATCCTGGTTAAAGAGATAGAACTCCTAATTGAGGCGATATCCCTACAGATTTGTCTTGAGGTTCTTATAGGGAACACTTCCTCAGTATCTTTTATCTGCCGATAGTGCAATATATCACTTGGTGGAGAGAGGTTAATGTGGGACCTTTTTTCATCATGATAGAAACCTATGATATCATCTTGGGCATGGATTAGTTGTCTATGGTCTGTGCCCATATTGACTATCACCGTAGACAAATCAAATTCCTATGCACTGATGGGATGATATTCTTCTTTTATAGGGATATATATATCATGGCATGGAAAGTGGGTTTTGTGAGCAGAAGGATGTATCCCATAACCCATTAGTTATAGCATGTATCCCTTGGTGCAGAAGGCTCTTCAAGCATCTAGGATTCATTAATTGTGGAGGATTATATGTATTTATTCCTCGAAGACATTTTGAGACTATCTCCAGGGCGGGAGAGGGAGTATTGCATTGTCTTTCATCCCCTCACCACTATGATATCTTGTATGTAATATTGGATACCCCCTAACAATATACATGAGCTATGATTTTAGTTGGATGAAATTTGTGAGAAGGGTTTCATCAGGCCTAGTGTGTCCCCCTGTGAAACTCTAGTGTTTTTTGTGAAAAAGGAAGACATGATATCGAGGCTTGGGTGGATTATAGTTTCTTGAACCAGGATATAATAAAGAATGAATTCCCTTACCAAGGATTGATGACCTCTTTGTCCAGTTTCACGGTGAAATATGGTTCTCAAAGATCGATCTCAAGTCTAGCTACCACCAGTTGAGGGTTCGTTAGATTGATATTCCAAAGTTGGAATTCCAATGTCGCTACAGAAACTATGAGTTCTTAGTGATTCAATTTAGTGTGATGAATTACCCTACCATGTTTATGGATTTGATGAACCAGGTATTCCATCAATAATTGGACTAGTTTTTCCATCTTTATTGAAGTCATACTCATCTACTCTGCATCGGAGGAGTAACATGCAAAGAACTTGAGGATAGTTTTAGATTTTCATAGAGAGAAACATATCTATGGGAAACTCTCGAAGTTCCATATATAGATTCATGAGGTTCACTTTTTGGGGCATGTCATTTCTGATCATTGTTTAGCTGTGGACCTAGTGAAGATCGATGAAGTTCTTTCTTGGGATCCATCAAAGAGTGTGTTAGAGGTGCAAAGATTTCTTGGATTGGCGAGGTACTATAGGAGGTTTTTGGAAGAATTATTCAGAATTGTAGCCCCTTTGACCACCATGATGTGGAAAGGGAAATAATTTAACTAGTTTGAGTAGTGTTAGAGGGCCTTTTAGGAGTTGAGGCTGAGGATTATTTGTGATCTAGTGTTGAGACTACAAGAAAAGGGTGTGGAGTACGTGGTGTATTATGATGCCATAGGAGCTGGGCTTAAATGTGTGTTGATGTAGTGAATGGTAGTTATTGAATATGGTTTGAGGCATTTGATACCCCGTGAGAAGAACTATGTGAATCAATACTTAGAGCAAGAAGTGGTAGTATTTTTCTATGGATTTGGAGGTACTAACTTCTAGGAGAGCGTTTTTTGGTTTATTCAGACCACCAATGTCTCAGGTACATCATCACGCAGAGAGAATTGAACTTGATATAGAGGCATTGGTTGGAAATTATACAAGACTATGAATTCAATATAGTCTATACTCCATGAAAGGGTAACTTAGTAGTAGATTCCCTTAGCTGGATGTCCCATTCTCAGTTAGTATTGGAGGCTTCAGAGTAGTTGTACTTCATATAACTGACCTTGGTGGAGCAGGAGGGTACATCTTTTCAGAATTAAATATAGTTGACTCATCTACTTCTTGAGTGTTTGAGAGTGTCCTAGCTAGAAGACATTGACTGTGTGGTATTATGTGACCATATTTCCACATGTGACTCACCAGATGAATATTCTGATGGAGGGAATCATGCCATCCTTTTCTAGGGATGGATGATGGTCCTAGTCATGATGTGGGGGGAGGTGATCCGAGAGTTCCACACTTCTCCCATAGTTGTACATCTCAATGTGGGGAATATGTACAAAGACCTTTAGCGTCAGTTTTGGTAGTCTGACATGTGAAAAAGTGTATATTATTTCATCTCTTAGTTCCTCACTTGTCAGTAGGTGAAGTATGATCACCAAGTTTTGGTAGGTTTATTGTAGCCCTTTGAGATCCTGGAGTGGAAATGGGATGTAATATCCATGTACTTTGTGATAGGGATTCCATGCATAGAGAAGGACCATGATGCCATCTTGGTGATAGTTGGCTGAATTATGAATTCAGAACACTTCCTTGATATTAGGGAGTATACTTCGGTGTAGAGTTTGGGGAAGTTGTATATACAGGAGATCTTTATCCTTCATGGGGTTCCCTCGACGATTGTCTCCTATCGTGACATGCTGTTTACATCATGATTTTAGAGAGGCTTGCAAGAGGAATTTGGGACCCGAATGAGGATGAGTACAACCTTTCACACCCATAATAATGGGAATATTGGGAACACTATCCAAGTGTTGTAGGATATGCTGAGGGAGTGAATGTTAGAATTTTCTAGAGTTGGGAGGATCACCTTACCTTGGTAGATTTTGCATAAAACAACAGCTACCAATCTAACAGTAGCATGACACCATTTGAGGACCTTTATGGGAGCCCCTGTAGATCACATTTATGCTAGAAAAAGATCAGTGATACATCTCTTTTGGGTCTAGAGTTGGTGTAGGTGATGGAAGAGAAGGTCCAAGTCATCCATGAGTTTATGAGGACGACCTAGAGCAGACATAAATCTTACACACATCTCCAACATATTCCCTTGGAGTTGAAGCAGGGTGATCAAATTTTCCTTACAGTCTCCCCAAAATGAGGATTATAGATGTTTATCCAAGGAGGAAATCTATCCCTAAGGTTCATTGGGCCATTCGAGATTGTGTATAGGGTTGGCGAGGTTTCATACCACCTATCCCTACCTCCACCGATGGAGCGGGTGCACTACTTCTATCACATGTTGTAGTTGATGAGATACATGAATAACCCCACACACGTCATTGACTAGGGTAAGATGAACATTGGGGATGGAGCCACCTTTATGGAGCACCTGGTGGTGATCGAGGATCGACATTAGAAAACCCTACATGGATTGAACATACCCTCGGATCACATGTTTTTGCAGTATGGGCATGTGTAGGATAGTTACTGGGAGTGGGGGATCCAAGGGCATGATCTATATACCAAGTTGTTTATTTAGTTTAACTTTTCAAGGATGAAAAGATTGAAGGATTGAATGATGTAGAGACCCAATTTTTTTCTTATAAGGCATTGATATATATATATATATATATATATATATATATATATATATATATATTTCCAAATATAGGTGCTGAGATGACGTGTGATTATGAGGCCCGGTGTGCCCAAAATTAATTTTATAAAAATATTAAAAATATTTTATATTTCACATGCACAATTTCTTAACTAAAATGGGAAAAATCTTAAATGGAAGCTTGGATCATAAATCCGATACCACGTTGGAGCCCAGAATGTGGTGTTTACCCTAGGCACAACCTAAAATGGGTTGGGGCAGGGCATTCAGACTCCTCGCTCATTGGAGGTATGTTCAGTGAGTTAATTAATTATTAAATAAATTAATTAATTCATTTAAATGCAAAGAAATTTATATATCTAGAATATAATGTTAAATTATCCAGGTTTAGCCACATAAACCCTGGGAGAATTTTAGAGCTCCTCCATCCTCCTCCGTTGGTGAATATCATTAGATGATGATGAAACTCTAGATCAAAGTAGATCAAGATGCAAAGAAAATAATGAATTCTATCAATCATGGGAGGGAACGTTATTCTATGAAAACGATCCAATATATAGGTAGAAATTTTTAGTTATTTATTTATTCCCTTTGATTAAATTGATTGACCAAATCAATCCTTTTTCATGTATCTACACAAATTGTGGACAATTACATTCACCCATGTATAGAAACATAATAATTTTCAATTGTTTTTTAACCCTGGTTTCCCTAAACCTAATCGATTGGACAAGAATTCTTGAAATCAATCCTTAAACCTTTGGTTTTGAACTTTTATCCTTCATCTGCTTTGTGTTCTTCACTGATTAGACCCTAAGGTCCTGGTTCGACATTTTCTTGCAGTACCAAGCTTGATCGAACCCCTTTAAATGTGACAAATTGACAAATGAGGCTTGGATCAATGAAATGAGGTTAAATCTAGGATCATTGTGAGGAATGGATGATCATTTCATTAATTTAAAATAAATTAATCAAACATGGAAGAATTGATAGTGTATGAGATGAATGAAAAACCCCTCAACAAACCATGATATCTGATTTCCAGTAAACGATGGCTGAAAACTGTGATCCATGGCCAGATCTATAAGTTTCTGGGAGAGATATGGTCTAAATCGAAGTGGAATGGCTAGATTCAAGTAAAAAAAGTGGATATGAAATTCTAATTTTTTTTACTACACACCATATACAAGGTTGAACACATGACATGTAGCCCATTAAGTGTGGTGGATAGGGTTTGGAAAAAGATAAGGATGACACAACGTGTATCCCTCCTACATGTAGTGTACCCCTTACCTGAATGGGAAACCTGTTTGGAGGATCACATGAGAAGGATCCCATGTGGAAGTACACATCCAGGTACACAACCATGTACCAGAGTACACATACATGAATAGATTACATGGGCAACACCCTCTGTGAAAAAACACATCATGTACCAAAGTATATAGACACGTCAGTAAATAGACATGAGGTCTAGTACATAGATACTTCCATAAGGTCACAACCCATTCCTATTTATCTTGTACATTCCATGTAGTCTACCTACATGGAGTGTACTCCTATATGGTCAGGAGTCGTGTGCTGGTCAAGGACATGGCCAGGTGGTGGAGTGGGACTAGACGCCTTGTACCCATTGACCTCTTTTGAGGAAACTTCTATGTTCCATATCTTCTTCATTTTGAATCACATTTTAGCCCATGAATAGCCTATTCAAAGTGTTTTTAATCATATAATGCGATGATTCCCTTGGTTTTCGATTTAAATATATGATGTGAAATGTTCTGGACACAATGATTATTGAGGTGACGCCCGATGATGGAACTGATCAGGAAGGTTCACCATAGGATTATTCTAAGTGGAACCCCTCTATCAAATAGAGAATAAGTCCTTTATGACTAGAGTGGAACCCCATAAAAATTGGCATGGTTCCTCTATAGCCACATTTTGTGTGGAATCCCCTTGACACACTAGGGAACATGTCCTTGATGACTATAGTGGAACCCTCCTATGGTACCAGGGTGTGGGTCCTCAAATTCTGAGTGAAACCCCCTATCAAATAGGGTGCATGTCCTCCATGACCAGAGTGGAATACCCTATCACACTAGGTCATGTTTCCTCAAGCAATAAAGTGGAACCCCCATCAGCATGGGTGCAGGTCCTCTACCTTACTGATTGGAACCCCCTATCAGCATAGGGAATGAGTCCTCATGACACTAGAGTGGAACCCCCCATTAGCATGGGTGCGGGTCCTCTATGAATAATTTCAGAGTGGAAACCCCGAAAAACTTGGGAACAAGTCCTCTAATATGAGTTTATGGACCCATAACTTTGTGTCATAGTGACGAGGTGGATCTTAACTTTCACGGTTACTTCTGGGAAGACACATGAGATGTTGGGAATTGTTGATGTACTTTGTGAAAAATTGGATACACTTCTTCTTGGGATGAGTTATGAGATTGAGATCCCCTTAATCTTTCATTTGGTATTCTTTTGACTAAGAATATATATATATATAATTCTGTATCCATACCCTTGTATTTTGTAACTCTCCTCCCAGGAGTGGAGAATACGTATAGGGTATGATATGTTCTTTCTGTGTCTAGATTCTTATGGTTAGATGTGTCTAATATCTAACTATAGGTGGTGAATACTCGATGTGTAGTTCACCCACTCACTGTGTTGATCCCCTTGTGTTTGGGTGAGGTTACTTTCACTCTTTGTTTGGGTTGTGCTATTCTCTTTGACTGTATCTTATATCTAATATATTTTTTTCTTTTCATATATCTTACTAATCCCCATTTCTCTTTCGAGGAATCCTAATGGGTATGTATATTATCACCTCTATATGGGATTTACCCACACATGTTTTGTCTTATACAGATGATGGAAAGGTCAGCGATGACTTTATAGAAGCTTAGGGAAACCTGTTACTTTAGACCACGTACAATGGTCACAACTTGGGATTCAGCTACTAGGTTCTCTTAATATTTTACTTTTCTAGTTTTTTTTGGTCGAGAAATATTTTTAGTTGAGCATGTATTTCCCCCCTTTAATTTTTAGTTTACACCACCATACTCTTATACCATCTAGAGGTTTTTCATGCATGGTTCTCCCCTCATTTTTTATTTATTTTTCTTTTACTCCCTATGAAATTTTGCATCGAGATGGATATGTGTGTGCATACATGTACTTAGGAAAAGGCCTACATGTGTTAGTTATGCCTTCAATGTTGGTCACCAGACCCTAGATTATGGAGGTAGGCTGGGGTAGTTACAACTTGAGCCTCATCTTGAGTTGGGTCATGTAAGAAATATTATGACAAAGAACATAGGTTTTATGTTCATAAACTCTACAATACTACCAATTACTTGAAAACATTGAATTTGAATACTATAACATATTCTATTCTAATATAAAGGTTTTTGTTTAGGTGTCCAAGGGACAAATAAGTCATGTATTCATCTTTTTCTAAAGATATATTTTTTCTATGATTGTTTCTGACTTTATTATATCAAGAGGTTAGTTTTTCTTAATATTTCTCACCCAAAAAATTTCTATATTTTTTATTTAAACCTGCACTATAAGAAGAAACAATTTTATAGTTGTAACATCCTGGTTCCGGGTGCTTCCCAGAGGTGCCCCATACTCAGTTGGTCACATGGAATCAAGCGCATTTCCCCAAATGCCGGAGGCTATCGACTAGAAGTGAGGGCCTGGGGTGTTATAGTGGGGAAACTATGCCCTCATTGGCAGATTAATGCAGAAAAAATAAATAGATAACAATAGCATAAGAAGTAGATAGTAAAGATTAGATAACTATGCCCTTATTGCAATATTAAACAATGGAAGACTGCAAGTAGATAAACAACTGGAGAACATATATAAATGATGCATGTCACATATGTCTAGGAAAGAATCTGAACAAGTCACAATGATGGAGTACATTACTAAACCAAGGTACAAAGGGAAAAAAGTAAATAACTCTAGCAGAATTACAGGCCTCATCTTTGTCCCATGTTCTCCAAATCCACAACAATCAAGTACCTAGCATGAATGGTCACTTTCCCTTATATATACTTGCAGCAATATAATTTATTTGGTCCCAAAAGAATGACCCAAACAAGGTGTGAGATAAATCCCATTAGGAAACCACCCAAATATCTGTGCCTAACATCCAGTGAATATATATGTCATACAATAAGCAAATGAATTAGTAAACAACAAAGTACTCAAAAGTAAACAAACCTACAGTATCAATTGCATTCATTTTCATATATCAAGTAAGTAGCTAATAAAAAAAAGTAACCCTTTAGGAGTACATA
The DNA here is from genome assembly GCA_963277665.1 of Viscum album. Classification (NCBI taxonomy): domain Eukaryota; kingdom Viridiplantae; phylum Streptophyta; class Magnoliopsida; order Santalales; family Viscaceae; genus Viscum; species Viscum album. The sequence goes on along the minus strand of OY728161.1, from coordinate 1,531,023,660 downwards.
CAACCTAACCCCTCCTATTCAACCAATCAAACACAAGCAACCCTCTGAGAGGTACTCACATTCTAACCCCTCTGTTTCACCTTTAGAAAAGACTCTATAAGGAAGCACTCACTATCAATTCCCCCTATGGTCTCGTATCGGTAACTATAGACACTCTGAGGAAGAACTCAATGTCCAATTCCCCCTATGGTCTCACAACGTGGAACTAAAGACACTATGAGGGAGCACAAATTCCATCCCTCGTATGGTCTCACAATGTAAAATTAAATAGACACTCCAGAGAAGCCCTCAACATCCATTCCCCCTATGGTCTACTACACCAGGTTCCCACAACCCTATGTAAGTCAATCATGCAAAAAGATGTTCAAAATCCAAAGTAAACCTTAAGAAATACTATGATAAAATATTTCAAGAACTAAATGGATAAACAAATACAATCATATAACAACATCAGATAATATCACTCCATCCTAACAACACTAGGCATGGAAAAAAACAAGCTTAACCGACAAAACTAGACCAAACGGTCAATATCAAAACCAACATGGGGAACATATCCATAGAATGGAAAATAACCCTATTCACAATCAAACAACCTCTAATCAGGAATAGAAGGAATATCAGGCATTAATAGGGACAAAATCCCTAAACACGCAATACCCCGTTCTAGGGTATTGGGCACTTTTGCACATAATATTTAAATACTATCTATGGAAAGGAACAAACCACCTACCTCGACATTTCACAATTGATATACCCCAGCTTCGACCCTTGAATCAGCCTAGAATGATTTATATCTCCAAAACATCTAAAACGTTCAACCAAGGATATCTCACGAAAGGAGAAAAATAAAAGAATGAGGCTTTAGAAGAAGGAAGAGCTCACCGTGCCGATTCCAATGCAATCGAAGGCGGTTGAATTGGAGAACAAATGGCAGGTCACGGGCTCAGAGAAGATTCATCGGCTTCAGTCACTCCTAGATGAGGCAAGATGAGAAGAAGTGTTTTCTATGAATGAGACGCGACCCTGGTCTGATATAACAATTAAAATGAAAAGTACACGACATGTCTTTTAAAAGTACATGGGGTGTATATGCCTTTACCGAGCTCTGCTTTAGGCGGTCTCTAAGTCACCCCACATGGACATGTGCTCATCCGTTACATGACCAGTACATGGTCACCTGCATCAACCAGGTACACGGTGTGTACTCTTAAGTACACGACATGTACTCATTAAATTTCCAGAATCTTTTTTTTTTCTCTAAAACACCAGAAAAGAAAAATCAAACCTGGAAAGAAGGTCTTGGTTCATACAATAGTTTTTGTATATTATGGAATAAATTTTACCTTTTTACTATTTTGATTCTTAAATATATTCCCTTTAATAAACCAAATCCTTGATTTCTTATTACATGTGTTTTTTGATAACTAAGAGAATTATCCAATATTTGGGGAAAATCACTTTATTCTCGATAGTTTTGGATGATTTGACATTAATCATTGTAACTTTATCAAATTCATCCTTAATACTCTCCAAATACTCTATATATTTTTAGTACATAGATTGTACTTCCATCAACTATTTTTATCTAATGATAACACTAGCTTCCAACTATTGTTTAATCTTCTCAAGCTCAAAAACATAAAACAGTATAATTTTTTTTTATTTTATGAATACATATATCTATTAAGAGAATTAAAAATCATTATTATTATGATCAAAGACTTATATTTTAAGTTTGTTAAAACAATCAAAATTTTCATAAAATTTATATTTCAACATGTTCATAGAATATACATCTTCAGCTTCACTTCGAGATGTTTCATCTTTATCGTCAACATGAACCATGGACGTTTTATACCTTCTATTATATTATTTATCTATATATGTTTCAATATTAGAAGAATATTCTTCCTCATATTATTTAGGTAATAATTATGTGTGAAAAAACTCTTCTTTTCATTGGAAGTATTCTTATCCTTTTTGAATTTTATATTCTAGATAGATTTTATTCTCTTTGTCTCAAATTTGGATTGATCTTCTATATCGTAATCAATAAATTTATTTTTATGAAATTATTTAGAAAATTATCAAACACTTCCACAATTTAATCATTTAAATGGTATTTTACCTTTATAATTTCCATCTATTCTTCTCAAATAATTTGGTATCAGAGTCATAACATTTTAAAGGCCACCACTATAATGTCCTGGACCCGAACAATGCTATCAGTTCTGGTGTTACTACCTTAGGTGCACCTCCCCAAATTCCAAAGTTTTCCAACTAGCAGCGAGGGTGTTAAAAGGTATAGTGGAGAGGCTATACCCTCCCAGAGGAAAACTAAGGTACTAGTCCGAGCATAATAATAAAACATGCAGTGGTAATACAGAATCAAAAAAACTGAACCAGACCCACATTGTGGAAGCACAAAAATATCAGATAAATAGCGGAATCAATATATAACAAGTGAAATGGAAAGTAAATAGAACAACATGTTGAAAATAACCTGTAACTACTAAACAAACCAATCATGCATCCACAAAAAGTCATACATGTCAATAAACAATGGCGACCATGGCTAACTAACAATAGCTACAAAATAAAGTAAGAATGTCGATACAAGTAGGAAAGAAAAACAAAGAAAACTCCAACGAGGAATGAACTTAAGGTCCATACCATATCCATGTAAGAGCTAACATGATCCATCTCCTAAAGATGATCTCTTTCCTACATGTAAATCCATAAATTCTACACACGTCCCGAAGGGCCCGTGTAGGGTGTGAGATGAATCCCAAAAGGATATAACCCAATAGTGCATACCTAGTATAGATGTTTAAGACAGAATTCATTTATAAGTAAACTAAATAGTATGATGAAAATTTTAAACACAACCTCCATAGGTGCTCAGCAGCCACCAGGGAGCATCACCTACTTTGGCCAACGTTGGAATCTCAGTTGCGTAACCTGGAACCATGTGCCTCCCGACACCGCATGTCTCATGTAACGATGTCCTGAAGGCACACCCAAACAATAGTAACCCGGAACCACGTTCCTCTTGACACCACGTGTCTCAAGTATTGACATCCCATAGGCACACCCAAGAGGTAGTAACCTGAAACCATGTGCCTCCTGACACCTCGTGTCCCAAGTACTAATGTCCCATGGCACGCCCAAACAATCTGAAGCTTCCTAACCTTCCACGTGGCTTCTACGACAAGATCCCCTAAACTAAAATAACCTAACCAAAACTATAGGGGTATCTACCCACACAAGTAGTAAAAACCAACTCATTACAGAGTCATCTATGTGTACACAACCCAAATCACGGGTGAGCGGTAATCACCACATTTAGATACTAAACCACAACACTGATGACACATCATGTCCCTGCGACCATGTCGATCAAGAATCTGATGTCCTTCCCATCCAAGTAACCCGGGCCATGCCCAAACCTCAATCTTATTTCCACGATGCCCAATCCCATGGTCAAACCACCCAAAAAATCTAGGCCAATCCCAACTTGTGATCAACATCGTTCAAGAATATCAAGGCCACGCCCAACACAACCCCAATGTTTCAACATATGAAATATCAAGATTCATATATATATAATCAAAATGAATCACTTCAAACAATAAAAACAATTTAAATAGTTGAATTAAACTATCTATGTGTTGTCCCATAACATCACTAAGGTCTTGAAAGCCTCTAATAAACTTAATCATTCCTAAATAGTTTAAACATAGTAGTTTAATAAAAAAAATTCAATTATAACCATTTTCGAACCCCCATCCAAAATTCCCCAAATGATCAATGACCTCTAACCCAACCTCTCTCAAGTATAACAAGGTAAGGGGATTCCCAACGACATCCCATAAGGCATACCATCAATTCAATATAAAGAAACATGGGTCTCTTTCAATACCCTATGTTGCGCTGAAAAGACACAACCCCCAAATGACCACAAAAAAAGAAAACAAGGTTTGAACCACCTACCTTAGACTTGTAGATGTATGCACATTTGATATCAAGCTCCAATTAAAAACTGATCTTCATAGATCTATGTTTCTATCAAATCTTGACAATTATACTCGGATGGAAACTGCGGCGTGTGAGACAAAAGAACAAGAATGGAATAGGGTGCATAGGTTTGGCATTCCTGATGTGATCTTACAGCCACCGACTAATTGAAGAATGGATGTCAGATGAAGAATGTAGGTGAGGAATTTTTCTTGGCCTCTCGGAGTGTCACATTCTGAAAATGGGGAAGAAGAAGAAGTTTTCAGGAAAGATACACAACGCTCATCCATATAAAAGAATAAAAATAAAAGTACACGAAGTGTATTAAAGACTACAAACCATGTAGTATCTTGTATGTACTCTAAATTATGTGGGTTTCTAAGTCATCACATGGCTTAGACGCATCACATGGGTCAACACACAGCTAGGATTCAATAGGTACGTGGAAATTAAAGTACACAACATGTTAAGGAACACTATATGCTGTATAGTAGCTTATTTTAACACTTTCACAACATGAAATGTACTAAGTTAGCACATGGATAGTATATTCCTAATATAAACAACATATAGTATGAATTACATGGAATGTAATCTATAAATTTTCCAAAACTGCCCAGTTTTTCCCCCTTTTTCTCAAAAACAACATAAAAAGAAAAGGAAAAGGAAGACCCATACCTCATAGGAAGAAACTGGTTCATACAAAATTCCACCCATTAAAGCAATTCATCCCCGAATTTACCTTCTAACGGTGGTGAAGAAAGATTCTAGAACAAATCTGGCCCAAAACTCTATCAATCAAAGGTCCATCGACCTATTACCCGGACCTATGATCCTCCCATGACGCATCATCACCTCTACACCCTATCAGGTTCCCTCATGTCATTATCGACACGCAAACGTATCCCGCGCCACATTAGTGTATTCCTAATCAAGGTATTTTATCCCATGGATGATCAAAACAAGACCTGGTGCCTTTCACCTCAAGTAACCCACATTCTCGACGCCCCAACTCCCATGACACATCATGTATTCTGTATCCTCGATGATCCTGATTCCACACATCTCATATATATATAAATATATCATGCACCCAAAATGGTGCCAATCCCACTGACTATCATCTGGTAATTCCACATAGATCATTTGAACCTTGTGCACTCAAAATAAACATGCCTAAATAGTCAATTCCAAAAAGAGAACAAGAAAAATCATGATTACACCTGCGGCGTACATCTGACCGTCGTTGGATCACCGGCCTGCTTAGCCTATGACATCTCTATGGTGTGCACCTGTCCTGAAGTACAACCGCCTGATGCCCGATGTCCTTGCGGTGCTGCTATGGTGATAGACCACTAAACCCTAAGTTGGGTCCCATTGTCTCTACCATGTCCTCCACGTGCAGCTGAGCCTTGACTACCCTCACCTTGTACTGATTTTGAATTGACCCCAAATGCCACCGTCTGTCCTAGTCCCTACCTACAAACTGTCAGAGTGGGCTTCCTGTAGAACCTCTCTAGATGTTCAACCTATCCACATGCCCAACACTCCTTTAGAGGCTTATGTCACTATGTCTGGACATGCCCTGGATGACCAAAATGAAATCAAACCACTGATGAACTACCACGAGGTGGTCTAGCTGAGTCCTTAGCCTGACTGACCTATTGGAACTCACCCAGAACTCACTTACTACTATCTATACCATCACCTGAAGCTACTGACCGGGTCAAACGGGACCTATCCATCAAGTTACCCTCTGCTATAAGATTCTGATTCACCCCCTAAGAGAACAAGGCTAATCTGAAGATTTTTACCTTCACCTTAATGGCGTTTTGTAATCCATATTTCAAGCACCTCACCCTCTAGGTGTCATAGATTACCATACTTGGTGTAAAGGGATACAAATAAGTGAATGTAGCTTCATAGTCCATGATGGACATGTCACCCAGCTGGAGGCTCAAGAACTCCCGAGCTCTCTCTTCCCTTAGCGTCTCTAGGAAAAAGTACTCAAAAAATATTGTCCATAAAGTCCTTCCATGCCAGTCCTTCATGTCTGCGAGCCTGAACCTACACATCCCACCAACTCTTCACCAGTCCTCTCAAAATGTATGTCGCTAGCTTGAACCTCCACCCTAGAGGCATCTCGAGCTGCTCGAAGATAATTTTCATGCTCTCTATCTATTTTTTAGCCACCTATGGACCACCCTCACCCTAAAAAAGTGTCAGGTGTTGTGGATGGAACTCTTGCATTAAATATGCTATAGAGGTATCTATAACCCACACGCCTCTTTAAATCCCCTTTAAGACACACACCAGACTAGATCAGCTCTGCTCGTCGAGACACAACCCAAATGCTGCCAAACCCGACTACTGCTTGGCCTGCACTGGATCCTGAACTTGATCCTATCCCTGAGCCTATACTTGCGGCTCATTATTTGCATGTACCTCAGGTGTCTTAACTTGATCTTGCTCCAACGACACTATACTATCACCTACATGCCATTCCATCAATCCGTCTAGGAGGAACCCACTGAATTTCATAAATGTACAGACGTCCCACATATATAATAATATGTATATATATAAGGCATATAAGGAAAGTAGTAAAGAGTCAGTTCATAATAACTACCCTTTCTCTCCCCCACCGCAACCATGCCCCATGGAATCCCAGACTCACGACCTCCTTACTCGCTGCCCTCAACAGATCCAAGTATCAAAATTACCCCAGGCCATGCCCATCCCGACAACCCTCGTTTCCTTAAACCGATGACCAAGTCGCCCAATCTTGAAATCCACACTTCCTCAAACTAACGTCCAGGACACCCAATACTAGTGATCAACATCACCTTAGTTATAGTAGCTACCTACTCATATACAATCCAGGAACAACCTCATGCCAGATGCAATTTTACATAATTAAAATCATGTCATATTACATAGAAATAAACAAGAAATTCTATCAGGAATTTCACCTTTCACATTTATAAAACTTTTATAGCATAAAAATTGGTATTATTCACATGGTATTATCACTTCAAAAAGCATGCGTGCAGATATGAAATTGAAACACCCTAACAATGTGCCTATCAAAAGATGAGAAAAATTGCCTTAAGATACTAGGACAAGGTCCAATTCTCCCTTACCGCACTCGGTCAAGGGTCACATATCACAACCAAAAATATCACACACCAAGTAAGCCACCAAGGTGTAAATCATATAAACAGTAATCTAAGGAAAATAAAAATAGCAATTCCCACCCATGGTAACTTTTTCCATCTCTCATACCTGGGGCTGCAGGTACCCAAGCACAATCTAGAAACCCAGTTCCAATAATAACCTATCTCCAGTCTACCATATCCCAAATAGTATTCTACTATAAATTGAAAAGGTAGTCTCAATCCCATTAGTAGTTAGTCAAAACTTCTACCAAATCCCTGTCAAGAAAAAAAACTCTTCTAATACCACTTTGTGACGTCCTGAACCCAAAAAACTACCCGAACAGTGCTATCGGGTTTGGTGTTGCTACCTTAGGTGAACCTCCCCAAACACTGAAGGCTTCCAACTAGTAGTGAGGGTGTAAAAATTTATAGTGGGGAGGTTATACCCTCTTGAAGGAAAAAGAAGGTACTGGACTGAGCATAATAAAAATTCATGCAACGATAATAATGACTCAGCATACTCGAACCAGGCCCACATAGAGAGAACACAAAAATATCAAATAAAAAACAGAATCAATATATAACAAGTGTATTAGAAAGTAAACAAAACATCATGTTGGACATCACTTTTAACTACTAAACAAACCAGAAATGCATCCACAACAGGCCATACATGTCAATAAACAATGGATCCCATGGCTAACCAACAATAGCTACAAAATAAAGTAAGAATTTTGATACAGTAAAGAAATAAAAAAAGTAAACCCAAACTAGGGATGACATCAAGGTACATACCATCTCCATGTAATACCTAATAAAATCCAACTTCTGAATCTAATCTATTTCTTTCATGTAAATCCATAAAGTATACACACATCCTGAAAGGCCCATGTAGGGTGTGAGACAAATCTCACCAGGAGACCATCCAATGGTGCGTACATAGTATAGGTGTTTAAGCAGGCATGAATCTATAAGGAAAGTAAATAGTATGATGTAAAATATAAACACAACCTCCACTAGTGCTCAGCATCCACTTGGGAGTGTCACCTACTTCGGCCAACGCCAGAATCTCAGTTAAGTAACCTGGCACCATGTGCCTCCTAACACCACGTGTATCAAGTACCGACGTCCTAAAGGTACGCCCAAGCAATAGTAACCCAGAACCATGTTCCTACTGACACCGCGTGTCTCAAGTACCGATAAACCGTAGACATTCCCAAGCAGTAGTAACCTGGCACCATGTGCCTCTTGACACCCCGTGTCTCATGTAATGACGTCCCATGGCACACCTAAACAATTTGAAGGATCCTCACCTTCCACGTGACTTCTAAGGAAATCACCCCCAAACTATAATCACCTAAACGCAACTATGGGGGCCTTTATCCACATGAGTGGTCAAAACCACCTCATTATAGAGTTATCTATGTGCACATGACACAAATCATGGGTGAATGGTAATCACCAAATTTATAACCCAAGCCACACCACCTCTGGAACCCCGTGTCCCTGTGACCATGTCGCTTAAGAATCTGATGGCCTTTACATCCAAGTAACCCGGGCCATGCCTAACCTAATAGTCACACTGCATCAATCTGACATCCACAATGCCCAATCCTATGGTCAAACACCCAAATAATCTAGGCCAAGCCCAACCTATGATCAACATCGCTCAAGAATATTCGATCCACTCCCAACACAACCCCAAGGTTCCAATATATACAATATAAAACATCATATATCTATAATAAAAAATAATCACTTCAAATAGGAAAAAAAATTTAAATAATTTAATTTCACTAGCCTTGTGTTGTCCCATACTGAATCTGAGGACTTGAAAGCCTCTAATAAAATTAATCATGCTTAAACAGTTTAAAATAATCTTTTTAATCAAAAAAACTAAATTATAACCAATTTGGAACCCCTATCCAAAATTCCCCAAATGAACAACGACCTCCAACCCGACCTCTCTCAAGAATAAAAAGGTAAGGGAATGACCAACGACATCCCATAAGGCATGCAATCAATTCAATATAAAGAAACATGGGTCTCACTCAATACATGATGTTGAACTAAAAAGATGCAACCACCAAATGACCACAAAAACACAAAACAAGGTACTCACCATCCACCTTAGAGTCATAGATTTAGGCACATCCAATATTAAGCTCTAATTCGAAACCGATCTTCATAGATCTATGTTTCTATCAAATCCCGGAAATTACACTTATATGGAAACTACTGCATGTGAGAAAAAAAACAAAAATTGAATAGGGTGCATGAGTTTAGACTTATTGATGCAATCACGCAGTCACCAACAGATTGAATAATGGATTTCATATGAATAATCTTGGTGAAGAAGTGTTCCTGGCCTCTCAGAGTGTTACAGTCTGAAAACGGGGAAGAAGAAGATTTTTTTTGAAAATGAGATGCGCCGCTCATCCATATAAATGAATAAAAATAAAAGTACATGACGTGTATTAAGGACTACATACCATGTATTAGCTTGTCTGTACTCCGACTTACATGGGTTACCAGGTCATCACATGACTTAGATGCGTCACACAGGCCAATACACGACTAGGACTCAGCTGGTACACTGAAAGTAAAGTACACAGAATGTTAAGGAACACTACACACCATGTAATAACTTATTTTTAAATAGTCACCACATGACATGTACTAATTCATCACGCGTCCAGTACACTCCTAACATACACAACGTATACTATGAAGTACACGACGTGTAATCTGGAAATTTTCCAGAACTGCCCAGTTTTCCCCCTTTTTCTCAAAAACAACGTAAAAAGAAAAGGAAAAAGGAAGACCCATACCTCATAGGAAGAACCAAGTCCTTAAAACCACCAACATAATTATATTTTGATTCAATAGTATAATCTTTAATGTCCAGGATTTTTCCATGTATTTTTTTAATATTATATGGGAATTAATTCGAGACCAGGCTTTGAGACAGCGTGCAGTTCTGAGGCCTGGTGAGCCCGGAACAAATGTTTGAATTTAATTTAATAATTAAATTACGCGCGCGCGTGGTTTTCCTGAAAAAGTGTAATAACTCCTAAATGGGTGCTCAGATCAGAAATCTTAGGGAACCGTTGTGTTCAGAAAAATGATTTTACCTTAGGCGAGACCTAACATCGGCCGGCGTAGGTCAGTGGTGGAATCCAATTTTTGGGACGTAAGAGTAATAAAATATTTAAATAAAAATATTTTATTCTGCAGTGAAATCTTTTAAATCTGCTGCAACAGATATCCCATACCTTTTTTAATTAATGGCTGGTGCAAGGGTCCAGGGTTTCAAACCTCATAACCCTGAAACCCTTGGAGGCTCTAGAGGCTCTGGAGAAAACCTCCCATCATGGAGACGACGATGCAGTGACCGGATCATCGCCGAAGAATGCCTCAGAATCTAGGTAGGATGTTTAAATTGTGATTTCTTCCCCGTTTTTGATTTCCACGACGAACGCGGACTAATCCACGAACAGATTAGCCCGCAGATCGATCGTTCTTGTGGGATGGGATTTTGCGGGAATCATGGGGATTTGATTCTAGAAATTAATTTGGTTTTCATTCAACCTTATAATGGTGACGAACCAAGATCGACACGAACATCGATCGAGGTTCGTCCCTCTCGATTGTTGTGTTTTTCTCTCCCAATTCCTACGCGTTCTTCGTGTGCGTTCTACGCGTTCTTGGAGGAAATCGATCGTTGCACATTATTTTGTTGACGCAAAGATCTGAATTCAAAGATCCAACATCGAGACACCCTAGAGGAGGTGCGACAGTGACGGTGACAGACAAATTGATGTGATTGGAAAATTCCCGTTCTTCGAGCATTTTCGTGCGGGCGGATCGGGACGCGCTATCAAGGCCGATCAGAAACCCGAAACCGACAGAATCAGTTTCATAGGGGTGAGACGGCCCCAAATCTGGAGTTTCATGATGATCGGATGGTTGGATCAAGAACCAGAGATTTGGACAAGGCATGCGGAGGAATACATCGATTCTGGAAATTTTCCCGACTACACACCGTGTAGTATGGGATACACGGCGTGTGTTCGTCGGTAGGATTACATGGTGTGTACTTCGGGAGTACATGGAAATGGTCAGGGTACACATCCAAGGAAACGCCGTGTATACCCCTCCTCGACCAGACCTGGACAGATACATGGTATACCCCGTGTACTGGTACACGGGCAGGCAACACGGACACGGGCAGAGACTGTGTATGGGCACATGGACAGTGTACACGGAGCGAGCCCCAGGTGCTCGAACATGATGTGTGATTCTTCTACACACCGTGTAGTTTCTTTCTATCCGATAAGCCGAATGACACGGGATGGTTACATGGGAAGTACCCGAGGTTAAGGAACACGACGTGCACTTTTTCTACACACCGTGTAGTCTGGTTTTACACGGCTTGAATGAAAGACACGGGCTGTTTACATGGGCAATACCCGGGGTCAAGGAACACAGCGTGTAACCATACTACACACTGTGTAACCTGTCTTAAATGACATGATCCACTTGTATTCTATGACTTGGACTAGTTTTCTTAGGGTTCGTACCCTTGGACTTTCCCCTGAAGGTTCTGGTATCATTTCCTCTACACAGGAGTATGATCCCTTCCTCAGAACTTCCTGAATAGAGTTGTTGGAATCCCCTCTGTGAGACTTAGAGCCGGATCCTCTATTCATTCCTGGAACCCTAGGTAGAGTTCTTGGTATCAATTTGACCAAATTTACCCGGGCGCCGATCCTCTGCTTCGCGGATTAGCTCAGACTGAGTTGTCGGAATCACCCCATGACTTGGTTGTGATCCTCATATGAGCATCATGTTCTCAAGGTACTTGTGGAGTGTGTTACCCCGGAACGAGTACTTATTATCTCTCTCTTCAGACCTAGGAGTGTTGTAACGTCCCGACCCCATTTACCTAGAGTCAGTGCATTATTACGTAACATTGGTATGATCACAAAAGATCAAGTCTCGAAAGACCGATTAATTTAGTAGCCTTGGAAACACTAGATATATTCACAATTCTTACATTACATCATAAATTAAAACAAAACTACAACAACATATTGTCTTCATATCCCATCATATTATCCATGTAGGTCATTCATAAAATACTTCTTCACATCCTTGAAAAATTAAAACATTGAAAGGGGTGAGCTCCGATCCTCAGTAAGGATAACAATATAGAGGACACTTTCATAAATAAACATAAACATTTAAGTCAATGTATAACTAAAACAAAAGCCTTTTAAACTTGAACTTTAGAATAATATGTCAAAAGTAAAAGGAAATAATGCCATTTAATTACTCACATGGATATTCTACTAGTCAAATAATCACATGAAATATCAATAACCACTTTCATAATGATGGAATGCATAATGCCAGACTATCATAACCACGTAGCCAAGGCCTCGTGCCAAGACTACAAATAAGATTTTGTCAAGACCTTGTGCCAAGACACTAGTTTGTATCATGAGACCTACCGATGAATCGAGGAGATATAGCAGGATCCACCTGTCACTTATTAAGTCCAATGCAGTCCTCATATGAAAAGCCTTAAACATATCATAAAACGTAACATAACCGTATGACATAAAACATGCATAAAGGAAACATAACATTTCCACATTTCAATCACAAGATATTAATTCAACACATTGATATAATAAAAACATTATCAAAACCATTTTCATTACCAAAATGAAAGAAAATTAAAACATTGTATTTATGTTTAATTAAAAAAAGTTATGGCTTGTAGAGGAAGCCGAAACACAAATAATGGTCATGGCGGCGGAGAAGTCGTTGTCACCGCATACGTAAGACAAAACATTCCTTTTGTCATTTTGTAAAAACGCTTCATATAAAAAGATTTCTTTTGAATAAAAGAAAAAGTCAAAGGGGTTTATACACCATATAAAAGAAAGTTGTGTATAAAACAAAATATGCCTCAATGAAAGGAGATTGAGATGAAGTCCTTTACCTCGTGTCCGACTTGACTCGATCGTTCTTTAACCTCCTGAATAATAAACTAGAGTTAATTTATACTTTTTTAAGAAACTTTTTCAAGTTCATTACTCCTTTTGTATCACTTATTACCATGTTATGAACATTATGTAATTATTTAAGTTAATAACGGTCGTTTTGTCGATCTTTGGTACTTGAGTCAAAAATAAATGTCTTATAATTACAAGTTGTTTATGTGGTAGAATATCTATTATCTCCAGAATTATATTCATGATTTAGATATCATATATATCATATATATCGAGTAGATACATGCATTTATAATATTACATAACATTTAGACGTAAGAAATGAAATGCACCGTTCATGGAGACGGTAAGCCGTACGTACGCATGAACGCTACTTTCATTTCTATTTCATATTTAATAGAGTGAAATCATAATGATATAAAGTTATATTATAATTTCAGTATAATATCATATATAATATAATTTATTCCATCCTTTATGCATCCCACATATGGAATTAACGATTCAAATAACTTTGAGGGGGTGGTAGTCCACACTTCCTAAAATGAAATTATCGCGTTTACCCATAATGGAAATCATAAAGGTATGAAATAAATGAAAAATAAAGAAGCATAAGGAAAAAATAAAAATAATATATATCATATATAAATATAGTGACATCTTAATGGCCACCATGAGAGGTGTTAAAAGAAGATTGAACAATCATCATTTTGTGAGGCAGTAATTCACCACTCATAGAAACAGTATGTTCTTTAACCATTAGACGAAGGTGTGTGTAATTTTAAATCAAATCCTTCTCATAACAAAATCATAGTATATTTAAGATAATATTTATGTTACAAAATAAAGGAATAAAAATAGTTTAAGGGGTTGGAGAAGAAAAATAAAACAAAACAACATAAGAGAAGACATAACCTTAAAATTGGGTAACTCTTTTTGATTTGAGCCAAAGGCTTCCTTGGGAAGACTTATGACCAAAATGAGGCTTCTAAGAGTAAGATAGGGAAGTTTAAAGAGTATTTGGGGAGAGTTTGGCCGAGCCAAATTGCTTTGATGGTGTGAATAAGGTGGTAGAGGTGGGGGGCTTTTTATAAGAGGAGAGGAGGGACACTCTTGGAAAGTCATGAAATGTTACATTATTATATAATGAGTTTCGGATTTTAAAGGTCCCGATATTATATATTTAGAGGATAAGGTGATAAGGGTTCGAAATATACTCATCTAATAGGTTTTTGATAAGTGTATGTCTTAGATTTTACATTATCTTCTCATTTTATTTAAATCGTTAATTAATGAGGTAATCACTGCATCATCATGGTGTCATAACAAATTTAATTTATTTAATGTCTAAAAATTATAAAAAAAAAATAATGATGTAGGAAATATTTTTATATTTCCTATGAATATTTATAGTAAAAAATATGACTTGTATAACCCCATTTAAAAATTGTTTTATTAAAACAATACATGTTTGTGACACTTTTATTTTTACTTTAAATAAAAAGTTATTAATGTCATTTTCTTACCCAAGTGGCTCCATGGGGACCCCAAGTAGTCCCATGGATTGTATTGGTCGGCCATGACTCATCCAATAAGTGTAGAACAAGTGTAAAGGTAATTTCATATTATTATATCATTATATTTACCTTAAATTACACTAATTATCTTTAATCGCGATTAATAAAACTTAAAAGTTACTATTCACCAAAAATTATTTTCATCCCATTGAACCAAATTTTGCTTCCTAATAACAACCATGTATGTCAGATTTTTGAAATTCAATACACAGAAGTGGTAATGGTTTATTTACATGAAAAATTAGTTTTTAAACTACCACTTAGTGGTTTCACTATTCATCAAAAATTGAAGTTTTTCAGAAAAATACCAAAAATTAACCCTAAGCTATAATTGATATTCTGAATTCAAAAATGATGTCTATTTTACAAAATTCCAAACATATAAGTTTCATTAAATAATTTTATAATTAATTCCCGTTGTCAAAACAAATAGAGTGTTTTTAAGAAACAATATCAATCAAAATATTGACAATCATTTATGTCCAATTTCAATGTGAAATTAATTATAATGACCACCATTGGATAAAATGGTAAAATTATATTCTAATTATACTTTAAAACCACTCAATGGTATAATTTATCACTATTAATTATTTTTATTAAAAAAGTTGTTTTTAATTAAAATTTAGTAATTTTCACTATTCATCCAAATATAAAAGTTATCCAAAAAGTTCCAAAATTTCTCCCTAGGCTAAATTCCATATTCCGAATCAAAAAATGAAGTCAATTTTAAAAGATAAAATTTATAAAATTTTAAAAAGTAGGTATTACTATTCATAACAGCTACTTTGATTGGTCGCGGTGTGTTAGAATCTTGAACATGCGTACAATGCAAGCTATTGGATAATTGAAAGAGAAGCATACCGTGGAAGCTTGGGGTGTTACATTCTCCCCTCCTTCAATAAATTGCATCCTCGCAATTTGAAAATGTTTTTCGAAAATAAAAGGTTAAAAATAGAAAATACCTTTGTGGAAAACCCATATCAGAAATAGGGTTAATAAAAATATAACTTTAAAAGAAAGAAATAGAAGTAGAAAGGTCACCCGAGATAGCCCATACTAGGATTCTATGAAAACATGGATATGGAGAAGAAACAAACTATCAAGGTCTGATGGAGAGTTGTAGAAAACAGGATTAGGAGAAAGTTAACTACAATAAAATCACAAACTTGTGATTGGTTAAACGGTCATTGATTCCCCAATTGGGAAAGTTAACCGACAAAATTTTTGTTTTAAGTTACCTTTCATAAAGATGAGGAATTTATTTAGGAGATTTACTAAGAATGTAAGGAAATATACCTACTTGTCATGTAGACTTTCATTCACTATTAAATATTTACCACAAACCCGTCTTTGACTCCAAAAGGTAATAGAACTCAAAAATATTCTATTTATCATAATTGTATAAGGTTCTCAATATTAACACATACCATTTAGATTAGTAAAACTATTTTGTAATAACCAGGGACTTCCTGTAAGCTAGTGGTAGTTAATAAAGGCCTTCCACACTATGGTTGTGGGTTCGATTCCTGCATCTTTGTCCGACGCGACAGGTTATCCCCCGACCTACAGGTTGTCCTTTTCCTAAAACTATAGTATTATAATATTCCAAAAATAATATTCAGAAATGTTTTAACCTTAAACAATACTATCCAAAGTTCAACTTAATCCATTCCAACCTTTATAGTTATCCAAAACTCACAATACAAATTTTATAAGGAAGGTAAACATAATGAAGATCCTTTTTGCCACGTAATAACATGTGAATACCTTCATCATGTATTAAAACACTGCAACATCCTGAATTACCATAAATCCTTATTGATTACATTCATGATCCCTTATTCCTTATAGAATACTAGATATACTCCTATCAAAAAATGTATACAAATAATTAATCAACTTCAAGGAAGTCAATAATATCCAATATAATTTATCCAAATCAATCATGTATTATTCCAAAATCACTATCTCAGTATCAGAACCATATTATGGTTTATCTTTCTCTCAACCATATATTTTCCAAAAATTTAACCTGCTATTGAGTCAATTTTCTTCGTTCCACACAATCTCATGTCCTTAATGAAATAGTACTGCAGTAAAATCCTTATATACTCCATAATTATTATAACCAATACATAGTTGATACAACAATAAAATGACATAATTTTTTAATAACACCATAAGAACTCTAATCATTCCTCCGCATATGTGGTAGTACCATAACTTGATTATTACCAATAGCATCATTTGGGGCATACTCTGATGATTTGGACATTGGTGTGCGTAGTGTCCCCACTCCTTGCAGATGAAGCATTGTACAGTAGAAACCTTTTTCTTACCCTTGTAGTCACACACTTGGTGTCCTTTTTCTCCACACTTATAACAAACTCCCATTCCCTTCAGGAAAGTTCCAAGATGTTTCTTCCCACAGTTATCACATATTGGAAAATTATTCTTTTACCTCTTCTCTTTATCCATCTTTCTCTCTTCTATCCTTTTCTTATCTTGCTTCCTTTCAAACCCATAGGACTCAAGGAATTCTTTACTTATCTTATTAACACATGATACTATTTCTTCATATGTTTATAATACATGGGAGACTATTTTCATTCTAAATGTTGGCTTAATACCATGAAATATATGATCCTTCTTACTCTTTGGATCATATGTATTGCTGGAGTTCACATTCCTTCTACTGGGCGCCATTTCTATACAATATCATAAACTAGGTCAGTTTATAAATTACAATGAATAATTCCAAACTTGTAAATTACTTAACGTAAATTGAACGGTTTATGGATATAATCCATAACTATAAAGATGTTTTATTTGAGGAATTATATACTCATAAACCCTTCATAATGGTTTGTAAGGAAAATGAGAATTATCCTAAGCATATCACCTGGGAGTGTCGTAACCAAGAGTGCAAC
This sequence comes from Viscum album, assembly GCA_963277665.1. Taxonomy (NCBI): domain Eukaryota; kingdom Viridiplantae; phylum Streptophyta; class Magnoliopsida; order Santalales; family Viscaceae; genus Viscum; species Viscum album. The sequence continues at coordinate 1,531,005,946 of OY728161.1, read as the reverse complement.
AAGGCCTGTTTTCGTGCACCAGTTCCTATTCGAGTCTAGCTCAAAGTGGTGTTTTCAGGTTTTACCCCTAGGTACATCTGTTCCAGAGCCGCCTCTACCTGACCGTATCCAGATAGGGATGTATTTCTCAGAAAACTCACAAAATATCTATAATACCAAAATTCTAGAAAGTTTTTCTATACTAATCCTCAATGTCTATCTTAGGTATATGTGCTCTAATCAGAGTTTATCTAAATCTAGCTTCCAAGTTTAGTACTAAATTGCCTCTAATACCAACTATAACGCCCTGAACCCAGTTACCTAGAGTCGGTGCATTATTACGTAACATTGGCATGATCACAAATGATAAAGTCTCAAAAGACCAATTAGTTTAGTAGACTTAGAAACACTAGATATATTCATAAGTCTTACATTACATCATAAAGTAAAACAAAATTAAAACAAAATCTTGTCTTCATATCCCCTCATATCATCCCTGTAGGTCATTCATAAAATACTTCTTCACATCTTGGAAAAAATAATACATTGAAAGGGGTGAGCTCAGATGCTCAGCAAAGATAACAATATAGCGGAAACATTCATAAATAAACATAAACATTTAAGGCAATGTATAACTAAAACAAAAGCCTTTTAAACTTGAACATTAGCATAATATGTCAAAAGTAAAATGAAATAATTCCATTTACTTTCTCACATGGATATTCTACTAGTCGAATAATCACATGCAATATCAATGACCACTTTCATAATGATGGAATGCATAATGCCAGACTATCATAACCACGTAGCCAAGGCCTCGTGCCAAGACTACAAATAAGATTTTGTCAAGGCCTCGTTCCAAGACAATAGTTTGTCTCATGAGACCTATCGATGCATCACAGAGCTATAGCGGGCTCCACCCGTCACTTATTAAGTCCAATTCATTCCTCATATGAAAATGTTTAAACATATGATAAAACATAACATAATCGTATCACATAAAACATGCATAAAGGAAACATAACACTTCCACATTTCAATCACAAGATATCAATTCAAAAAATTGATATAATAAAAAAATTATCAAAACCATTTTCAATACCAAAAAAAATGAAAATTAAAACATGGTATTTATTTTTCATTAAAAAAAGTTATGGCTTGTAGAGGAATCCGAAACTCAAATAATGGTCACAACGGCGGAGAAGTCATTGTCGCCGCATAAGTAAGACAAGACATTACTTTTTTCATTTAGTAAAAACATTTCGTATAAAAAGATTTATTTTGAATAAAAGTAAAAGTCAAAGGGGTTTATACACCATATAAAATAATGTTGTGTATAAAACAAAATATGCCTCAATGAAAGGAGATTGAGATAAAGTCCTTTACCTCGTGTCCGAATTGAATCGATCATTCTTTAACCTCCTAAATAATAAACTAGAGTTAATTTCTACTTTCCTAAGAACCTTTTTCAATTTCATTATTCCATTATATCACTTATTACCATGTTATGAACATTATGTAATTATTTAAGTTATTAACGGTCGTTTTGTCGATCTTTTGTACTTGAGTCAAAAATAAACTTCTTATAATTACAGGTTGTTTATGTGGTAGAATATCCATTATCTTTGGAATTATATTCATGATTTAGATATCATATATATCATATATATCCAGTAGATACATGCATTTATAATATTACATAACATTTAGAGGTAAGAAATGAAATGCACCGTTCATGGAGACGGTAAGCCGTACGTACGCTTGAACGCTACTTTCATTTCTATTTCATATTTAATGGAGTGAAATAATAATGATATAAAGGTATATTATAATTCCAGTATAATATCATATATAATATCATTTAATACATCCTTTATACGTCCCACATATGGCATTAACGATTCAAATCACTTTGAGGGGGCGGTAGTCTGCACTTCCTAAAATGAAATTATCGTGTTTACCCATAATGGAAATCATAAAGGTATTCCATAAATGAAAAATACAGAAGCATAAGGAAAACATAATCATAATATATATCATATATAAATATAGTGACGTCTTAATGGCCACCATGAGAGGTGTTAAAAGGAGATTGAACAATCATCGTTTCGTGAGGCAGTAATTCGCCACTCACAGAAACTGTATGTTCTTTAACCATTAAACGAAGGTGTGTGTAATTTTAAATCAAAAAATTCTCATAAAACATACTATTATATTTAATATACTGGTTTTTTTACAAAATAAAGGAATAAAAAGTGTTTAAGGGGTTGGAGAAGCAAAATAAAACAAAACAACCTAAGAGAAGACATTACCATAAAATCAGGTAACTCTTTTTGATTTGAGCCAAAGGTTTCCTTGGAAAGACTTCTGCCCAAAGTGAGGCTTCTAGGAGTAATAGAGGGAAGTTGACAGAGTATTTTGGCAGAGTTTGGACGAGCCAAATGGCTTTGATGGTGTGAATAAGGTGGTAGAGGTGGGGGCCTTTTATAAGAGGAGAGGAGGGCCACTCTTGGAAAGTCATGAAATGTTACATTATTATATAATTAGTTTCAGATTTTAAAGGTCCCAAAATTATATATTTAGAGTATAAGGTGATAAGTATTTGAAATATACTCATACAATAGTTTTTTTGACAATTGTAAGTCTTAGATTTTACATTATCTTCTCATTTTATTTAAATCATTAATAAATGAGGTAATCGCTGCATCATTATAGAGTCATAAAAAATTTAATTTATTTAATATCTAAAAATTATAAAAAATATATCATGATGTAGGAAATATTTTTATCTTTCCAATGAATATTTATAGTAAAATATATGACTTGTATAACCCCATGTAAAAATTGTTTTAGTAAAACAATACATGTTTGTGACACTTTTATTTTTTACTTTAAATAAAAAGTTATTAATGTCATTTTCTTACCCAAGTGGCTCCATGGGGCCCCCAAGTTGACCCATGGATATTCTTGGTCGGAAATAACTCATCCAATAAGTGTAGGACAAGTTTAAAGGTAATTTCATATTATTATATCATTATATTTACCTTAAATTACACTAATTACGTTTAATCGTGATTAATAAAACTTAAATGTTACTATTCACCAAAAATTATTTTCATCCCATTGAACCACATTTTTCATCCTAATGACAACCATGTATGTCATATTTTTGATATTAAATACATAGAAGTGGTAATGTTTCATTTACATGAAAAATTAGTTTTTAAACTACCACTTAGTGGTTTCACTATTCATCAAAAATTGATGTTTTTTAGAAAAATACCAAAAATTAACCCTAAGCTATAATTGATATTCTGAATTCAAAAATGATGTCTATCTTAAAAAATTAAAAACATATAAGATTCAATAATTAATTTTATAATTAATTCATGTTGTCAAAACAAAGAGTGTTTTTAAGAAACAATATCAATCAAAAGATTGACAATTATTTATGTCCAATTTCAGAGTGAAATTAATTCTAATGACCACCATTGTATAAAATGGTAAAATTATATTATAATTATAATTTAAACCCACTCAATGGTATAATTTATCACTATTAATTATTTTGATTAAAAAAGTTGTTTTCAATTAAAATTTAGTAATTTTCATTATTCATCAAAATATAAAAGTTATCCGAAAAGTTCCAAAATTTTACCCTAGGCTAAATTCGATATTCCGAATCCAAAAATGAAGTCCATTTTGAATGATAAAATTTATAAAATTTTAAAAAGTAGGTATTACTATTCATCACAGCTACTTTGATTGGTCGCAGTGTGTTAGAGTCTCGAAAATGCGTACAATGCAAGCTGTTGCATTATTGAAAGAGAAGCATACCGTGGAAGCTTGGGGTGTTACAAGTGTCTTCTCCCGGTTGCATGCTTAGTGGAATCTTCGAGCTGGATCCTAGTGGTGGTATTCGCGATAGACGGTCGTGCATGATTATATCTGGATGTTCTTATTATATTTTCGGTAGACATATACTGTGTAGAACTGACTGTACCTTTCTTTTGTGGTATTTTCCCTTATTGTATTTCTTTTGTGGTTTTGGGGTGTCCTACTGGGTATTGTTATACTCACCCCTGCACGGGCTTTGCCCGCATGTGTCATGTCTTGTGGAGACGAGCGTGCCTTTGATAGGATTCTAGGCGGACCAGGACCAGACGATACTCCTTGAGATCAAAAAGGACGAGTTGTGTTCCTACGGCTACCGAATGCAGTCCGAGCACCTTTCTTTATAGGTTGGACTTTGTTACGGACTCTGTTTTTGGTGGTCTTGTACTTTTGGCCCAGGGTTTTACTTTCTTGTACTTTACTTTCCTATTGTACTCTGTGGTTGGGTTTTATCGTATGCATGCATTATTTCCTTTTTGTAGTTTTTTACTTTTCAGCTTTGTGGGCTTGGAGATGTGTGTACGTGTGTACAGGTTTATAGGCAATGCCTCCCATGTTAGTAGCATGCCTACTCGGTAATAGTCACTAGCCCTTGGCCTATTGGAGGTGGGCTTGGGGAGTTGCGGCTTGGGCCCCACTGGGATGGGTCGTGACAGAGTGGTATCCAAGGGGGTCGGTTCTACCTTTTTACCGAGAGTCTGTGAGTTGATTTGGGGCAACAGTGTTAAGTGTTTCGAGTTCGAGTTTCAGGATAGGGACCCCAGTGATGATGCGGGTGGCCGATGTATCCATACACGAGGACTCTGATAACTTTCTTTTCGACTCGGAACATGAGAACAGTAGTTGCAGGGGAAAAAATAACGGTACATGCCTCATATAGGAATGGGTTGTGGTTTCCATGTCCTTTTTGAGTCATCTCTCCAGATATACTCACTGAATGAGATACATCTTGTTTCTTTAACAGGATGCCTCTGCGACGCGCACCTGCTAGGATCCGGAAACTCGATCAAGAGGATGACCCCCTCATTGATGAATCCTAGATACAGGGACTGGATCCTCCAGTTTTACCACTAGGTGGTGTGCCAGTTATCCCGCCACCTATGGAGTAGTGTTTAGTGCCTACTGTACCAGTGGAGGAGGAGCGCAGGATGAGTGCACTCCATGTGTTTCAGAGATAGAGACCCCTCAGGTTTCGAGGAGAGTATGAGCCTCAGGCAGCAGAGGACTGGCTTGAGGCTATGGCCAAAGTCTTCCATTTGGTCAGGACCCCAGCAGACTAGATTGTGATCCTGGCAGCGAGCCTTATGCAGGGCTCGATAGGACGATGGTGGAGTTTGGTTATCCAGACCCACGAAGAGGCGACACTTGCATGATCGGAGTTTGAGCATCTCTTCAGAGAGGAGTTTTCACCAGTTACCCTGAGAGCAGTATGCATACATGATCTTCTTCATCTCTAGCAGGGAACCATGATGGTGGATGACTATTCATAGAGATTTACTGACCTCTCGCGGTACTCGATGGATATGGTCAGCGATCAGTACTTCAGAGCTTGGACTTTTGAGCGGGGCTTGCGCAGAGATATCCATGCTAGCATCATCCTTATGAGAATTCCTACTTATGATGGGGTTCTCGAGAAGGCTTTGGTGGTTGAGAGCTTCTTGGCAGAGAAGAGAAAGATGATAGTTGTTAGTAGTCCGCGAAATAGAGAAGAGACCTCAACAGCAGGGAGCCGACGTCAGGGACCCAGGCATGGGAGACGTTTTAAAAGGAGATCCCAAGACAGGGGATCTTCCTTATAGGGTTCGTAGGGCACAACCATCCATCCTCGAGAGAGGCGATTCTACTCATGTGATGGTAGGGGACATCTTTCTCGAGATTGTCCGACCCGCCGTAATACTGACACGGGAGCAGTGGATGGGCCATCGAGGCAGAGGGAATGTGTGGAGAAGACATATCTGTGGGGCGGCGGACGTGGTAGGGGAGTTGGGAGAGTAGCTGGAGGAGGTCAGCGTTTTGACCTTTTACCACCACCACCCCCAGGAGGTCCACCCCAGGCTCAGGGAGCTGGTGGACAGAGGCAGGGATAGTTGCAGGCGGCAGAGGCTTATGACCCAGGTACTCCCAGAATGATTAGAGGTACTATCTGTTTCTTTTCTACTTTGGATGCTGTATTGATAGACACATGTGATAGTCATTCCTTTCTGGCTGCTTATCTTGTTCGAGACCTTGAGATTCCAGTTGAGCCATTGACTCGACCCTTACGCTTTGAAACGCCGACTGGAGAAGATTCGGAGATCACACACCTCTGTAGACAGTGTGACATGACCCTTGGAGGCGAGAGTTTCGGTTGGAACATCTTAGTGGTAGCGTCGAGGCCTTATGATGTCTTTGTTGGTATGGATTGGCTATCCACAGTTCATGCCCAGATCGACTATTTTAGGTGAATGGTGTGGTGTGTCCGCAGTGATGGAACAAGGTTCTCTTTTGTTGGTGAAAGAGAAACCCATGCAGCGCAGGATGGACTCGTGCATAGGAGGGAACAACATATTTCAGATCAGTTGGCTAGCCTAGCCCTTGGCGCAACAGATGTTATGAGTTTCCAGTTTCTAGCAGTAGTGGCTGAGTATGAGGATGTATTTCCGGAGGATTTCCCCGAGCTACATCCCCATCGGGAGATAGATTTCTGCATTGAGTTGCAACTTGGGACGACACCGATATCAGCAACAGTATATCGGATGGCTCCTGCAGAGCTTCTTGAGCTGAGGGTGCATCTAGACGACTTGCATAAGATAGGATTTGTGAGACCCAGCGTTTCACCCTGGGCGGCCCCAGTGCTGTTTTCCAAGAAGGCAGATGGGATCTTGAGGCTATGTGTGGATTACCGGTGCTTGAATTAGGTGACTGTGAAGAACCGTTATCCACTACCGAGGATCGATGACCTCTTCGACCAGTTGATAGGGTCACGATGGATCTAGAAGGTTGATCTATGATCAGGATATCACCAGTTGCGAGTACGGGAGGAGGATATACTGAAGACGACTTTCAGATGTCACTACGGTGACTATGAGTACTTGGTGATGCCCTTCGGCACGATGAACGCCCCAGAAGTGTTCATGGGACTCATAAACCAGATCTTTCAGCCCTTTCTAGACCGGTTAGTAGTGGTCTTAATCAATGATATCCTTGTGTACTCTGCGTCCGAGGAGGATCACGCAAGACACCAAAGGATGGTTCTGGACCCACTCCAAGAGCACCGGTTGTATGGGAAACTATCGAAGTGTCAGTTATGGTTATAGGACGTCCACTTTCTAGGACACGTTATCTGGGCGGATGGTGTAGCAGTGGACCCAGCCAAGGTGGTGGCAGTGCTAGCATGAGAGCCACCCCTGAGCGTGACAGAGGTGCGGAGTTTCCTTGGGTTGGTAGACTACTATCGGAGATTCATCCTTGATTTTTCTAGGATTACAGCACCCATGATAGATTTGACCCGAAATGGACAGCCTTTCATGTGGACCGAGATATGCCAGCAGGCTTTCCAGTAGTCGAGACAGAGTTTGACGAGCACCCCGATCTTGAGATTACCGGAGGAGGGTATTGAGTACGTAGTGTTCTACGACGCATCAGGAACCAGGCTTGGTTGTGTCCTGATGCAGAGGCAAGCGGTGATTGCCTATGGCTCTCGTCAGTTGAGGCCACACGAGCAGAACTACATGACCCATGATCTTGAGTTGGCAGCGGTGGTCTTCACATTGAAGATGTGGTAGCACTACCTGATGGGCAAGCGGTTTACCATCTAATCTGATCACAATAGTCTCGGATATATCTTTTCTCAGAAGGATATGAATTTGAGACAGAGGCGATGGCTTGAGTTCCTCCAAGATTACGACATTGAGATCGTTTATACTCATAGGAAGGGGAACGTGGTGGCAGATTCTCTCAGTAGAAAATCCAGTTCGCAGTTGCTGGATGAGGCGATGAGGCAGTTGGCCTCCTTAAAGTTATCCTTTGTGGATGGAGATGAGGGAGCTTACCTTCAGTCGATGGTTGTTACCCCTCCACTCTTATAGCGAGTCAGGGAAGCACAACACGAGGATGCAAGCTGTGAGACTCTATGTGCTCAGATATCAACAGGTGATGCTGCTGATGGATATTCAGAAGGTGGTGAGCACATTGTTCTTTTCAGAGGGCGCACGGTAGTACCAGCGACGTTGCGGGAGGAGGTTCTGAGAGAGTTCCATACATCCCATTTGGCGGTGTTCTAGGCGTAGAAAAGATGTATCAGGACCTCCGATGTTAGTTCTGGTGGCCAGGAATGAAGAGGGATGTGGAAAAGTTTGTCTCTCGGTGCCTTACTTGTCAACAAGTAAAGGCTGAGCACCAGGTGCCAGCAGGTTTGACTCATCCCCTTGAGGTGACAGAGTGGAAGTGGGATGAGATATCCATGGACTTCATGATGGGTTTACCACGTATGTCCAGGGGACACGATTCCATCTGTGTGATCGTTTATCGACTCACCAAGTCGGCCGAATTCTTAGCCATACAGAAGCAGAGTTCAGCAGAGAGCTTGGGACACCTATATGAGCAGGAGATAGTTCGACTTCATGGAGTTCCATCCACGATCATCTCAGATCGCGATGCTCGTTTCACATCCTGATTGTGGAAGGGATTGCAAGAATCTTTTGGGACTCAGTTACGCTTGAGCACATCATTTCATCCCCAGACTGATGGTCAGACAGAGCGAACCATCCAGGTCCTAGAGGATATGCTTCGAGCTTGCATAATTGACTTCGGTCATAGCTGGGAGGATCACCTACCACTTGTGTAATTTTATTATAACCATAGTTATCATTCCACTATTGGTATAGAACCATTCGAGGCTCTATACGAGCGACCTTGCAGACTACCACTTTGCTGGACTGACCGGGAGAGTCAGCACTCATGGGCCCAGAGATGGTGAGAGCTACTACAGAGAAGGTGCAGGCCATCTAGGAGCGAATGAAGACTGCACAAAGTCGGCAGAAATCATAATCCGACAGAAGGCGGAGGCCCTTGGAGTTCGAGGAGGGAGACCATGTGTTCCTTCAGGTCTAAACTCAACGGGGATTGCAGAGATTTGGCTGAGGCGGCAAGCTATCTCCAAGGTTCGTTGGACCTTTTCAGATTTTGAGTAGAGTTGGCGAGGTGGCATATCTCTTTTCTCTACCTCTTCAGATTTACTGGGTACACAACATCTTCCATGTGTCACAGCTACGGAGGTACGTGCACGATCCATCACTTGTTATCGACTGGGGTGAGGTGGACATCGATGATGGGGAGACCTTTGCAGAGTACCCAGTGGTGATCTAGGATCAATAAGAGAAGATCCTTAATGGAATATCTATTCCCTTGGTGCGTGTCTGGGGGCAGCACGAGAATCTCCAGGAGAGCACGTGGGAGCGGGAGGCTCAGATTCGCGTGCAGTACCCACATCTTTTTGAGTAGCCCTTGTTTTGGATTTTCGGGGATGTAAAATCCCTAAGGTGGGTGTGATGTAATGTCCCAGATTTTTCCATGTATTATTTTAATATTATATGGGAATTAATTTGAGACCAGGCTCTGAGACGGCGTGCAGTTCCGAGGCCCGGTGAGCCCAGAAAAATGTTGGAATTTAATTTAATAATTAAATTACCCGCGCGTGTGGTTTCCCTAAAAAAGTGGAATAACTCCTAAATAGGTGCTCGGATCAAAAATCCAAGGTCACTGTTGCATTCAGAACATCGATTTTACCTTAGGCGAACCCTAACATCAGCCGGCGCAGGTTGGTGGTGGAATTCAGTTTTTGGGACGTAAGAGTAATAAAATATTTAAATAAAAATATTTTATTCTGCAGCGAAATCTTTTAAATCTGCTGCAGCAGATATCCCTTACCTTTTTAATTAAAGGATGGCGCAAGGGTCTAGGGTTACAAACCTCATAACCCTGAAACCCTTGGCAGCTATGGAGACTCTGGAGAAAACCTCCCAACGCAGTGACGATGACGCAGTGACCGGATCATCACCGACGAACGCCCCAGAATCCAGGTAGGATGTTTAAATTGTGATTTCTTCCCCGTTTTGGATTTCCACGATGAACGCAGACTAATCCACAAACAGATTATCCCACAGATCGATCGTTCTTGTGGGATGATCTGTTTCAAGAATTGTGGGGATTTGATTCTTGAAATTAATTTGGTTTTCATTCAACCTTCTAATGGTGAAGAACCAAGATCGACACAAACATCGATCGAGGTTCATCCCTCTCGATTGTTTTGTTTTTTCTCTTCCGATTCCAACGCGTTCTTCACATGCATTCTATGAATTCTTGGAGGAAATCGATTGTTGCACATTTGTTTGTTTGCACAACGATCTGAAATCAAAGATCCAACATCGAGATGACCTAGCGGAGGTGCGACAGTGATGGCGGCAGACAAATCCATGTGGTTCAGAAATTCCCATTCTTCGAGCGTTTTCGTGCGGGTGGATCGGGACGTGCTATCAAGGCCGATCGGAATCCCGAAACTGATGGAATCAGTTTTTTAGGGGCAGAAGACCCCAAATCCAGAGTTTCATGATGATCGGACGGTTGGATCAAGAACCGGAGATTTGGCCGAGGCGCGTGGAGGAAGACAACGATTCTGGAAATTTTCCCGATTACACGCCGTGTAGTATGGGAAACATGGTGTGTGTTCGTCTGCAAGAATACATGGCGTGTACTTTGGGAGTACATGGAAATGGGCAGGGTACACGGCCAAGGACACACCATGTATACCCCTCCCCGGCCAGACTCGGCCAGATACACGGGATACCCCGTGTACTGGTACACGGGAAGGCGACACAAACACGGGCATAGACCGTGTACGGGAACATGGCCAGCATACACGGAGCGAGCCCCAGGGGCTCGGACACAACGTGTGATTCTTCTACATACTGTGTAGTTTTTTCTACCCGACAAGCCGAATGACACGGGCCTGTTACACGGGCAGTACCCGGGGTCAAGGAACACAACATGTACTTTCTATACACGCAGTGTTGTTTAGTTTTACATTGCTTGAACGAATGACACGGGTCGTTTACACAAGAAGTACCCTGGGTCAAGGAACATGGCGTGTAACCGTACTACACGCCATGTAACCTGTCTTAAATGACTTGATCCACTTGTCTCATGTGACTTGGACAAGTTTTCTTAGGGTTCTTACCCTTGGTATTTTTCCTGAAGGTTCTGGTATCATTTTCTCTACACATGAGTATGATCCCTTCAGCAGAACATCCTGAATAGATTTGTTGGAATCCCCTCTATGAGACTTAGAGCCGGATCCTCTATTCATTCATGGAACCCTAGGTAGATTTCTTGGTTTCGACGTGACCAACTTTACCCGGACGCTGATCCTCTGCTTAGCGAATTAGCTCAGACTGAGTTGTCGGAATCACCCTATGACTTGGTTGTGATCCTCATCTGAGAGTCATGTTCTCAAGGTACTTGTGGAGTGTGTTCTCCCGGAATGAGTACTTTGTATCTCTCTCTTCAGACCTAGGTGTGTGTTCTCCCGGTTGCATGCTTAGTGGAATCTTCGAGCTGGATCCTAGTGGTGGTATTCGCGATAGATGGTTGTGCATGAGTATATCTGGATGTTCTTGTTATATGTTCGGCAGACATATACTGTTTAGAGCTAACTGTACCTTTATTTTGTGGTATTTTCCCTTGTTGTATTTCCTTTGTGATTTTGGGATGTACTACTAGGTATTGTTATACTCACCCATGCACGGGGTTTGCCCGCACGTGTCGTGTCTTGTGCAGACGAGCGAGCCTTTTAGAGGATTCTAGGTGGACCAGGACCAGACGATACTCAGTGAGATCAGACAGGCTGAGGTGTGTTCCTAAGGCTACAGACTGCAGTCCCAACACCTTTCTTTACAGGTTGGACTTTGTTTCAGACTCTCTTTTTGGTGTGCTTGTACTTTTGGCCCAGGGTTTTACTATCTTGTACTTTACTTTCCTGTCGTACTCTATGTTTGGGTTTTAGCGCATGCATGCATCTTTTCCTTTTTGTAGTTTTTAATTTTTATCTTTTTGGGCTTGGAGATGTGTGTGCGTGTGTACAAGTTTATAGGCAATGCCTCCCATGTTAGTAGCATGCCTACTCGGTGCTAGTCACCAGCCCCTGGACTATTGGAGGTGGGCTTGGGGAGTTGCGACTTGGGCCCCACTGGGACGGGTCTTGACAGAATCAACTTCAATTTCATTCAAAATCATATTTTTTAGAATTTTGAACTGAATTTACTTCTCCTATTCAAGATTATTTTTAACAACAAGAGCCTCACTCATCACACATTCAATGAGTATATTGATAATATCATCTAGAGTTATCTCATTTAGGTCTCTATATACTATAGTCAATAATTTTTAATCCAATATAGAAATATTATAGAAATATTATTCATAATTATAGGTTATTATAATTTTTATCAAAAGAATTTTATGGTTATAAAAACATCATTAATTTAGGTAAAAAATAATCCATGGTCTCATTATCTGATATTCTTTCATATTCAAACTTAAGACTCAAAATATTTTTTTCCACCCCTTTATTCTTGATTTAACTTTATAAATATTTTTCAACTTTTCCTAAATCTACTTGAAACTTTTAGATCCCATAAATTTTGTGAATTGGTTTTTTGATTGGGTCATCAATATGAAATTCCTCAATTTTCTATCATTCTCAATATCTTTTTTTTCAATTTAAGGAATTAAAACTTATTTTTCATATGAATTAAATCTAATTGTAAGAATATAAATAATTTATATACCAAATGAAAATAAATAGAGAATAATCTTGTTCTTTTAGACATGATAGTTTTTTCTATTGAATATAACAACTCCCTTACTGTAAAAAATTGAAAACAAATCTATAAAAACTCAATAGAATCGGTAGACTTTAAAAAATTCAGAAAGTATTTTAGATATTCTAGAAAATATCCATTCAAACATAAATATGGATTCTCTAATACAAATTATAGTTCATAGGATAGGTGAAAATCTAATATTGAGAAGAAAAGTGGGGAGATGGATATTTTTTAGTCACTTTTATTATTATTCCCAATCATCCTTTGTTTATTAGTTAAATAAAATAAATCTATAATTTTTTCTTAGACTATTCCCTCACCCATATGCATCATCCTAAATAAGGAAGAAAACAAAGAATAATATTTATATGTTTTCCCCAAAATGTGGGTGACCATGTCCTTATTGTGATATATATAATATATAACACAAATTAAAAAGATAATATCATAATTTATATTACAATGATGTATAGAAAGGTATCTTCCTTTACCCATTGTTCTGATATCCCATCAATTTCAACCAGAATCCTATTTCTTTATTAAAGTCATATAAAACACAAAACACAAATGACTATAATGAAAAAACATGCTCTTCACCATCAATAAGTTAATCTTCATTGATTTATAGAGATTCAATTAGATTTATTCCAAGAATTATTCAATATCATTTCATAATATTTTTCTATAGAAAATACGATTTTTTAATTATATCAAGTATCTCAATAATTTCTTTAATGTTTTTTCATTATCTTTAATCTCTTTATTTCTACCATTTTTCCAAGATTTTCATTTATAGAATAATTCATTTAAGATCTTAATATATTAAAATATATCTATTTTCATTTTTCTAAAATAATCTAAATTTATCTCTTCTTCAGATTTGAATAGTTGTGTAGTTTCTATATCCTTAGAGATAATTTACTTTGAATCCTTCATTCATCATAAACAAAATCTTGACACATGACCTATAGTTTCTATATTTTTCACAAAATATATCAACACAAATATAAGATTCAAAAATCACCATTAAAATTTTATGTAGAGTATAAATAACTCAAGAGTTGAGTAATATTCTCTATTTCATGTGATTTTAATTCTATACTAAGATGGTAATATTATTTTTTTCCACATATTGAATTAATCACTGAAATATTAAGCTAATTTGAGTATAATACTCTTTATTGATTCACATTATTACTCTAAATGATGTATATGAAAATATATATTTCTAGTAACTTTTTTTTGATGTTTTGAGTTTTTTTATTACAATTATTAACTTCTATAATTTAGTTTCATGAAATTTCATTGCATTGATTTTATCTATGCATTTCACCTCATACATATTCCATTTTTTAGGAGTTATTTACCTTATTGTTTTTAATATTTGTGTTAATTATATTCTTTAAAATAATTTACAAATATCATTATATTTAGTTGAAGTTTAATTCCAATTTTTTAAAAGTAATCAATTTATTTTCACTACAACTAATTTTTCAAAAATTTCGAGAGTCCTTAGACTTCTCCCAAAACTCATTAAACCAACTCAAAAATTATTTCAATTAAATTTAATGAGTCTTAAAATCGAATTCCTTTTATATCTAGAATATAGTTTCATGTGACTCACAAAATACCTTGATTCCATAAGTCAATGATTAATAAATAATCATAAACTAACTTCATCACTACGTCTTTGTTTTAGTAGAAAGATTTACTCTATTACATGTAAACAGTGAATAAATGAGGTATTGAATTTCATCACTGTATGCAATATATCGATAATCATCGATCATAATAACTAACTATTATATTTTAAGTAACAATATTAATGAAAAATACAACCCAATCCATGGGTTATTAAATCTATCCTAAGGAAAATTAAGGTACCCTGATCTAAAATCAATGTTTTTAAAATATTGATCCCCTTTAATTTGATAAAATAAGTCATTAATACAAGTCAAAAATCAATGTTATTTATCGAGATTTCATAGATATATCTATATTTTTAATTTCCTTAGGATTGTTGGAACCACAGACGGGGGGGGGGGGGGGGGGGTTGAATCAATGGTGTTATTTTTTATAAATTAAATTATATTGAATTTAACCCTTGTAACTTATTAGAGTTATTATAATTATCAAAATTTATATGAACATCTCAAAATCATGAAAATATAGGAAAGTAATTCAAGGTACACAAGATTTATAAGGTTCACCCCCAGTGTGGGTGACTACATCCTTTCTATGAAGACTCCCATTGGTCCATTGAATTCACTATCACATAAAAGTTAATAAAATGAACAAAATTACATTATAATCACTCTATCTCCTGATAGGAATGATTATATTGAATCATGTTAGTAGATTATATTGAAAATTTTTTGTTACAAGGGTTTTTATTTTGAAACTAATCCATGAAAAAATACACAACTTTTCACTAGCACTCTGAAAGATATTTCCAAATAATATCCATATGATTTTTTCAATTCAGTAGATGTTTATCTGATGTGACCTACCTTTATCTAGAATTAATCATCTGGTATAAATCCGTGAAATCATGATTGGTTTTCTAAATTTTATTTTTTATGATGAGAAAAACCTCTATGCTTCACAACACTATTCAGAAGCTCTGTCCGATTACTCTGTCCAATGATCTATCTGAAACCATTTCTTAAGAAGCCTATGTCCAATAAACCTGAATTGAAATGTTGTTCCGTATCTAAACTCTGAAACCCTATCTGTTTACTCTAACCAGTTACACTCTTCTTTAACCAATTTAGTTTTAAATTTACACTACTCAAAACTCCATCATGTTAGTTTTTTTCAAATATATGAAATGTGTTAGAATAGTTTTTCTGGCATAAAATTTCTATAGGTTCACTCTATGTATAAAATATAGGAACCCAAATTGGTCATCACACTCACTAAAATTCATTATATGTTTCTCAAGAATTCTAGAGTTTTCATGAATATTCCATAATCTTCATGAAAACTCAGCATCTCCAACATTCCTTGAACTTACTCATCCTTAGTATTAAGGAAATTATTTTATCTTCCTAGTCCTAGCTAGATAAAAACCTTTGATATAAAAAATAAACACCATCATTTTAATAGGACTTATAAATTTATGTAAATCTTCTCAAAAAATCATTCTGGTTGATGTTTGTATTCTAAATTTATTAAGAACATTTTATATGATTAAAAATATCTAATTATATGCCACTTTATTTTTCTTAATGACTTTATCCAATTATACTACCTCATCTCAACATTCATAAATTTCTTAGATTATAAAACTCATTCTAGTAAAAATTTTCTGAATCTTCTATCTGATGACATCATGAATGTTCATCCGATGTTCATTAGTCATATATATAATTCTCCATCAATTTTACTTACTTGTGTTTGGATGAAATTAGTTTGATAAATGTCTCTATTCGATGGTTTATTATCTGATGGACTCAAACTGTTTCCTTCAAAAATTATTATTCATGACTTCAAACTTCATAAAACCTGTAACAAACTCTATTCATTTGAACTTCATATAGACTGTATACCTAGAAATTTTATATGCCTATGTACGATGCACTCAATACATTTATGTGAACTAAAATTATTTCAAATTATAAATATTTTTACCACAGAACACTTTTCTCATCCGATTAAAACTTCTATCCTTTGTTCAGTGTTACAACTTCAACAATATACTACCACTCGAAATCAATATTCTCACATCTCTATACTTCTTTACGGTTTTACTTCTTACAAATCTACATCCAGTAACACCATGAATGTTTCATCTAGAATATTTAGCCCCTAGAAATAAGTTACCTTTATGTATGGATACTATTAACCTTGTGCAAGGAATTATAGGATTTACCCTTATGTGAGATTCTTCATCCTTTACATATCCTTTATAACTTTTCAAGTACCCTTACACACCTAATGGTAGCACTTTACACAACCTATTTGTGGTAACAATATTTTTGGTTCATCTGTTACTCTTAGCTTTGTCTATTATCAAACTTCATATGGTGAACTATGTTATGTGACATGTTTTTGGGATCATTATTGTGATTTTCTCCCCAATATTCATTCAATACTTCTATCCAGTGGTTTATATTTGGTACTTTAGCTAACACTTTGTATGACCAATTGGATTATAACTTCTCCATAATTATAAACTTCTTTGTTCGAGCACCTTTCATTTGGTGATATGTGACTGGTTGTTGTAATATCCACCTTTTAACATATCTTTGAATAAAAACGGTTTTCATGATTTTTGGAACATTATGAATGGATTAGAATCATATAACTTAAGGAATGTTTCCTAAAAATGCTAATAATAACTTCCTACACCTCCTCAATCACTTCATATGAAAAAAATTTCATAATAACTTTTAGAAAATATTTGTAACCTATTTAACAAAATCATTATCAACAAAAAATTTTTGTCAATAAATAAAAAAAATGTTATAAAAAATTCAAAAAAGGATCTTCAATCCGCACCTTTGGATTTTTTGAAAAAATTCACAAATTTTTTAACGAATCAACATTTTTCAAAACTCATTTTTTTAAAAACACATTTTCTACACTATTACCATACCACAACCTATATCATATAGAATTTCTTGAAACTAAACTTCTTTATAAAGAAATGTTTTTGAAGGAATTATATCCCTCAATGACAAGTAATTTTTTGTCTATGTTAAGATAAAACCCTCCCAATTTTATCTTCTCTATTTCCTTTTTTCTCACCCATTTATATGATAACCATAACTTCAGAATAATAATAGAAATATTTGTACACCTTCTTAAAAAGTTGTACCTATTCTCAAAATTTGAAAAAATAATCCAAAGCATGATGGGGGTGTTCGTTAAGAAATTTACTAAGTCATTGGTAGAGGCTGAACATGTAGTTTAAATCTTAAATTCTCAAATCATTACCTAGGAATAGATTTAGGGAAAATAATAATAATTTGATACTTCTTTGAAATGTAATCAAGTATAACATCTCCATGAACACCATTCTCTTTAATAAATCGATACTAAATATCATTGTTCTTTGATCTTAAATGTTGTTAATGGTTTTTAAAAATATCAACGTTAAAATGATTATCATAAAGGATATTTAATGGTTTTTTAACATTCATTCTCAAATCATCCAATTAAAATTTCATCCATGAAATTTGAGTGAAAGATTGGGTGGCAGGAATATATTCTACTTGCGCCGTACTCAATGTAAATGAAATTTGTTTCTTACTATGAAAAATCACGCAACATTCTCCCAAGAAAAAAGTTCCTCCTAATTTTGACTTTCTATCATTACAATATACATATTAATAAGTATCAGTGTATCCAAAGAATTTTAGGTCACAACTTCTTTTATAAAAAAATCCATAAGAAGATGTTCCTTTAACATACTTGAGAATTATTTTAGCTACCAACATGTGTTATTACTTAGTATCACTTTGTTATCTTTAACATAATGTAAAAATATAAAAAATTTCTGGATTTGAAGTTATACGATAGATCAAGTTTCCTATAAACTTCCAGAAGCACTTCTGATTCACACTTTTCCTAGATTTATAGTAAATCATCTTTATTCCAATATAAATGGTAATAAAAACTTATTTGGAGTCTACCATGAAATTTTTTTGTAGTAACTCCCTGACATAATTTTCTTATGATATAAAAATATATATTTCATTCTATTGAACTTGTAATCCTAGAAATAAAGTTAACTCTCCCAGCATTGAAATTTCAAAATTCTTCTTCATTTTTTAGAAAACTCTTCACAAATTTTATATATATCACTTGAAAAAACTGTATCACCAATATAAACAATGAAAATGAGAGTACTTGTACTCCAAGCCTTAACATAAAAGTTTATTTCAAAATTTATTTTATAAAATTTCATCTGTTTTAAGAAACTATAAAGATTAGAGTACCATGCATGAGGATCCTATTTCAACCCATATAGAAATTTATTCAACTTACACACCATATTTATATATTTATAAACTAAGAAACCACAAGGTTTCTCAATATAAACTTATTATTAAATTTATCCATTTAAGAAATAAAATTTAACATTTATTGTATAAACATTTTAACAATAGTGTAAAAAAACTACCCAGAACATTCTTATAGTTTCCAATCTCGCTACAAGGATAAAAGTTTATTCAAAATAAAAAACTTCCACCTATGAATAAACTTCTCAAACAATTCGATATTTATTTCTAGAGATTTTTCCATGTCCATTAAACTTGTTTTTGAACACTAACTTTGTTCCTATAACATTCTTTATTGCTAGTCATGGAACAAGTTTCCATGTTTCATTTTTATGAATAATATATAACTCTTCATTCATATATTGTATCCACTATTTATGTTCAACTACTTCTAAAAATAATTATGGTTCAATATATGAGTTAAGTTATATTTTATTTTTTAACCTCAGTTTCATTTTGGTCTAAACTATAGATTTATGATTTCAAATGATTTTATTAGATTAAACCTATTTATGTAGGGTATGAAATTTTATAGATTTTATTCATGTCTCAATTTCATCACATGATTCATATGATTCACTTTGCACAAGTTTGATCTCATATTCATCTTCACTTTTATTATTCTCATTGGAATTCATCAATCAATCTTCTGTAATATCATCAAGAACTTTTGTTAAGG
The DNA here is from genome assembly GCA_963277665.1 of Viscum album. Classification (NCBI taxonomy): domain Eukaryota; kingdom Viridiplantae; phylum Streptophyta; class Magnoliopsida; order Santalales; family Viscaceae; genus Viscum; species Viscum album. The sequence goes on along the minus strand of OY728161.1, from coordinate 1,530,986,528 downwards.
AGGTTGGATTTTAAAAAAATTTACATCATAAGAATATAAAAACTTTTGTATATATTTATTACAACACTTATAAATTCTTCCAATAACTTAATATCCCATAAAAATTACTTAGAGTTTTCATAAAACTTTACAAGATCTAGATTCTTGATCTGAAGAATATAAGGACTCCCAAAAAATTAAAATATTTTAGTGAAGGTTTTTTTATACCACACATCATAGGGACTCATTTAATATTTTTCCACAAAAAAATATTTTTTTACCTGAATAATAGTACTAATAGATTCTCTCCAGAAAAACATAGATACCGTGTATTCATCTAATATAGTTCTTCCCATTTCCACTAAACTTTTATTTCTTCCTTTCTACCACTCCATTTTATTAAGAAGTGTATAGAGCACTATATTTACCTTTGATTATATGTTTATTTAGATATTTTTTTAAATCATTTATTGTGCACAAATTTCCATTTTTAGTTCTTAGCTTCAGTACATAAACACCCATTTATATTTCAACTTCCCTTATGAAATATATAATAATTTTAGCAGCATCTAATTTACATTTCATGAAAATTATGCTGGTTATTCGAGTGAAGTAATTAATAAAAGTAATAAAGTACAAATATTTTTTTATAAATGTATCATTAGACCACAAATTTTAGAGTGAATGATTTTAAGTGGTCTGGTGGATTGAATTTTAACTTTCTTATTCCTATTACCAACTATATTCCCTTCTTAAAAATTTTCACAAACAACTTCATCATTCAACTTAATTTATGGAAGGTTTACTATATAATTTTACTTAAAAATTACACTCATAAAATTTTATCCAAGATTATAATGTCTTCTATGTGATAACTTATTTTTATCCTTAACACTTAAGTAACATGAGTTACAGAGATATATAGTTTGGAATGGATTTCCACTGGTTCTTTCTTCCTTAGTAAATTTTTTTCCATCCTTCAAGATTCTAGTGATACAAGAATATTTACTAAATATAATTTCCTTACAATCATCACAAAGTTTTATAACACTAATTATGTAATGTTTAATGCCATAAACACACAAAACTTCCTTATATTTTAGTTTTTGAGAATTAATCTCAAGCATTCTTATTCCTATTATTTTTAAGAAACTATCATTTAAAAATGTAAATTCTATTACTTCATGTTCTTTAATATATTATAAGATCATTATATCACCTATTATATGTAAGGAATAACAGTTATTAATAATCCAAGGTTTTTTCCTTTTGATATCTTTTAGACCCATCTCAACTATAAGATCTCTTTACTCAATTTTATCCTTTACAACCTAATTTTCATTTATCTCATAAGAAATATATTATTGAAGAGTTTTAATACATTATTTAGAAATTTTACCTGGTTTTTAAAATCTTCTAAAATCTTCCTCCGAGTAAAAAAATTGGTTCTTCATAGGAAACCTTGTAGCATCTGATGATTTTTCCTTTCTTTCATCTTGAGACTTAGAAAAGTTTCTCTATTTTCTTCCACTGTTCCCCCTTAGTTTATTCCTATTTATGGGGAGAGACAAGTTGTGCCCATAGTTATAATATTTTTCCCCAAAAATTCCATAGCACTAAAAAAACCCATAAAATATCCATCTTATATAGAAGAATGATTTTTCTCTATAGAAATTTTGTTGTGCTTCATAATATATTTATATATTCATTTTCCCTAGTGTGGACCATCCTTCTTATAGAGTTTTTTTAAAAAATTTTGTTTATATGATATTTTTTTTACATCCTTTTCTATTGAATATTTCCCAAAATTGTTTCTAACAAATGCATGGTTAGAATAATCTGATGAACTTTTGTATTTAGTGTGTGTATATTTCACCTAATTATTTGAATGAGTCTTCTCAGTAGCTTGAGATACGGTGCCCTTTAAATTTGAATTATTTTTCAAATTTTCACTCATATTACTTGAGGCACTTTCATCTTTAAAAAATATTTATTGAGTTTTACAAACCTCATATTCATTAGCAGTAAGTTTCTTACTAATATCTTCCACTATCTTTTCTTGTCCTGTATCTTTTAGTTTGAGGTTTTTAATTTACTCAATGTATAAATATTATTTTTTAAGAATATATTCTTTTCCAAAATTCATTTTCACACATTATTTATTCATCATTATGATTTATTTCTTGAGTTTTTTTCTCAAGACATTCTGCAAGTTCTGATCTCAACTGGAATTATCAGTAGGTTTATTCACCTTCTTCCTCTTTTTCTACTTAACTATTTGATGAATCTTCCTTTTTAATAAAATATGAAAATAATTTTCTAAACTTCTATTTATTTTAATCTTTTAATTAATTTTTTTAGTGTATTTATACTCAAATTTATTATTCATTGTGCTTGTTCTATTTTTAATGAGTTCTTACTTACTTTTGATGGATTTATTATCTTCCTTTGAAGTGTTGTTCCACTTATGCCACTGAATATTTTATTCAGAATAATAATTATTTTTTAAAAATTTATTATTTATACAATTTATTGTAAAGTTTACAATACCCCCATACTCGAAACATTTAAGTGGGATTTTTCCTTTAAACATTCCTCTACCTTTATGGTAAGTATTAAAGATAAGGTATATGATTATATCATTTTGTTTATGATCAACTTCCTTATCTTCTAAATCACTAAGGATAAAAATATTATGATTAAAATATTTAATTTCAAACCTTCTCATAGATTAAAAATCCATTTCATCCTTGATCTTATTTTTGAAGACTGAATTTTTTATCATCTCATATGAAATAAGAATGTTATGTAATTAATCAAGAGATAAATAATTTTTACCTTATAAGGAATAAAATTTCAGGTAAAAAATATAAAGTAAGTTTCTCATGAGTTTCTTAATAATGGTAGAATATTCCAAGAAATATCTAAGTCCTATGATGTTGCAAAAAGTCTCATTAACTTTGGTGAAGTACTCATTAATATTTTCTTCACCTTTCATTCTGATATATTCAAAAAAAATTCACTAGATTTGTATATTTTCTTTATTCACTTTGGTATTTCCCTTTAAAATTATTTCAAGTTTTTCACAAGTTTATTTACCTATTTTATGACACATCAACTTCATATTTTTTTTATAAAAAGTAAATTAGAATGGAATTTCTAGCTTTCTCATAAACCTCTATATTTATTTATTTAGAGAATGTCATAGGTGCATATTTCTCAATGGGTGGAAACCCAATCGTAGTTGCATCAATTACCTCTAGGATAAGAGACAAAAGATAGGGTTTCATTCAGTTTTTATAACCTTGATAATTTTTTTACATAAAAGGTAGTAATACCTATCTTATTTACTTAGTTAATATTTCTCATGATAAATACCAGATAGGGAAAATTTTATTTGATACCAATTGAAGTTCCTTAAGATTTTTGGAACAACTGAGAGGGGGGTGGGTGAATCATTTGCGATATTTTATATAAATTAAATTCTCTTGAACTCAACCTATTTAACTTATTAGAGTTATTATCCTTATCAATCATTATATAAATATCTTACAAGTATTCAAAGATAGAAAAGTAATGAAAGGAACACAAGATTTATAAGGTTTATCCCCAATGTGGGTGACTAAAAGCTTTCCATGATGAATCCCATCAGTACATGATTCAACATAATATTAAATTGAAGATAATGAGCCAAAACCCACTTGAATAATTTTTTCAGCTGATAGGAAGGATTATACTATCATATATCAGTTGATTATAAAGACTCCCATCAGTTACAAAAGCTATTCTTATGAAACCGATCAATAAAGTAATTAGAAACTTTTCACAAGATCTCTTAAAGTACATCAAGAAGAATATATATCCAATTTTATCCATATTGTATGTTTCCATATGATGGACCCTACCTTCATCTGGAATTCTCCGTTGGTGCACCTTACTAAAATTACACCAGGTTTTATAACCAGTGTTCTGTCTAATGAAAAAAACCATTTAAGCTCACAACATTGCTCTGAAAATCTATGTGAATACTCAGTTTGGATCTCTAAATGATAAAAATACTTAATAAATCTTGGTTATGTAATTATAAAATGAAATTCCATTTGGTATCTTAGCTCTAAATCTCTATCCGATTACTCCAACCTGTTCCATTATTCTTCTACCAATTCGATTGGAAACTTGTACTGCTCAGAACATTAGTGTGTCAAATTTTTTTTTTCGTGGATGAACAATGATTCTATAATTGTACTTAACCCCCATTTTTATAGGTGAAATACAATTAGAAAAGTTAGTAACCCAATTTGATTTCCCCATTCATAGGAATTTGATGGATGATTCTCAATCATTCTAGAGTATTCTCAAATATTTTTATAATTTATGAAAAATCATCATCTTTAACCTTACATAAACTTCCTTAAACTTAGTGCTAAGGAACTTCCTTGTTCATCTATATAAAATCTATATAACTAACTTTGATAGAATATCTCAACATAATTATTATAATAGTCTCTATAATGTTATGTAAAGATTATCAAAAACTATGTTCAGTGGATGTTTGTCTGATGACTTTATTAATAACAATATATCTGATGAAAAATCTTTACCTCTCCATTATTTTCTTTTTTGAATGAATCTGTCCAATAATATTACCTTAGATCAGACTTCAAACATTTATTGGATTGTAAAAATTAGTCTATTACAACATTTATGAATCATCAGTCTGATTACATCATGAATGTTCATATGATTATCTTCTATCTGATGGAGCCTTCTACGTCTATTTGACTTCCTTGCCTATATTTAGATATTATCAGTCAAATATCTTTCTCTATCCAGTGGTTTATTGTCTGATGTACTCAAACCAATTACTTTATAAACTATCCTTCATGACTTCAAACTTTATATAACATGTAATAAACTCATTTCATTTGAACTTTTTATATATTTTTTATTTAGAAACTTCATCTTCCTACGTTCTATGAACTTGATCCATTTATGTGAAGTGAAATTACTACGACATCTATATACTTATGTCATATAATACTTTCCCCATCCAGTTATAAATTTCATGATCCATCCATTTTTGAAGCTTAAATAATATACAAACTCTCTAACATCAGTCTTATCATGGGTTTTTACTTATTTCCTTTTTGTACTTCTTACAAATATTCATCTGGTAATGCCATGCATGTTTTGTTCAGTATCTCTAGACTATGGACATCAGTCAACTTTAGATAATTGGAATATTACCCTTATGAATGTAATTATGGGATTTACCCTTAAACAATATTCTAATACCTTTATTAACCCTTCACAACTTTTCTAGCACCCTTATGCAGCTGATGATAGACCATTAAGAAACCTCTATCCGATAACCATATGCCTGGTCTACAATGGTCCAAAATTATATCAAATAAATTCCCCCTATTATGTTTATTTTATTTAGTATGAATCATATAAAAAGCACATAGAGAACAAAATACAATCGTTATAAATTAATAATAAAATAAATAATAGGTATTTCTAGAAATTAGTAAATCTATACCAATGTAATACTAAATTTCCCTTATGAATAGTAATATGAACCTTAAGAATAGTAAATTAGCCTAATGAATAGTAAACTCACCCATGAAAGTATAAATACAATTTAGTCATCTCATAAGTGAAAGTATGATATAATTATACCATATTAAAAGTAAGTGAATATTTTAAAAATTAAATATTCTAAGTGTTGGTATTTTCATAAGTCATAAATATTTATTTACAATCTTATAATTAATAAATTTATTTAAATGAAAATTAATTTTCATAAAATTGATTCATAAATAAATATTTTGTTGTCTTATTATTTTAGGATAATTTTATGAGACCTTAGTTAAAATTTTAAAGTGTTATAAAATCAGTTTGAAATTTAAAATCTATATTTTTAAAGTAAATAATGATTTTATTAAAAAAATAAATTCCACATATTTGGAAAATTATTTGGATAAAATGGATTCAATTTTTTAATTCTACATTTCAAAAAATGGTTATGTATTTTTTTATGTTTTTTTAAAAATACACGAATTTTTAGTGAATAGTAAAATATGTTAATTTACGGTATAAATATATTAGAAGCTAAATACACTATTACATGAGTAATAGATGATGTAAAAACCATAATCTAGAAATTTAATTCATTATTTTAATATATTTTAGGATAATACTCAAACTATTCATTGTCTTGATCCAAAATAATAAATAAATGAATAAGTTATTAACAAATCATCCCTCTCCCACACTATAAAAACCACCCTCACCCCCTCTTCTCTTCACTCCTATAAGCCTTTAATAATGAAAAGATATACCAAAACACTATTAACTAGTATTATCCCATGTAAAGGAGATATTTTTCATACCAAAAGACGAAGACCCCATTCCTTAAAGAGGTTCTCAAGGAGGTTAATTCAAGAGGTAAACCCTTTTCCTTTTTCTTTTAATTTCATTTTCAATTTACTTTCTGTTCTTATCTTATCCTCACCTCCTCTCTCCAAATTATCATGATAACTAAAATATATTCTATATACTAGAATTATATCATGTTAATGTATTATAATTTCTCAAACTACCATCTATCTCTCTTTTATTTTTTAAAATGAAATCATTGTCTGAGAGGTGCTGATTTAGAACATTCATGGATGAGGAACCTTCGTTCTTAAATTTATCCTTCAAGGATGGTCATGAAACCATTTTTATGGTTGAAATATATTTTAAAATATGTATTATGTATCATGTAATGTTCTTTAACTAGTATATATACATAATACTAATTCATACGACAAAACTAGTTCGTGATGATCAAAATATTGCGGTAATAATCTAAACGACCATCACAAATGTGTTATCTAATAAATCATCCTCATACCATATAAAAAAATGAATTATATAACCATTTAATATTATTTATGTTCATTAATATCATATTAAATAAATTATGGTGAATTATATTCTTTCCACATGAACTTCCATACTCATATACAAGTATACTGATCTTGAAAACTAAGGATACAAACGCTTCTGAGTGATAAATTTGTATCTTATAACTCATAGAAAAGTACATAAATGAACTTAGTAAAATTATATTAAATCAAATAAATTTATAAAAGGTCATGAATTAACTAATTAATTGATTTAATTTGATTATTCTAGATATTAAGGCCATGTTCAGAATACATTCGGACATAAGGTAAGGTTTTCTACCCGAACCTCCATTTTCTTTCAGGTTACACTTTTTCTCTCTCTGCACCAATGAAATTATTAATTATTAATTTTTATTCTTTTTAAATTCCATGTCAATGTTCAATATATTTTTACTAATCAGAATCATTTTTATGGGGAGTTACATGTTTTAAAAGGATATTTCTTAAATTCTTCCTGATAAATAAGTCAGATTCAAGGGAACTTATTAAATTATTACATATTTTTAAATGGTACTATATAATATATTTTAATAAAACATTATTTTTTAAAATAAATAATTTTATTATGAAAAAATATCTTAGATAACTTCTAGTTTATAATTTTTTTTCCAAAATAACTTATCTTTTTAAAGTAAAAGATTATTTCTATCAAGAATTACACAATGATTTTATAAGGGTATTTTCATCTATTTAATCACTATTTTTGATTATTATATTCAATTGGTATTAATATTTTATTATATAATCTACACTATTTTATTTAATGGTCCATTATTAGTTTGAATGTGGATTCTCTATTTTGATATCATTCACCATATTAATCCGAATGGTTATTATTTATGTTTACTGATTGGGGAACGTTATTTACATTTCATATATTAGTTTCAATATGAATGTATATGTTGATTATTTTCCACCCATTTAATTTGAGGAATGAATTTGACTTATTAATTTTTTGGTGGGGATTACTATATCCCCTCGGTGCATCGATAGGTCCCATGAGACAAAATAGTTTGTATTTTTACTCCTTTATGTATGTTCTTGGCACAAGGCATTGTACAATATGGTTATGATGTACCACATTATGAATTCCCTCATCATGAAACTATTAATTGGTAGTCCATTTTATTATTTAACTATAATAATATCCACAATTATGTTTTATTATTGAATTATTTATTCTGCATTTATTCCTGCCATATTATACTCAATTTTACTTCTAATGGCATGTGTAATTTCATTTATTCACCATGAATTATTTCTTATATTTTCGCTATTTTACATACCATTACTATGCATCTAAGCTCACCCCTTTATTATGTTTTATTTTTTTTGTAGAATGAGAAGAAGTGTATTATGAATGACTTTCAGGGATAATCTTGGAGTTATGGATGTTTACAATGGAACTTACATATTGTATTTCCTTTCAAGTTGTAATGTTGAACTTATGTATGTATCTTTTTTTCAGAAGATAGTAAACTATTTGGTCATTTGGGATATGACTTATGTATAATCATACCAATTTTTTGAAGTAAGGCACTGGCTCTAGAAAACTGGGGTTGGGGTATTTATAATTGGTATCAGAGTAAGTCTAGTAGAATCCTTGGAAACTAGATTTAGAAAGTTTATATTAGTGAAAATAACCCTATGATAAACATTGAGGATAAGCATAGAATAACATCATAGAATTTTGGTAAGGTATAGATTATGTGTATCTTCCAGGAAATACATCCCTATCTGGATTCTACAAGTGGAAGAGGTTTTGATAGAGATTTACCTTAGAGTAACAACTCTGAAAAGGTGTTCCGGGCCTGACTTGGAGTAACCTGGTACATGACAACAAGCCTTACTACAAACCTGGTTTGAAACACCCTAGGGGATATGCTTAGGATAATTATCAATTTATTTTCAAACCATTATAAAGTATTTAACTATAAATATATCCCCAAAGAAAGCATGATTATGATTATGAGATTAATCATACATTGGATTTCAATTTATGTTAAATATTTTTCTAGTTTGACAATATACATTATGATTCATAACCTAATTTAGTGTATGTCATTATTTAGAAATAGAGCCTAGTAGAAGGAATGAAAACCACATGAATGCGTTTATACCATGTTGGGATTTCCCTACCTTTCAAGATAATGATGCCAGTTCTAGAGCCACAACTGGTTCTGAGAAACTTAAACCTATACTGGGATAGTTGACTCAGGTTATAAACAATAACATTACCCGTATGGAGCATCCCAATACACAACATGGATAAGCAGTTTTAGGATGATTTATTCAACGACATCCTCCATAATTTAATGGGACTACAAACCCATTCATAGAAGATAAGTAAATATGTTTTTTAGAGAATTTATTTCTCACTTTGGGAAGTAACAAAACGAGGAAGGTTGTTATGGAATTGTGTCATCTATCGAGAGATGATGATCAATGGTGGTCATTAATTCAAAAAAAAGGGGGAGGAAGAGATTTAAAATATGGAATGGAGAGATTTTAAGGAAATTTTTCTAGAAAAATATTTTCCTCGCGGACAATGAGCATATATGGAGAGTCAATTCTTGAGTCTAATATAGAAAGAGGATGGAAATGTTGTGATGTTTGAAGCCAACTTTACAAGGTTATCAAGGCATGTTTCAGACTATATACGTAATCCAAGGAGAAATATTGATCTATTATTTTATGGTTTAAAACCATTACTTATAAGGGCACTCATCTCTCAAAATTTATCATCATATGAAGATATAGTCTCATGTGCTATAAAGACAGAAAAAGAATTATCTAACTCTTATGAATTTAAAGGAAAGAAAGATAATAATAGGGATATTGAAAACTTTGGAAAAGGAAATAAGGAAATGGGGAAGAAGGTAAGGGTTTACTTCCCATCCTTTAATAATTATGGGAAGAAACACCTTGGTACTTGACTGAAGGGAATAAGTGTTTGTTACAAGTTTGGAGAAAAAGGACACAAATCTCGTGATTTAAAGGTAAAGAAATAAGTTTCAAATGTTCAATGCTATAATTGTAAAGATATGGGAAATTATGCACATTAATTTACTAATAATCAAGGAAACTTTCCCCAAAGGAGGCCAAGGGAGAAATCCCAAGCTTATGTGGTCACAACCGCCAAGGTTGATGTTTCTAACAATGTGGTGGTAGGTACTTTAATCATTTCCTAAAAATTAGACAATGCTTTATTTGATTTTGGATCATCATATTCTTTCATATCTTTCCTATTTGGTATGAAAATTAGACATTTCCAGTTTGAATTAATAAAGGAGTTGTCAGTCAAAACTCTTAAGTGAAGTATCATTGTAACAAAGATGTGTTGATCAGTCTCCAATATAACACTTAAACGTTCTTTAGTTGATGAAATTATCATCATACCCATGATTGACTTTTCTATAATTATCGGTATGAATTGGATTTCAAATTATGATGTAAATATATATTGTAATAATAAGGAATTTACACTTTTTGAGAATGATTTAGAGTCCCTTTGCTTTAGAGAAGAAACCTTACCATCTGATTCTTATCTAGATCCAACCCCATTAACTCTACTGAAATCAATTCTTGGGGAGGAAGAAGACATAATATCTATGGGTGAGGAAAGAAATGTTCAAATTGAGGATGTACCTACTTTTCAAAAATATATTGATGTATTTCCAGAGGATTTACCTGGACATCCTCCAAGTAGGAAATTGAGTTTTCTATTGATTTAATTCCTTGTACAAAGCCTATATCAAAGAATCCTTATATAATGTCCACAATGGAATTATTGGAGCTAAATAAACAAAAAGAGGAGTCGAGTAGTAAAGGGTTAATTAACCATAGTTTTTCTCCATGGGGATATCCTATTATTTTCATTAATAAGATAGTTGGATCTAAGAGGTATTTCATTGACTGCAAGGAGATCAATGCTGTTAAAATAATGAACATGCATCCTCTTCCTTAGATTGATGATTTATTTGATCAACTTCACGAAGCCTAATATTTTTTAAAGATTGACCTTCAATCTGGATATCATCAATTGCATGTGAGGAAGGAATATATTCCAAATATAGTATTTTAAAATAGGTATGGGAATTATGAGTTTATAGTAATTCCTTTTCGACTGACTATTTCACCTTATATTTTCAAGGATCTAATGAATAGAGTTTTTCAAGGAATATCTTGATGACGTTTTTTGTGTGTTATTTATTGATGATATCTTAGTATAATCCAAAAGCTATGAAGAACATGGGAATAAATTGCACATTATTTTGAAAACTCTTAGAATAAATGAGTTATATGGGAGGTTTAGAAAGTGTGAATTCTATCTTCAAACAATTTTTTTCTTGTCCATATTGTCTCTATGGATGGAATCTTAGTAGATCTAACGAAGACAAAAGTATTTTAGGAATGTCCTATAACAACAAACATAACTAATGTACATAGTTTTATTGGTTTAGAAGGTTTTTATTGATGTTTCTTTCATAACATTTCCCAATTGGCTAACCCTTTAACCAAGATTAAATGTAAAGGGGTTAAGTTCGTATAGATAGAATAATGTGAATAATGTTTCAAATAATTGAATAAAAGGATAGAAAATTCTCTAATATTGACTCTACCATCGGGAAATGGTGTATTTGTGATTTATAGTGATGCATCAAAGAAAATAATTGGATATTTCCTTATGAAGAATTATAGAGTTATTTCATATGCATCAAGGAAGTTAAAACTCATGAACATAACTATCCAACTCCTGATCTTGAGTTAGCAGCTGTAATATTTTCTCTGAAGATATAGATAAATTATCTCTATGGTGAAATATGTGAGATATATACAGATCACAATAGCTCAAAATATATCTTCTCAAAAATATAACTAAACATGAGGCAAAAGATATGCCTATAAATACTCAATTATTATGATTGTTCAATGCACTATCACTTAGGAAAGGAAAATATGGTAGCTGTTGCATTATGCAGGAAGAATCATGGGTTTCTAAAAAATGAGTATTGAAAGGTATCCTATGTACATGGATCTAGCAATGATGGATATAGAAATTATCAAATAAGGTGAAACAACATTACTTTTCCAATTGGATTCTAAACCATATTTATTATAAAGGATTAAACTTTCTTAGTTTGGTTATGAGAATATTCAGAAGAAAATTAATAGTGTGAATGATAGGAAGTTGGATGACTTCATGTGTCAGGATGAAATTCAAAAATTTGGGAAGAGGCTTTGTGTTCCCACTATACCCGAGATAAAAAGGTATTTATTGGATGATGTTCATATCTTGAATTTATCTGTACACCCTAGTAGCACTAAGATGTAGATATATTTGAAGGAATATTTCAAGAGGGATATCATAAAGAGGGAAATTGCTAATTATGTATCAAGATATTTAGTCTGTCAATATGTGAAGGTTAAAAGAAAACATCCTAGAGGAGTATTACGCCCTCTTCATATTTATACATGGATATGGGATAAAATCACTATGGATTTTGTCACTCTATTACAAAAAACTCCAAGAAGTAATGATGCAATATGGGTGATTGTTGATCGACTTACCAAATCTGCACACTTCCTCACTATAAGGGAGGATTTTACACTAGAGTGACTTCTAGGGATCTATATTAATGAAGTTTTAAGAATTTATGGAGAACCTATATTAATTTTGTTTGATCGTGATCCAATATTTACATAAAAATTCTATAAAAGTATTTATAAATATTAGGATATTGATCTTCATTTGAGTACTGCTTTTCACCCTCAAACTGATGGGTAGTCAGAAAGGATGATCTTGAAATTAGAAGATATGTTGAGATAACGATCACTTGATTTTCAAGGTATGTGGGATAAGTATTTAATTTTGGTAGAGTTTTCCTAAAACAATAGTTTCCATTCTAGTATTCAAATGACACCATATAAATCATTGTATAGAAATAGATATTGTACACTGACATGTTAAGATGAAGTTGGTGAAAGAAATCTTGTAGGACCATAGATTGTGGAGGAAACAACAGTGAATGTAAAGACTATTAAAACCCATATCAAAGTAGCTCAAAGTATGCAAAAGATATATTCCAATAATAAAAGGAAGGATTTTGTATTTCAAGTAGGAGAACATGTTTTCTTAGAAGTATCTCCATGATAGGGTGTTATCGGATTTAGAAAGAAAGGGAAACTATGCCCCAGGTACATTAGTCCTTTTGAGAGAGTTGGAGTTGTGGATTATCTTTTGGTGAGGCCAACTTGCCTTTATAAAGTACAAAATGTGTTCTAAAAATCATTATTGAGAAAGTACATGCCAGACCTAACACATATACTCACTTATGGAGGTATCAAATTGGAAACTAACTTATCTTACTATAAAGATCCTATCTGGATTCTGGACACTAAAGAACAGGTGTTGAGGAATCATATATCCCAAATGGTGAAGGTACTTTGGAAAAATAATAAAATTGAATAGGTGAAATGAGAGCCTGTGGATTTTATGATGAAGAACTACCCAAATCTTTTTGTGAGGTGACATTTTGGAAATTTTGAGGATAAAATTTTTGTAGGAGGGGAGAATGTTACGATCCAAAATTCTATCAATGAAATTTACCTTATTATGTTTATTTTATATAGTATGACTCATTTAAAAACACATAAATTACACAATAAAATATTTATAAATGAATAATAAAATAAATATGAGGTATTTGTAGAAGTTAAGGAACTTATACCGATTTAATAGTAACTTACCTTTAGGACTAGTAATATAACCCTTATGAATTTTAAATTAGCCTAATGAATATTAACCTCACTCATGAAATTATAAATAAAATTTATGAATATAATAAGTGAAAGTATGATATAATTATATCATAGTAAAATCAAGTGAATATTTTAATAATTAAATATTTTAGTGTTTGTATTTTTATAAGTCCTAAATATTTAATTGCAATTTTATAATTAATAAAATTATTTAAATGAAAATTAATTTTTATAAAATGGATTCATAAATCAATATTTTTTTGTCTTATGATTTTAGGATAATTTTATGAGACTTTAGTTAAAATTTTGAAGTGTTATATAATCAGTCTTAAATTAAAAATTTATATTTTTCAAGTAAATATATATTTTATTTAAACATTAAATTTTACATATTTATAAAATTATTTTGATAAAATGGAGTTCATTTTTTTAATTCTACATGTCAAAAAATGATTATGGGGAATTTTTGGTATTTTTCTAAAATTCTTTATTTTTTGGTGAATAGTAATATATGACAATTTACGGTATAAACAAATTAGAAGCTAAATACACTATTTATTGAGTCATCCCTGATCTAAGAACCATAATATTGAATTTTACTTTATTTTTTTAATATATTTTCTGATAATTCTCAAAATATTTATAGACTTGATACAAAATAATAAACAAATGAATAAGATATTAAAAAATCACTTCTCTCTTCCATTATAAAAACCACCCTCACCCCTCTTCTTTTCACTCATCTAAGACTTGAATCTTTTCAATATTCTACCCAAATCCTATTCCTTAGTCTCTCCCCATGTCCAGCAGTTCTTGGTCTTACCAAAATACCAAAACCCCTTTTCCTAAGGAGGTTCTCAAGGAGGTTAATTCAAGAGGTAAACCCTCTTCCTTTTTCTTTTAATTTTATTTTCAATTTACTTTCTTTATTATCTTCTCCCCACATAATCTATCCAAATAATCATGATAACTACAGTATAATCTATATACTGTAATGATATCATGTTAATTTAATATCATTCATAAAACTACTATCTCTCAATCACTCACTTTTATTTTTAAAAACGAATTCATTGTATGGGAGATGCCGATTTACAATATTCATGGACGATGAACCTTAATTCTTAAATTTCTCCTTCAAGGACGGTCATGAAACTATTTTTATGGTTTAAACTAACAATAAAATATTTATTATGTCTCATATAATTTATTTAACCAGAATATATACATAATACTAATTCACACAACAAAAATGGTTCGTGATGATCAAAATATCACTGTAATAATCTAAATGATTATCACAAATGTTTTATCTAATAAATCATCCTAATACCATATAACCAAATTAATTATATAAAAATTTAATCTTATGTATTTTCACTAGTATCTTATAAATTCTATTCTTTTTAATTATATCCTTCCCACATGAACTGCCATACTCATATACAAGTATACCGATCGTGAAAACCGAGGAAACGAACGCTCCCGAGCAATAAATTTGTATCTTCTAACTCATAAAAAAAGCCATAAATTAAAGTTATTAAATTATAACAAATAAAATAATTATATAAAATATTATTAATTAATTAATTAATAGATTTAATTTTATTATATAGGACATTAATATCATGTTTAGAATACATTCAGACATAAGGTAAAGTTTCTACCAGAACCTCCATTTTCATTCAAGTTACTGTTTTTCTATTTTTAAACCAATTAAATTATTAATTATTCTTATGTAATCCTATTAAATTATGTGTGAATGTTATATATATGTGTAACAATCAGAATATTTATTTATTTGATGAATAGTTACATGTTTTAAAAGGATATTTATCAAATTATTCCCAATAAATAAGCCCGATTTAAGGGAACTTATCGAATTCATACCTATTTTCAAGGGCACTCTATAATATATTCTACACAACCATTAATTTTATAAAATCACTCATTTTATTATTAAAAGACTATCTTAGTTAACTTAAGTTTTATTCAAATATTTTTCCAAAAGAACTATTCTTTTCAAAGTAAAAGAGTATTTGTATCAAGAATTACATGATGATTTTATAAGAGTATTTTCATCTATTTCAACACTCTTATTGATTATTTTGTTCAACTAGGATTAATATTTTATTATATCATCTACCAAATTTTATTTAATGGTTTATGATTAGTTTTACAATGGATGTTTTATCTTGATACCATTCACCATATTACTCCGAATGGTTAGTATTTTTGTTAAATGATCAGGGAAAATTATTTACATTTAATTTGTTAGTTTCAATATAAATAAATATATATATATTGATTATTTTTCACCCATTTATTTATGGGAATTAATTGGACATAGTAAGTGTTATTTGGGGCCTTCTATAGCCCCTCAATGCATTAGTAGGTCTCATGAGACAAACTAGTTTGGGTTTTTACCCGTTTATGTATGGTCTTGGGATGAGGCCTTGACAATATGGTTATAATGTCATGAATTATGTATTCCATAATTATGAAACTATTAATTGATATTACATATTATTATTATACTATTATAATATACATGGTTATGTTTTATTATGTCATTATTTGTTCATCTTTTACTCCTGACATATTATGCTCAATTTTACTTTTAATGGCATGTGTACTTTTATTTATTTACCATGCCTTATTACCTATGTTTCCACTATTTTACTTACCCTTAATGAGAATATAAGATCACCCCTTTATTATGTTTTATTTTTACCAGGATGAGAAGAAGTATATTATGAATGACTTTCAAGGATAATCTAGGAGTTATGGATGTTTATAATGGAATTTACCTATTTTATTTCTTTTCAAGTTGTAATATTGAACACATGTATGTATAATTCTTTTCCAAAGCTACTAAACAATTCATTCCATTAGGATATTCTTTCCTTGTACTCTTACCAATTTATTGAAGTAAGACACCGACTTTGGGAAACTAGGGTTGGGGTCTTTTCATGGCCTATATGGTACTATGAGAATTTTCAATTGGAAAACTTAATTTGATGACCTACATACGATGACATTCATCTAAAAAAATTGTTATTATTTTTTCACAAATATTCTTATAGAAATTATGCCCATTTGTATATGTTTGGTAGTTCATATATCACTTTATATGCCCACTCAGATTATGAATTTTTCCCATTTATATACTTCCTCATTTGATCACATTCTATTTTTTTGATCAGTGTTTAGTGGCCAGGATACCCCACTTTGACCATAATCTTGAATCATAAGTTTAATCATGATGTTATAAACTTTATGAATGGATTAAAAATGTATTAATTAAGTAAAGTTTCCTTAAAATGTTAATAAAAACTTCTTACACCTCTTCAATCAGTTAATATAGAAAAAATTATTAGGAACCTTAAAAAACCCTTTCTAGCTTGTTTGAAAAAAAATTATCAATAAAAATATATTATCAATAAATAAAAAACATGTTGAAAAAAATTCACAAAGGATATCTAATATTTAGTTCAAAATCCCATTAACTTATTTTTTTTACAATCAATGCGATCCATCTATAGGGAGAAACACTTAGAAAACTAATCATTTATCAAATAATTTTTCATTTTCTTATTTATACCCACTAATTCAACTATTTTTATTTGATAATGTGGTTTGTATATGTATTTTTATTAGAAATTTGGTTGATAAAAAATTAGAATTATTGATTTTGGGTAAATATAGGCACTTAAATAAAAAATATATCAAATTATTCATGAAAAATGTGCACAAATTATATTATTATACCATATTTTTTTCTATTGTTTGTGTATTATCTACTTGATAACTGATTTTTTTTTTCTAAAATTAACTCTAAGGGTTGATTCCTAACTTCAGGTGAAGAAATATATTCTCTAAAGATAATTATTTTTCTATCTCACTTAATAATTTTAATGTAAGGTCCCATAGTTTATTAGAACTATATTTTTTATTTTCTAAGAGTCAGGGGGTTCCCATAGGAAGTTTGTAGATGAATAAAGTGGAGAAGTAGAGTATTGGATAAGATTTTATCTAACAATATTTATCACACTTTGACTATGTGTATTGTGGTGAGGTCAGTTTCCTAGAGAAGAGGTGATGCTTTAGTTTGGTGAACTATGATATGATCAAATATGTTGCATATTGAGAAGGTGTGTTTCCATATGGAGCTTGGTCCATAAGGTTTTGGTGCACTTTTGTTTAGTTTGGATTTGTTGGTTGCACCATGATTGTTCATGTTGGGACATGGAGATACTCACGGTGTTTTTATATTAATCTTATATGGGTACCATTACACATGGATATGGAAATTTCACTATGGAATCTTTAGCTATAGGATTACTTGGTTTTTCCATTTTGAGATCATTGTTTCATGATGTTTGTGTTTCCTCATGGTCTTGGTTGGGAGATTTATCGTGTTTTAATTCTAGGTCAAGTTTTATAATTTAATTATCAGGATTTAAATAATTACAGCATGGACCACTTTTTTTTATGTGCTTTTTTTGGTTACATTTAATTTAAATGGTTTGAAAACATGACATTTGAGGCAGGTCATACTGTGATTTTTAGATCGCCCCCCATTATGGCATTAAGAATACCACCACATAGTGATGGTTTGTTTCTTCAACTTTTAATATAAATTAAAGTATCACATTATTCTATATTCAATTCCATTAACCACCTTTGGGACCTAGGAATGCTATTTATTTTATTGGGTTCCCTTTAGTCATTTTTTATAACTCTTTGATCCTTGAATTTATTTGATTAAGATCTATTGATATGAGGGGGGGATTCTAATTCCTTTTCCTTGTTCCCCCTATTATTTCCATTTGAATGGAATATGGAAATGGGTTTAATTTTATTTGGTTCAATTATGGTGAAGTTGGTTAATGTTCTTAATTGGGGTTGATGTGTTATAGTTTTTTGAGGGTTTTCTCATAGATTCTTTGTGGTGTGAAAATATTTATCTCCTCATAATCATACATTTTTTTGATGATCTGATAGAGGTTGGGGATTCAAGATATCTACTATAGTATTTATTTTTGAATGTGACATCATCATTCTTGTATTTTTATTGGGTGGATAATTTAATTAACCTAATAAATATAATAAACTAGATTAATTAAATTGAGAAGGGTGAGATGATTCACATGTGTTTTATATGATTTCCTTATTATTTCATGTGAATATTTTCCTTTTTTATTTATATGTACTACTTTATAACATTTGGTTACTAAAAAAATTATGATTCATCACCATCATAAGGGTATAATTACTTAAAATGATAAAAAATGATTATAATTAAAATAAAGAATCAGTAATAATGTGTTCAATAGTTATGGAAATATTATTGAAGAAGTATTTGTTTAGTGTTATTTTCTACTGATTTTATTATTGTTTTCCATCGTATTGTTGAGTTTATTATTGCTATGTTTGGAAGAAATATTATTAGTGAGTTATGGTGTCCTATTTTGGGTGATGGTATGATGTGGATTCTATAGTGAGAGTTAGTTGTGAAGATATATTATTGATTTGGTGGTGGTTTGGATAATTGATGTCGAAACATGATGATATTGTGGTTAAAGTTTCATCATTGTGGTTTATGTTGGCTATAATTGTGTGGTTAAATTTGTGGTTTTAAGGTGAGTATGATGTGGTTATGTCACAGTTTTCTAGTAATATGGAAAGTGGTTGAAATAAATTAATTCATAAATGGGTAATGGGGTAAAATTAATGAGAAATGGGATATTAAATTAAATATGAAATGGTATGGTTGAAATAGAATGTTAGTGGATAAAATTAATGTAACTAATTAAACAAATATTACTAAAAATAAAATATTCTTGTTGATTTTAATTTCATTGGTAGTGATAAACATGAAATTTGATAATGATGTGACAAATGAACAACTATAAAATTTGGCTATGGACACACTTTTTATTTCCATGGTTTGGAAAACAATTGATATAGGTAGTATATAGCCTCAATTTTTAAAAACATTGGCTATATCCCAACATATATCCATGGTTATATGAATCCATGGAGATATGTTTCACAGGAAAACAAAAAAAATACGAGAAATTGGTTGTAATGGGTTACTGCCATTGTCAAAAGTATGGCCATAGCCACTTATTGACATGGTTTAAATCGTGGAAATTTTCACCTATTAACAAAGTTTAAACCATGGAAATTGAAAAATATGTTCACAGTTTAAACCATATTTGTATCCACATATCGCCATAGTTTTCAACCGTGCCAATAGCCTCCTATTTCCCTAGTTTAAACCATGGCAATAGGTATTTTTATTTTTTAACTGATTAATAATTATAATTATATATAATTATTTATATATTCATTAGTATATAAATATAAATATATATATTTATATCCATATAATGGTGATCAGCATAGTTGTAATGTCTTGGGGAAATATAGAAGAGGTTGGAGGATCAAACCTCACTAAAATAATATATTTTTTAAGGCTATTACCATAGTTTCAAACTATGGAAATATACATCTATGGACATGGTTTTAAACTATAGAAACATCCACCTATTTCCATAGTTCAAACCATGTATATAGCCTCATATTTCCACGGTTAAACTGTTATTATAACTAGTTATTTACACAGTTTAAACCGTGGAAACCGGTTATACCTATTTCCACAACCATAGTGGCCACAGTTTAGAAAAACCGTGGTCGTAGGCTACAACCGCAGTTTTGGACCCTATTTCCATGGGTTTCAACCGTGGAAATAGGATAATTTTGTTATTGTGATGGAAATTTAATGATTATTTTTGAGGTTTTTTGTGTGTTGTAACTATGTTATTTAGTTATATTTCTGTGTTGTGGATAGATTTGGAATACATTTTTGGTTTGAGGTGGTCAGGTTATCATGTTTGTTATAGGTTGTGGAAATAAATGAAATGGATTGAGAATTAACCCTTATTCTAGGATTTTAGCTATCTATTATATTCATTAAATTTTTGTTATTATTTCTTAAGAACCACCACTTTAGTCAAGTAACCATACCGATTCTTATATGTGGTAATGGATCCTATGAATTTTACCCCAACATCTGGGCTATAGAGGGATTGGATGGTTGATTACCCCATCTTTCTTACTTTCTAGTTTAGATATAGTACACATTGTGATGGATCAAGGTTTAGGTATATATATATGGGATATAATGGATCGAGTTCATGGTATATATATATTGGATGACGTAGTTTTGAGATTTTGTTGTGGATTCATGGTGGGGGATTTTCATGGAAGGAGGAGGTCACGAGGTCAATTTCATTCATGTTAAAATTACCATACTATGATGAGGATATGATGTGCAGTTAGGACGTGGTTGTATGGAATTTGAAAGAGTTTATGGTGTGATTTGGATATGTATATATAGTTGTTTCTATGATGTAGTTGTGGTTATATGGATATTGAAGGGATGAGAACACTAAGACATATGCCATTGGGGTGTGTGAGAAACTAGTTCAGTGGTATAGTGGTTCTTGGGTACTTTATTGATATATTATTTTGATAAAATGTTACTATTTTTTTGCACGAGATGTTCATTGAGTGAGCCTTAGTGAGGATGGGTGGTATTTGACATGGTATAGGTGACATATTGTTTAATTGTTTATTCACCAAGGCATTAGTATGCTTCTTCCACATTTTCATGAGAGGTTTTGGGGAGGATCCTATTGAATATACTTGTATGATCACACACACACACATGTGTGCGTGTTTGTGCTTTTATAGTTCTTTAGGTGGGAGTTGGCAATCGGTATGGACTATACTAGCTCTTGGTGATTTTGGGTGTTCATAGAGTTGTTTATATATGAGTTTTTTGGCATTTTATTTTAGATACATTTTTTATCCATGTAATTTACATGAATTGTGGGTTTTTTTGTTTATATTTATGTTATGTAATTTATTGGTAGTTTTAATCTTATATTACAGGATTTATGAGGGTAATCCATCCCATGTGTGTGTTTCTATACCATCAGTTCTAGTTTTCGACCCTTGGCCTATTAGAGGTGATCTTTAGAGGTCACTATAATCTTCACTGAAATCCTAATTGGAGTTCCAATAGAGGTGTGTCATGGAATAGTGGTATCAGAGCAATGGATGAGAGTTAATTTGGATATTAGAGTTAGGTTTTAGGTTTGTAATGATTTATTAACAAATAATTAATGAAGAAAAAAGAGATAAAAACCATAAATCCAAAGATCACCATGAATTTGAAACCTAAAACAATACAAGATGTAATTAAGATAACTATATACCTTACACTAAGGTTTCTAATGATATATATATA
This sequence comes from Viscum album, assembly GCA_963277665.1. Taxonomy (NCBI): domain Eukaryota; kingdom Viridiplantae; phylum Streptophyta; class Magnoliopsida; order Santalales; family Viscaceae; genus Viscum; species Viscum album. The sequence continues at coordinate 1,530,964,508 of OY728161.1, read as the reverse complement.
ATCATAATTCTTGATGAATATCACCAGGATAAATTGAAATATTCCTCCCTCTAAAGGTGTCCACGAATCATGGGAATCACCTGGTGGTTGGGAAAACATCTCTCAATACCACGATCTACTAGAACCTTAGTTAATGATGATAGATAATGGGAAAAGGGAGAGAATAAAATTAAGAAGCTTTAATGATCACAAAAAACCATGAAAGACAATTGAACAGATTTATATAGGCTATCAATAACTCAAAACATTCATCCAACATTGATTAGAATGTTTTATAAACATTCACACATTTCGACTCCTTTCAAACATTTTGTTTTAATCTCCATAATTATTATTTTTACATTCAAATATTAATGTTAATTATTTAAACTCCTCACTATCATCATATTCTGGTGAAAAACCAAAGATTATATCATTTAGAGATGATTTTTATTGATTCTCATGATACATTAAAAAATACGATAATTATATGATGGAAATACCATGACATAGTGTCTCACACTATTTTTTTGGTGTAATCTAGGATATACCATGACATGGTTTAAAAAACTACATCACTGTGGTTACTTTAGTTCACAAATCCATCAATCTCTTTCTTTTACTAAACCCTGACAAACTTAGAGCACTTATGTCACATCACATGAAACAACTCATGAAATAATATCCAATACACATTTTGGATATTTTCAAAAATATTTTAAAAAATCTATGATAAATTCACTTTGTATTACAAAATATGTAATACATTGTGAATATTCATCCAGAACTTCTTCCGGATATCCTCGAAAACAATTTTGGTGTAGCTCTCAAAGTTTTTGATGACTTTATCCTAATTCACACAACCATAAAATGTAACCCATGGTCCTTTCCAATGTTAAAAATAATTATGAATTTCTAAATCCATAAATGCAAGCAAATATTGGCCTTTAGAAATTAATTAATGCTACTCAATCGATAAAGGTATTTTTCATGACATCTATCAAACACATGTATAACTATACCCTTGACCACTAATTGCACCATATACAAGTATACATTTTCATTTGATCCCTTTGTTCAAGACAATGAGTAACCATACTACATGGATAATGTTAATACAATATAGATACTCATATGTTATTGATTATTAAATTAAATACTAACTAGGTTGATGAATAAATCACATGTCATTCACCCTTAGGGATGAGCACATCACATACCCTCATCTAATAAATAATCACATCACATTTATTATCAAGGTATGGACATAAAATTACTTATTCGCTCTTAATTTATGGACCATATTTCATACTCTTTATATGGGAAGAAAAATATCATCTCGTTTAAGATCCAACTGATGACATGATTAATAACATATCCATCCATACCTTGATTAGGTAATCCTCAAGTATATAATAATATTTGTATCAAATTATAAAGTTTCTCATGATAGGTATCTCACAAACCTTAGGTATGAGGAAATATAATTATTAAATACACATACCTAGTATACCAAATATACAGTGTATGCCAATCCATGTGGTATATACTTACGGGATCATCCAACACACAAAACCCATTTTATTCCTCATAAGTATATGTTATATCTCCTTAAAGGAATCCTAATTATGATAACATTAACATTTTTTCATAAACTATAATACTTCATGATGAACAAAGGTTAGGTATAACTCAAAATTGTACTTTGAGAGGTTAATTGACATAATATATCCAGCCAACATAGAAAATAGAGACTAAATTTTTGTATTAACATGATAAATTTTATATCCTTACACTCCTTTAAAAATATTAACAAAACAATACATAAGTTACCATATAATCATATCCCATATGACAGATCACCATATTGGATTTATGTTTGCTGTGATTTTAGTGTTTTATTAAATTCATTACAAATCTATGTAATTCCAACCTCATCTCTATTCTACTATCTAATAAAATATTTCCCTTAAATTTATTTAGTGAGTAAAATATTTAGAGTAAGAAAATTTGAATAATTTAAAGACTTATAAATAATAATTCTAATGTTTATTTCTTTGAATATATATTCAAACTCCATTATTTTACAAACTCAAATGTTATGATGCTAATAACTTCAATTTTCTATATAAATTTTTTTACTAAGTTCATCATCATCATCATTCTCAGAATCTTTCCATCAAAATTTTCCTTGAGATAATTTTGGAAACTAATAAAACTATTTACATAATTTCTTTACCAAAAAATCCAAAACTCCTTTAGATTATAATGTAATATTATATGGTAATTAAATGTTATAATTTATATTTATATTTACCAGCGTACCCAAAAACCTTTTAAGATATTGAGTAATATCTACTTATAATAATGAATGAAATAATTATTTTTTATTTTTTATATCTGAACTTTTTTAAATCCAAAAATAATTATACTATCCTCTTATAAGCTATATTAATTTATAATATCCTGATAAGACGCAAAAAAATATTTTTTATTAAAGAAATAATACTTATTTCTTTAGAGTGAAGACATTTAATAAATAAAGTATTGACCACCATTTCCTATGTTATATTCTATGTGTTTGGATTATATTTATGAAAATAATATTTTATTCTTTTAAATATTCCTCTAATGGGGGTGGAATCAAATTTATAAAATTTTAGCTGACTATATAAACTTCTTTATCATAGATAAAACTAATTTTATCATTTTGTCATTTTCAAAACATTTTATATAATCTGATGAATCAAAAACCATGTGTATTGAATCCATCATATCATGTTATTTATAGAAACACATTATTAATAAACAACTCATCTTATCATATAATAGAAATGAAACAAAAATAAACATCCTTTTAAAATTCATTTGATCTTTCCCTTTTCATCTATTCTATGATTCAACATCCCATTTCTCTATTATTTAAAAACATAAAAAAAGCTTTGTAAAACCTTACCTTGATATTTAACTCATATAAACTTACGACACTTGTACTACATATAGTTGGTTTTATATAACCTTTAAAAACCAAAGAATTGATTTCTATAACACCAATTACTGACATAAAATCACATCGACTTTTCCAAATCCCCTTCAGATATCCTAGAAAATTGTATCACATGGAATCATTTCCTTCATTTTTTATAACTCTAGGTTTTAATAACATTGGATGAAAATTTTGAGAAACATTATTGGAATCCCCATCTGATTTTTCATCATATGGTTATAACTTTTACCCGCTTGTGATATAAATATAGCCCCAGAACCTTGAAATAACATGATCTAGTTTATATCTTCTTAATACTTCGATAAAAAAGGATAAACATTTCTTGAACTAATTTATATTTTAATAATATTTTTTACGATAACAACAAAATGAATACTATATTTGGAACATGACTTAAAATAAACCTTAATTCTACACATGTCATTAACATATCCAATAATATTGAATATATGATTGGATATTGAAATCCATTTGGTTATTCTGAATTTAAAACATGATTTGAATCATTCTATGTTTCTTATAATAATCATTATCCACATATTAAGGAACATCAACAATTGGTAACTTATAAAGGTATTTTTCATTACATATAGAATTTATATTACTTAAGATTTTCTTAAGTTTCTAGTCTAAAATTTTCTTATATTAAGTAACTCATTTTATATAGGATTATTCTAAAATTTATGTTGAATGATAGTGATATAATTTATTTATAAAATTATTTTATCTTATTAATATAATTTTTATATTCATTTAAAATGGTATTTTATTAAATATACTTCCACTAAAATGATAACCCCTTTTAAATCCATAAAATCCATTAGTGGTCCAATATCTAAATTTCATCTTTTCTTAAACTAGTTAAGAATATAAATTATCCATGATTATATATGGCCAAAAGTCATATTAATAATATCATATATTAACTTAGGATAGTTTAATATAAAAATATTTTCCAATCCAATCATATGGATTATCTAAAATTAATTATTTTAGTATCCAAACTATTATGGTTTATTATATAAGTGTAATTCAATGAAAAATATAATAATGAGGCACCTAATGATTAGTTCCAATTCATTACTTTCTTTCCTTATATAAGATAATCTAGGGGCACCCAAATTTGGCATGACCTACCCAATTGGATGATCGAGGCCTTGAGAAGTGTCACTTTGTAAATAATCTAACACTTAGTATTTTAAGGGGAGTTAATCTAATATCCAATTTATTACCTTTACATGTATGCATGATTGTAATGATTTTTTAATCCCTGTACAAACCATATTGATGTGTAACTCATTACACAACTCATAACTTATGTTACTAACGTAAATTAAACGAAAACTATATTCATACATGACCAATTGCATCCCATGAAATGGTACATGAAATCCTTTAATTTAAAGTTTTAGAATATTATATATTCAACAATCCCCATAAGAATAAGTTTGGAGTGGTAGATAGTTATCCCTTACTTTTCTGGACAAGGTATAATCCACTAGGCTAGTGAGCAGACCCAAAGTCCCTCTATCCATAGATACATTACTCAATAGATATCTCAATTCATAATAATTCTAACACCTAATATTTATAAATCATAATTAACCTTTTAATTCAATATCATAACATAATATAACACAAATCAAGGTAGAAGAAAAAGTTATTTGATCATGTGTAGGATCACTGAGAGGGGGAGTTGGTGAATCAATTATCAATTTTCTTTTACAGGAAATTTGATCAACTTGGTAAATAAACTTATCATAACCTCAAAAACATGTTAGAGTTATGATAAAATAAAATATAAATCTCAAAATAAAATATCATATTAACCAAATATTAAGAGATATGAACATATTATAGTTACATGGTTTGGTACAAATACATACTCATTTCCATGTTGGCTACCCCCTACATGGATTCTTTTACTAACTTATTTTTGGAATACATAGGTATATGCATCAACTAGTTTTAAACCCCATTAATAATTCATCCAGCAAACCCTGGTTCTATAACCAGTCATCATCCCTTCTTCCATAGTTTTTTATACCACCAATTGTCTAACTATATCCAATTTCTTTATAACTGGTTATACCCCCGACAATAATCCTTTTCAGAAACTGGTTATAACCCCTAGTTATATTCTATTTCCTTATTATTTTCTGATCCACTATAGAAAGGCCTTATTCATCATATTCTCCTTCTCCATAAGAATTTTAGAACACCTTATCATGTTTATAATTTTTAATATCTTCAAAAAGTATATTAAGAGTTTGTTGGTCTGGAAAATTTACCCTAATCTTAGGAATACATGAATATGAACAATATCAACTTTTCTAACACTTTTCTAGAACACTACTGTAAAATCATTCTTCTAATCAACCTTAGTTTAATATACCCTCTATCCAATGGGTCTCCATCTGATGGGTATCCATCTGTTGCTTCTCAACTCATTGTGCCTCAGTTTGACATGCTCTATTCAATGCACTTCTATATGATGCTTTTATTTTTATTAATCTCTATATACTGAATAAATCTTGGTCCAATGAACCTTCTTCAACTAGGATGGAACTCCTATCGGTAACTCACATACTTCCCTCTCTTAATATGATGATTCATGGTCTAATGTAAAATTTTCTCTATCTAATGAAACTCATTCCAGTGGAACTATTATTTAACAAGATAGGAACCTTGGTTACAATCTCATGTAATAAATATTTTATCACTTCCACTCCTATTTATGTATGCACATTGTTATCCACTTTTTCTTACTGAACTATCACACTTTTTATATAGGAACTATTCAATATATTTGGATGAGAACTCAAATGTATTTTCCTGATCAATGAAACATTGAATTTAAAAGATTCCAGAACATTTAATTATTGTTGGAATTATTATCAAACCTTCTAGAACATTCTACGTGTTAAAAAAAATTCTCAAAATCCCTTTAATTCCATATATAAATTTTTTTTAATGACTAGCTCATCATATACATTGTTATGAAATTTTCATAGTTTATTTAAATCTATTTAGAACTTATATGTTTGATAAAACAAATCCATATTCCTCTATCCGATGGAATTAGATTTTTTTAATGTTTGATGGACCCCCATTCAGTTTATATTTGTTAGAAAACCTCTATTTGATAAGCTCAAAAAATATTTCTCTAATGACATATCTAATCCCCATATGGTGGAACTTCATATTGCTCTTCGACTGGTGATATTTATATGAAACCTTTGACCAATGACCATATATATGATAACATCATGTATCTCAATACAATGTTTTCATATCCGATTCCACTCAACTTCATCTCAAACTTTTTTATGAATTTTTCTACTTAGAGAACCTTCATATTTATCCATTTGATGACATCAAAAATATTCTTTTATTGGATCCTTATAATGCATTCTCGATGATACTTAACCATTGAAACTTTATAGAAATATCTATTTAGTACTATACATGTGTTTCCTATATATGACATAATAGACAATTTATCCACTATATAGTGAAATTTTTACCCCCATTATCTATCTAATGTAGCTTAATTACATCCCATCAACTAAATAGAACTTCTTCGAATTCTCTATCTGATCATTCTCTATCAGAACATTGCTACTCGATATCTATAAATCCATAACTTAATAGATAAATATTTATACAAACTATTATTTTAACTTCATAACTTGAATTACATATAGCTCAATCTGTTCACATTGAGTCTATTTATATGATCACATTACTATAAGTTTGATCACATTATAAAACTTCCAAAAAAACAGGCTATTTGATAACTACAACTTGAAATTTATACTTTTGTTTGATCTTTTAATTGTATCAAATTTTTAATTTTCCCCCTTTTTACTTATATCACTTTATAAAAAAGTTTACAATCACATATTTGATCATGATTACTTTCATGATGTTAGGAACTTGAAGAACAACATAGAATCATATGACTTTGTATGGAAAGCTTCTATAGTAAGGTAAATTTTCTTACACTCCATAAATAATGTTTCTCACATAAAACCGACAAAAACTATTCTCTCAATCTTCTTATCCTCTATTAATTAAATTTCTCTTCAAACACATATTTATATATTAAAAATAAATGCAACTAAAATCACTTTGGAACAACAATCTCACACTTTGTGTTTGTTGTCAATATCCACATAAAACCTAAAACATCTACACAGTCAATATGTGTGATAAATAATTTCTCCCTATATGATGTATTCATTTTATTTTCCCCATTATGTTATTTATCCTCCATATTAAAAATAAAATTTTGATTATAACATAAGTATATTCTCAACTCATCTTTATTTATCTCATAAATTTGGAAAATTTTCTCAAGAGAAAAATAATATCACATGATCTTCTTAAAAAATATAATTTAGATAAACAACTATAAGTATACATGGGAAAACCCAGTGTATAAAAAAAGAGTTTATAGTCAAGGTGATAAATGTTGTGTATAATACTTATTTAATGTGAGACTTTCCTCAAGTTTCTTACAAAACATTTATATCTAGGGAAATATGAGTAAGATTAATAAGATAAAAACCTGCACCTATATTAACAAACATATCAAAATAGTTCTAGTTTATAAAAAAATATTCAATAGTATTTAATATTTCTTAACATCATTACTTATTATTTTAAGAAAAATTATTACTCATACCTCAATTTTAGCTTTTATCTCCCTTTAGTGTAACCTTTCATTCCTCATCATGGTTGGAAAATGTTCCATAATGGGTATCTATTTATGATAAGAAACTTATAAAACAACCAACTAACTTCTCTAATTATTCTACTTCAATTCCCTACATGTTATTAAAAGTAAGAAATTATACTGGGAATAAGGAGGAACTGTAGTGTTCCTTAGAAGTAAAGATCAAACCGAGAATCGTCTCTTAGTATCAACTTATTATTATTATTCTTAGCTTTAGCCTCAAATACTCTTCCTTTATTCTCATATATATAATCTTTAGATAAATCTATCATATTTACTTTATCTTTCATAACATAAAGGTTACCTTGAATTTTTAACATCCTTTTTCATTCTTTCTTCATAGGCTAGTAAGATATCAATAGAATTTTTTGTAACATGACCATATTTCTCACGCCTATTTCATTTTTTATGAATATTAAACTTTATATTTATTGATAACATGTTATCAACATTGTTATTATTTTCTAAAACATATTTATTACAATTTCCTTTAGTAGACTTTTTGTGATCCCTCTATCTTTCTTTCCATGGAAATTTAATCTGGCCAAATAACTAAGTAGTATTTCTTTCTATTTGTAACTTTCTTACCCCACTCAACTCTATTAAATTACCTTCTCTTATCAACTTTATTAATATCCATATTTTTCTCTATTAAATATTTATCATTTTTTCGTTTTAAACTTTATTTTTTCCTCATTAAAATGTTTTGGAAATTTTTTTCTTATCTGCTCATTATAAACCCCCCTTGATTCATACCTATTTTTTGGTAAAGTCATATTTTATCAACATTAGTATGATATGTTTCCTAAAACTACCCAACACGAGTAGTTTCCTAGGAATATTATTCTCTTTTTTTTGGATATTTTATGTACATATTTCATAGGCTGTGTAAATCACTATTTTTGAGTGAAACCACCACTCTTTTGGACACTTCTTGGAGAATTGTTTTCTTAAATACTTTCTCATACACCATTTATGCGGTGGTTTTATCCTAATTTTTCACAATCTATAATTTCTCATAATTTATATTGAAACCTATACCAATAATTGAACCAAAATTAGTATAATCAATTATTTTTGAGTTATGAAATACCCTCTTCTTTTTGGATGTTTCCACTTGGTAAGCGAATGATCTCATTATATTACTTCTATAAAAATAAATCCTATTAGAATAATTACTATAAATTAAATCTTGTGTGGGCATGTAACAACCTAGTGTTTATAAATGATATTTTTTTCTTGAAATAAATGTTTGTTTTATTATATGGTATTATACACATCCAATAGATAAAGAAACCAATTTTTTTTTATTTCATTAATAAATATCATTACCTTAATTAAAATCTAAACAAATGAAAATTATAAACATTATAATGGGATAAAAAATATAAATTAAAAAAAATTTATGAAAAAAATCAGATCCTTCAAATCTACGAGAATCATCTCCCCCATAGCCAAAACTATAGAAATGAAATAGAATATTAGTAAACTAATTGAAATTTTAGAAAAAGGAAATGTATAACCTTTAGAGAAATTGAGGTGAATACTGAATAAATTTATGAATTTGTATTTATAAAAGGAGATGCGACCCTTTTAATAGTAATTTGATTGTTGTAATAATAACATAACCATTGGGAATAAAAACCAGACCATTGGGATTGGTACCCAACCATTGCAATATTAATTTAACCTCAAAATAATAAAATTTAATATAAATAATATTTATCATGATTAATTTTGGTAAGTATAAATATTATAATTCCATAAAATAAATATCATGATTAAAAAAATAAAGAAAATTTAATCACATTTTTAATAAACTATATTTTAAGGTATTTCATAAAAAAATAATATTTTTTATATTAAAAAATATATATATTAAATAATTAGTTGTATAAAATTAATTTCATTTTGACATCATTATTTCAGATTTTCCCAAGGGTGATTTTTTTTGATAATTTTATAAAAAGATTCAACTTTTAGTTGAATAGTAAAAATATAGTTTTTTAGTAACCAATGTATTTTAAATAACATTATTCATGATATAATAATGAGAAAATAAATTATAGAAAATTTGGATCGACTAATAACATATTAAATCTGACAAATGAGTCATTTAAATATAAATTTTTTTCCAAACCTAAAAAGTATTTTCCAAAGTCGAAAGTTTGAATTATTCCATTAAAATAACATTTTATTATTTTATCCACATTCCTTTTTAATAAACTATTGAATTATAACTATAAAGGTGTTTGAATTCCTAAACAAATTATATTTCATTACTATATTATCCATAATTTCATTAATATAACTATTACAAGGTTTACCTTTGATATAACATTTCATTCAATATTTTATTCTAAAAATATCCCTCTCATCATGTATAAATAACCCCTCTCCCTCCCCTTGGAAAACCACTCCTCTCCCACTTACCAATCCCAAAACTCTTCCAAAATACTCCCTATTAATACACTTATAATCCTTAGGTATTTTCTAGAGTAACCAAATCAAATATTCGAGGGAGTTTAGTGCCATACAAGGGAAGAAACACCGAAAAGAGGGTATGTTTTCATCAACTCTTCATTACGTTTCCCTATTCTCTGTATTGTTTTCTCTATCCATACCAAACTAAAATATTATAGGATTAATTAAGTATTATGTTAAAATTATATTAATTATGTTACCCTACTTAAGTAATCTTATCTACTATGTAATTATATTTCATAATTTATATAGATCATCATTGGACAATGTCCTGTTAATGGTCAATTAACAACCAATAAGGACATTGCCAATTATTTTCACATCACCAAACTTATGGATGGTTATAATGAATTATTTAGGATATATAAATATTTAAATATATGTATTTTAATATTCTGTAATTAATTATACTAATGTTTAAATGACCTTGAAAATATAGTGAAATCGAAAGAAAATGGGAAAATTTTAAGGAAAACAAGATATCAAAACGTTTTACTTTTAATGATAGGAATTAAAAAATATAATCCATTCATTATAAGTGATAAATAGTGATAAAAATGAAAACAATTTATTTTTTTTATTGTTTTAATGAACATAGTATTATTATTCAGTTAATAAAAAAGTAATGAAATAAAGAGGGATTTACAGTAAGGTGATTCTCAAACCCAAACTCTTTATTTTGGGTTATATTATATTTCACATTTATTTCACTATTAAGTTTCCTCTAATATCAAAAATATTTCCTTTAAATATTATTTCCCTTTTATTTTGGAGATATAAATGTTTCTATATTTCAAAAATGTTTTCTAACCCATTTACAATGGTTTTTTAAAAATACTTTAATTTCTAAAACCTCTCTTGAATCTTTCAAGTTGTTTCTCATTTAATAGATAAAATTATATTTTATGGAAATGTATGATATATTTTATTAATTTGGGAATCCTAATGTTCATTTAATGAAGTATGATATGTGAAATATTTCACGAAACCCATTCCTTTTCATGGGTTATTTCATGACTACGATTGTCATCCTTCCATGTGGCATACATGATTATGAGAATTTTTTGATGTCACAGGTGAGAGCAGTATTTTATATCCCTATAATTCATTAGTTAATGTGATTTATCTCATGACGTTATATTTATTATGCATAAACATTTTTCTAGATCTTTTGATAATTATGATATTATGATTTATATATAGATGTTATGTGTGAACATGATTCTATATTTGTTCACAACTATGTGCATTAATTGACCACAATGTTATGATTTTTGATTATTATGATTATTAAAAATTACAATCCTTTATAAAATTTTTCCCTCATGATTATGTTGATGATATTATGCTTCTGATATGATTATGTTTATTATGATCACCCATGTACTATTAATTCATGTCCCATATTCCTCCTCTTACTGGGATTTTAACTCACCCCTTTGTTTTATGTATATCCTTAGGTGATTACATGTAATAAGGAGATCGTGAGTGCTTTTGAAGGATAAAGAAGAATATTTTGAATAATTTTTTAATTTTTATTATGTATAAGTGTTGTATGAGCCTAATTTTTCCAAGATACTAAACCTTTGGATCCTAGAGTGTATCACTATTATGTTGTTAATCTTAAAAGTGATGTAATATTCTTGTAAGGATAATTTGGGTAACTATAGTTGGTATCCAATAAGGGTTTCATTAATTTGGGAATTAGGATTATAAAATGTTAGTAAAAACCATAAGTATAAGTCTATTCATTAGTATACATATAAGAATAATCATTTTAGAAAAATGTCTAAACATTGGGATCACATAAGATATGACTTTAGAGTTAATTTTCACATAATAATAAATTATTTATTAATTATTTCTTGGATTATGATTTGGTAAAACCTCTTCTATTTTATAAAATGGTGGGAATTGGAAAAAACTAGAAAAAAAACCTATGTAAGGGATGATGCAATGATTTTACGAATCACATCCTCAATTCTAGGGAATGTGGAGTCCAAAAATTCATGCTGATGCTTACCTAATTGCCTTAGACTATGGATAATATCTTGAACTATGTGTAATTTCCACCTTTTCCTAATAAGTAAAATATTCATATCAATTATTTTATACAAAAACAACCACTAATATTCAGTGGGTCTTCCAATCAAATTATCTCTGAACAGTGGGTTAACTCAATGGAGAACATATTTTCTACGCTTCACTATTTTATATAGGATAAGGTGACTTTGGATGTCTATTGTTTTTATATAGAGACTGATGAAAGGTGTAAATTGATAAATAATACCAAAAAAAAGGATAAAAAATAATATATGGAGTGGGAAGACTTTAAGAAAATATTTCTTAACAAGTATTTCCATTGAACTCTTCAAACAAAATTTTAGAGAGAACACTTAGAGTTGAAGAAAATGGAGGATGAATTAGTCATTGTTTACAAGGTAAACTTCATAATGATTGAAATATATTCCTCAAGTTTTTTTATTAATAATGATATCAAATTACATTAATTATTTAGTGGTTTAAAACTATATATCTAGAATCCTCTAGCTATTTAATACTTTTGGAGTCATAAGGAATTAGTTAGACATGATCTCAAATTAGATATGGATTTTGGTGAATGGATCCATAGTTTTGGAGATTAAAATGAAAGATAGAGTTTTATACCAGTAGATCAAATGAAAAATAGAAAAAATATTCAACCAACCATGTACTAAGAATTTGGGATGAAGCATCACGGGAATTTCCTCAAAAGGATATGTAAATGCTTCATGTGTGGGAGATAAGGCCACTAAGCTCATGAATATCAAAGAGACATGGAAAATCCCACCAATGTGATGGGGGAAAGGAATGAACCACCCATAGTTCAATTCTTCAACTATAGGTATTAAGGGAACTATTCAAGCCAGTTCAGTAAACCATGGGTCATTGAGGGTAATCCATGCCAATAACCACCAATGATGAAGAAGAAAGGGAAAGACTATTACATCACTGTAATTGAGGAGGAATATGAAAATGAAATAATACAAGGTACACTTCTTATTCACTCAATAATTTTAAAGGTATTATTTGATTCTGATTCTATGAGTTCCTTTATATCCTATAAGTTTTCTAGAAGTATTGAATCATAACTTTGATACCTTGAAGTAGATATATCCATAAAAACGCATAGTGGTTCGATCAATGAAAGCCATGTGTTGTAATTTTCTCCTATTAGCATCCATGAGAGGATTATTATAGAGAATCTCATAATAAATACCTTGGTATAATTTGATGCTATATTGAGCATGGATTAGCTCTAATTATATATAGAAAACATAAAATATTGGGAAAAGGAAATCTATTTTCATATTACAAACCATATCATGATTTTTTAAAAATACAAGGAAGATCATGAATCTCATTTTGAGAATCCCTCGATGGCGTGGGTAATGATACCATGCATAGAAGCATACCTAGCCCAAATGGTTGAGCAATAGGAAATAATCTACTTTGAGTAAATTCCCATTTTTTGGGAATACATTAATTTATTTCTTGAAGAGTTAACTATACTTCCACTAGATCATGTGGTAGAGTTATCAATAGAGATAATACCCAAAGCCACAATTATCTCCCAGTACCCCCATAGGATATTCCTGATCAAAATGGAGGATTTAAAGATATATCTACATGATAATTTAGATAAATTATTTATACACCCTAGTGCATCACCTTGGGGTGAACCAATGATCTTTGTAATGAAAAAGGATGGATCAGTGCATCTTTTTATAGATTTTTGAGAGCTTAATAAGATCAAAATGAAGAATAAGTATCTACTGTCAAGTATTGATGGATTTTTTGATCAACTAAGAGGACACTAGTACTTCTCAAAAGTGGATCATTATTTTTAATATCATCAGTTTAAGGTAAAGAAGGGTAATATTTATACGAAAATCTTCTATATAAGGTATGTAAACTATGATTTCATTGTGAAACCCTTAAGAAATACTAATTCCCCTTAAATATTCATGGATTTGATGAATAAAGTCTTTAGATACAACCTTAAAAAATATATGGTATTCTTTATCAATAATATTATCATCTACTCCAAGAGAAAATAGGAATATATATATCATATAAGGATTGTAATGATGATATTAAAAAATGATAAAATGTAAGATAAGTTCATATAGTGGGTCTTTTTGATGAAACAATTAATATTGTTGGGGAATGTGATCACATGTGAGGGAATTTATGTAGACCTTTCAAAGAAAAATGAAATTGAATAATGGATCAAACCCACTAGTTTCATGAAAATCCATAGTTTTCTTGGATTACTATGGTACTAATGACATTTTTTGAGAATTTTTTCATGATTTTATAGCCCACAAACCAAGTTAACATGGAAAGGGGTAAAGTATATTTTGATGCAATAATTTGAGGAATTCTTTAAGGATCTTGATAAGGGACTAATCAATGCACCTGTACACACACTATTATAAAGTGGAGAAGGTTTTTTGATATACATGTATTCTTCAAATAAAGGATTATGTTGTGTACACATGTTGAATTAAAAAGTGATAGACTAAATCCTATGAAAACTGATGAACCATGCGCATAACTACCTAACTCGTGACCTAGAGTTAGCATTTGTAATCTTCACCATGAATATTTAGTGGTACTATCTATATGGTGATAAGGGTGACATATATATCAATCACAGGAGTATAAAGTATATATTCCCATTGAAGGATATCAATATGCATCAATTAATATGGTTAGAGATTATCAAGTACTATTATTTATTTATTCACTACCATCTTGAAAGGTGAATAAGGTAGGTGATGATCTTAGTATAAAAGAACATGCTACTCTATCCATGATGCATATTGAGAAAGAACCTATCTTTAAGGATATGAAAATAATGGATTTTAAAATCATAATATTAGGGAATAATTACTACCTTTACAAAATTATTTCTCAACCATATATCTAAAAGAAGACCATTGAGTCACAATGGGATGGTTTGGATATTAAAAATAGGGTGAAAGAAGTAAAGGAAATGATGCTTCATGAGTTCCACATCAATGAAGATGGTTTTATTAGATTTGTAACTATAATTTGTGTTCCTTCATCAACTAAGATAAAGAATAATCTATTGGATAAATCAAATATATCATCCTTCTATATCTATACTAGAAGTACCAATATGTACCGTGATATTCGAGATCACTTCTGGTGGGAAAACATAAAGAAATAGATCACTGAGTACACATAAATGTTCTTGGTATTCCAGAAAGTTAAAGAAAATTGATATAAGTACAAGGGGATAAATAAAAAATTGAATATAACCATTTGTAAATGGAAAAACATCACTATATACTTTTTCACTGGTCTCCTGAAGACATCCAAAATAAGAAATGGGATATGGATTGTGGTGGATCAACTCACAAAGACTTCACACTTCATTGCTATTGAGGAATATTTCACACTTGAACAAATTTACAAGATTTATGTAAAGGAAGTGGTGAGGCTATATGAGGTACTATTTTGATTATCCCTGATCATGATTTAAGGTTCACTTATTAATTCTAGAGAAGTCTTTCACATGCTCTGAATACTGAACTAAATTTTAGTATTTCCTATCACCCCTAAACTGATGGACAATATTAAAGGTCTATTTATACACTCGAGGAAATACTAAGATATTTATCAATGGAATTTAAAATTGAATGAGATCAACATCTCCCATTAGTTGAGTTCTCATATAAAAACTGTTTCCACTCAAGTATTCAAATGGATCCATATAAATCTCCGTATGAGAAGAAATGTAGAACTCATACTTATTGGGATGAAGTTGGCGAATAAAATCGAGTTAGACCTGATCTTTCATAATATATGACATAGAAGGTACAATACATCAAAAAATATATAAAATTTTCTAAGACTCAGTAAAGGAGATATGTTGAAAACCATATAAGGAACTCATAGTTTAAAATTGGAGATAATTTTTTACTTCGAATATCACCATGTAAAAGAGTCACATGGTTTGGAAGGAAAGGGAAGCTTAGACCTAGGTATGTTGTAACCTTTGATATCCTTGATCCCATAAGAGTAGTGGCCTATCAACTTGCACTTCCACCAAATATGGATCAAATTCATGATGCATTCCATGTATCTATCCTATGAAATTACATACCCGATCCCTCACATGTACTGAATCTGAAGGTTTTAAAAATGGAGAATTACTTCTCATATAAGGATCATCCAGTGAATGATATTATATTCTAGAGAAAAAGTTATATGAAATGAGACAATTCACCTGGTCAAAGTGTTGTGGAGGAACCATGAATATGAAAAGGTGACATGGGAACTAGAGGAAATAATAAAATAGAAGTAACCTCACCTATTATCAACTGAGAATATGAGTTTTCATTTAGGGGATAAAATTTATAAATTTGGGAATTATTTAACAACCCATAGTTTATAAATAATATTTTTTCTTGAAATAAATTTGTGTTATATTATATGGTGTTACACATATACGACAGATAATGAAACAAAAAAAATTAATTTCATTAATAAATATCATTACATTAATCAAAAACTAAACCCATGAAAATGAAAAATATTATAATGGGAGAAAAAAATATTAATTTAGAAAAGTAGAATGGGAAAATTCAGATCCTACCAATTTTCTATAATCATCACCCATATAGCCAAAACTATAAAAAAGAAATAGAAAATTAATAAACCAATCGAAATTATAGAAAATGAAAATGTAGAACCTTTAGAGTAATTAAGATAAATAATTAATTAAGGAATAAATTGGTATTTATAGGAGGTAATGTGACCATTATAATAGTAATGCCACCAATGGAATACTAAGATGACATTTTGAATAATTACCTAATTATGGGAAATGATAACCTAATTGTTGGAATAGTAATTTGACCATAATATAACAAAATTTATTATAGATAATATTTATCATGTGTAATTTAAGTAAATATAAATATTATAATTACATAACAAAAATATCAAGACTAAAAACTCAAATAAAATATAAGCACATTTTAAATAAATTTTATTTTAATGTATTTTATAAAAAATCATAATTTTTATATTAAAAATTAAAATATCCAAAGTTGTAAAATTATTTTGATAAAATTAATTTCATTTTTTAAATCAGTATGTCAAAATTTTCTAAGGGTTATTTTTTTGTTAATTTTCTAAAATACTTTAATTTTTATGTAAATAGTAAAAATACAGTTTTTTCTTCACCTGTTTATTTTAAATAACATAATTCATGATGTAATAATGACCCAATAAATTATATAATATTTGGATCAAGTGAGAAAATATAAAATTTTATAACTCATTCATTTAAATACAATAAACATGTTTTCCAAACCTTAATAGTATTTTCCAAAGTCTAAAGCATTCCATTAAAATAACATGTAATTACCTGGAATTAATTTCAGTGGACTATAATTGATACCTATCAGGGCACTCCATGGGCGACTACACCCCATGGGTGGGACACACCACCATCCACAGTGGCAGCCATTTCCTCATGAAGCCCTTGGGCGGAGAGCCATGCTTCGTCCAACACTCACATGTGAGAGTTCCCAAGGATCAGATTCATTCCTACCTCCTTTGCCTCTGATACCAACTGTAAATACCCAAATCTTTATGCACATGGAAATTACATTATATTTGCATAATACTTAATACATAACAAAAACCAACACTCAAGGACCTTAATAGTTTAGTGTCTTTGGAAACTTGGAACATAATCTTCTAGTCATGGTGAAAGATCTTCAACATCTCCCATAAAGATATTCCCATTTTGTTTTCTTACCTAAAACCTTTCTTTATATCCTGGGGAAAAGAAAACATAAAAAGGGTGAGCTAAAATTCTCAGTAAGGGTAAACATAGAGAACATAAAACAATCCATAAACATTTGAATGTAAAAACATGAGCATCAAATCTAAACATCAAAATCTTGAGCAATGACATAAAACATTGTAGTACATAAGGCATAGATCATAAAAGAACATTAATCATGATAAAATAGCATGGGAATAAAACTTGTAATTGTAGAAAAACATTAAGCACATGATATGATTTTCATAGTAGCCAAGGCATTGCTGCCAAGACCATCTTTGTGGACAAAGTCCCTTTCTGAATCGAGTTCACTCCTCGTTCGAGTCCTGTAACACTGAACCAGATCAACTTACCTTTCCATCCCTGTCTATCTCATGAGATATAAATCTGTACCCAATTCATTGGAGGGATATATAGGTCCCACCCATCTTATAATGAAACCATTCTTATGTGTGCCACAAAATCATAAATCATACATCCTAGCATAACCCATGTAATAAAAATGGGATTCATAAACATCATGCCATCATAAAATAATCCATAAAAGAACTTTATAAAAATAATTCCATCATAACATAATTAAATAAATATAATAATAGGGATAAAAACAGAACCCTATATTATCTTAGATGGAAAATAATTTTGATAAAACACTTGAACTCCATTCTTGAGGAAAATATCCTTTCTACTTCAAAAACATTTTTCCTTTCTTAACATGTCATACAATTTTTAACTAAAAGAAGTTGATTAAAAATAAAATTGAAAACCTATAAAAGAAACTTCATGTAAATAATGTTCTATGAAATCATAAAAATCCATTCATGCCGTATAAGTTAAAAAAACATTCTTCTCGTACTTTGGCTGAAAAAGTCAAAAAGTAACTCGTACTAAAAATGAAAAAATATTCCTTTCATATATTTTAATAAAAACTAACCAATGGGTAAAATTGGATTTTAAAAATTGTAGGAGGATATAAATAATATTACATATTCAGAAAACATGGATGTGGATGATAAATATTCCCTAGTAAATACCGAAGTATAAGCAATCTCAGATAAAAATTGAGATTGCGAGATTTTCCCTTACCTTATGTTCGATATGCTTCGTATATATCCGAACCTCCTGTATAACGATTTAAATAATTTCATTGACTTATTACAGAATCATATTAATTGTTATGATATCATATATGGCTCACTTATGACTTTATATTACCCTTTCTTTTGTAAATTCCATGTTAAAGCAGTGTTTTGGGTAAAATCATTTCATTTATCTTACGTGTTTCGACATGTTGTTCTTGATATTATTAATTATATAATGATTTAATTAATTCCAGAATGTAAAACATGATTTATATATAATATATATTCAGAATATAAATATATATGATAGATCGAAAAATGGAATGAAATACACCATTCATGGAGACAGTAGGCCGTACGTACGCATGAACGCTATTTTCGTTTCCTTATTGATTTAAATGGAAATAAGTAAATGAAACATATATGTACATAAATAAAATATCATTATTGTGTAATATCTTTCATGATTATTTATTATATATACTTTATAATCATACTTTAATGGTTAATCCTGGAAAATGAATCTCATTGCATTCGTGGAGACGGTAGTCCGTACGTAAGCACGAGCGATGATATCATTTCCATGATCGTGGAATTTTATTTAAGTGTATGTATAATATTTCAGAATAAATATAATTGTACAATTATCATATATAGTTATTTATTTACACCATTATACCCATCCAAGTAAGGTGGTGGTGGAAAACAGATTACACCACGACATGGAGACGGTATTCCGTATGTATGCACGCGCGGTGATTTCATTTTCCATAGGATGGTTAAAAGGTGAAATAGAGTTTTTTTATATTTATAATAACATATCAGTATATAATTAATACTGATGTAATTACTTTATAATGAAACAACTAAAGAAGAGGAAATAGAAGAAGAAAGAAACTTGAAAGAGTCGGTAGAAGAGATTACCTCTTCCTCGATGCACTTCCTTTAAACTTATTCTTAGGGCACTAGAGTTAGTCTTTTAAGAAGACCATAACATATATGATATGACTAGAGAGGTTTAGAAGAGGAATTTTTAGGGTTTGGACAAGCTTCAAGGCTAAAAAGGGTTTGAAGAGAAGAGGGAATAAGTGCCCTTTTATAATGGAGGAGAGGGGCACCTTAGGAAAAACTTAAAATATTATTTTATAATAAAGTCATATTTGGTTTATAATAGCTCCAAATTGATTTATTTCGAATCTAAAGTGGGGATGGGTCGAAATTACCTCAACCAATATCTTTTAGACACGTTTAGATTACTATTTTGACCTTATCATTTAGATTTAACTCAAAGTTAAATAATTTAACTTCTACCGTGTCTTCTTGTTTTCTTACACTATATGGTTAATAAATTTACTATAACAAGCTAAACGAACCCCAAGTGGTTCATTATTAATATATATATCCTTATATAAGTCATTTGGCCTAAACTTATATTTTTAGGAATATAATAACAATTAATAATATAATATTTGTTTTAAAAACTATTTTATGTCAATTTTGACACTATTTGGTAATTGATTTTTTTTTGAAAATCATAACAGCATGATAAGTTAGAAAAAAGTTAATTGAATCAATAATAACATGTCATATTAACCTAAAAAATAGTGGAATTTATAAAAAGTCTCAAATTACATATATTTGGGTATTTATAACATCAATTATGTTAATATTTCATTAATAAGGTAATTACTGCATCATCCTTGTGTCATAAATAAATTAAATTATTTAATGTCTAAAAATTATAAATAAAATACCATTATATATTAAATCATTTTGTATTTCTAATGAATATTTATAGTTGAATTTAGCTAATGTATAACCGTATATTAAAAATGTTTTAGTTATTAAACATTGATTTTAACTCTTTTAATTCTTCTTTAAATAAAATAATAATAAGTGTCCTAATCTAATCCAAGTGGACCTAAATGGTCATATTTTATTCCAAAGGTTGTTTTTGGTCGAATTACACTTATCCAATAGAATTAGGACATGTGTTAGGGTAATAATAATATCATTTTTACCCTCAATTACCCTATTTACTTTTAACCGTGGTAAAAAAAGTAAAAAGTTACTATTCACAAAAAATTATTTTTAACATATTGAACCACATTTTACTCCTTGACATTAACCGTGTCTCTCGTATTTTCGAAATTCCACTCACAGAAGCGGTAAAATTAAGTTTTATATAAATCTTCAAATTTTCCTTGGAGGTGGGTAAAAGACGGTGAAAAGTTCAATAAATTTTTTATATATCTAAAATTATTATAAAATGACTCGAATGAATTACATTGAACTTATATAGGTATTATGTATCAATTTTGACCTAAAATAAAATTTAATAAATAATTTTTTAAATAAAAAGTCAGTTTTTAAATAGTAACCCAGTGTTTTCACTATTCATCGAAAATTGAAAGTTTTCAGAAAAATACCAAAAATTCTCCCTAGGCTAATTTTGATATTACAAATCCAAAAATGAAGTCCATTTTGAATGATAAAATTTATAAAATTTCAAAAAGTGGGTATTACTATTCATAACGGCTAGTTTATATAATATTTTAATAATATCTTATTTAGTGAAACTCGGTATTGCGTACTTCACACACTATCGAGGAAGGTCGTGATTGCGTGTAATGAAAGCCAAGTTAGGGCTGCGTGTAGTGAAAGCTCCGTTTGGTGTTGCGTATAACATAATCAAAACTTATTTCATTTATACATTAAACAAAATCTATACTTAATGCCGCGTAGAATAATTTTCATAAAGCGAACTTGAAATTGTGTGTAACATGATCCAAGAATAGTGTTGTGTATACTACAAGCTAATACGGTGTTGCGTATAGTACAAGCTAATCTTGGTGTATCTTACAACACAAGACATCAAAGAAATTAAAAAATAATAATTTTTCTCATAAAATCTCGGGGTGTTACACTCTACCCCCCTTAAAATGAATTTCACCCTCGAAATTCGTCGGGGTTACAAATGGTTTACTACATGAAAGTTTCATTCATAGAAACACACATCGTAAAAAGGAATACTAAAACTTAATTTTAAAAAGTGGAGTATGAAACATAACGGTTACCCAAATTAACTCATCACTGGGTATCCACATAAGAGAACATATGTGAAAATATGGACATGGAAGAGAAATCTATCCATCAAGGTCTGATGGAGAGTGGTAGAGAATATGGCTATGAAAAATCTAACAATCACAAAGCCATGAATTTGTGATGATCTAAGGTACCTTCTGATTCATCGTATAAGAGGACAATAGGATAACATTTTTGGTTTTCAAGATCATTTCCCTAATGTTGAAGAATTTGAATTAGAAGAAATACTTACTTTATTTCAGTACAATGTCACCATTTTTCGTGCCTTGAATAATTTCCACTTCATCTCTTAAAGAAATGAAGATGAATTTTTTTCATTCTTGATGTGTTAGCAGATCATGTGATAGAATGCTGGGTCATTCCATATGTCTCAAACAAAAGGGTAGAAAAAGTAATCAAATATACATAAGCCCATCTATGGTGAGGTTAATCATATATGATTACAAAAATGGACATATACTTCATCTATCATACCGCTTAATAAAATAAAAATAGTTTTTTCATAACCAGGTACTTCCTGTAGGCCAGTGGTATGCGATAAAGAACTGTCGCACTTCAATTGTGGGTTCGATTACCACAGCCTTGTCCGACGCGACGGGTTGTCGCCCATTCTGCAGGTTGTCCATTTTTCTAAAACTACATTATTATAACATTCCATCAATAATATCAATAAAAGTTATAGTCTTCAACAATAATAACTTATGTCCAACATAATCCATTCCAATCTTTAGGCTTATCCAAAATACTTCAATCCAAGCTCATATTATAAAGAAAACAATTACTAGAAATTTCATCTGCCGAGCATGTGAATACCATCATTTATTCCCCATATATAATACGATATATCTTGTTGGTCAAATTAAAAACATGTGACTACCTTAATAATGTATTCTCTTGAAAAAATGAATACCCATTTAACCTTAGTTGAAACATGAATGCTGTCAAAATTTAACACTTTCCACATACCAAAATCCCAAAATTTCTATATACTCAAACCATGATATCACATTGTCCTTATATCAGTCATGAGCTCATGAATACTATCAAACATTTCATTTTCTCCTTATCCCTTCATTATTCTTATATCATCCGCTTTCTAAAAATATTTCAATCACTTTTCATGGTTACCGGTACCATACAATTATTGAAAACCAACACATAGATATTCTAAAATTCTACAATACTATAAATGAGATTCCATGATACTATTTTGTAATCCCATTACATAAATACTTAATCATTCCACAACATCATTGTCATACTCAACATCACAAATAGTAATCGTATGTGACTTCCCTTTATCCTTTTCCCTAAGAGGTTTCTCACATCGATCATCATTAACCCTCTAATAGGGCATTGATTAGCATAATGCCCCATTTCCTTGAACATGAATCATTGAAGTGTTGGTGGTTAATTCTCTGCATTCTTTTCTTTATTCTCATCATTACAACCCTTTTTCCCATTACTTTGGCACTCAACTGCTCGATGAACTTTTTTTCCACACTTAAAACATTTTCTAGTACCTGTTAGGAAATCTCTACCATGCTTCTTTCCATACTTTGAGCATAAAGAAACATTCATCTTCTTTTCACTATTTTTCTGAGATTTCTCCTTGAACTCCATCTTTCATTTCTTGTCAAAACCATGAGATGGATATGTAACACCAACTTCCATTTCTACCTTGATAGGAAAACACACAATTTTTTCATAGCTACTGAAGTATCTTATAGCTAATTCCCTTCGAAGACTTGGTTTTAAGCCACTGAAGAATCGATCAAATTTACTTTCAAGTTAGATGATAAAGCCATATGCATACCTTGAAAGCCTTGTAAAATTTACTTCGTATATACCAACAGATTTATCATCCTTTTGCTTAAGCTCAAGGAACTCCTTTTCCATCTTTTTTCGAAGAATACGAGGGAAAAACTTATTGAAAAACAAGTTCTTGAACTCATCCCATTCCATGGATTCAATTTCATCTTGGGGCCTTGTATTCTTTATTAGAGTCCACCACTGGTCTGCTTCACCTTCTAAACGGTAAACAGCCAAAATGAAATTTTCATGATCTGAACTGCGAAGTATGGAAAATATCTTTTCAATGGTACTGATCCATTGTTCAGCAACAAGTGGATCAGAAGACCCACTGAAAGAAGGTGGATGTTGCCTCATGAAGGACTCAATAGAATATTGTTCCCTTCTCTGCTCATTTGGAAGTCCAGAATAATTCATAGCTTGTGTAAGTATAACAATAAGATTTTTCACTCCATCTCCCAGAACATTGGTTTGCTCAGGAGGAAAATAATTGCATTGTCCATTACATTGATCAACATGGTTTATTCGGGTTACAACCATCATCTAAAACCCAAAAAGAAAAGTGTGGAGGAAGAAATAATTCTAGGAAAATAACTTAATAAAGGGGAATTACTTTCAATATCTAACATCGTAGGTTTAATTCTATGATAATTACCATAATACTAGGACTATAAACTTTATTTATACTTAACCTTAGGGACATCCCTATACATACCATTGAAATATCTCTAGAGATATCACTAAAGTTATCGCATCCTAGTTTCCAAAGGTTGGCTAAACCTTTCCTCTGATACCAACTACAGCGGTCTGGAATTAATTCCAGTGGACTATAATTGATACCTATCAGGGCATTCCATGGGTGACTACACCCCCTGGGCGGGACACACCACCATCCCCAGTGGCAGCCATTTCTTCATGAAGCCTTTGGGCGGAGATCCATGCTTCGTCCAACGCTCACATGTGAGAGTTCCCAAGGATCAGATTCATTCCTACCTCCTTTGCCTCTGATACCAACTCTAAAGACCCAAAGCATGACGTACATGGACATTACATTAATTTTTAGGAATACTTAATACATAACAAGAACCAACACTCAAGGACCGTAATAGTTTAGTGTTTTTGGAAACTCAGAACATAATCTTCTAATCATGGTGAAATATCTTCAACATCTCCCATAGAGATCTTCCTCTTTTGTTTTCTTACCTAAAACCATTCTTTATATCCTGGGGAAAAGAATAAATAAAAAGGGTGAGCTCAAATTCTCAGTAAGGGTAAACATAGAGAACATAAAACAATCAATAAACATTTGAATGTAAAAACATGAGCATAAAATCTAAACATCAAAATCTTGAGCAATGACATAAAACATTGCAGTACATAAGGAATAGATCATAAAAGAACAATAATCATGATAAAATAGCATGAGAATAAAACTTTTAATTTTGTAAAAACATTAATCACATGATATTATTTCCATAGTAGCCTAGGAATTGCTGCCAAAACCATCTTAGTGGACAAAGTCCCTTTCTGAATCGATTTCACTCCTCGTTCCAGTCCTGTAACACTGAACCTGATTAACTTACCATTCTAGCCATGTCTATCTCATGAGATATAAATCTTTACCCAATTCATTGGAGGGAGATATATGTCCCACCCATCTCATAATGAAACCATTCTTATGTGTGCCACAAAATCATAAATCATACATCATAGCATAACCCATGTAATAAAAATGGGATTCATAAACATCATGCCATCATAACATAATCCATAAAATAACTTCATAAAAATAATTCCATCATAACATAATGAAATCAATGTAATAATAGGTATAGAAAAAGAACCCTATATTATCTTAAATGTAAAATAATTTTGATAAAACACTTGAACTCCATTTTTGAGGAAAATATCATTTCTACTTCAAAAACATTTTTTTGTTCTTAGCATATCATACAATTTTTAACTAAAAGAAGTTGATTAAAAATAAACTTGAAAACTTATAAAAAAAGATTCATGGAAATAATTTTCTATGAAATCATAAAAATACATTCATGCCGTATAAGTTAAAAAAACAATCTTCTCGTACTTTGGCTGAAAAAGTCAAAACGTACCTCGTACTAAAAACTACAAAATATTCCTTTCATATCTTTTACTAAAAACTAACCAAAGGGTAAAATTGGATTTAAAAAATTGTAGGAGGATATAAATAATATTACATATTGAGAAAACATGTATGTGGATGATAAATATGCCCCAGCAAATACCGAACTATAAGCAATCTCGGATAAAAATTGAGATTGAGAGATTTTCCCTTATTTTATGTCCGATATGCTTTGTATGTATCCGAAACTCATGTATAATGATTTAAATAATGTCATTGACTTATTAAAAAATCATATTCATTGTTATTATATCATATATGGTTCACTTATGACTTTATATTACCCGTTATTTAGTAAATTCCATGTTAAAGCAGTGTTTTTGCTAAAATCGTTTCATTTATCGTACGTGTTTCGACATGTTGTTCTTGATATTATTACTTACATTTTGATTTAATTAATTACAAAATGTAAAACATGATTTATATATAATATATATTCAGAATATAAATATATATGATAGATCAATAAATGGAATGAAATACACCGTTCATGGAGACGGTAGGCCGTACGTACGCATGAACGCTGTTTTCATTTCCTTATTGAATTAAATGGAAACAAGTAAATGAAACATATATGTACATAAATCCAGTATAATTATTATGTAATATATTTCATGATTATTTATTATATATACTTTATAATCATACTTGAATGGTTAATCTTGGAAAATGAATCTCATCGCGTTCATGGAGACAGTAGTCCGTACGTACGCACGAGCGATGATATCATTTCCATGATCGTGGAATTGTATTGAAGTGTATGTATAATATTTCATAATCAATATAACTTTAAAATAATCATATTTATTTATTTATTTACATCATTTTACCAATCCAAGTAAGGTGGTGGAAAACAGATTACATCATGGCGTGGAGACAGTATTCCGTACATACGCACGCGTGATGATTTCGTTTTCCGTAGGATGGATAGAAGGTGAAATACGGTTGTTTCATATTTATAATAACATATCAGTATATATATAGTACTTATGTTATTAATTTATAATGAAAAAACTAAATAAGAGTAAGTAGAAGAAGAAAGAAACTTGAAAGAGTCGGTAGAAGAGATTACCTCTTCCTCGACGCACCTCCTTTAAAATTCTTCTCAGGGCACTAGAGTTGGTCTTTTGAGAATACCAGAACCTCAATGATATAACTATAGAGGTTGAAAAGATGAATTGGTAGGGGTTGGACGATCTTCAAGGCTCAAAAGGGTGTGAAGAGAAGAGGGAAGAGGTGCCCTTTTATAAGGGAGGAGAGGACCACCATAGTAAAAACTTAAAATATTATTTTATAATAAAGTCATATTCGGTTTATAATATCTCCAAATTGATTTATTTAGAATATAAAGTGGGTATGGGTCTAAATACCCTCAACCAATAGGTTTTAGACAAGTTTAGGTTACTATTTCGACCTTATCATTTAGATTTAACTCTAAGTTAAATAATTTAACTTTTATAGTGTCTTCTTGTTTTCTTACACTATATGGTTAATAAACTTACTATAAAAAGCCAAAAGAACCACAAGTGGTTCATTATTAATTTATACAACCTTATATAAGTCATTTGAAAAAACCTTATATTTTTAGGAATATAATAACAATTAATAATATAATATTTGTTTTAAAAACTATTTTATGTCAATTTTGACACTATTTGGTAATCGATTTTTGTGAAAATCATAAAAGCATGATTAGTTCGAAAAAGTTTAATTGAATCAATACTAACATGTCATATTAACCTAAAAAATTATTTTATGTTATAAAAAGTCTCAAATTACATATATTTGGGTATTTATAACATTAATTATGTTAATATTTCATTAATAAGGTAATTACTGCATCATCGTTGTGTCATAAATAAATTAAATTATTTAATGTCTAAAAATTATAAATAAAATACCATTATGTAGTAAATATTTATATATTTCTAATGAATATTTATAGTTGAATTTAGCTAATGTATAACCCTATATTAAAAATGTTTTTGTCATTAAACTTTGATTTTAACTCTTTTAATTCATCTTTAAATAAAATAATAATAAGTGTACTAATATAATCCAAGTGGACCTAAATGGTCATATTAAATTCCTAAGGTTGTATTTGGTCGAATTTCACTTATCTAATTGAATTAGGACATGTGTTTGTGTAATAATAATATCATTTTTACCCTTAATTACCCTATTTACTTTTAACTGCGGTAAAAAAGTAAAAAGTTACTATTCACCAAAAATTATTTTTATCTTATTGAACCACATTTTACTCCTTGAAATTAACCGTGTCTCTCGGATATTTGAAATTCCACTCACAGAAGCAGTAAAATTAAGTTTTATGTAAATTTTCAAATTCTCTTAGGAGGTGGTTAAAAGACGGTGAAAAGTTCAATAAAATTTTTATATATCTAAAATTATTATAAAATGACTCCAATGAATTAAATTGGACTTATATAGGTATTATGTATCAATTTTATCCTAAAATAAATTTAAATAAATAATTATTTAAATAAAAAGTCGGTTTTTAAATAGTAACCCAGTGTTTTCACTATTCATCAAAAATTGAAAGTTTTTAGAAAAATACCCAAAATTTACCCTATGCTAATTTCGATATTCCAAATCCAAAAATGAAGTCCATTTTTAAAGATAAAATTAATAAAATTTCAAAAAGTGGGAATTACTATTCATAAGGGCTAGTTTATATAATATTTTAACAATATCTCGTTTAGTGAAACTTGGTATTGCATACTACACACGCTATCGAGGAAGTTCTTGATTGCTTGTAATGCAAGGAAAGTCATGGCTGCGTGCAGTGAAAGCTTCGTTTGGTGTTGCGTATAAAATAATCAAAACTTATTTCATTTATACATTAAACAAAATCTCTACTTAATGTTGCGTAGAATAATTTCAACAAAACGAACATGAAATTGTGTGTAACACTAGCCAATAATAGTGTTGTGTATACTGCAAGCTAATATGGTGTTGCGTATAGTACAAGCTAATCTTGGTGTAGCGTACAACACAAGACATCAAAGAAATTAAAAATAAATAATTTTTCATATAAAATCTCTGGGTGTTACATAACAAATTTTCATTTTTCCACTTTACATTTTAATAAACTATTGAATTAGAATTATAAAGGGGTTTAAAGTCCTAAAACCATTATATTTTATTTATATATGTTCCATTATTTCATTAATATCACTATTACAAGTTTTACATTGGATATAGTATTTTATTCAATATTTTATTCTAAAAATACATCTATCCTCAAGTATAAATAACCCCTCTCCCTCCCCTTGGAAAGCTACTACCCCTCACTTAAAAAAGCCAATCCTAACTCCAAATCCTATAATTAAGTCCCATTAAAATACTTTGGTATGTTCTGGAGTATCCAATTACAATCATTAAGGGAGTTTAGTGCCGTACAAGAGAAGAAACACTGAGAAGAGGGAATGTTTTCATCAACTCTTCTTTGCATTTTACACTTCTATTCCTATTTTCTCTATCCCTTAAAAACTAAAATATTTTACTATTAATGAAGTATTATGTTAAAATTATATTAATTATTTAATCCTATTTAAATAATTATATCTATTATGTAATTATTTTTTATAATTTCTATACCTCCTTCTTGGACAATGTACCATTAACGGTCGGTTAACCGCCAATGAGGATGTTCCAATAATTTTCTTATAACCAAACTTATAGATAGTTATAATAAATTATTTATGATATATTAATTTATAAATATATGTATTTTAATATTATGTAATTAATTATACTAATTTATAAATGACATTGTACAAAAATATAGAAATCAAAACAAAACCCGAAATTTTTAAGGAAAACAGGATATCAAAACATTCCCATTTAAATGAAGAGAATTAATAAATATAATACAATAATTATAATTGATAAATAGTGATAAAAATTAAAATTATTCACTTCGGGTTCCATGTTTTAATGAACCTAATTTTATTATTCATGTGATGGAAAAGAGACGAAATAAAGTAGGTTTTAAGGTAAGGGGATTCTCATACCTAAACCCTTTCTTTTGGGTTATCTACTATTTCACATTGATTTTAGTATTAATGTTACTATAATACCTAAGATATTTACTTTAAATATTATTTACATTTTCTTTCAGGTATATACATGTTTCTACCCTTCCAAAATGTTTTCTAATCCATTTACAATGCTTTTTCAAAAAGACTTCAATTTCCAAAACATATCTTGAATCCTCTTGAATTTTTTCTCCTTTTAAAGAGAAAATAGTTTTCCATAAAAAAATATTATATCCCTTATTTATTTTTTAATCCTAATGTTCATTTAATGAAGTATGATATGTGAAATCTTTTACAAAACCCATTCCTTTCCATGGGTTATTTCATGACTACAATTGTTATTCTTCTATGTGGCATGCATCGTTATTAGAATTTTATGATGTGACAGGGGGGACTAAAATTATATAAACCTTTAATGAAATGTGTAATGTGATATATATCATGATATTATGTGTATTATATGTGATAAATATGCTATATTTTTTTTTCACATTTATGATGTTATGATTTCTTCACATAAGTTATGTGTGAACATGATGTTAGTTTTGTTACCAACTATGTATGGTATTTTACCACTATGTTATGATGTTTAATTATTATACATATGCCATATTACATTCGTTTATCAAATTTTTTCATCATTATTATGCCAATGATCCTATTCTCATGATATGATGAGGTTGATTATGCTCACCCATATACTATTGATTCATGTCCCTTATTCCTTTTCTTATTGAGATTTTATCTCACCCCATTATATGATGTATATCTTCAGGTAATTATATATACCAAGGAGATCGTGAGATATTTATAAGGATAAAGAATAATATTTTAAATAAATTTTTAATTTTTATTATGTACAAGTGTTATATGAGCCAAATTTTTCCAAGATACCAAACCTTTGGATCTTTTATTGTATCCCTATTATATTGTTTATCTTAAAAGTGATGTAATATTTATATGAGGAAAAGTTTGGTTACTATAGAAAAAATATCTTTTTTAGGAACTTGGAAAGTACTATCTTTTGGTGATTCTTGATCCTTTAATCTTACCTCCAACTCAAAACACTTCATGTTGAGGGAGTTATTTTCATCCTCAATAGATCTCATCCTATCTTTCCAATACAAATTTAACTTCTTTATTTGTGCATCAAAAATTCTTATTGATTATTTTAAATAAATTTAAAGCTCCTTATTCTTTTTTTATTTAACCTATAATTGAGTAGTTTTGACCTCTATAGAAACTTTTTATAAATTTTCAAGTGTAATGAAATATTATAAAAAAACAACCTCATATAAATTGTTCTCATAAGTATAAATTTGAGATTGTTCTTCAACACGAATAATTGATTTCTCTATTAATTACACTAGGAATGTGAGAGTGATTAACATTCTAAACTTCTTCCTTCATACATCCTCCATTTCTTCAACTTAATTTTCTATATGTTGTCAAAAATAATTGATCGATACATTTTATCACCTATTTAGGAACATTATTTAGATATTATATAAACTCAGAATAAATATCACTCAGTGAAATATCATTACTGCATATGGAAGTAGTTTCACTACAATAATCATAAGAAAAAGAATTATTACAACTTGTATAACTTTGATTACCTTCAGTTAGTTTTGTTTCTCCATTAAATTTTATATTCTTATGTAACTTCCTTACCAACATTTTCTTACTATTTATTTTATTCTTAAAATAAATATCTAGATTGTTATCCTTAGGAGTAACTTTATTTTTCTCCATCTGAGGTGACTGAAATACTTCCTGAAATCTGCACTTCATAAAAGCTAAAACATAATTAGAGACAAAATTTTTAATGTTTTAGTGTGAAAACCCTATAATACCAATTTAAGTTTCATAATTCTATATAGAATCAATGATATGTTAATGTGGTGAATCAGTGATCACTTGTCTTTTATTGGAAAATTTCTTAACATAGTATGGAAACTTTTCCTAACCTCTATAAATTTTTACAGTTACGGTCCACTAAAAAATAAATCTCAACCTCACCTTTCATGTGAAACAAATATAAATAGAGATAAATAAATGATATTTAAAAGGTTTAGTAAAAATAACTACTCATTTACATGTTGTTTATCCCCCCAACATGGATCCTTTTAATAAGTTTATTTAGGAATACAAAGGCACATGAAACAACTGGTTCTACACCCTAGTAATAACTCCTCTAGATGACCTTGGTTTTACACCCAAATAATTATCAATTTTTCCAAATTTAGTTATACCCCCCAACTCTCCTAACTGTATCCACTTTTTTTTATAGATATTTATACCCCCATCTATAGGCTTTTTTAGTAACTGGTTATACCCCCAGCTATACACTCATAATTTCTTATTTTTTGATCTACTGTAGAAATATATTGTTCTTTAGATTCCCTTTATCAAAAATAAAGTTGAATAACTTTCACTTGTGTACGATATTTATGATCTTAAAAAAACTATCTTAAGAGTTTGTTAGTCTTGAAATTTTCTACTGATCCTTGGAAGAAGTGTATATGATAAATATTATATGTTCCAAAACATATTAGAAAAAATTCCTTAGCAGTGTCCTTCTAATTAACCTACATCAAGTATACCATCCATCCAATGGGTTTCCATATGTTGCTTCTAAACTCACTGTGTTTCATTATGAAATGATATTTTTGATTCACCTCTATCCAATGATCTTGGTCTAATAATTATATATTAGATGAAGAAAGATCAGTTTGATGAACCATCTATAACTAGGTAGGAACTATAGTAAACAAATCACACACTACTCTCTCTTCACTTGCTGATTCTCCCTATGATGAAACTTATGCTCCATCAGATGAAACCCAGTATGATTAAACTATTATTTAACCAAGTATAAAACTTGGTTGGATTTTCATGGACAACTAATTCAACACTTCCACTCCTCCACATGTATGAATAGTTTTCTTTACTTTTTCATGTCGTACCAACAACCTCTTTATATAATCTCTATTCTAGAAGTGTGGGTAGGAACTCAAATGTATTTTACTACTCAATGAAACTTTGAATATTAAATCTTCCCACTCATTGAAATCTCACTATAACTCTTCTCAAACATTCTGGAACATTCATAATGTTAAAAAACTTACTCTAATTTCTTTAACATCATTAGATAAAAAACATTGAATAGTAAACTGAACATTATCACTGTTAAGAAATTTTCATAGTTTATATAAATCTCTTTATAACTTATCTATCTGGAAAAAACTCCAGATTCTTCCATATAGTGAACTTAAATATTTTCTTTATCTGATAGAACTCCATTCAATTTCTCTTTTTTAGAAAATCTCTATCCGATAATCTCAACAAATCTTTATCTGATAACATATCTAATCTCCATACATTTGATCATTATACTTCTTATTTGGCCAGTCCTCTTCATAAAAAACCTCTTAATGATAATCATCCATCTGATAAAATTATATATCTTTGTCTTATCTTCCTTCATCTGATTCTAATCAACTTCATCCCAAACTTTGTACACCCTTCTCTCATTATAGTACCTTCACATTTCTCAATCTGATGACATCAAAAATCATTATCCCTTGGATATTTAAAATGTCCAAAAAAATGTTATTTAACCATTTCAAAATCATAAACATATCCATCCAATACTCTACACGTGTTTACTTTAGATGATATAATAGAAAAGATATCCTATATTCGGTGAACTTTGTACTCTCAAATCCTCCATCTGATGAAACTCCATAACATTCCTTTGATCGATCAGAACTTCTCTGACTCTTCTGTTTTATCATTATATATTAGAACATTGTAACTAAATCTTTATAAGGTTTAAAAATCATAGAATAATATTTATACAACCTCTTATTTTAAATTTATAACATGAAAAATTTAAAAATCTATCCATTCACATTGAGTCTGTTTATCCAACAAAATTGTTCTGGTTGTCCGATCAAATTATACAACTTAATAAAAATGATCTTCCTGATAACTCTATCCTAAATTTTTTACCACTGCTTGATCTTGAAACTCACTCACATTTTAATTCTCCCCATTTTTAATTTTTTCACTTTATACAAAAGCATAAAAATATAGATGTGATCATGATTACTTTCATGATGTTAAGAACTGGAATAACATCATAACATAAATTGACTTAGTAAGGAAAGTTTCATAACATAGTAATGTAAAATTTCATACACTTCATAAGAAAATTTTCTCAAAAAAATCCAGCAACATATATTATATCAAATGTATCCAACTTTCTTAGGTAACTTTCTCTACAATTACATATTGATACATTGACAAAAAATGAAACCAAACTCACTTTGAAATAATAGAAGAAAAATAAATAAATTATCATAACTATAATTAAACTTTGTAGATGAATGTATTATGATTTATTGAAGTAATTTAACTGATTGAAAATTATATTTTTATTTTATTTTTGAAATACTCTTTTTGGTTTAGTAGTAACTAGACCATACATGAGACCAAATTACTAAAATTAAGAAACCACTTAAAAGAAATCAGATTTTGGTTCAAAATTCAAAATAATATAAAGTCATCATCACATCCACGATTTAAACACTAATGAGATTCCTTGAGACACAGATCCTTGAGAATTGATCCTCATCGAGTCACAAACCCAATATCAGACCACCACATCATCACCGTCATCAGTATCACCAGCGAGAACCCACTGATCATCTCCACTACAACATCAAACATCGATGCAAAAAGAACCTTCACCCTTACCATCGTCCATACACCATGTCTTTCTCGTACCCATCCAAATACCATCGTCAACATCACTACACCATCATCACCCATATCACTATTTGAGGATGAAACACCCAACAATCAAGTGAACTAGAAACGTAAAAATCTCCATTGATATTGATAAATCCAACAGCAAACACCATCATCAACGAAGAGGCAAAAAATTAAAAACTATCATGATTCTGATCACACCCAGATCACTAAAAACTACTAAACCACATCCCAAAACTTCTTAGTGCCACCTCACTAGCTCTTACCGAGAGAGATTTAGAGGAACAAAATTCCAGGGTATGGATATGAGTGACAAAAAAGGATATAGAATGAATAATTCAATAAGAAAACGAAATTACCATGGAAAGAAACTTTGATCATAGACCCATGAACCCAAAACCCCATAGATTCCATTACTCTGGATTTAAATTCAATAGGAGAAAAGGAATGAGAGGCCAGAGTTCGGTATGAGCGGCTGAGGGAAACACATCAAGTAACCTACAACAAGACCACCGAAACATCCCTAAAGAATAGTAAATCCAGAACATCACCTTGAAATTACCAACAAGGATGAGAGTATCATCACTATTTGTCATCCGATCATAGCGTGGAAGTGGAGAACCATTTAGGTGGAAAAGAAAAGAAAGAATCCCAACCTCAAGGAAGGCCATGGAAAGGAAGAAATGTGGGAGGAGAAAAGAGGAAAAGGGAGAAAGAAGGAGGGGGAAAGCACTAGAGACTCCCCCTCCAAATCTCTGATAGGAGAACCCTAGGGCGAGAGGGAGGATGAATAGAAGAAATTTAACATTTAATCTAAATCATAAATAATAATCCAGAATAAAATAATTATATCAATTAATAATAAATAAGGGAAGAAAATAAATAAATAATTAATTAATTTATATATTTAACTAATAAATAAAAATTGATGAATAATTCATAAATAACCTTAAAAATAAACACTTTATAATTTAGTTATTCATTATGAACATTACATAATTAAATAAATATAAACATTTTATATTTATTTTACAATGTGAACTCCTTTATATTATTCATTATAATCCATTTCAGTTTGAATATATGATATTACATTAAATATAAACATTTTTTATTTCAATTCTATTATTTAAAGAATTTACATATCCTAAATATCATATATTAAATATTAATTAAAACTTGATCATATCCACTATAAAAAATCATTTTTATTTATTTCAAATTAGTTCTCAAATAAGGCACTTTTAATTTGACCAATTAAAATTAAATATTATGAATACTTCATAATAATAATATAAAATCCTTTCTATTTTACTTTATTTTATAATTTATAAACACTTATAAAAATTACTCTTATAATTTCTATATAATCATTTTATATCTAAACTATAAGACATTACATATAATTTTGAAAATAGTATTTCAATATTAACTTTTAATATTAGGTATATTTATTTAATAAATATTTCATAAACCTTTAATAAAAAATTTATAAAAAATTTATAATTAATTAATTTATACATACCTTTAAGAATTAAAAATTGACCAAAAATACCTTTAACCATAATTTATAAATTATTTAAAAATAATTAATTTCAATTCCTTAATTGAATTATTAGAAAAATATATTTTTCCTCCTAATTAATTTTTAACAACACACCCTTCACTATCAATCACCTATTAGGTCGGACAATATGACCTATGAGATATTAAAATAGCATTGTTTGACTCTTGTAAGGAAAACTCAGTGAAATGTGGTTTGTGTAAGAGTTAACCAGTGCCTTGGTTCCATGGGATATGATAGGTCACACTTAGGATTAAATCAAGAATGTGGGACTTATTTAAGCATAAACTATCACCCATAGTGTGAATGTAAGAATAAGACAGATAGAATTTTAATCATGGATTATGACAAGACACTACATGGTATTACCTCAATGTTTTGGTGGCCTATGTTAGATTAATAATTTGGTCCCTAAGTATGATTAATCTCATTGTGTTTGCACATATATTGGATTAAACCGTGCTAACCAATTCCTTTGTAGGAATCATTTAAATGGTTCTTGATTTCATGGCTAATGACTTGGACTATGTTAGAATAACACAACACATAAAAGTCCTATGAATGATTAACTTGGTGTATGGGTATCATGTTAGTTTAAACCTATGGTTCTTAGATGTTAGATTATATGACATCTAGTATATTATTTATACACTACAACAATATATTTTTGTAATAGTGAAACCACTTTATTTTCAACATGATTTCAGGATTCATATCACATAAAATTACTCTGATACCAATGTTATGTTTCAATTGATTGATTAGGGACTAATCAATGTAGTAAAATAGATAGAAATTATAAATCCCAAGATTAAAATTCCTCTGATCCCTGAGACCATAACAGTTTAAAATAAAGATATTTATGTACCTTAAAATGACGATGTTTCTACTCTATCTTGAATGGGTATGCTTGATGAAGATCACTAAGGAGAAATTTAATGATTAATCCCTCCCAAAGTATCCATAGATTGTGGGAATCACCCAATTCTCAGGTGGGACCTTTCTCAACACCACCATCTATGACAACCTTAGTTAAAGGTGGGAGATAATGATAGTAAGGAGAGAATTAACATGAGGATTTATAATGAAAATAATAAAAACCATGAAACCAGATTGAATTAATTTATATAGGCTCTTAGGATCTCAAAAAGTTTATCTGATATTGATCATAATGTTTTATAAACATTTTAATGTTTCAAATACCTTGAAATGTTAGAGTTTAATACTTATAATCAATGTTTCATGTATAAATATACTTTTTATGCATTTTAACTCCTCACTAGAATCATCTTTTGATGATAAACCAAATATAATAGAATATGGATATGATTTTTATTCATTTTCATATGACATCACACAATGAAATAATTCTATAAAAGAACCACCATGGTATACTGCCTCACACTGTGAATTTCTACCATCAAGGAAAAACATGAAATGGTATAAACCACCATATATTTGTGATTACTTTAGTAAAAGAATACATCATTAGAAATATGTGAGTATTACATGGGTTTTTTTAGGTGAAGAAATTAAATTAAACATAGCATGTGGAAAATTAAGTGAGACTTGTTATGACACATGTGTTTAGGTACACCTATGATCCAATTCAAGGACCTTAAACTAACTAAAAATCCAAAGTGAGATGATACTGGTTATAGGGTAGAGATCTAGGTGAGGTTTATGCATCATGTTTTTTTGCATATGTGATTAAATTATTTTGATTATGGAGATGTTAAAATGAATCTAATAAAATGATCTTAAATAAATTTCATGTATTATGTATTAAGAGTTTCTTTATTCTATGTTATAAAAACGGATAGTGGGTGTCATCCTCATATAGTTTTTTATTAGAGAGGTAGAATATGAAACGTTAGTCGATTGTGAGAGGGTTGAACTAGTTGAGGATGATGATCCATGGAGGAATACACTACATGAGTTTCAACATCAGTG
The DNA here is from genome assembly GCA_963277665.1 of Viscum album. Taxonomy (NCBI): domain Eukaryota; kingdom Viridiplantae; phylum Streptophyta; class Magnoliopsida; order Santalales; family Viscaceae; genus Viscum; species Viscum album. The sequence goes on along the minus strand of OY728161.1, from coordinate 1,530,925,913 downwards.
TTTAGTGAAGTATAAGGGAACTTTATAGATATTGAGTAGTGGTTAGACGATCTTGAAAATTATTTAAGTTTGATATGTTCATAGAAGGATCATTGAATCCTCTTGAATGCTTGTTTATCTAGGGGTTCTTCTTATTAGTGGTGGAAATTTTTCTTGGTTGAGTGTTAAGATTCTACAGCCTCATGAAATGATTTTTTAAAGAAGATTCATTTTGATTTTCATTCCTAAATTCTAATGGAAGACATGAAATGATAGTTTATTTCTCCTTAGTAAAATATCTTGAGTGTGTGAAGGCCTTGGGTTCATTTTAAGAATTTTCTTATTTTTTATCTTCATATTATTTTTAATGAGGAGTTTAGGGAATGAAATTTTAAAGAGGCATTTAATCTTGAAATCTAGTATTGGGTCACCCCATTTATACTAATAAATTATTTTATGGTGCAAGAGAAGGATGTGGTGTTTGATAAGATTCATACATTGATCAGTTAATCTTAATAGATATGTAATCAGAATATTATAAGGATCATGGTAATAGATGGAGGTTTTTTGTTGTATGAAAATTCAAGGTTTCACTTAATGCAGGTTGGTATTAACCTCCTTCCAACTTCTATAGAGCTATAATTTGTTAGGACTTTACAAGGAGTTTTGGTATTTTATGTTTTACTTGTGGAGGTAATGTCTACTTGTTTTTCCAGCACCCGAAAATCCTTATTGGTTAGTGTGGGGTAGGAATTTAGTTTTACATGGATCCATAGAAGTCATTTCCTTTGACGTATTTTTAGTAGAAAGAAGAATGTGGGGATTCAAGGGGATAACCCCACAATGTTCCTTATCTTTGGGGATATAGAGTTGAGTATAGGCATAGAGGAGGTCATCATTAGTGGAATTAAGGCAAGAAGAGAAGGGTACAATCATTTACATTCCATGGAGTTTTCAGTTCCAGGAGGGCTAAAGATTGTGTGAGTCACTATATATTAATCTTCTACTATGGATTATGCTATCACCACTAGAAACTTTACCTATACCAATTGTTTAGAATACTTGGTATTGGGGAAGGAACCGTTGGTATACCCTATACAAATGGTTATCCCAACCATTGGGTCTTACAGTATTGAGATAGACCTATACTAATAGTTCTTCTACAACAATTGGTATAGGTTATTCGAGGTAGGATAAAACCAATAGTTATATGAACCATTTCTATAAGAAGTCTATACCAATGGTTCATAAAATTGGTATCATAATAAACAATACCAATGATACCCATATTCCAACCAGCCTATACCCAATCCATAAACAAAATACAAGAAATATATAATAATCGATAAATAAAATTATGTATTTAACTAGTCATGATATAAATTTAAAACTACAAATATATTATATAAATAAAATTTAATCAGTTGATAACTTAAAAAAGATATCATAACACATAAATTAGTTTCATTCATTAAACACCATAGACATGATTGTGTAATAAATCTAAAGTGAAAATTTAGGGGATTAATTTATCTCTAATCCACACCAATACCACCATGTTCATCACTATCATGACCCTCATCAAGAATATTACCACTAAAATTACTGCCTTTAGTATCTTCATCATCTTCACCACTATGAATTTTTTCACCCCAACCACCACTAGGACCATCATCGCAATCACCTTGTGCATCATATAAAGGGTTTATTGTCTATATGAATATATCAATGAGTGAAATGGTATATAGTGAAAGTTATTAATATAAAGCTCTTATATATTTCATAAACCACTCGGTGACATGTTTAAATCTTTCACACTCTTGCATGGTTAATTTTTCTAGCCACTACTGATTTTTGATGAGCACCTTATAACTTGGGGCTACAAGAGCTATTAAAGGTACCTAAAGTGGGCCAACACCTAGTAGGGATGATAATCTTCCTAGGTTTATAGTGAAAAAACCCTTGGTTCTCATCACTTAATATCTATCAAAAATTATCAGGTGGAATGATGTTTTAATCATATTACTCACCATTCACCTTTAAAGCACATTGTTGAAAATATAAATGTGATATTTAGTTGTGAAATAGATATTAGAATTTTAAATCATTACAATAAGACTTATAATCTTTTATTTTGTCTGTTAATTTGCAAAATTCCTATATTTATTCTTTCTTCTAGAGATTTTTTTACTTTAGGTATATGCCATTTGTTGTTCAAAACCACCCAATGAAAATGAAAATGAATGTAATATAACATTATTCAATAATACAAAATTTCTAATCAAAATTGAAACATTATAACCAATATTTAAATAACAAAAACCAAAATAAAATGAACTAAATTTCATTGAAATGAATAATATTATCTTCACCAGAGTGAAACTAGAATCAATAAAACTAAAATATAAAAACTTATATTACTTTGGTTAAGGTATATTTAGATTAATTTTATTATTTTTTCATTGATTTAGTTTGGGAGAGGCTTATTCAATTTAGTTCTATTAATTTTTTTTTCAATTTTTATTGGTTCTACTAGGTTTGGGTGAGTATAACTTGGTTAAGTATTGTTTAGGTTAATTTGGAACTTCAATATCCAATTAATCTTTTTTTGTTTCCTTATGAATAAAAAATATTATTTTAGTTTACATTGGGTTAATATAGTTTATTTCAGATTGGGATAGTTCATTTTAGGTTAATTTTAGTTTGTTTTGGTTTATAGTTTTTTTGTGTTGTTTAATTTAAGTCCTATTTGGAAAGATCAATTAAATTTTATTTGGTTATGTTACGTTAAATTTTACTCATTTTAGTTTAATTCTATTTAGTTCCATTTGGTTCATTTCAATTTAATACAACATATTATTACAATTTAATTTGGTTATGTTTTGATTATATTTAGTTTGATTAAATTTAATTTTATTTAGGTTTAGTTGGTTTATGTATTTTAGGGTAAGTTTTTTCATTTTGGTTCAACTTTGTTTTGTTATATTTGATTCGAATTGGGTTATGTGTAGATATTTAGGTTTATTTAGGTTTTTTTATATCATATTACCACCATTTTAGTTAGATTTTATAGTTTATAGGTTTATACATTCAAATTAATTGAATATATATACATGTTTATATGATAATATTAAATCAAATTATATACATTTTAATATAGTTTAGAGTTTACATTTTTACATGTAAAGAATTAATTTGTAAACATGTTAATATAGTTCATATTTTTTTAACATTTATATGTTATTATTATGTGAATAAATTTTCATGTTTATATGTTAATATTAATTTATACTATTTATACTATATATAATGAAACATTTAATCATTATATCAAAATATTTAAAATATTCAACCATTTAAATGTTTGTAAAGTTTACATATTAACATATAAATGTATAAAGTATTTACATATTAATATATACAATGTAATAATATGTAAAGTATATTAATATGTAAACTATTAGTTTACTAATTCAGGTTATAGTTAATATGTAAACTTTTTAATCAATATATAATATTTTTTTTGGTTTATAGTTTAAAGTTTATATGTTTCCTATAAAATCTTTATAGTTTAATTAAAGTCATAAACTATTCATAATTTAAATTTATAAATTAAACTAAATATAGTTTACAAGTAAACAATTATTCGTTTATATTTTATATGTAAAATTCTATAGTTTTAATGTTTATATATTTTACTCTAAAAAATAATTTTTTTGGGAAAGTTACACCACACATATATTTTCATTGAAATTTAAAATCTTGGGTACTCGTGGATGGAATTCAGATTTTAGGGATATTTTAAGGAATTTTAGAGACCCATTTTACTCAAATAGATACCTTGATTTTTGAAATTGAAGACTATATATCCATTGGATCAAAGACAAAAAACCTGAGAGGAATGAAAATATCACAAAAACAACAAAAAACATGGACTGAAATAAATCAACAATAGTTATATAGTCCATACGTGAAGAATTATAACCAATTTTCTATAAAAATCGGATACCAAAAGATATCCAAATAGAGTGGGAATCATTATTGCATAAATTTTTTACTAAGGAAAATTTTTTATGAGATTGAGAACCATAATTTAGAGTTTATTCCATATTTTGGTTGTAAACCAAACACATGTTAAACATGGGATATCATCCTTGGATGCGTAACTCATTATCAATGCCATATAATCAAGGTTAGAGGTAAAATCCAGACTTGAATTTGATGGATAAATCCCTATCCTAAAATACTATAATTCCTATATAATAGTTTTTACTTAATAAATTTCCAATTCATATTGATCCAAATTGGGGTAATCACATGAACCCTCTATAGAGGAGTCAAAAAGACTTACGGTAAGAAGGAAATCCATGAATTAAAGAGAAAATTAAGGGTAGACAATAAAGGGAATATATTCAGAAACATTTTTTCAAAAATTTAGAGTAAACAAATTAGAGGGAGTAATTGGATTTTCCTTTAAGAGACCTTGAAATCCTTAAACATGTTGTAAATACTATATTTAAAGGGTATTTGTTTTATAGTTTTCTAAGAAAAAATGAACAGTAACCTCATATCTATTTTGATCATGCCATGTTAGTTTTTTTTTATTTTTGATGGGTCACATCTGTTTGATTAGGGATGGGTCAGTTCTTCCTTGGTATAGTAAGTTCATTTAAGTTTTTTTTTTTATTTTCATTTTCATTTAAATTTAATTAAATTTAATTTTATTTTATTCATGTCCAATTATTCCTAGTGAGATAGGATTGATTTTTTTTTGGTTTAGTTATGTTGGTTTCTAATTAAACAGTATTGGACACAAAAAATACTGTGTTTCTCTCATGCTTGTGAATAGTAGTTCACTCTAAAGCATGCATGTACTTTATAATACAATTATTTTTTAATTTATTTTGAATAATATTTAAAAATAAAATTCAATAATATAAATAAAATTATTAATAAAATACACAATCATTTAATTCTCAATAAAAAACCATTACATATGAATAATACCTTAAACTCATTACACTTCCAATAAGTGATAATTTATTGATATTATGTAACTAAACAATAATTTATGGTTTTTATACCCTCTAAATTGGTGTTAAATATATTGATCCAACCAATATATAGCTCATAATTATATGATCTCCTTAGTGCCCCTAATTTTATCAATTGTGCAGCCATTACAACTTGACTTTCAAAATATTTAAAGCGAAGCTTCAAGAAACATATTAATTAATATAAATAAATTAAAAATATAGACTTAAATTTAAATAATTTCCTTACCAATATCCTTGTCTGTTTATACTTTAGGATTTTATTATTAACATATCACTATGATATTATTTGAGCCAAAATGATGTCACTATACTTGGCTAACATCACCATAAAAATTATACATTTTCTACCATTTTTACCGATCAATTGGATGTCTTCATTATACTTTACCATGATATATATATAATTTTTTTAGACTTCACACATATGACTAAACCCACATTTAATTTTATAATATCCTACTGAAAAATAAAAAAATAAAAAAATTTAATTAATATATAATACAACTGAAATAAAATTAGAGCGATAGAATCTAATGCACTTGTAAACATATACCTTATCTAGGATGACCATTTCAGGAAGGAAAAGGGGATTGGGCAACCCATTATAGATGTGAGTCTATACAAATAGTTAAAAAAAATATTATTATAGGCTAGAACTATACTAACCTATACAAATTATCAATTAAAACCATTGGTATAGGTTTAAATTCTAATAGAACCTGTTTGATTCAGGAGATTTACACTCCATTATTATTCTTATCTTAGTGTGATATATAGGGATCAAGGTGGAGAGGCTTCATTTCCCTTAGTGTTATTTATTCTATAAAAAGTTTATTTTAATTTACTTGAGGTTTATTAGAATTTTGATTTGATGATGGGGTAACATCAGTCATAAGGAGATCTCTTATTTCTAAAGATACAACAATACAATGTCATTATTGGCATGGATTGGTTATATTATACACATACCATTATTGATATCTTCATAATTAAAGTTATTTTCTTTGATTTGGATGTTGAGAACACAATGTTCATTGAAAATAGGTATTATCAAATAGATCATTAGAATATAGATCCCTTGACTTCACTATTGGTGGAATTGTTGTTGGGTTTAGTGGAGGTGAAAATAATAGTGTTTTTGAGGTATATCGATGAGTTTCATGATATCTTTCCTAAAGAGTTTTTGACTCTACCCTCTAGACATGGTATCAAGTTCAGGAAATAGTTTCAACCTAGTAAATTTTTGATTTTGATGTCTCGTTATCGAATGAATCCTTATAAGATACTGTACTTATGGATCAGGATCGATGATCTATTATGTAAGGGTTTGATAAAACCTAGTGTGTCAACTTGGGGTGCTATGATGTTTTTTGAAAATAATATAAATGGTAGTTTGATATTTTTCATAGACTACTAAGGTCTGAACCAAGTAATGGTGAAGAACCATTACCCCCCTTTGAGAATAAATGATCTACTTTATTAGTTGAAGGGATGTGGTTTGTTTATATATATAAATTTGTGGTCTAGATATCATTAGATGAGGATAAATGAGTGATATATATTTAAGTGTTCCTTCAAGTGTTTTTATGGGAAATTCAATTTTATAGTAATTATATTAAATATTATGAAAACCCCAAAAACTTTTATGCTATTGATGAAATTAGTGTTTTGTGAGTTCATGTACTAGTTGTTAATTGTATTCATAGATGATATTATTGTGTACTCGAAATCATAGGAGGATAATTATGAGCATCTAAGAGATATTTTAGAGTTTCTTTGTTGATATTATCTCTATTGGATGTTGTCAAAGTGAAAGTTATATATGATTAAATTGAATTTTCTTATTCGTGAAGTTTCTTAACAAGGAGTGGTAGTGAATCCTTTAAATATAAAAGAAATATTGACTTGGATATTACCCAATTTTTTTAATAGGATCATAGATTCATTGGTGTTGTAGGTATCAATAGAAGGTTCAGGTATGATTTCATTCAGATTGTAGCCCCTTTAATAACCTTGATTAAGAAGAACCAGACCTTCATGTGGACCAACTAATTCGAGGAAACATTTTCATACTAAAAGGAGAATCATTTTGGTACCATTTTACATTGTTTTCTATATTAGGGAGTCATGTTCAAGGTTTTAGTCATGTTCATGGTTTTCTATGATGCATCGTGTCTTGGATTGAGATATTTTTTGAAGAAAAAGTTGGTTTTAATATCTTATAAGTCTTAAATGGTATCTCACCGTAAGAGTAACTATGCTACCCATGGTCTTGAGTTAGTGGAATTGGTGTTTTCAATAAATCTATGGTGACATTACTACATTATTGAGTGATCTATGGTCTTCACTGATAATAATATCTTGAGGTAAATTCTCTCTCTGGGAGATTTGAATCCATATTAGTGATGGTAGATAGTGTTATTTTAGGAAAATGAATTTGGGATCTTCTATATACCATGGAAAGGGATTTTTTTTACTAATGTTCTAATTTAGAAGTCCATTGGTGGGGTTGTTCATGAGTCTGGAGATGCATGGAGAGTAATGGAGGAGATGGAAACATGGTATCTCTATATAAAGGTAGTAAATGGTAGAGGTTTCATGAATCATATAGAAGTATAGTATTCCTTTATATTGAAGGTTTATGAATCACAATTTGGAGATCTTGAGGTATAGGTTGGCATGATTGAATCATATATAGAGTATCTCATAAGGGGTGGTTGGAGGATGATCAATATAAGATTATTAGTTTAGGAAAGTTATTTGTTTCATTGGTTGTGTATGAGATATATATTTTTGAGTTTTATATCTCATCTCTAGTAGTAAATCCTTGTATCTCCTTGGTGCATTATTCCATGAGGAGTTAGTTATGGTATATAGGAATAAAGAGTTTTGTGGTTAAGTTTATGTCTTGGTGCATAGTTTTTCAAAGGATAAAGAATGCGAATTATGCTCTTGGTGGGTTTTTTCTAACCATTGGATGTTATTAAGTGTAAGTGAGATGAAAAATCAATTGATTCCATCACCAATTTACCTCAAACTCTATGAGGATATGATTCTATTTGGGTGATCATGGAATGATTGATGATTTTTCCCATTTATTGGAATTTATGGAGTCAAGTCTGGTGAATTTTTATTGAGGATATATATAGATAAGATTATATATATTTAGGAGGTTATAAATATGCTCTTATTTGATCACAAACCTTGTCTTACTCCATGAGCATGGAAGTATATTTAGTCTGTTTTTGGACCTCAGTTATGCCTTAGTACAACCTTCCATCCTTAGATAAAATGTCATACAAAAAAAACTATTCAGAGACTGAAGGATATGTTTCATAAATGTATTCTATATTTTTGGGGTTCATGGGTGAATCAATACATTTTTTTTGAGTTTTCCTATATGAATAGTTAACATTCATCCATTGGTATGGCCATGTTCAAGGAATTTCATGAGTGACTCTATAGATCTCTGTTGTACTATGATGTGGTTAAAGATTCTATGATTCTTTGGATAGATATGGTGTAGAGTATGATAGAGAATGTTGAAGTTATTTTTTGAATGGGTGAAGGAGGATATAGATCATCATAATTATTATACATACTGTAAGAGGATACATCTAGAGTTCGAAGTTAGAGATCATGTGTTATTGAAGGTTTCTCTTCATTGTATACATCAATGGTTCAAGTACAAGAGTGTAATCTATCGTTAATTAGTCCCATTGAAGTGTTTGATCATGCCGGTGAGGTGGTGTATTATCCAACTCTTCCTTCATATATGGATCATATTCATAATATCCTCTATGTGTTACATCTTTACTAGTATATTCATGATGAATTCCACATCATTGATTGGGGGAAAATTAGATATTGAAAATGATACAAAATTCATAAATTAGATAGTTTATATTTACGATCATTAATATAAGGTGTTTAATTATCATTTAATGTACTTTGTTTATGTATTCCAGAGGAATGGTGGCATGGAGGAGTGTACATGAGAATGTGATTTGTAGATGTGTTCTCATTATCCTAAGATATTTTTGGAATTTTACCTATTATATTAGTGATTATATTATAGTTTGATTAATGTTATTCTCTATCATTTTCCACATTGTGTTTTTTTAGTGGGGGGTTTCTTGTTAGAGAAGTATCTCCCAAGGGTGTTTGGGTTTTTTAGAGGTCATTTTATTGATTTTTGTGTGTTTAGTTTTGATTCTTAGGGGTGATAATCATTTAATAGGTTCCTAATGTATAGTCTTGGACTTTCCTGGACCTATTATTTTTATATTTTGGGTTGGGGGTGGGGTGTAAGAATGATTTTTTTGGTTAATACCAGAGATAAATTTAGTCTTAGCTATGATTTTATATGGTATATTAGTTCATGTGGTTCCCATGTGTATTATAATGTGGTTAGTTTACTAGAGAAGAGAGGTTGCTGTAGTTAAGTGAATTTCAATGTTATTAGATAAGTCTTATATTGAGCTGGTGTGTTCAGGAACAAATCATTATTCATGATATTTTGGTTCACTTTTGGTTTTTTGGGAATTTTTTTGTTGGGACATGATTGTTTGGGTTTTGGCATGGAGTGTCATAGGGTGTTTCTGGGTTAATCTTACATGGGTAACATTGCACTATGGATATGTGAATTGTGTTATAAAGGATTTGGACTATAGGATTTGTAACACCCCATGGTTTTGAAAATAAATTCATTTTATAATCTATCCAATAAACACAACATTGTCTCTACTATGTTTTGAATTTCAAAAAACGGTAATCTAGAGTTATGATCAGTAAGTTATTTGGAGTCTGATAGAACAAACTTGATTTTTGGTAAATAGTAACATACCCTTATGAATAGTAATACGAATAGTAATTTGACCCTTGTGAATAGTAAATAATGGTATATTTTTATTTTCTTAAGGTAATAAGATAATAAGATCTTAATTGATTTTTCAATGTGATATAACACAAATTATACCATTAAAATTGTTATTTTTCAAATTAACTATGATTTTATTTAAAATTTAAATTAATAATATTTACAAAATTATTTTTGAAAAATGGAGTTCATTTTTTAATTCTACATGTCGAAAAATGGTAGCGGTGAATTCATGGAATTTTTCTGAAATTCTTGAATTTTTTATGAATAATGAAATATAGTAAAATACCGTATATTCAAATTATCAGTTAAATATACAATTTATGACAACATAAGTGATGTAAGGACACCTGGTTCGAACTCACATGCACTTATTACTATTAGGGGTCACATGAAACTACACTATTGGTTTTCTTGATAGAAATAATAAAATAATGAATAAAATATTCAAAATTTACCCTTCTCCTCCACTATAACCCACCTCACTCCATCTTCTCTTTACTCCTCTAAGGATTGAAGATTCTCAAATATCTTCCCAATTACCCTTACCTAGTCACTCCCCATTTCCATGAAGCTCCTGGTCTTTCCAAAAGTCCAAAACCCCTTCCCTTAAGGAGGTTCTCAAGGAGGTTATTTTAAGAGGTAAAGCACCCTTCTTTTTCATTTAGTTTAATTTCAATTTATCTTATTTTGTTATCCTCTCCTCACCTCCTATGTCCAAATTACCATGATAAATATAGTATCATATATATACTGGATTTTTATTATGTTAATGGAAGAACCATCATAAATATTCTTACTCCCTCCCTTTTATTTTTATAAATGAAAGCAACGTCCATGAGGTTCCAATTTATAACCTTTGTGGACGACGAAGTTTAATTATTAAATTTATCCTTCATTACTAGTCATGAAACCATTTTTATGGTTTAAAAAACTATAATATATGTATTATAGCGTAATTAATATTAAGGAACCAATTTATGTACATATTATCAATTTATATGACAAAACTAGTTCATAATAATCCAATTACCGCCAAATAATCGAAGTGGTTGTCATCTAATGAATCATCCTCATTCCATGTAACCAAATGATAGAAATTACCATTAATAGTTATTTATGTTAGAAAAAAATATTTAATTTCAGTTATATAGATTTATAACCATTCCACATGAACTCCATTACTTAAAAATAATAGAACTGATTATGAAAATAAAGAAAACAAACACTCTGGAACGACAAAATTCAATATAATAACCTATCAATAAGAACATAAATGAACTAAATATAACTTTGATAAAATAAATACATGTCTATTAGGTTCTTAAATAATTTCTTAATAAGTCTAATTTCATATTCTCGGACCTTCAGTTCAAGAGTGGAACACATTTGACTTAAGGTAACAGTGTTTCCACCCGAACTTCCTTTTTCATTTGGGTTACTTTTATTGTCTAATTACCTCAATGAAATTATTTTATATTAGTATTTAATCCTCATAAAATCTGTGTTATTTTTCTACATATGCTTACTAACCATAACTCTTCATTATTTTAAGGATAGTTACACATTTTAATAAAACATTCAAAACTATTTCCAAAATACAAGCCGGATTCAAGGGAATTTCTCAAATTCTTATCTATTTTCAAGGGCACTCTATAATATGTTTTTGGAAACCATTATCTTTCTAAAATCACTCATTTTATTATGAAAATAGAATCTTACTTTACTTCGGGTTTTATAAAAATATTTTTCCAACATTACTCTTCTTTTCAAATTAAAAGAGTATTTATCTCAAGAATTGCTTAATGATTTTATAAGAGTATTTTTTTCTGATTCAACACTCTTGTTGATTGTTATGTATTATTGGGTTTAATAAATTATTATTTCATCTACCATATTTTATTTAATGTTTTATGACTAATTTTGTTGTGGATGATCTATCCTAAAACCATTCACCACATTACTCAGAATGGTTGGTGTTTTATGTCTAATGATTGGGTAAAGTTAGTTACATTTCATATGATAGTTTCAATATGAATGTATATGTTGTTTATGTTTATCCCTACTCATATTAGGAATGAATTGAACTTATTATGTGATGGGTGGGGCCCTCTATATCCCCTCGATTCATCGTTATGTCTCATGATACAAATAGTCGTGGAATTAGCCTAGACCTTTCCCAATGTGATATATGGTTTTGGCTGAGGCCTTAATCATTTTTAGAAATATTGGCCGAGGCCTGGAAAAAATGTTTCAGAATGTCTGGATTATAGACTTACCTCATTATGAAGCTAGTAATTGAATGTTCAGGTGGTTTTTGACTATTAGAATACCCATGATTATGTTTTATTATGGTATTATTTACTCAGCTCATATTCCTACCATAATGTGTTCATGTTTATTATTTTTAATGACATGTGTTTTTCAATTATTCACCATGTCTTATGTTTATGATATATTATACTGTATTTCTTACCCTTACTAAGCATTTGAGCTCACCCCATTCTACATTTCATTTTCCCAGGATATGAAGAAGTAAATTATGAATGACTTGCAAGCATAATCTAGGAGGCATGGATATTTCTAATGGAATAATTTAGTGTTTTATTTCCTTTCATGATTTAAAGTTGAACTTTTTTATGTATATTTTTTCCAATACTACTAAACTACCAGGTTCTTCAAGATTCATATGTATTGTTTATGTTCCAATGTAATCAAATAAGGCACCAAATCCGGGCAACTGGGGTCGGGTACTTCTAGTTGGTATCAAAGGAAGTTTAGTAGAAAACCTATAAACTAGATTTAGAAAATGTAGATTAGGAAAAAAATCCCTAAGATATTCTTTGAGAATTAGTATACAAGAAAACCCTATTACTTTGGTAAGTAATAGCGTTTTTGGATCTTTCTTGAAAATACATCCCAGTCTGGATACAAATAGGTAGAGGTGGCTCTGGAACAAATTTACATAGGAGTGAAAGCTCTGACAAGGAGTTTCAGGCTTGACCATGGGTATCCTGGTACATGAAGATGGTCCTTTCCGCACTCTTGGTATTGACACTCCCAAGGGATATGCTAAGAATAATTCACATTTTCTCTACAAACCATTATGAAATATTTAAATGTAAATTTTTCCTCAATGAAACCATTTTTGTGATTATGGGATTAGCCATGCGTAGGATCTCAATTTATGCTAACTATTTTGTTAATTTAAGATTATAAATTATGATTCATACCCTAATCTAGTGTATGCCATTATTTATAAATGGTTCCTAGTGGAAGGAATGAAAACTGCACGAACGTGCGTGTCCCCTTTAGGGAATTCCATCTGATGAAAGATAATGATGTTGGCTCTGGTGCTATTATGGGTGTTGAGAAACTTTTAAATATACTAGGACAACTTACTCAGGTTATGAATAATAACCTAACCCGTATGGAGCATCCAGATCCACCATGTGGAGGAGCTATGTTTGATCACTTTATGAGACAACAACCACCATCATTCAATGGGACTACAAACCCATTTGTAGCTGAGTAGTGGATAAGTTCCCTAGATAAAATATTTCTCACTTTGGTATGTAATGAAAGAGAGAAGGTCATAATGGAATTTTATCATCTATCGAGAGATACAGATCCGTGGTGGCCATTAATCCAAAACACAAAGGAGGAAGAAGAAATAGAGGAAATGGAATGGAGTGACTTTAAGGAAATATTCCTAGAGAAATACTTTCCTTGTGAACAACGAGCGAATATGGAGGGGAAATTATTGAATCTGAGGCAGAAAAGAGATGATAATGTTGAAAAGTATGATGCTAACATCACAAGGGTAGCAATAAATTCTATGGACTACATACGAAATCCAAGGAGAAAAATTGATCGATTCTTTGATGACCTAAAGCCATTCCTCTAATGGTAATTGGTATCCAAAAGTTTTTCATCATATGAGGATATAGTTTCTTGTTCTATCAAGAAAGAAAATGAATTCTATATGTCTTATGACTTTAAGGTAAATAAAGAGAAGAAGAGGGCTACTGAAAACTCTGGGAAAGGAAATAAGGAAACATGGAAGAAGGGAAGAGTTGAATTTCCACCATCTGATAATAATGGTAGGAAACACCTTGGTGTGTGCATAAAGGGAAAATGGGTATGCTAAAAATGTGGGTAGAAATGCAATCTTTTTGGTGATTTCAAGGTGAAGAAATAATATATTAATGTTTAATGCTATAATTTTCAGGAGTTGGGGCATTATGCTAATGATTATCCAAAGCGTCAAAAAAAATGCAATAAAAAAGGACAAGGGAGAAGGGACCAGATTATGTGATCACAACCACTGATATTGAAGTCCTTAATTAATTGGTGGCAGGTACATTAATAATTTCATCAAACTTATCCAATACCTTATTTGATTCTGGATTTTCACATTCATTTATATCTTCCCAGTTTTACAAGAAATTTAGATATGTCTAATTTGATTTAATAAAGGAGTTATCAGTAAAAACTCCCAGTGGATGTATCATTGCAACAAAGGCATGTTAATTAGTCCCCCTTATGACACATAAACGTGATTTAGTTTCTGACCATATCATCATACCAATGACTGAATTTGATATAATTCTTAGTATGAATTGGCTATCCAATTATGATGCAAAGATCTATTGCAAGAAGAAGAAAGTTAAATTTTTTGAAAATGGTGTAGAATCCCTTATCTTTAGAGCAGAAACATCACCATCTAATTCTCATCTAGATCCACTCCCAGTAGCTCTACTGAATTCAACTATTGGGAAGGAAGGGAATGCAATAACTATTGGTGAGGAAAATAATGTTCAAATAGAAGATGTACCTATTGTTCAAGAGTATATTGACGTCTTTCCAGAGGATTTACCTAGAAATCCTCTACAGCGGGAAATTGAGTTTTCCATTGACTTAATTCTTGGTTCAAGGAACAAATCAAATACCCCTTATAGAATTTCCACTATGAAGTTAGTGGAACTAAGGAAACAACTAGATTAATTGAGGGATAAAGGATTTATTCTCCCTAGTGTTTCTCCATGGGGGACCATGTTGTTTTCGTTAAGAAGAAAGATGGGTCAATGAGGTTGTGCATTGACTACAAGGAGATCAATGATATAACAATAAAGAACAAGTATCCCCTACATCGCATTGATGATTTATTTGATCAACTTCATGGAGCCCAATATTTTTCGAAGATTTATATTCAATCTGGATATCATCAGTTGCTTGTGAGGAAGGAAGGAATTCCAAAAACAGTATTCCAAATCAGGTATGGGCATTATAAGTTTACAGTAATGCCTTTTGGAACAACTAATGCACCATCTTTTCCATGGATCTGATGAATAGAGTTTTCAAGTAATATCTTAATGAATTTGTGGTGGTGTTTATTTATTATATATTGGTATACTCTAAAATCTATGAATATCATGAAAATCACTTGCAAACTATTCTTAAGATTATTAGAAGAAATGAATTATATGGGAAGTTTAGCAAGTGTGATTTTTTGTTACAACCAGTTTCCTTTCTGGGCCACATTGTCTCTAAAGATGGAATATTTGTAGATCCCATGAAGAAAAAGGCTGTGCAAGAATGGCCTATTCTAACAAACATAACTGATGTACATAGTTTTATTGGTTCAGCAGGTTATTACCAGTATTTCATTCAAAACATCACCCGTTTTCCCAACCTATTGACCAAGCACACACGAAAAGGGGTTAAGTTTGTATGGACAATGAAATGTGAATAATGTTTTGAAGAATTGAATTGGAGGTTA
Organism: Viscum album; assembly: GCA_963277665.1. Taxonomy (NCBI): domain Eukaryota; kingdom Viridiplantae; phylum Streptophyta; class Magnoliopsida; order Santalales; family Viscaceae; genus Viscum; species Viscum album. The sequence continues at coordinate 1,530,910,216 of OY728161.1, read as the reverse complement.
GTTAATTATCCGATCATAACTCTACCGTTCGGGAAAGAAGGGTTTATTATATATAGAAATGAATCATAGAAAGGACATGGTTGCGTCCTTAAGTATAATGATCGAGTGATTACCAATGCATCTAGGAAGCTAAAATTCATGAACAAAACTATCCAACTCATGATCTTGAGTTAGCACTAGCAATATTTTCTCTAAATATTTGGAGACATTACCTCTATGGTGAAAAATTTGAGATATATATAGATCATAAGAGTTTTAAATATATATTCTCATTGAATGAACTCAACATTGGACAAAGTATATGGATAGGGCTACTCAAAGATTAGGATTTCCCAATACACTACCACACGGGGAAGGAAAATAAGGTGGAAGACGCTTTGATTACAAAGGACCACAATATTCTGATCAAGATGCGAGTTGAAAGGGATACTATGTTCATGGATCTAGTAAAAATGGATATGAGAATTATCAAGGAAGGTAACACATCCCTACCTTTTCAAATGGTTTCCAAACCATATTTACTGAAAAGGATAAAAAGTTCTCTGGTTGATGATGAAGAGTTTCTAAAGAAAATTAAAGCTGTAAATGATGGTAAGTTGATTGACATCGTATATGAAGGTGGAATTTGGAAATTCAGAAAGAGGATTTGTGTTCCCGCTATTCTTGAGCTATAGAGGGAGTTATTGGATGATGCTCATAACTATAATTTCTCTATACAACCTGGTAGCACGAAGATGTATAAAGATCTAAATGAACATTTTTGGTGGAAAAATATGATGAGGGAAATTAATGATTATGTGTCGAGATGTTTGGTTTGTCAACAGGTGAAGTCTGGAAGCCAAAATATTGGAGGAGTCATGTACCCCCTTCATATTACTATGGGGAAATGGGATGATATTACAATGAAATGTTTCATGGGGATACTAAATACTCTTAGAAATAATGATGTGATATGGGTCATTGTTGAATGTCTTACAAAATTAGCACATTTACTTGCTATAAGAGAAGATTTACCACTTGAAAATTTATCAAGACTGTATATTAATGATGTTATAAGACGTCATGGTGTACCATTATCAATTATTTCTGATCATGATCCCCGTTTTACATCACAATTCTTGTAAAGTCTTCAGAAGGTCTGAGATACTGATCTTTGCTTGAGCACTGCCTATCACCCAAAAATTGATAGAAAATCTGAACGGACTATTAAAACATTGGAAGACATGTTGAGGTCTTGTTTACTTGACTTTCAAGGTATGCGGGATTAGTATTTACCTCTCGTAGAATTTTCCTATAATAATAGCTTCTATTCAAGTATTCAGATGACACCATATGAAGCGTTATATTAAAAGAGGTGTCATACACTAACTTACTGGGATGATGTTAGTGAGATAAAGCTTGTAGTCCCAGAACTTGTTGGGGAAATATCAGAGAAGGGGAAGATTATCCAAACCCATATCAAAACAGCTCTATGTAGGCAAAATATCTATTTTGATAACCGAAGGAAGGATTTAAAATTTCAAGAAGGAGATCATGTTTTCATAAAGGTATCTCCATGGAAGGGTATTATACAATTTGGTTAGAAGGGAAAATTAAGTCCCAGGTACATCGTTCCTTTTGAAATTATGGATCGAATTTGAACCATAGCATACCGTTTAACAATGCCACCAAGTCTCTCCAAGGTTTACAATGTGTTTCATGTGTCAATGTTAAGTAAATACATGCCTTACCCAACACATGTACTCACCATTAAAGAAATAGAACTTGAGCATGATCTGTCTTATTGTAAAGAGCCTATCAAGATTCTTGATACTAGAGAACAAGTATTGAGAAGTCGGACGACTCGTCTGGTGAAATTTTTTTGGTGGAATCATAAGATGGAGGAACAAACATGGGAGCCTAAGGATCTTATGTTGAATACATACCCAAATCTTTTTAGGTCACATTTTGTGAATTTCGAGGAAAAATTTTTTGTAAGGAGGGGAGAATGTAACACCCCATGTTTTTGAAAATAAATTCATTTTATAATCTAGCCATTCAATACAACTTTTACTCTACTATGTTTTGAATTTTTAAAAATGGTCATCTAGAATTATGATCAGTAAGTCATTTGGAGTCTGATAGAACAAACTAGATTTTTGGTGAATAGTAACATACCCTTATGAATAGTAATATGAATAGAAATATGACCCTTATGAATAGTAAATAATGTTATTATTTTATTTTATTAAGGTAATAATATAATAAGATAATAAGATCTTAATTGATTTTTCAATGTGATATAAAACTAATTATACCTTTAAAATTGCTATTTTTTGAATTAACTATGATTTTATTTAAAAATTTAATTAATAATATTTAGAAAATTATTTTTGAAAAAAGGTGTTCATTTTTTAATTCTACATTTCGAGATATTGTAGGGGTGAAGTTTTGGGATTTTTCTAAAATTCTTGAATTTTTGATGAATAGTGAAATATGGTAAAATACCGTATATTCAAATTATTAGTTAAATATGCTATTTATGACAACATAAGTGATTTAAGGCCACTTTTTTCTAACTCACATGAACTTATTACTATTAGGGGTAACATGAAATAACACTATTGGTTGTCCAGATGGAAATAATAAAATAATGAATAAAATATTCAAAATTTACCCCTCTCATCCACTATAAAACCCCTCTCACTCCCTCTTCTCTTCACTCCTCTAAGCCTTGAATATCCTAAAATATCTACCCAATTACCCTTCCCTATTCACTCCCCACGTCCAAGAAGCTCATTGTCTTTCCAAAAGACCAAAAACCCTTCCCTTAAGGAGGTTCTCAAGGAGGTTATTTCAAGAGTTAAAACAACCTTCTTTTTCATTTAGTTTCATTTAAATTTATCTTATTTTGTTATACTCTCCTCACATAATCTATACAAATGACCATGATAACTCCAGAATCATATATATACGGTATTTATATCATGTTAATTGAATAACCATCATCAATATTATTACTCCCTTCCTTTTATTTTTATAAACAGAATCAACGTCCATGATGTTCCAATTTATAACCTTCATGGAAGATGAAGTTTTATTCTCCAATTTCTTCTTAATTACTAGTAATGAAACCATTTTTATGGTTGAAACAGAATATAAAATATGTATTATAACCTAATTAATATTAAGGAACCAGTATATGTACATGGTATCAATTTATATGACAAAACTAGTTCATAATAATCCAAATACTACCAAATAATCGAAGTGGTTGTCATCTAATGAATCATCCTCATTCCATACAACAAAATGATATAAATGACCATTAAAAATTCTGGATGTTTATAAATAATATGTAATTTCAATTATGTATATTCACAAACATTCCACATTAACTCCATTACTTAAAAACAATAGAACTGATTATTAAAATCAAGAAAACAAACACTCCGGAACGACAGAACTCAATATAATAACTTATCAATAAGAACATAAATTAACTAAAAATAATTATGATAAACTAAATACATGTCTATTAGGTTAGTAAATAAGTTATTAATAAGTTTAATTTCATATTCTAGGACCTTAAGTTCAAGATAAGAACACATTCAAACTTAAGGTAAGGGTTTTTCCACCCGAACATCCATTTTCATTCAGGTTACTTTTATTGTCTAATTAACCCAATTAAATTATTGTATATTATTATGTAATCCTCATAAAATTTGTGTGACTGTTATAAATAATTTTATAAACCATAAACCTTCCTTATTTTATGGATAGTTACTTGTTTTAAAATAAACATTCAAAACTGTTTCCAAAATACAATCCCGATTCAAGGGAATTTTTCAAATCATTATCTATTTTCAAGGGAACTCTGTAATCTGTTTTTGGAAACCATTATATTTCTAAAATAAATCATTTTATTATGAAAATAAAATCTTAGTTAACTTCTGGTTTTATACAAATATTTTTCCAAAAGAACTCTTCTTTTTAAATTAAAAGAGTATTTGTCTCCAGAATTGCTTAATGATTTTATAAGAGTATTTTCATCAGATTCAACACTCTTGTTGATTATTATGTATTATTGGGTTTAATAATTTATGATGTCATATACCATATTTTATTTAATATTTTATGACTAATTTTATTGTGAATTATCTATCCGAAAACCATTCACCCATTACTCGGAATGGTTAGTGTTTTATGTTTAATGATTGGAGAAAGTTAGTTACATTTCATATGATAGTTTCAATATGAATTTATATGTTGTTTATGATTATCCCCACTCATATGAGGAATTAATTGGGATTATTATGTGATGGGTGGGGCCCTATATTTCCCCTCGATGCATCGACAGGTCCAAAGAGACAAATTGATGTGGTATTGGCTGAGGCCTTTCCCAATTTGATATATGGTTTTGGCCGAGGCCTTAATCATTTTTAGACATCTTGGACAAGGCCTTGAAAAATGTTTCAGAATGTCTGAACTATTTACTTCCCTCATTATGAATCTATTAATTTAACGTTCTTGTGGTTATTTGACTCGTAGAATACCCATGATTATGTTTTATTATGACATTATTTACTCACCTCATATTCCTATCATAATGTGTTCATGTTTATTAATTTTAAAGGAATGTGTTTTCAATTATTCAAAATGTCTTATGTTTATGATATACTCCACCATATTGGTTACACTTAATGAGTGTTTGAGCTCACCCCTTTCTTATGTTTTATTTTCCCAGGATATGAAGAAGTAAACTATGAATGACTTGAAAGCATAATCTAGGAGGCATGGATGTTTCTAATGGAATAATTTAGTGTCATATTTCCTTTCATGATGAAAATTGAACTTATTTATGTATTTTGTTTCCAATACTACTAAAATACTTGGTCCTTCAGTATGTATATTCATTGTTTATATTCCAATGTAATCAAATAAGGCACCGGCTCCGGGAAACCGGGGTCGAGTCCTTAGAGGATTCCTCTATTATTTTATTTTTTGGGAACATTGGTATTGCACCATGGTCTTAATCGGGGGATTTATCAATTTTAATGTTGGGGATAAAGTTTTTACTATGATTATTGTGAGTCTAAGCATTGTGGTGTGACCCTATTTGATTCACCATGATATCCCTTGGTTACATCCAATTTAGATTTTTAGACTACTCAATATTTGTGGAGTATCATTCTATGGTTTATGGATTATAACCTACCTCATCAGAGAATAAAAAATACTATAACACTATGATGTTATGATGTATAAATTTTTAATATAAATTTGGTTGTTCCTTTTAAGTCTATCATATTATTTCAACCTATATCAAGACTTTGTAATCTTGTGTCTCATGTTGGGTTCCCTTTGTACATCCTTTAGTATCTATTTGATCCTTATATTTATGTGATCTATATCCTTTGATCTAATTTTTGATTATCCTTCCATTTACTTTTTATTTACTTATTATTTCCTCTTGAATGGGCTATAGTAGTGGGATGGATTTTATGTGTTCCTATTTTTGTGAAGTCAATTTATGGTCTTGATGGGGGCTGATATATCATTGGTTTTTAGGGTATCATCATATATTCTTGATGGTTTTACCATTTTTATCTCTGCATTCTTAATGTGAAATTATCATGATTATGTTTTCATTGAGTGTATGTTTTAATTCAACTAGTAAAGATAATGAATAAAATTTACTAAATTGGAAATGGAAATATGATTCAAATGTGTTTTATGTTATTTCCATGTTATTTTATATGAATCCCTACCTTATTTGTTGATATGTATTACTATAGAGTTTTTTGGTTGACATGGTTTTGTTGTATCACAATCATAATTTGATAATCACTTAAATATCATAATAAAATAAAGATGATATAAATTTATAATTTGTATTTATTTGTTTATGTCTAAAGTGTTAAATGGTTATAGAAGTATGATCAAAGGGGGATTTTTTTAGAATTATTTTTTCTACATTTTTTTTGTTTTGGTAATATATTTATTTGTTTATTTGTGGTGTGGTTATAAGTAGTCTTAGTAGTGAGTCATGATGGTTGGATTGGGGTGACCGTGTGATGTGGTTGTTATAGTAAGATTTATGGGTAAAGATGTTTTATTATTGTGTAATAGGTTTGGCTAGTTGATGTGGAATGAGGATTGTATTTTGGCTGGGGTTTCATTATTTTTGTGGTTGTTGGATGGAATTATGTTATAGAAGATATGGATTTGAGGATAAGTTTACTTGGTTTTGTATTAGTTTCCCAATAATATGGAAAGTGATTGAAATGAATGAAATCATAAATAGGTAATGGTTTGAAATTGATGAGAAGTAGGATGTTTAATTATGTATGAAATATGATTGTTGAAATAAATATTAATGACTAGAATAAATGTTATTAATGAATAAATATGTTTGGAATGAAATGAAACCAAGTGGTTAGTAATGATAAAACATTAATTTTATAATGATGTGATAAAATGGAAAGTTGAAAATTGTTGTAGGGTTATCATTTTGTGATGTTGTGGTTTAGTTGTGTTATGGATAGTTGTGGAAACACTTGTGGGTAAAAAGTGGTTGAGTTAATGTGGAGTTTTTAGTTCGTTGAGGTAAATTAAAAACATTGATATTTAACACTTAGTTTGGGATTATGTGTGTCTATTATATTCATTATATGGTTCTTATTATTTATTAAACACCACCACCAAGGTAGTTGATACTTATTGAGGGTTACATGGTTATTCCATGTAGGAAAGTATTTTTATCATAACCCAGGTCAACTACCCTAGAACGATGATATTTTGTACCAATAACTTCAGTTTCATTAGGTTTTCCATTTGGACAATCACTACATTGACCATCATTATTATCACAATGTTTATTTCTTCTCATGTGCACCATTTTTTAGAAAATGACATAAAATAACTAATTTCTATGTAAAACTATCAACTAGTAATAAGATATGAACTATGATGTTCATTTAACATATTATGACCCATTTTAAACATGTGAATTATAAAATCCATTCTAGAATTTTCTCTAGAATTTTCTAATTATTTTATCACAAATTATTTGTTTCTATTAGCATTCATCCAAGGTATTATCCCATCATTTCTTAGAAATAAATAATATAATATCATTTACATGATCAAAAGTTTGTATCCTAAGAAGGCTAGATACATGTTTAAATATTACATAATTTAACATGGATTAGATCAAATATATGAATTGTTAAATAATCAATCCCCCCTTTGTGTTATCATTAGCGTATATCATACATATTATTCATCTTAATCCCCTGAAAATAGTGTGATAATTAAATTTGGATTGAATGAAACATAGAAATACTTCATTAAATATATTCCCTATAATTATATCCTTAGTGAATATTATATATAATATTTATTTTGATCTCTCAGGGAAATGTATTAATATAAATGAGTGAGATTGCTCACTCAATAAAGGCTGAGACATCTAAAAGTGTTATATAAAAACATTTTTAATCATGACATACATAATATAACATGATAAATGATAACAATAATTCCATATAAAAGATAACAAAAATCATAATATAACAATAATGTATAAAATGTGGGGTATTAGAAACATACATAAAATAAATAATATCAAAACAAATTACTTAAAAGGTTTAGGAACCCCAATTACCCAATATTAACCATCCTCTATGATCTAATAATTTATTGAGATGATGTATCATTCTAAGACATAATCACCACTTATCTTTTCTATTTCATTCCTTTATGGAAGAAAATGTCTTAGAAATATTTGAAATAATTTTAAATAATGAAAAAATTATGAAAACATGGATTAATATTCAATAAATATTACCCTAAAATACATACCCTATATGGAACTAAGAAATATATAAATGGTTCAATAGTTTCCACAATTAATATAATGGTATGAACATCTATATGAACTATCTTTAATAAAATTATAAAATAGTGTATTGGTAGTGTTGTGTACTTTATAAAAGAGAACCTCAAGAGTTAGAGATTTTTAAAGGGTCAAGAAACAAATTTATCAATATGTAAATCAATAATAACAAAATTAAAGGATGTGTAACATCAGGAGTTAAAAAAAAGAAATACTATGTTGTATAACATACATGACACGCCACATCACACTTAAAAGAACAACTAAATATTATTATGTTACTGTTATTACATAGATGTTAGAAAGGCGGGTACGAACATGATTAAATAAATTATAAAAATATTTTTTTATATATTTAGATATAATTATTTGAATAATTAATTATAAATGAATGCAAAACCCATTTTTAAAATAAATGGAACTGATTTTATAAAAAAACTATTTAAATGTGCACAAGTATTTTTTATACAAAAAATAAAAAAATGACACTTGTTGGATCATATTAATTATGTTTATATATAATATATTCAAACCACAACCAAAAACCTAAAAAATGTTATATTTTATAATATAATATTAGAGAAGGTTTTAATATCATCAAAAAATATTTTTTATACATATTTTTATGTCTATTTAAACCTTATTATTTTCATTTAACACTTTGTTATTCTATTTAATTTTTACTAAGGTAAAAAATATTTCAATATTAAAAAGGTAAAATATTTGCTTATTTGATGTCAATTAGACCATAAATGAATAATTTATAACATTTTAAAACATGTAATAATTATTATATATTTTTAAAAAATGTTTTATATTTTTTAAATAATTTAATAATACAATATTTTGATAGACAATCAATAGTGTCAATTTTGATACTATACAATTAAATGATTATTAAAAATATAAATATAACAATTTAACTTCAAAGAAAATATTTTATTATATTCATAAGAGGTAAATTTCATCTATAAAATTCAAGGAATATATTAATTATCAAAAATTATATTTATTTTAATTTGTTTAATAACATTTAATTGTTATCTTCATTAATATAATAATTACAACCTCAGTTATGTATAATTATTTAACATACTTAGTTTTTGAATAAAAATTAAAAATAAAATAATATGATGAATATAAATCCTTTATATTTCATAACAATACTTATAGTCAAATATATATTCATAAAAATCCAACATTACAATTTTATATTTATAAAAATATGAATGTGACAACTTTACCATCACTTTAAATAAAATATTATAAGTGCAATAATATTTTCTATATGGCTCCAAATGGTCAATAACTAGACCCTCATATGAATTTGGTAAATATATACTTGACCAATAAAATTTGGTCAGGTTTTCTTGTCTTTTAATGGTTATTATCATTTAAAAAAAAATTCTTTTATTGATTTCCCATTAATTACATAATTTTTGCATCATTAATGTATAAGTTAATAAGGTAATTATTTATTTTCTAAAAATTAAAAATAAATTTACATGATAAATAAAAACATATTAAATTTTAAATGAGTATTTATAGTCAAATTTATCTTCAGTATAACCTTATATTACAAATAATATAGTTATTAAAATATGAGTAAGAAATATTTAGATATTCTTTAAATAAAATAAATTAAACGTCCTAATCTCATCCAAGTGGCTTCCAAAAGATAAAATTTAGACACAAGGATGATTTGGGTTAAAAAAATCATCAAATGATATCAGTAAAAGTTTTAGGGTAATTTTATAGCATTATTTTTATCCTTAATTAGCCGATTTACCTTTTTACTGTATTAATATAACATTAACGAAATTGCAATTCATAATGACCAAAAATCAAATAAATCCATTTAGATAATTTGGACCCACTGATTCCAAATATGGAATCCATTTTTAAAAATTCAAAACATATAATTTTTAGTAACTACTTTAAAATTAATCTCATCGTCGAAATGAAAAATTGGTTTTTAAGAGTTAAAACGTTGTTGAAGATTGAAATGTTTTTACATATGAATTCAATGTAAAATTAATTAAAATGAACTAAATTATATTAAATGATAAAAATATAATATATTTATACTTTAAAACCATTCAATAATATAATTTAACCATATAAATTATTTTGATAAAAAAATTTGTTTTTAATTAAAATTTAGTATATTTTATTATTCATAAAAACATGAAAGTTATCAGAAAAATATCAAAAATTCATCCAAAGTAAATTTTTATATCCATATTCCAAATAACAAGTTTATTCAATCATATAAAAATTATTAATGTGTCAAAATTTTAATTTAAAAAGTGTTCACCATTAAAAGGTGGTAAAATTACCGTTTCAAAAAGTATAGGTTTTATACATAAAATAGGGTTTATTCATACCCTATGACAAAAATATCTATTAGGTGAATATATAGAATATTTTATTAAATATATATAATATATATTTCATTAATTTAATTTAATAATTGTAATTAACTCAATTTATTAATACAAAAATACAAATATTTCCTTTATATTTAATTGGATTATATTTTTCATAAATAATTTGTAACCAAGGAATTCACCCTAAATTTTCATAAGTTAGTTATATTTATTCCCCCTAATATAACAATTAGGTTATAATGGACATTTATACCAAGTTTGTATAATATTTTGATTAAACTTACGATTATGTTAAATGCAAGCAATTGAAGAATTAAAATTATTTAAAGAAAACATTTCATAAAAACAATTGGGTGCTACATTATACCCCCCTTAAATTGAATTTTACCCTTTAAATTCATCACATGGATACAAAAATATGAGTATACCTCTACCTCATCACATCCTCAAGTTCCCACGTAGCTTCCTCAAATTTTCAGTTCTTCTATTAAACATTAACCAAGCGAGTGGTCTTGCTTCATAGAACTTTTTTGCTATAATCCAGAATCTCTATTAGTTGTTCTTTATAGGAATGATATTTCTCCAGTGGTATGAATTATGAGTCTAGTACACGTTAAGAATAAATTATGTACTTTATTATGATAGATACAAGTAACACATCATTAACTTGAGAAAGATTCATTGGAAGTTCCAATCAATTAGTTATCTTCCCAACACAATCTAGAATTTCAAAAGCACCGATATACATAGTGATCAAATTTACCTTAATTAGAAATCTTATTACTCTCTTATAATGATATATTCGTAGAAAAACCTTGTCACCCACTTCCAAATTTAAGTCTTTTCATTTATTTTCAGCATAACTTTTTTTCCAACTCTAAGCTTCTGTTATGTATTGTTGAATAGATCTAACGTTCTCTGCCATTTAATCAAAAAGATATTATCCTAATATATTTATTTCTCTAAATTAATCCAATCAAGTTGGAGTTTTTAACTTCTTTTTTACAGAGGTCATTATAAGGACCCATCTAAATACTAGAGTGAAAGCTATTGTTGTAATATAATTCCACCAAAGGTAGGTGTTGATCCCAACCACATTTTAAATCCATAGATAAAGCTATCAACATGTATTTTAGAGTTTAAATTGTCCTATCAGACAGACTGTTTGTCTGAGGATGTTAAAAAATTCTAAAACATAACTCTATATCCAGAGCCTACCGAATACTTGTCTAAAACTTTGAGGTAAATCTCAGATTCTGATCAGATATAATGGAAAGTGGTACCCTCTAATATCTTACCACTTCTTTTATATATATATTGTAAAGCTGATCAAGAGATAAGTACTCTATAATATTAATATATAGTGATGAATTCATAAGGTGTTCAAATATAAACCATATATCATTGTGAAATTTAGATTTTTTTGGAAGTTTGATGACAAAGTCCACAATTATGTTTTCCCATTTCCATTCTGTTATGTGTAATAGTTATAAAATCCATTTAGAGTTCTATATATTAGCCTTAAATTGATGAAAAATTAAGCGCTGAGTGACATATTCAGAAACATATATTTTCATTCCATCCCACCAGAAATACTCTTTCAGACACCTATATATATTTGTGCGTCTAATATAAATAGAGAATGAAGAACTATGAGACTTTTCAAACAAATACATTATTTATTATAGTATGGTAGGAATAAAAACTTTATTCCTTAACCGTATTATTCCATCACAATCAAGGTTGAATTCAAGAAAATTTCTCAACTTATTTTTTATCTCCAAATCTTCCTTCTACACCTCTGTAATCTTCACCAATATATATGGTTTAACATTCATTTGAGAAAGATATTTTTTCTACCCTTACCTTAAAATTTCAAGATTCATCCTTCTCAAATCCATAAATATTGGATCAACATGGATAGGCTAGAATGTTCCTTTAGACTCAAAGAATCTTCCACCTTGTTTTCTTTCCCAGGGTGGTAATGTATTGAGCAGTCATAATATTTAATCAAATCCAACCATCTTCTTTGGAACATATTAAACTTATTTTGTGTGAAAATATAATTTAAACTATTATGATCAGTATAAATATCACACCTTTCACCATAAAGATAATTCCTCAATATCTTTAATGAAAATATTACCACAGCTATTTCCAAATCAGGAGCTGGGTAATTTTGCTCAGGTATTTTCAATTCTCATGAGGAATAAGATATCACCATATATTTTTTCATGAGAACACATCACATCACTTTGTTGGATGCATCACTTTAGATCATAAACCTCTATCCACTACAAGGCAGTGTGAGAACTAGTGCACTAGCTATGCTTATTTTTAGCTCTTTAATATTATCTTTACATTCCTCCATCCACATGAACTTAACTTCTTTCCGAGTCAACATGGTGAGTGGATTATATATTCATGAAAAATCAGTCTAAAAATGTCTATAGTATCCATCCAAACCAATATTACTTCATATCTCAATTATTGTTGTCAGTCTAATCCAACTTCCAATAACTTATATTTTTTCTAGATCCATTGATATCCGTTATAGTGAGATTACGTGGCCAAAAACTGAATATTTATGAATCCAAAATTCACACAATGTATTTTTTTTCATAAAGCTTCTCCTTTCATAGGGGTTTAAATACAATTCTCAAGAGATATTCAGGTTCTTCCTTGATCTTTGAATAAACCAGAATACAATCTATATTGAATACCAAAAATTGATCATGGTAGTATCTAAAGACTATATTCATTAGATCCATGAAGATAATAGGGGCATTAATAAGACCAAAAAGCATCACTGTAAATTCAATGTGTTCATACATTTTTCGAAATGTCGTCTTTGGTATGTCCTCCTTCACGAACCTTAATTGATGATATCCTAAATGAATATAAATCTTTGAAAAGTATTAAGTTCCATGTAGTTGGTCTAATTAGTCATCAATATAGGGAAGAGGATATTTTTTCTTGACAGTGATCTTGTTGAGTTCTCAATAATCAATGAAAAGTCTCATTGATCTATATTTCTTATTAACAAATAGAATATGTGAACCCCAAGGTGACGCACAAGGGCGTGTGAATACGTTTTCATGATTCTCTTAGAGTTGCTTCTTCAAAATTTTCAACTCAATTGTTGATATTCTATAAGATGTCTTTGAAATAGTCATAACACCCAGTATGAGTTATATTAAAAACTCAACTTCACGATTTGGTGGAAGGCTAGGAAATTCTTACAGAAATACATCATCAAACTCTCTTACGATGGGTGTATTCTTAGTGGTGAGTTTCCCCACAACCATTTGAGATCGATAACCTTCATTTATAGGAATACAGACCCATAATATGGAATAAATTTTCACTAGATGGTCATACTCATCATTGCATCAATAAATGATCATAGAATGATCTGGAATATGAATCATGACTTCCCTTACTTGGAAATTGATATGAGCTGCACATATAGAATGTCAATCTATACCAATAATAAAATCAAATTCCCCCATAGGAAGGATCACAAGATTTGCAAGAATCACTTTCCCAAAAACTTCAAATGGAGAAGAATTATAAACATTTGATGTTACCATTGTGCCATTTGGAGTTGTCATAGATAACTCAATATCTAATTGTTTATGTAATATGATGATACCCTTACAAAATTATTAATAAATAAAAGAGTGGGTGGATCTAGAATCAAATAAAAAATTTACTACTTTAGTGTGGATTGTAAGTGTACCTTTCACCACTTTATTATTGTATTACACATCACCAATAGTGATCACATGTGAATTACCTTTTTCTTTGGCCTTAAGAGTTTTTTTCATCGATCATAATCGATAACCCTTGGATTAGGGCATTGGTTGGCATAATTCCCCATTTCCTTTCACTTGTATCATTGAAGTGTAGGTGGTACATTCTATGTACCCTTTTATCTATTCACATAATTAGACATCTTTTTCCCATCACTTCGACATTCAACTACCCAAATTCCTTATCTCCCACACTTAAATAATTTTATAGTCCATTTAAGAGAATTTCTTCCATGTTTCTTTCCACACTTTGAGTCTAAGAAAAAACTAATATTCTATTTAATGTGGTCTTTATATTTTCCCTTGAATTTAATTTTAATATTTTTATAAAACCCATAGGATTAATTGGTTACTACAATCTCTATCTCAACTTTGAGAGCACATCGAATGATTTTCTCATAGATATTGAAGTCCCTTATGGATAATTACCTTTAGAGACTTGGTTTTAAGACACTAAAGAATTAGTCAATTTTACTCTTATGTTGGATAATAATTCTTGAAGCTTACCTTACAAGTCTTGTAAAATATTCTTTGTAGGTATGAACAGATTCATCATACTTTTTCTTATGTTCAAGGAACTCCTTCCCCATATTTTTTTGAAGAATAAAAGGAAAGTTATTATTGAAAAATAAGTTCTTAAACTCATTCCATGCCATGGATTCAATTTCATCTCATTGCATTATATTCTTGATAAGGTTCCACCATTGATAAGATTCACCTTCCAAACGATAGATTGAAAAATATGACTTTATCATGTCATGAACATTGGAGAATTGGAAATATATTTTTAGTGGTACTGGTCCATTGTTCAACCACTAGTGTATCAGAAGACCCACTGAAAGAAGGTGAACACTACCTCATGAAGGACTCAATAGAATGTTGTTCCCTTATTTTCTTGTTTGTGATTTCTCCATGATTAATTTCTTGAAAATGTTGTGTGAGCATAGCTATAATATTTTTCATTCCAGCACCCATAAAATTTGGTTGATCAGGATGAAAATCATTTCATTACCCATCGCATTCAACATTAACATGGTTCCTTTGGGTTCCATCCATTGACTAAAACTACAAATCATAGTATGTGCAATACTAATCATAATGGTAAAACTATATAATGAAGAATAGAATTTTATTTTAGGAAACTTTATGTTTTAATCTAGGTTATTCATAATCATTTATAAAACACTAGGATTGGAACCTATACTTCAGCATAACCTTAAGGGTTTTACTAAGGGTTTCTCATCCTAGTTTTCAAATGATAACTATATCATTCCTATGATACCAATTATAATGACCCATAATTTACATAAATATATATTAATTCAAATTTTAAGAATATTCATTGCAAAATATAATAAATCCATGATAGGCGTGTATAAGTATAATGTCTTTAGAAACTGGGAAACCTAAACAATTAGTTCATAAGACATTTATACTATCTCCCGCTTATTCCTTCACAATTAGACTCCTTTTTGACATATCTTACTTAACACTATTCTTCACAACCTAAGGAAAGGAAACATAAGAAATGGTGAGATCATATTCTTAGTAAGGGTAAAAAAGGAATATATCAATCATATCATAATCATAACACATATGAACATAACATTTGAATATCTTATACTGCGTATGAAAGATTGTGATATCATTCCATTAGATAAATCATAAATATTTATAAGAATCAATGAATGTAATAACAAAATTCATAATATAAGACATAACATTATGTGGCATACACATAATCATATAAAATCATTTCATATTAGTCAAGGATCATTTCCAAGATCATTATAGCTGAAAAAACCCACTACTGACCAGAGCTAACGCTTTATTTTGGCCCCGTATTACTGAACTAAGATCAGTTACCGTTCCATCCCTGTCTATATCCTAAGATATAAATATTTATCCAATGAATTTGAGGGAGATATAGGTCCCACCCATCTCATAATTAAATAATTCTTACATGTTCCACAAAAAAATAAATCATTCATCATAGCATATCCCAAGGAATAAAAATAGTTTCTTAAACATAATTCCATTATAAGATAATCCATGTAAAACAAATTAATTTCATAAATATAATTCAATAAATAAACAAATAAAAACCATAATAATAATAGGGATATTATAATTGAAATATAATCCTATTAAATAATTATATCTTAGATGGAAAATAATTTTGATTGAACACTTGAAATTAATTATTGATAAAAATATCCTTTCTTCTTCAAAAACATTTTATTTTCTAAAAATTACAAACAATTTTAAAAGAAAATAATTTATTTGAAGATAAACATGAAATATTTTAAAGTAATCTTCATGGAAATATGGTTTTATGTAAATGTAAAAAAAAACATTTCATGCAGTGTAAGTTAAAATAAAACATTCTTCTTGTACTTTTGTCGAATAATTCAAAAAATACCTCATATCTAAAAATGACAAAAGATTCATTTCATACTGTTTAATAAAAATTCAATAATTGGGTAAAATTGAATTTAAACAATTTTGGATGGATGGAAATAATATTTGGAATATATATTTTCGAAACATGGACTTCGATGATAAATATACCTTATTTTATTTTTACATATAAACAATCATAGATAATAATGAGACTACGAAATTATCCGTTACCTTAGGTCTCATATCCTTTGTATGTATCAAAACCTCATGTATAATGATTTAAATAATTTAACTTACTTATTTAAGAGTAATATTTATTTTTATGATATCATATATGATCATATTATCATCCATTTGTTAATAAAATATCATTATTACTCGTTATTCAGGTATAAACATCTTCATTTTTATATATATGTTTTATCGAATAAGTTCTGATTATTCTTAATATTTTATAGTTATATCATTTACAGAATGATATTAATAAAATATATATAATATTTATTCACTGTATAAATTTATATAATCATTCTTTAATGGATATCTTGTAGAATGAATTACATCGCATTGTGGAGATGGTAGGCCATACGTATGCACAAGTGATGATATCATTCCATTAATTATAAAATGGTATGAAAGTAGATGGTATATATATTATTCTAGAATAAATATCTTATATTATTAATCATATATAGTTTATTCCTATAATTATATCCAACCAACTAAAGTGGTGGTGCAAAACAGATTACCCCACAGTGTGGAGATGGTAAGCCGAACATACACACACGTGGTGATTTTTTTCCATAGGATGGATAGAAGGTCAAATAAGGTTGTTTCATAGAAATAATAACATCTTAGTATTTAGTTGATAATATATTTTTTAATTAATATTTAAAAAAACTAATATTAAGTAGATGAAGAAATGATCTTGATAGAGTTCGTAAAGAAGATTATATCTTCTTCAGCGAGCTCCCTCAAGATATCCTCTTAATGGCACCAAAGATAGTCTTTTGAGAAGACCAACACCACTATAATGTGAATAGGTAAGTTAATAAGGGAAATAGATAAGGTAAGTAAGAACTTGAAGGCTCAATTAGTTATGAAGAAATGAGTAAGGAGGTTCCCTTTTATAGTTGAGGTTGAGGGCACCTTTGGAATTTCCAAAAATATTAATTTATAATAAATTAAAACCACATAAAAAACCCTTAAAAATTAACTAGTTTCTATGATTAGATGAGATAAGGTTGTAATATCATCAAAAAATAATTTTATATATGTTTTTAAGTCCATTTAAACCTTATCATTTTCATTTAACACTAAGTTATTCTATTTAATTTTAACTAAGGTAATAAATATTTCAATATTAAAAGGGTGAAATATTTACTTATTTGATGTCAAATAGACCATAAATGAATAATTTAAAAAATTTTAAACCATATAACAATTATTATATATTTTAAAAAATGTTTTATGGTTTTAAATAATTTAATAATACATTATTCTGATAAACAATCAATAATGTCAATTTTGATACTATACAATTAATTGATTATAAAAAATATAAAGATAACAAGTTAAATTTGAACCAAATGTTTTAATAAATTAATAATAGGTCAAGTTAATATATAAAATTTTCTGGATATATTAATTATCTGAAATTATATTTATTTTAATATTTTTAATAACATTTATTTATTATTTCCATTAATAAAATAATTACAACACAAGTTTTGTGTAATTATTTAACAAATGTATTTTTTGAATAAAAATTTAAAAAATATGATCAATATAAATCTTATATATTTTATAAGAATAAGAATAGTTGAATACATCTTCTAAAAAATACTACATTAAAAATGTTATATTTATTAAAACATGAATGTGAGAAATTTTCCATCACTTTAAATAAAATATTATACGAGTCATAATCTTTTCCATATGGTTCAAAAGGGTCAATAACTCAAATCTTGAATGAATATAGTCATGATATAATCAAATAATAATATTTGGTCTAGTTTTATCATCTTTTAATATTTATTATCATTTTTTTATTTCTTGTTATTAAATAATTTCTACGTCATTAATGTATAATATATTAAGGTAATTATTTATTTCCTAAAAATTACAAATAAATTTACTTAATAAATAAAAACATCTTAGATTTAAAATTAGTATTTATAGTAAAATTTAACTTATGTATAACCATATATTAAAAATGATATAGTTATTAGAATTTGAGTAAGACATGATTAACTTTTCTTTAAATAAAATAAATTGAATGTCCTAATCTCATCCAAGTGGATTCCAAATGATACCATTTAAACTCAAGGCTGATTTAGGTTGAAAAAACTTATACAATGATATTGCAACAAGTGTTAGGATAATTTTATATCTATCACACCCCGTCCCTGATATGCTAATTATTTTAAATCACATAATTGTATTTAGTGGCATTATTGAGGTTCGGGCTGAGTCAATTTTTGAAGTTTGAATTTTTGGAGCTTATTGACAAGGCACACAATTGGCGCATGGGTGTGAAACCCTCCCCAGAAACCAATGTGACCTTCCCAGTGTTCAAAATAAAATAAAATAAAATAAAATATAATAAAAATAAAAATAAAATAAAAAAATATAAGAAAATAAAGAAATCTTTTGATAATAATAATAATAATAATATAATGATGATGATGATTACTATAATGATGATTATTATTAAAAATAAAAATAAAAATAAAAATAATATTATTAAAGTATTATTATTTTTATGATAATTATTTTTTAGGGTTTCTAAACCCTACTCCCCTTCTCCCTTCCCTTTCACACAGAGTGACCCCCACCCCATCCCATCCTCCTGGTGCGTGATCCACCTCCATCAGCCAGTGATCTCCCTTCAGCGGCACCCCCTCCATTTGGCCGACGCTCCTTCCCACAGGTCTATGCTCCATCCATCCGGTGGCATGCCTTCCCTATTCATGTGACCCCCACTGACTGAGGGCCTTCGACATGCCTCTTTCTCTCCATCCAGTAGTTTCTTCTCCTCCCTTCTTTGTGTGAGGTTCTATCTGGTGAGTCTCATATCACATTTACTCCCTCTATTTGGTGGTTTTTTCTCTATTACTTGTGAATCATAGGGTTTTTACAAACCCTAAATTGTTTCAGGGGTTTTTTGATCGATTTTTAATGTTTAGGGTTTGTTAGCCCCATTAAAGGATACCCTTTTTGTGATTTATGAAAGCAGTGGGGTTATCTATGGTTTTGGGTAAGATTTATTCAATTTATTCATTATGAAATAATTTTAAATAGGGATTTTGTGATATTTATGTTATAGGTAATTGATTTTGGGTGAGTGGGTCTCTGTTTTAGTGTTTTGAGTTGCCTGAATTTTTTCTAGCATGGGTTGGACCTTGCTGCAATTGTTTTGTGATGTGGGTGTCGAGAACACCTAAATGTACATGAATTGGGTAAGGCATATGTATATATATATGATATCTTTTTACATATTCCATAATTGCATGGGGAATATGTACAATGCATCTAAGGGTATATATATATATATATGTATGTATAAATGCATGTGTGTGTAGGTGAGAAATGTCTATTCAGGTAGTCGTCATCATGGAGTGACTTGTTTGAGGTAGGTCCCCTATACCTATGAATTTAATTTCAATTACTTAATTTATTTAATCCTTTAAAGAGTATTTTTTATATTAAATAGTTTATTCATACAATGAAAAGTAATGACGATGTTTTGTGTTGGAATTTCCTTTATTTTATGATTCACCCTTAGTTTTTGAATGGTATAATATTCATTCAAATATGCTTCCAAGATTGTTTTAGAATTATTGGCACTTTAAATTCTTAATGTTTTTCTCAAAAATGGGTTTGGGTGTGTGGTTGGTATTCCCCATGATTTTTGGTGTTGTGCATATTAATTGTAAAAGTTAAATTGTGTGAGCATGGGTTTTTTGTGTGAATTTAACATTAGTTGGTACTTTTACTTTCTCAAATGGTTTACTTTGGTTTAGTCATGACTTCAAGATTTTTTCTAAGTGTGTGGTACCTTCGTGGTCTAACTGAGCTTTTAAATTATTTTTCAATTAAATGTTTTGGGTGATTTTGTTTTCAAAAAATGAATGTATATTTTGTAAAGTAACTAGGCCCATTAGGCACTTTGAAAATTGTTTAAGAAAGTGGAAAACCCCTCTTGAGGAATTCCCCTTAATTTGAGAAATGTGATGCAAGTGTTTCCATGTGATTTGTGATATGTGCCTAGTGTAAAGGCTTGTACTTTGTTTTGTGACATAAAAAGGGGGATGCACTTAATGAGGGAGATCAGTAGTTGGTTGTTGAATGGGGTTTTAGATAAAGAAAGTGGTGTGTTAATATATGTTTTCTTGATAAAATCCCACATCTGTTTGGAATAGTGAACATGGGTAACCTTGGGTACAAATGTGGGAAGACTAGGACTAATAATCTTGATGATTTAGAAGTGGTTCATCCTAGATTTTTTCTAGCAGGATTGACACTACAACACTAACTAAACATTTATGATGATTGGAGACCACTAGGTTATGGGGTGTCCTCTACTAGTGGCTCGTGCATAATAATGTTGATGGTTATAGTTTCTAAGCCATGTTTCATTGAGGTATGAGGATCCTAGGTCCCCAAATAACACTAGTTCCATAGGGATTTTCCATGGTGATTTTAATGCGATTTTTATTTCAGATGTTTCATACTTGATGTCTCATTTGGGAAACTGTATTTTAATCTAAATTGGTTTCCATTTATTTTGAAATGTTAATGCATATATGGAGCCTATTTTGAAAATGTATTGGAAGAGAAATTCTTTCCAAGAAAATGAAAACATGTTAAATGAATCAGAAAAGAATGAAATATATATATTTTATTATGTATTATTTTTTAACTATCATGTTTTGGGTTTATTTTAAATATAGGGGCATAGGGCGTTGTTATTCCTTGGCATTCATATTGAGCATCTCATTTCTCACACATACTTTATCATTTCAGTTCTAGTTTCCTCTAGTTGGATCGCTCTTTAAGAGATCATGGTTCTATGATCAATGGTGACCCATGAGGTCCCTTGGAGGTATATTCACCTGTGTAAATTTACTATTTTTTCTTCTTATATTTTTTATCTATTTTTTTCAATTTATATTTTTTAATTATCTTTTGTTTATGGCCTAATTCATTCCCAACTATTTTATTTTGATGACCTACACTAGTTTCCAGCCCATGGGGATTGGGAACACCCTTGGGGACTTTTTACATGATGAATCAG
Organism: Viscum album; assembly: GCA_963277665.1. Taxonomy (NCBI): domain Eukaryota; kingdom Viridiplantae; phylum Streptophyta; class Magnoliopsida; order Santalales; family Viscaceae; genus Viscum; species Viscum album. Next base: position 1,530,888,430 of record OY728161.1, on the reverse strand, counting down.
GTAACCAGTTCAGGGTTGATCTCAGTTGGGTTGTGATAATAATTTTTGGTTTACCCTTAATTACTAGATTTACACATTTACCATATTAATAAAAAATTAAAAAAGTTACTCTTCATAATACCCAAAAATAAAAGAAAGATATTTAGATAATCTGGACTTAATAATTCAAAATATGGAATCCATTTTTCAAAATTCAAAACACATAAGTTATAACAATTAATTTAAAATTATTCTCATTTTCAAAATGAGAAAAAATGTTTTTACGAGTTAAAACATTACAAAAGATTGAAATATTTTTACATATTAATTCAATGTAAAATTAATGATAATAGCCTAAATTATATTAAAAGATAAAAATATAATCTATTTATTATTTAAAACCATTGAATAATATAATTTAACCATATAAATTATTTATATGAAAAAATTTATTTTTAATTAAAATTTAGTATATTTTTACTATTCCTCAAAACTTGAAAGTTATCAAAAAAATATAAAAAATTCATGAAAAGTAAATTTTTATATTCCAATTACAAATAAGAAGTTTATATTATCCAATAAAAATTATTAAATTTTCAAAATATTAATTTAAAAATGGGTTTCCATTAAAAGGAGGTAAAAATACCGTTTTGATGAATATGGGTTTTTATACATAAACTATGTTTTATTCATACCCCATGACTAAAATATCTATCGGGTGAATATCAAAAATATTTTATTAAATATATAACATATATATTTAATTAATTTCATTTAATAATTTTAATTCACTTAATTTATTAATATAAAGTACAAATATTTCCTTTAATTTTAATTGGTTTTTATTTTACATAAATAATTGTCAGCCAAAGAATTCAATCTACATTTTTATAAGTTAGTTATATTTATTCTCTTTAACTTAATAGCTAGGTTATAAAGTTAATTTTATACCAAGGGAATCTCATGGTTCATTTAAACTCATTATTGAATGCAATTCATGCTATTGAAGAATTAAAATAATTTAAAGAAAATATTTCATAAAAACATCTAGGTGTTACAAGAAGTATCATTTACCCTTGTTCCAATGTGGAATTTCATTAAAGGTATTTTTAAAAATCAACCCTGTAGTTTTCAATCTCGAGTTAAAATTTTAGAGACATTATTTATTAAAGGGGTGGAGAATCTTACATCCTATGTTTAAAAAAAAAATACTCTCTTCGATTGTGTACATGATACGCCACATCGAGCTTAAACGAACTACTAAATATTATTATGTTACTGTCATGACCGAGTTGTTATAATGGAAGGTTTGAAAAATATTAACTTAATTATAGAAATATGGTTCATATATGTATATATAACTATTTTACTAATTAATTATAAATTAATTTAAAGTCCTTTTTAAAATAAAAGGAAATGTTTTTTCTGAAAAACTATTTAAATGTGCACAACTAAGTTTTATACCAAAAAATAAAAAAATAAACCATTCTGGATTATATTAATTAAATTTATATATAAAACTTTCAATATAATTTTTAACATTTATTCAATTTATTTTCTATACATGATATAAGAATAAATCCAATTTTACACAAAACAAATGAGTTTTTTTAAAAAGTCAATTTTTCTGCCATTTTGTGGCGCAATTGTTTTAATTTTTTTAAAAAAATTTATAAATTATATTTGATACAATATAGTTATAATTTGAAATCATAATATCAAAATTTAATTGGGATATTTTTTTGGTATTTTTCTTATAAATTTTATGTTTTGATGAATAGTGAAAAGATACTACATTTTAATTGATAACAATTTTTATATAAATAATTTATAGTGTTAAATTATATTTTTAATCGGTTTTATAGTATAATTAGATCAATTTTAAACCCTTTAATCCAGTTTAGGTCATTAGAATCAATTTACATTGAATTTGGGTATTAAAACATTTCAATATTTTGAATGTTTTTACTTTAATAACCCATTTTCTCACCCCATCAACGAGATTAGTTTTAAATTAATTTTAGAAAATTATGTGTTTTTAATTTTGGAAAATGGATTAAATATTTTTAATTATAATTTAAAAATTATTCAAATAGGTCCCTTTTTTTGGGACATTATGAAAATTAATTTTAATATTTTTTTGTTAACTCAGTTAATGGTAAAACGGGTAAATAAATGTAAAAATAGTATTATATTTGTTATAGAATTACCATTAAACTTATCTTAATTTTATTTAATGAGTTATTTTCTAATTAAATCATCTATGGGCTTATTTTATGACCCCTTGGATCCACTTTGGTAACTCTAATCCATTTGTAGTATTTTATTCAATGAATAGTCAATTCTGTCATACTTTTGTTTTTAACAAGTGAAATGTTTTTAATGTGGGGTTATATAAGAGATATGTTAAAATATAAATAGTATTTTTAAATATAATGTGTTTATATTTATTTTTTAAATTTATTTTATATTTTTAGGGAATAAATAATTAAATTAAAATCTTGCATAATGATGAAATAATAATTGTTTAATTAATGGAAATATAAAATAAATGATATTAAAAACATTTAAAAAATATAATTTCATATTATTAATGTCATACATAAATGTTTTAGGATACGTTGAAATGTTAGTGGTATTAGAATTCTTGGTTCTAATTTATCTTCTGTGTTTGGTTTTTTTAAATGAGAAAATAATTAATAGTGTCAAAATTGATATTAATGGTATTTTAAAATAAATAATATTTTATTAAATGATATAAATTTTTTAAAAATATAAATTTCAGAAATATTATTTGGGTAAGACTTTAAATATCATCAATGTCCCATTTATGGGTTTTATGACATTTTATAGTAATTATATTAACCCTCAATGTGTAAATTACATAATATCATAATAAGAATTAAAGAGGTTGAAGAAGGGTTAATACAAAAAATATAAGGCTTAAAAAATATCAAAACATTTTATAAATTTTATTTGATTAATTTATTTCTTCCCATACTCATCTTATATTCTAAATAAATCACTTTTGACCCATTTGGAATAGAAAATTATTTTATATTAATTTAATATTTTGAAGAATTATAAGAGTGCCCCTCTCTACTCTTATAAAAGAGCACATATTCTTCTCTTTTATTCAAACTTTTAAAACTATTTGGTTTATCCAATATCTAACCAAATATATTCCTATAATCTCTCCCCACATTCTATATTTTTTAATTTTGGCATAACACCCTCATTAGATGTGTTACTTTGTTAATCAAAAGAAATCATCCTTAGAAGATGTATCATTTTTAATTAAGTGTTTCTATTTTACTTATTCGTACACTTAATTAAAATCTTCTTAAACCATGATGAAATAATAAATACAGTATCCTAATTTTACTAAGATTTGATTATTTTAATTTACTCACCTAAATTCATCTCCACTTTCATCAAATGAGAAAATAAATATTCATTCGCGTGTACGACGGACTACCACCTTGCAAACCAATATAAATCATTTTCCACCACCATCTATAAATATTGGTTAATGATTAGATTAATTTTTAAATATTATATCCATGAAATATTTATCATTTTTAAATAATAATATATCATTTAAGTTCTTAACTTTCCATTCACATAAAAATGATAACGTTGTTCGTGCGTACGTGTTAACTATCTTCTCCACGAAGCGATGTGATTAATTTTTCATCACCAAATCACTTGGATGATATATATATATATATATAAGTATATTTAAAATATTAATATGATATTAATGATATTATTATCATTTTTTAAAGAAAAATTTACACTTTAGTTCTTTCTATATTGATCATTGAAAAATGAAATTGTTACTCATGCATATATACAACATACCATCTCCATTATTATAACATAGTTCATTTTTCATAACCATAATTAATGGTTTGATTTAAAAGTACAATTGATGTATAAAAATGATAATAATGTCATGAATATTATTTTTTATATTATGGAATTAGAAATTGTTTGTCTATTGACATCATGCCAAATTCATTTTGGACTCAAGTATCAAATATCGACAAAACGTCCAATATGAACTCAAATAATTATGTAATTGTTAAAACATGATAATATGTGATTTTAAAGGAATAATAAAATTTTAAAAAGTTCTCAAGAATGTAAAAAATTAACCTAAGTTTATTATTTAGGTAGATAAATATTGTACGTGATGAATCAGACTCAAGGTAAGGGAATTTATTTTAAAAACTCCTTTCAAAGTTACTCTTTTAACAATTTTTAAAAAATCCAAACGTAATATTTTTTATCATATATGGTAAAAAATAAATTTTCCAATTTCATATTACTTTAATGTTTTGATTCTTCCATTATAAATTTTAAATTTTATTTTCAAATAATCTGTTTTCATGTTTGAGTGTGTGACTTTTTTTTAAAATGAAAATTGATTTCACAGTGGAAATGTTATTTTTCTGTTATGAAAGATTCATGTGTTATGATTATGTTTTAGATATTTGGATTTTTGTATGATTATAGGTGGTTATATGATAAAATTATAGAAGGGTATCATATTATAGATCTCAAATGAATTGGGTAATGAAATGAAGTTAACCAATATTGTTTCTTCTAAGAGAATAAGGGAATATACTACTGCGGGTTTTCCAAATGTAACCATGATGGTTACTACATATGTAGCCGTGAGAGATACTATAAGAGATATATTATATTGATAAAAAAATTATATTTATGATTTATTTTTTCTATTTATCTTTATAAGATACTTATGATTTCATGAGGTAATATAAATAGATTATGTTTTATGGGTGAAAAGTATAACCTTTTGAAAATGTTTTCATGGGTTTAATGTATTCATGGAATAATAATTTTTTCTTTATTTTTATGTCCTTTAATGATTTTTTTTCTCATTCCAAGTTCTAAAATGTTTTTCACAGGTTATAAGGATGGTTAAGAGAAAGGGGTAACTCAAGTTGAAATTTATGAGGATTATTTGAGAAAAATAATCAAGTTTTATTTTTAAAGTTTTATATTTTAAAAACAATTGATACCATTTTAGTAGTATCCACTTTTTAAGAAAATGGGATATTATGTATTAATTCTGGAATAATTCCCTAAAACTATAAACCTAAAATGATCTTCAATGTAAAAGAAATTAAACTCATTACTAAAACTCAAGATTTTTTAATGCTTAAGGTTGGGGCCTTAGAGGATTCTTGTACACAAAGGTATTAAATTCTGTCATAACTATGTATATATGGATAAATACCTTTAAAATAAAGATTATTTAACCCATATATATCATATTAATATTGGCGATACAAAAATATTCAGGTAAAGAATAACATGATAGTAAAATTTTATATTGAAGTTTTACTTTTTACAATACAATAAGTATTCTTGAAAGTCTCAGTAAATACTGAAACATAAATATATAAAATGATTTTACTAGATAGATAATTAATCTCAAAAATTTAATATATATAATACCACAAATTAATGAAATACATAAGAATTTTTATATTGATAATGTGAAATGGTTTTACAAGACTGAATGATGATTTTTTTTAGAATTTAAATAACTCATGAAATGAGTTTAGATAAAGGATATCAGTATTCTATTATAAATAAATCATCAATCAGGGAGTACTATAATGGATATAGAGACATAATTAAACGATATTTTTTAAAGTTATTCTTACAAAATAAATAAAATATATATTTATAGACAGATTGGTAGATAGATAGGTAGTGGGGGGGATAAAGAGAGGGGATGAAACTCGTATCTTATTTCAATTCTTAGATTTATAATCAACCGTTAATTCCTTATAAAATACTATATATTTTAGAAATAGATAATAAATATTGGATTTGAGTAGTAAACAGGAGGTTGGAAAGTTGAGAAATGATAGTGATGGTGGGAATCTATAGGCATGGTGAGTGTTTTTTTTGAAAAAAAATGTTAAAATTATTATTTATTCAATTATATCAGGTACTCCAATTTATCTTTTATTTATCTATTATAGTAATTAGTGTTATAGTATAATGTTTATTACTATAATTAATATAGTATAACTAACTAAACTTAATCACGATTATACTTATATGATAAGTGAAGTTATATATACCATACTATACAATATTTCTCTAGTTTTCATCACATTTCACTTAATTTAAATATTACAATTATAAATTTATATTTAATTTTATAAATTTAAATATATAATTATGAAAAATTTATCTCTTAATTATGATTTTTGTTTCATAAAAAATGACTCATTTAGCTAAATGGTTTTTATTATTGAATAAACTTACACATAAATGCAAGGCCTGGTCCTAGGAACATAAACTCTTGTTCCAAAATATTATTCCCTAAGTATAATGTGATTAATGGTGGAACTTTAATGTGGAGGTTATTCAAAAATTTGTTCCCTATTGGATAGAATCTCTCTAAAAAATTTATTCAACTCTATATATATATGATGAAGTTTAAATTGGGTTAAATACAAGGAAAATCATACTTATTCTACCTCCTTCAAAATATTAGACATGCTCAAATTATATGTGAAGTTTGTAACACTGAAGGTGATATTTACTCCCTTATAAAAAAGTTTAACAATATTATTACTCTCATTTATATAAATATAATATAAAAATAATATTAAAATGAATACATTACTAATGTTTTAATATCTATAATAATCATGTAACAATTATATACCTTTATTACTTTAAATAATCCTTTCCAAGAAAGTTATTTAAAATCATAATTTTTTGGTTTTAGAACACTTCTATAAAATAAATATTTTTTTGGATTATACTATTTTTCAAATGCACTATGTTTATTATAACCTATAACACCCCCAATTTTAGGCAATTGACCCTTTGTTGATATATTGTAATTACATATAATGTTTGGGTAATGTTTTAGGAGGTTTATAGGTGTTTTGGAATACACTTAAGGGATTTATAGAGTGTCATTGTTTGATAATGGTTAGTATAAACCATGAAACACCTATAGAAAACCGTGAAAATGAAATAGTGGGCATTGGGTGGGTGAACAATTAGGTGCAAGGTTTAACCAAACTGTGAGGATTTTCTAGGAGAGACCATGCAAGACTGGATAGAGGGAAATAACATAGTTAGGGAATGGTTTTTCTAAAAATTTGATACAACCATGTGAGGTCTATTTGAAGGTAGTATCTCTTGCATGGTTAGTACTTTGTTTGACTAATCGTGCAACCTAACCATGCACCATTAAAAATTGGATCAAAAAAATTGTGTATCTCACCCGATTTTCCTCCCAAACCACTAGTTTTTCACCTAATTAAGCCATAACACAAATTCTATTTCCTCCCAAGGTTTTGGTTACCATTCCTTTCTACCTTCGAGTTATTCCTAGCTGAATATATGTGCATTAGAGGCACATATTCATCAGTAAGTTCTAGTTTTTCCAAGTTTTTATTAGTTTTCTTCTTCCTCCCTCTGTTGAATTCATGGATATAAATTTTTGGTGATATATACATGTTTTGTGATTCCAATAATGATGATATATGATTTTTTTTTCATATAGAACAATATATAATGTTTTTAGGAGTTTTAGTTTGGTTTTTGTTGTATTGTGCCGCTCTCTATTTTCACCTTTGTTTGAGAGATAGGCAGCTTCTCTATTGACTCTTATTGATTGAAACATAAAGGATTAGTTTTAAATTGATTGAATTGATTGGATTTATTGTACAATTAATATTAATTTCTTGATGGAAAATCTCTTTAGTGATGGTTTTGTGAAATTGTGGAAATTAGATGGTTTGTGGAAAGTGATTTTGGATTATGATTTTAAAATGATGATTTTAAAATTTTTCTTTTGTTTTAATTCATGGAAAAATGTTTATAGAAAATTTTTAAATGAAAAGGAATGTTTTATTGAATATTATTAGTATGATTGGTTTGGAAAGATATTTGGCATACCCGGTTGGCTTGTGTTTATTGTCATTAGACGTGACCCTATGGAAGGGGTGTGTTCCATTGGGGCACTCCGTAATGGACACCATATGAAGACTTAGTATATCTATGATAGATTTCTCATGAGTATGGAAATATCACTTGAGAATTCATGTGTGGATGTGTTTTTGTGTGGAATGGGTATACCAAATTTAATTATAGAAATGTTTTTAAATACGTTTTTGGTTGCTTTCCATGGATAAATATTTTGGTTGGAAAACTATTTTGGTTTTGATATAAACTGATTTAATTTATTTTAAACTACCTTATATAAATGTTCTAACATGTTCCATCCTAGTTTCATGAGTTGATAAGTAATTTTGGAAATCCTATTGAGTTTTATAATCACCCCCTGATTGGGAACTTTGGTGTGTTTTCAGATGTTATCTATCGAGACACAGGTAAATGTAATGTATCCCAGTTCTTTAGTGATGCAGCACGATACATTGGGCATAGATTATTGAGTAAGATATTAGAGCATGTGGGAGTTTCTATTTGGATGTAATTGTTTCCATTGGGTTTTTTTGGACTTTGGAAGCATTTAATTTTTTTTTGGTTTTGGTTTCTAATTGTACTCTAATTTTGTAGTTGGTTTTTTAGTTGTGTCTTGTACTCATGCATCATACATATGTTTTCTTTCTATGGTATTATGGTTTGTTTATTTTTATTTTCAAATGGAAAATCATCCCCCAACTATTTATGAATCCCTTGGAATTAATTTACAGAATTTGGTGTCTTGGGAATCCACCTAAGGATAATAACACCCACCGATCACATATAAATCCAATGAGGAGGGGTGAGATATTACAAATGATATCAGTTTTTTTGTCATGGTGTTGTAAATAATTTTATTTAGTACAATATTTGGGTTGGTAGAACGGAGTAGGATCTTCAGAACTTGAAATATAGGGCATTAAAATGTATAGTTAATATATTTATAGTGAACTTCAAGTTACCGGGGATTTTGGGTACATGAGTGTTGTAAAACACTTCTAGGAATTGTAACATCATCATCATGGGTTTAGTTGATGAGAATATCATGACATACATTTATAATAATGACTTCCCACTAGTATTTCATAATTAATTTTCAGTAATGATTTATGATTTGGTGAAAAATTATAGATTTTTTGAAAATAGTGGAAAATTATTTGATTTTCAAAAAGAATTATGGAATATTTAAAAATGGCTTGAAATTTTTTTATTGAATTTTAAAAATACTTGTTATGATACGTGTGAAGTGGTAAATTTAAAATTGATATGACTTCAGTTTCTCAAGAGTGAGACTAAATATCATTTTCTTTTGGTTATAGAAAATAAATCTATATAGGAATCATAGAAACTAACTAGAAGAGACTGTGGAGAATGTGGTAGTAACTAATCCCTAGGTTAACCAACAGTTGGATCATAGTATCATCCATGATTTTTAGGTTATGTATAGAGGGAATAGAAGGGATTAACCAAGAAAAGTGGATCATTCTATTTAGTTCCAAAAGTATAATCCACCCACATTTCTAGGTGAATATAAATGAGAAAAATAATAATTTTATCTAAATAGTATGAAATGAATCTACGATTTCCTTGGCACACTGGATGAGTTGAAAGTGTTGTTTTTAACATATATGTTGAAGGATATTTCACACCAATGGTTGGATTTAGAATTTTAAACTAAATTGGACCAAGGAATTATAAGTGTGGTTTTTGAATAATTGTTTAACAAAAAATTATATCCTTATACATTCCTTATTTTAAGAACAATAGACTTCTTTGAAGAAATGGAACCTCACAGTGACAAAGTATATAGCTAAATGTATGAATTTAGTCTGCATTTCACTATAATTTGCTACAAGTGAAGCTTTGAAGGAAAGAAGATTTGAGTTGGGGTTAAAACCATATATTCAATCAATGATTACCATGACTTGTGTAACAGATTATATAGATATGGTTAAAAGCGAGATGGTGGAAGAAAGAGACATATTGGGTAATGTAGGGGGGAGGAAGTATGTTGATACCTATGATAACTAGTGGGAACTCTAATTATGGGAATATGAGGAATAGGGACATCAATTTACAAGGTGGTGGTATGAGTTATAATGATATGGTTGGATCAGGGAATCTTCATTATAAAAAAAGAGTAAGCCCAAATTCTTTCAGTGTGGTTATTTTGAGCATATGAAGAGAGATTTCACAATACCACCTAGATAATTCCACAATTGAAACTAAATGTTATACCTTCAGCACTATTGTCATAGTTCTCAAAGTCCAGGTTCTAGGGACACAACTCATGCTTCTCAAGAATTGTAATTATCGATGGGATGAGTGTAGCAGAATAGCTCTCATATGTATAATTGAGTAAGCCATGTTGATTATAGGAATACCCTGACTCCCCAACAAGTGAACTCTCAAAAAAGGAACAAAGAGAAAATAAAACCAAGTAAGAAATCATATTAAGATGAGAAAATGATCATGGATGATAAATCACGACCTTCTATGGTGATAGGTAATATTATTTAAAATTTTACCCTTATGAAATATTTTTTTTGATACAAGTGAATCCCATTAATTTATTGCTTCCCATGCTGTTGATCTTCTAGGTTTACATGTTGAGATTATGCCTTCTATTTTAAAACTTCGAACTCCTCTTGTATAAAGATAATTTCAAGCCATTATGTGCAAAGAATGTTCTATAACTATTTATGAGGATGAATTGATTTGAGATTTCTCTATGATATAGACGAATTTATATGACTTATGTAACACCCCAAGCTTCTACGGTACGCTTCTCTTTGAATAATGTGATAGCGTGTGTTGTACGCAACACCGAGTTCTAACACACCATAACTAATCAAACTAGCCGTTATGAATAGTAATACATACTTTTTAAAATTATATATATTTTATATTTGAAAATGGACTTCATTTTTGGTTTCAGAATATCGAATTTAGCCTAAGGTGAAATTTTGGTACATTTCGCATAACTTTCATATTTTGATGAATAGTGAAAATTACTAGATTTTAATTAAAAACAACTTTTTTAATCAAAATAATTAATAGTGATAAATTATGAATTTGAGTGTTTTTAAAGTATATTTAGAACATATTTTTACCATTTAATATAATTTTGGTCACTGGACATAATTTTACAATTAAATCGAACATAAACAATTGTCAATCTTTTGATAGTTATTACCTCTTAAAAACACACTTTTTGTTTCGACAGCGGGAATTAATTTTAAATTAATTTCTGCCACTTCTGTGTTTTGAATTTAGAAAAATGGATTCCATATTTGGAATCAGGATGTCCAAATTGTGTAAATAGGTAACTTTTATTTTTAGACATTTTGAATAATTACTGTGGTAAATATTTTATTTACCATGGTTAAGGGTAAATCCGGTAAATAAGGGTTAAAAAATAATATTATAATAATACTAAATTACCCTAAAACGTGTCTTAACCCTATTGGTTGATACATGGTCGACCATGGGCATCTTTGGGTCTATTTTGGGACCCCATGGATCCACTTGTAAGTGATAATGACACATTATATTAATAAAGCAAAAATAAAAATAAAAATGGCATAAGCTTACATCTTTTAGAAGAACACTTTTTACATAAGGTTATACATGTTGGATTTTAGATTATAAATATTCATTAGAAAGCTAAAAAGATTTCCTACATAATGATATTTTATTTATAATTTTTAGACATTAAATAATTTATTTTATTTAAGACACAATGATGATGCAGTAATTACTATAATAGTGAAAAATTAAAATAATTGATATTATAAATACCAAAATAAATATAATATGAAACTTTTAATGAATTAAACTAATTTTATAGGATAATATGATATATTAGGATTGATATAATTGACTTTATTCGAAGTAATCAATCTGTTATGAGTTTCACAAAAATCAACTATTGAATAGTGTCAAAATTGACATAAAAGAGTTCTTAAAACAAATATTATATTATTAATTGATATTAAATTCCTAAAAATCTAAGGTTCGGCCAAGAGACTTATATTATGATAGATTAATCATTAATGGACCACTTGGGGGTCTCTTGGATGTATATAGTAAGTTTATTAACCATATTATATAAAAATACAAAGAGACATTGTAAAAGTGAAACTAATTAACTTAGAGTTAATACTTAAAGATAAGGTTAATATAAGTACCCAAACCTGTCTAAATTCTATTGGATGAGTTTTTTTAGACCTATCCCCACCTCATACTTTGAATAGTCAACTTTGGAGCCTTTGGAAACCGAATATGAATTTATTATAAATTAATATTTCTAGCTTTTCCAAAGGTGCCCCTCACCCCTCTTATAAAAGGGCACTCCTCCTTCTCTTTTCCTAACACCTCTCAAGCCACTTGGCTCGTCCAAACTCTGCCCAACTAAGCTCCCAACATTCCTCTCCTCCTCCTTGAAGCTTTCCCTTAGGCAGAAAGCATTTCAATAAGTCCTTTGGTTCCAACCAAAGTGAGTTACCTAGATTAAAGGTAACGATTTCTCTTAAATTATTTTCATTTATTTTGCTTCTCCAACCCCCAAACTCTTTTTATTTGCTTTCTTTTGTAACAAAACCAGTATCCACAATATACAAGGATGTTGTTATAAGAAGGATTCAAACTACACATACACATAACTCCATCTAATGGATGATGAACATAATGTTTCTGTGGATGGCAAACTAACGCCTCACGAAACGATGATTGTTCAAATACATCTTACCACCTCTCATGGTGGAAATTATGATGGAACTGTAATTAAATATGATATTAATGATATATATTTTATATATAAGCTTCTGTAATTCCATTTTATTTCATACCATTATTCGTTTCATGTTGTATATACATACGATAATTTCATTTGAGGAAGTGCGGACTACCGCCCCCTTAAAATGATATGACTCGTTCATACCACACATGGAACGTATAAAGGATGGTGTTAATGAACTTAAGTAACATATATAAAATATTATATTATACTGGAATAGTAATATACCTATGTATCATTTGGATTTGATTCTTTTAAAATGAAAATTAAATGGAAGTAGCGTTCGTGCGTACGTACGGACTACCGTCTCCACGAACGCGATAAGATTCATTCTCCATCATATCCATTCAAGTATTATTCTCATTTTAGGGTTAAAAATAATGTTAATATCATTATGATTATGAATAAGATATAATATATCCATTACAAACATATCTTACGTAACCAAACATTTAAGAAGAACGAATCGATTATCACCCGAAACGACGATAATACTAAGATATTATTAATAAAGCAATGTTAAAAGATAATATATGATATCATATTAATGTATATGATTCTTGTACAATTTAATAAAAATTATTTCACCATTATACAGGAGGTTAACCTACCCCAACCAAGGAAATGTTCAAGGTAATGGTTATTTCACAATCTCTTCATTATTCGAGTTTGTTTATATGTAATAATCTACTGGGATCTCTTTATCATCCACATCCATGTTTCTTAAAAATGTATTTCAAAACATTTTTACTATTTACAAGAATATGGGTTAAAGTCATTTATACCCTTGTTTGACTTTTTATAAGAGGTTTATAAAGGAATCTTTCCGTCGTTTTCAAAACAAGGTCCTTTTTAACCTTTTCGACAGAATTGAGGTAAGAATGTTTTTTTTAACTTATACGGCGGGTGCGGTTATTTTCCGCCGTTATAAAATCGTCGAAGCTTTCCTTACAAGCTTATAAGAATATTTTCAAAGAAAATGTTTTATTTTATATGGATCTTAAATGATTTCAAAATAAAAGGAGATACTTCTTTAAAAAGAATTTTGATTTCATCTATGTCAACATCCTTTGATGGATTTTAAGATTATTTGAAGTTGATTTATTATGATACAAAACTTCTATATTGTATTGAAGGTTTTGTGATATGTTTGACTGTGGATGTGCTATTTTTATACCATTCATAGTTTATGGTGAAATTATTGACATTTCGTATGCTAGTTTTAATACGAATGTTTATGTTATGTTTAATCCTTTTCATATGGGAATGCATTGGACTTAATAAGTGACGGGTGGAGCCCGCTATAGCTCCTCGATGCATCGGTAGGTCTCATGAGACAAACTAGTGTCTTGGCACAAGGCCTTGACAAAATCATTTTTGTAGTCTTGGCACGAGGCCTTGGCTATGTGGTTATGATAGTCTGGCATTATGCATTCCAACATTATGAAAGTGGTTATTGATATTGCATGTGATTATTCGATTAGTAGAATATCCATGTGAACAAGTAAATGGCATTATTTCATTTTACTTTTGCCATACTATGTTGAAGTTAAATTTTAAAAGGCTTTTGTTTTAGTAATGCATTGCCTTAAATGTTTATGCTTATTTTGAATATTCCGCTATATTGTTATCCTTACTGGGCATTTGAGCTCACCCCTTTTCTATGTTTTATTTTTCCCAGGTAGTGAAGAGGTAAATTATGAATGACTTGCAGGGATATTATGAGGGGTTAATAGTGTGGATATGAAGACATTGTTGTTGTAGTAGTTTTTCACTTTGGAATGTAATGTAAAACTTTATGATTATATCTAGTGTTTCCACGACTACTAAACCAATCGGTCTTTCGGGATTTGATCTTTCTTGTGATCATGCCAATGTTACGAAGTAATGCACCGACTCTGGGTAGCTAGGGTTGGGGTGTTACAGTTGGTATCAGAGGAAGTTTAGTACAAACCTTGGAAGCTAGATTTAGATAAACTCTGATTAGAGCACGTAGACCTAAGATGAACTTTGAGGATTAGTATAGAAGAACATCCTAGAATTTTGGTATTGTAGAGATTTTGTGAGTTTTCCGAGCAATACATCCCTGTCTGGATACGAGCAGGTAGAGGCGGCTCTGGCACAGATGTACCTAGGGGTAAAACTCGAAAACACCGCTTTGAGCTAGACTCGAACGGGAACTGGTGCACGACAACGGGCCTTGCTGCACTCTTGGTTACGACACTCCCGGGGGATATGCTTAGGATAACTTTCATTCTCTTTACAAATCATTATGAAGGGTTTATGAGTATATACTTCCTCAAAGAAAACATTTTTATGATTATGGATTATATCCATAAATAGTTCAATTTATGTTAAGTGTTTTATAAGTATGGGATTATGTATTTTTATTCATAAACTGATATAGTTTATGCCATTGTTTAGAAATGGCGCCTAGTGGAAGAAATGGAAACCATATCAATACATGCACTCCATGTAGGGATTTCCCTCCTGCTCAAGATAATTATAGTGGGGCTGGTGATGCAACTGGTGCCGATCAGCTAATCACCATACTGGGACAACTTACTCAGGTTATGAATAATAACCTTACCCGTATGGAGCACCCTGATCCGCAGCATGGAGGATCAATGTTAGACCGATTCATGAGGCAACAACCACCAACGTTCAATGGGAGTACAAATCCCTTAGTAGCTTAGCAATGGATAAATTCCCTAGAGAAAATATTTCTGGCTTTGGGGAGCAGTGAAAGGGAGAAAGTAATCATGGCAGTTTACCACCTCACTGGAGATGCTGATCAATGGTGGTCATTGATTCAAAACATGAAGGAAGATGATGAAGTATCAAATATGAAATGGAGGGAGTTCAAAGATCTGTTTTTAGAAAAATACTTCCCTCGCGACCATCGAGCAGATATGGAAAGGCAATTTCTAAGTCTGAGACAAAAGGAGGATGCGAATGTCACAAAGTATGAGGCTAAATTTACAAGGTTAGCAAGGTATGCTGGTGATTATATACGCAACCCAAGAAGTAAGATTGATCGTTTCTTTGATGGGTTAAAACCATTTCTCCGTCGAGCATTAGTCTCACAATCCTTTTCTTCGTACGAAGACATTGTCTCATGTGCTATCAAGACCGAAAAGGAATTCTCTAAGTCTTATGACTTTAAAGAAAAGCAAGAGAAGACGAGACCTGCTGATCAATCTGGGAATGGAAATAAGGGGGAGAAGGGAAAGGTTGAATATCCATCTTGTGGTAAATGCGGGAAGAAACATCCTGGTACTTGCTTGAAGGGAATGGGAGTCTGTTACAAGTGTGGTGAAAAAGGCCACCAAGCTCATGATTGCAAGGGGAAGAAGGAAGCTACCAACGTTCAGTGCTACAATTGCAGGGAGATGGGGCATTATGCAAATGCATGTCCTAAGCGTCAGGAGAACTTACCTCAGAAAAGGCCAAGGGATCAAGGCCAGGCTTATGCTATCACTACTGCTGAGGTAGAAGCTCCGAAAGACGTGGTGGCAGGTAATTTAATGGTTTCCTCAAGTTTAGCAAATGCATTATTTGATTCTGGATCATCGCATTGTTTCATATCTTCCCAGTTTGCTAAGAAAATTAGATATTTCCAATTTGATTTAATAAGGGAGTTGTCAGTCAAAACTCCTAAGGGAAGTATCATTGCAACAAAGTTTTGCGAATCAGTCCCCATTAGAGCACATAAATTTTCTTTATCTGCTGATCTCATCGTCATACCTATGATTGAGTTTGATATAATCCTCGGTATGGACTGGATTTCGGACTATGATGCGAAGATTTACTGTAAGAAGAAAGAGGTTACAATTCTTGATGATAATGATAAGGAACACCTTATTTTTAGAGCAGAATCGTCACCACCTAATTCTTATTTAGATCCACCCCCAGTAGCTCAACTTAATTCAATTATTGGGGAGGAAGAGAATGAAATAACTGTCGGTGAGGAAAGGAATGTTCAAATAGAGGATGTACCTGTTGTGAAAGAATTTGTAGATGTATTTCCGGAAGATTTACCTGGACATCCTCCAGAACGAGAAGTTGAGTTTTCCATTGATTTGATTCCTGGATCAAGGCCTATATCGAAGACCCCTTATAGAATGGCCACTGTAGAGTTAGTCGAACTAAAGAAACAACTAGAGGAATTGAGTAATAAGGGATTTATTCGCCCTAGTGTTTCTCCATGGGGAGCCCATGTTCTTTTTGTTAAAAAGAAAGATGGATCTATGAGGTTATGTATCGACTACAGGGAGATCAATGCTATAACGATAAAGAACAAGTATCCCCTACCTCGTATTGATGATTTATTTGACCAACTGCATGGAGCTCAATACTTTTCAAAGATTGACCTTCGATCTGGATTCCATCAGTTGTGTGTGAAGAAGGAAGACATTCCGAAGACAGCATTTCGAACCAGGTACGGGCATTACGAGTTTACTGTAATGCCGTTTGGATTGACTAATGCACCCTCTGTATTCATGGATATGATGAATAGAGTTTTCAAGGAGTATCTCGATGAATTTGTGGTGGTATTTATTGATGATATTCTGGTATACTCCAAAACCTACGAAGATCATGAAAATCACTTGCGCATTATCTTGAAGACTCTGAGGAGGCATGAATTATATGGGAAGTTTAGCAAGTGTGAATTCTGGCTTCAGGAGATTTCTTTTCTTGGCCATATTGTCTCTAAAGATGGAATCTCTGTTGATCCTTCTAAGACCAAGGCAATCCAAGAATGTCCAACACCTACGAGTATAACTGAGGTAAGTAGTTTTATTGGTTTGGCAGGTTATTACCGACGTTTCGTCCAGAATTTTGCCCGATTGGCTAACCCATTAACGAAGCTCACACGTAAAGGGGTTAAATTTGTTTGGACAAAAGAGTGTGAAGAATGTTTCGAAGAACTGAAGAGAAGATTAGTCAATGCTCCTATATTGACTCTACCATCGGGGAATGATGGGTTCGTTATTTATAGTGATGCATCAAAGAAAGGACTCGGCTGTGTCCTTATGAAGAATGATAGAGTTATTGCCTATGCATCACGACAGTTGAAAATTCATGAACAAAACTATCCTACTCATGATCTTGAGTTAGCAGCTGTGATCTTTGCTTTGAAGATATGGAGACACAACCTCTATGGTGAAAAATGTGAGATTTATACTGATCACAAGAGTTTGAAGTATATTTTCTCACAAAAAGAACTCAACATGAGGCAAAGGAGATGGCTTGAATTACTCAAGGATTATGATTGCACGATACACTACCACCCGGGGAAAGCAAACAAGGTGGCAGATGCATTGAGCAGAAAAGACCATGGAGTTTTGAACATGATGAGAATTGAGAGGGATCCAATTTTCATGGATCTAGTGAAGATGGACATGGGAATAACCAGGGAAGGTGAAACATCAATGCTTTTTCAAATGGTTGCCAAACCATCTTTACTGGAAAGGATTAAGAGTTCTCAGACCGATAATGAAGAATTTCAGAAGAAGATTAAAGCTGTGAATGATGGGAGATTGAGAGACTTTGTGTATAAAGATGGGATTTTGAAATTCGGGAAGAGACTTTGTGTTCCCGATTTACCTGATCTAAAAAGGGAATTGCTGGATGATGCTCATAGTTCCAATTTCTCTATACACCCTGGGAGCACCAAAATGTATAGAGATTTGAAGGAACATTTTTGGTGGGACAACATGAAGAGAGAGATTGCTGATTTTGTGTCAAGATGTATGGTTTGTCAACAAGTGAAAGCTGGAAGGCAACAGCCTGGAGGAGTCATGCAACCTCTTCCCATACCGGAGTGGAAATGGGACAATATTACAATGGACTTTGTCATGGGGCTACCAAAGACTCCTAGAAGGAACGATGCAATATGGGTTATTGTTGATCGTCTTACCAAGTCAGCACATTTTTTTGCTATAAGAGAAGATCTACCCCTAGAACGTCTAGCAAGACTATATATTAATGAAGTTGTGAGACTTCATGGAGTACCCCTATTAATTGTTTCTAATCGTGATCCCCGTTTTACTTCAAGATTTTGGAAAAGTCTTCAAAAATCCCTGGATACTGAACTTCATTTGAGCACTGCTTACCACCCTCAGACAGATGGACAATCAGAACGGACTATTCAGACCTTAGAAGACATGTTGAGATCTTGCTCGCTTGATTTTCAGGGTATGTGGGATCAATATTTACCACTGGTAGAATTTTCCTATAACAATAGCTTCCATTCGAGTATTTAGATGGCACCATATGAAGCGTTATACAGAAAGAGATGTCGTACACCAACCTGTTGGGATGACGTTGGTGAAAGAAAACTTGTAGGCCCAGAACTGGTGGAGGAAACGGTGGAAAAGGTGAAAGTAATCCAAAATCACATCAAAGCAGCTCAAAGTAGGCAAAAGAGCTATGCCGATAATCGAAGGAAGGATTTGGAATTTCAAGTCGGTGATCATGTTTTTATGAAGGTATCTCCGTGGAAGGGAGTCATACGTTTTTGTAAGAAAGGTTAATTGAGTCCCAGGTACATCGGACCTTTCTAAATTCTAGAACGAATTGGGGTTGTAGCTTACCGATTGGCAATGCCGCCAAGTCTCTCCAAAGTTCACGATGTGTTCCACGTATCTCTGTTGAGAAAATACATGCCTGACCCAACGCATGTACTCACCTATGAGGAATTAGAACTGGAATCTGATCTGTCTTATTGTGAAGAGCCCGTCAAGATTCTTGATACAAGAGAACAAGTACTGAGAAACCGGACGACGCGTCTGGTAAAAGTTTTATGGAGAAATCATAAGATGGAAGAGGCAACGTGGGAACCCGAGGAACTTATGATGAAGAACCACCCGAGTCTTTTTATGCAGTAATACCCTAGAAATTGCGAGGACGCAATTATTTGAAGGAGGGGAGAATGTAACACCCCAAGCTTCTACGGTACGCTTCTCTTTGAATAATGTGATAGCGTGTGTTGTACGCAACACCGAGTTCTAACACACCATAACTAATCAAACTAGCCGTTATGAATAGTAATACCTACTTTTTGAAATTATATATATTTTATATTTGAAAATGGACTTCATTTTTGGATTCGGAATATCGAATTTTGCCTAAGGTGAAATTTTGGTACATTTCGGATAACTTTCATATTTTGATGAATAGTGAAAATTACTAAATTTTAATTAAAAACAACTTTTTTAATCAAAATAATTAATAGTGATAAATTATGAATTTGAGTGGTTTTAAAGTATATTTAGAATATATTTTTACCATTTAATATAATTTTGGTCACTGGACATAATTTTACAATTAAACCGAACATAAACAATTGTCAATCTTTTGATAGTTATTACCTCTTAAAAACACGCTTTTTGTTTCGACAGCGGGAATTAATTTTAAATTAATTTCTTCCACTTCTGTGTTTTGAATTTAGAAAAATGGATTCCATATTTGGAATCAGGATGTCCAAATTGTGTAAATAGGTAACTTTTATTTTTAGACATTTTGAATAATTACTGTGGTAAATATTTTATTTACCATGGTTAAGGGTAAATCCGGTAAATAAGGGTTAAAAAATAATATTATAATAATACTAAATTACCCTAAAACGTGTCTTAACCCTATTGGTTGATACATGGTCGACCATGGGCATCTTTGGGTCTATTTTGGGACCCCATGGATCCACTTGTAAGTGATAATGACACATTATATTAATAAAGCTAAAATAAAAATAAAAATGCCATAAGCTTACATCTTTTAGAAGAACAATTTTTACATAGGGTTATACATGTTTGATTTTCGATTATAAATATTCATTAGAAATCTAAAACGATTTCCTACATAATGATATTTTATTTATAATTTTTAGACATTAAATAATTTATTTTATTTATTACACAATGATGATGTAGTAATTACTATAATAGTGAAAAATTAAAATAATTGATATTATAAATACCCAAATAAATATAATATGAAACTTTTAATGAATTAAACTAATTTTCTAGGATAATATGATATATTAGGATTGATTTAATTGACTTTATTCGAAGTAATAAATCTGTTATGAGTTTCACAAAAATCAACTATTGAATAGTGTCAAAATTGACATAAAAGAGTTCTTAAAACAAATATTATATTATTAATTGATATTAAATTCCTAAAAATCTAAGGTTCGGCCAAGAGACTTATATTATGATAGGGTAATCATTAATGGACCACTTGGGGGTCTCTTGGATGTATATAGTAAGTTTATTAACCATATTATATAAAAATACAAAGAGACATTGTAAAAGTGAAACTAATTAACTTAGAGTTAATACTTAAAGATAAGGTTAATATAAGTACCCAAACCTGTCTAAATTCTATTGGATGAGTTGTTTTCGACCTATCCCCACCTCATCCTTTGAATAGTCAACTTTCGAGCCTTTGGAAACCGAATATGAATTTATTATAAATTAATATTTCTAGCTTTTCCAAAGGTGCCCCTCACCCCTCTTATAAAAGGGCACTCCTCCTTCTCTTTTCCTCACACCTCTCAAGCCACTTGGCTCGTCCAAACTCTGCCCAACTAAGCTCCCCACATCCCTCTCCTCCTCCTTGAAGCTTCACCTTAGGCAGAAATCATTTCAAGAAGTCCTTTGGTTCCAACCAAAGTGAGTTACCTAGATTAAAGGTAACGATTTCTCTTAAATTATTTTCATTTATTTTTCTTCTCCAACCCCCAAACTCTTTTTATTTCATTTATTTTGTAACAACACCAGTATCCACAATATACTAGGATGTTGTTATAAGAAGGATTCAAACTACACATACACACAACTCCATCTAATGGATGATGAACATAATGTTTCTGTGGATGGCAAACTAACGCCTCACGAAACGATGATTGTTCAAATACATCTTACCACCTCTCATGGTGGCCATTATGATGGCACTGTAATTAAATATGATATTAATGATATATATTTTATATTTAAGCTTCTATAATTCCATTTTATTTCATACCATTATTCGTTTCATGTTGTATATACATACGATAATTTCATTTGAGGAAGTGCTGACTACCGCCCCCTTAAAATGATATGACTCGTTCATACCACACATGGAACGTATAAAGGATGGTGTTAATGAACTTAAGTAACATGTATAAAATATTATATTATACTGGAATAGTAATATACCTATGTATCATTTGGATTTGATTCTTTTAAAATGAAAATTAAATGGAAGTAGCGTTCGTGCGTACGTACGGACTACCGTCTCCACGAACGCGATAAGATTCATTCTCCATCATATCCATTCAAGTATTATTCTCATTTTAGGCTTAAAAATAATGTTAATATCATTATGATTATGAATAAGATATAATCTATCCATTACAAACATGTCTTACGTAACCAAACATTTAAGAAGAATGAATCGATTATCACCCGAAATGACGATAATACTAAGATATTATTAATAAAACAATGTTAAAAGATCATATATGATATCATATTAATGTATATGATTCTTGTACAATTTAATAACAATTATTTCACCATTATACAGGAGGTTAACCTACCCCAACCAAGGAAAAGTTCAAGGTAAGGGTTATTTCACAATCTCTTCATTATTCGAGGTTGTTTATACGTAATAATCTACTGGGATCTCTTTATCATCCATATCCATGTTTCTTAAAAATGTATTTCAAAACATTTTTACTATTTAAAAGAATATGGGTTAAAGTCATTTATACCCTTGTTTGACTTTTTATAAGAGGTTTATAAAGGAATCTTTCCGTCGTTTTCAAAACAAGGTCCTTTTTAACCTTTTCGACAGAATTGAGGTAAGAATGTTTTTTTTAACTTATACGGCGGGTGCGGTTATTTTCCGCCGTTATAAAATCGTCGAAGCTTTCCTTACACGATTATAAGAATATTTTCAAAGAAAATGTTTTATTTTATATGGATCTTAAATGATTTCAAAATAAAAGGAGATACTTCTTTAAAAAGAATTTTGATTTCATCTATGTCAACATCCTTTGATGGATTTTAAGATTATTTGAAGTTGATTTATTATGATACAAAACTTCTATATTGTATTGAAGGTTTTGTGATATGTTTGACTGTGGATGTGCTATTTTTATACCATTCATAGTTTATGGTGAAATTATTGACATTTCGTATGCTAGTTTTAATACGAATGTTTATGTTATGTTTAAACCTTTTCATATGGGAATGCATTGGACTTAATAAGTGATGGGTGGAGCCCGCTCTAGCTCCTCGATGCATCGGTAGGTCTCATGAGACAAACTAGTGTCTTGGCACAAGGCCTTGACAAAATCTTATTTGTAGTCTTGGCACGAGGCCTTGACTATGTGGTTATGATAGTCTGGAATTATGCATTCCAACATTATGAAAGTGGTTATTGATATTGCATGTGATTATTCGATTAGTAGAATATCCATGTGAACAAGTAAATGGCATTATTTCATTTTACTTTTTCAATACTATGTTGAAGTTCAATTTTAAAAGGCTTTTGTTTTAGTAATGCATTGCCTTAAATGTTTATGCTTATTTTGAATATTCCGCTATATTGTTATCCTTACTGGGCATTTGAGCTCACCCCTTTTCTATGTTTTATTTTTCCCAGGTAGTGAAGAGGTAAATTATAAATGACTTGCAGGGATATTATGAGGGGTTAAGAGTGTGGATATGAAGACTTTGTTGTTGTAGTAGTTTTTCACTTTGGAATGTAATGTAAAACTTTATGATTATATCTAGTGTTTCCAAGACTACTAAACCAATCGGTCTTTCGGGATTTGATCTTTCTTGTGATCATGCCAATGTTACGAAGTAATGCACCGACTCTGGGTAGCTAGGGTCGGGGCGTTACAACTTAATCTTAGGTTTGGATTGGCTGACAGTGTTCAAAAATCACATCAATTTTTATACCTGAAGGGTTAGGTTTACAGTTGATGATGGCATTTCGAATCTTTTTAGAGGATATAAAAATGTGAAATAAAGTGGTGAAGGATTGTTCGAACCAATAGTTGGAACTATCTCACACCAGTTAATAGCTTTGACCTTGGCATCAGTATAAGAGATCGAGAATAGATATTTTAAAACCATAGTAGACCCGTTTCGAGATGTTTTTTCATGATACCTTTTCAAGGTTTCCACCCATAAGAGAAGTAAATTTTACAATTGATCTCATTCCAAGGACTAGTCCAATATAACTTAAATCTTATCAGATAGAAACAGTAGAATTAATCTAATTGAAATCCTAGTTAGAAGAGATAGAAAGTAAAGGTTTTATTTATCCTAGTACATCTTTGTGGGAAGAACCTATGTTGTTTGTGAAAAAAGTGGATGGAAATTTTTTGCTGTGTGTAGATTATCATAATATTAATCATGTTTCAATAAATAATTGGTATCCTATTTCACAAATTGATGATTTTTTGATTAATTTATGGGATCCACGTTGTTCTCTAAAATTTATTTACATTGGGGATATTCCCAATTTTTGGTTCCTAAGGAGGATATTCCGAAGACGGATTTCAAGAGTAGATATGGACATTATGAGTATGTGGTTATGCCTTTTGGTCTTATGAATACACACAATATCATTATGGAACTTATGAATTGGATATTTAAAAGGTATCTAGATTCATTTGTGGTGGTGTTCATGGATGATATATTTGTGTATTCAAGGACAAAGTCCAATAACGAAAAACACTTTGTGACCGTGCTGGGTATCTCACTAGATCATCTTTTATATTACAAACTTTCAAAGTGTGATTTTTGGATACAATAGGTACGTTTTTTACATGTTATCTATAAGAAATGTGTTTTTACAAATCCAGAAAAGATAAGGGTTGTGATCTCTTGAAAATTAGAAATAATGTATTTGAGATACATAGTATCTTTATCCTAGTTGGTTATTAATGAAGTTTTTTCATGAATTTTCATAAATAGATTCCTCAATGACATTTTGACATGGAATATTGTTCTGTTATAATGGAATGATGAATTTTAGAAGTCTTTTTAAGTGCTTAATGTTCTCCTTACATCAACACTGATCTTTATATTTCAATAATTATTATAAGGATATGTGGTGTATTGTGAGTCTTTGGGATCCGGGTTTGGGTGTGTTCTCATGCAAGAAGATCATGATGTTGCTTATGGATCAATGTAGTTAGGATCTCATGAGAATAACTACCCAATACAAGATTTAGAATTAACTTTTTTATCCCATTCTTTGAAGACTTGTAATCATTACCTATATGGGGAGAAATTTATTGTGTTTACAGATCATATGATATTGAAATTTGTTTTATCATAAAGAGATTTGAATTCAAGACAAAGAATATGGTTAGAGTACCTAAAAATGTTTAAATTTAACTTAATGTACAAACTAAGTAAATGAAACTATATGGTAGATACATTAAGAATAAATTCATATAGTTAGTCGGTGAAAGAGGCTTTAGATCAGTGGAAGCTGATGTCTATGATTACTAACATGAACATAGATTGGGAAGACCGAGGTAGTGTTGCAGTTTTTTTTCCAATTTCTTTTGTTCTTTATTTTGTTATAGAAATTAAATAGGCACAGACATTTCATTATGAATTTTTTTATATGTGGTCAAAAATCAATGGTAAGTAGGATATTGAGGGATGAAAGTTAGATATGTGATTGGATTTTTGGTTTCGATATTGGATAGTTGGACCTTTGGATTGTCAGGAATACATTATTCATGATTTCCACCATTCGAGATGGGTTGTTCAACCTAAAATAAAAATATGCTTAAAGAATAAAAAATAAAATTTTTGTGAGAAGACATGAAAATAAAGGTGGATGAGTTTGTTTTGAGATGACTCACCTATCAGCAGGTTATGACAGAACACCAAAAACCAGTGGGTATGTTGCAGTATTTACATATTCCTATTTGGAAATTATTGTAGATATCCATGGATTTTATGATAGGTCACCCAAGTAAATTTCAGAAACATGATAACTTATGGGTGATCATGGATTGGTTCATTAAATCAGATCATTTTATCCATATTCATAAATATCATACAGTGGAGGAATTTTCCAAAATCTAAATCTGAGAAGTTTTAAAGAGGAATGGTGACCTAGCCTCGATTATATCTAAGGGAGACCCCGGATTTACATCTCATTTCTAGAAGTACTTATAGAAATACCTTGGGAATCATTTGAATATGAGCATAGAGTATCATCCTAAAATGTATGGAAAATTTGAAATAATTATACAAATATTGGAAGACATGATTAGGTCTTGTGTAATGGATTTTGGTGTCTCATAGGAGGAGAACATATCATTTGTGGAGTTCTCATATAACAAAAGTTATTAGGACTTGATACATATAGATCATTTTAAAGCATTTTATGGGTATCATTATCATTATCCACTTTGTTGGGTGGAAATAGTTGAGAATCCACTAATTTAACTTAGCCTTGTGTAATAGATAATGGAAAAGAAACAGTTGATCAGAAAGCAGATGGAGATGGTACCGAGTCATCAAAAATAATACAAGGATCATCTTCAATGACCCTTGTTGTTTTATGTGATTGACCATTTATTCTTGGGAATCTCTCTAAGGGTTGGTAATCATCATTTTTAGAAGTAGGGAAAATTATCTCCTCGAAACATAAACCCTTTTGAGATAATAGAATGAGTTAGTGTGGTTGAATATCAATTGTTTTTTCCACCAAATTTTTGTTCAATGAATAATGTGTTTCATGTATCCCAATTAAATAAGTATCAACCTGCTCCCGACCAAGTGATTTTATGGGATCATGTTAACCTATAGCTGGATGCTATGTGAGTTCATGTTCTAGTGTGAATTATGGATAGTAAAGAGAAATTATTTCATGGGAAAATCATTGGTCTAGTGTGGTTTTTTTGAAAAATGGTCCGATTTTGGAAGAAAAATGGAAATTTGGAAAGGAAGTGGTGGAGAAATGACCCGAACTATTTAAAACCAATGGTATTTTTATACTTTTTAGGGGACAGAAAGATCAATACTGGGGAGAATTTAGCACCCCAGTTTCAGGTAATTGACCCATTATTTATATATTTTAATTATATAAATGTTTAGGTTATGTATTGAGAGGTTTGAAGTTGTTTTTTTAAACTTTTTAGGGTTTTCTATAGGTGCATGGTTTGGTAAATTTTAGTAGAAACCGTTCAACACCTTTAGGAAACTGTGATAAATAAAATAGTGGGAACTGTGTGGGAACACGGTTTTGGAAAACCATGTTGATGCCAAGGAGAAAACATGCAAGGATGGATAGAGGGGAATAACATAGTTAAAGCATGTTATGTCTAACCATGTGATTCAACTATGTGAGGTGTGTTTGGAGGCATTTTATCATGCATGGTTAGTACATGATTTTCTGAACCATGTTCCCTAACAACGCAGTATTAAAAATTAAATCTGAAAAATGTGAATATTATTTGATTTACCACCTAAACCACTCATTTCCCCTAATAAGGTCATACCTAGAATTTATCATAATCTCAAGGATAGAGAGACCATTCCTTTTGATCCGACTGTAATTCCTAGGTGAATCTTAGTGAATTGGTGGGCTGTGTTTTATACTAAGTTCTCATTATTCATTGTTTTTCTTAGTTTTCTTCTACTACCATTTATTATATTCATGAATCTATTTCAGTGGGGATAGATACATGTTGTGTGATACCAATCATGATGATATATGATTGTTTTGTTTGAAGGGAACATGATCTAAGGTTGTGTTTAGCTATGTCAAGATTGGTTTTTAGAGTTTTGTTCAATTCTTCATTTCTCCTAAGTTTTAGATATAGGCGGATTATATATCGAATCATCTTGATTATAACTTGAAGGATTAGTTTGAAATTTATTGAGTTTATTGTATTTGTTTTGAAATTGATGTGTTATTATTTATGGATAAACTCGTTAGAGATTATTTTTTAAAATTTTGGAAATTCGATGGTTTGTGGAAATTGATTTTGGTTTATGATTTTAAAATTATTATTGTAAAATTGTGGTTTGGTTTATTGCATTATTTTTTATAAAAGTTTTCAATAAAAAGAAAATTTTAATTGAAATGGATTGGCAAGGTATTTGGCATACATGGATGGTGTGTGTTCATTTTCATTATACGTGAACCTATAGGAGGGGTGTGTGTCATTAGGGAACTTGGTAATAGTTACCTTGTGATGACTTGGTAGATCAAAGATATATAACTCATGAGTTTGGAAATATCACTTGGGAATTCATGTGTGGATGTGTGGTGGGGTGGAATTGGTTTCCAAAAATAATTTTAGAAATAGTTTTAAAGATGTGTTTGGTTTCTCTTCATGGAAATGTTTTAGTTGAAAAACTATTTTGGTTTTGATATTAACTACATCAAATTATTTTAAACTATTTTATATAGTTGTGATAATATGTTATATCATAGTGGTGTGAGTTGGGAAGTCATTTGGGAAATCTTACTGAGTTTTATACTCACCCCCTGCATGGGAACTTTGGTGCATTTGAAAATGTTATCTATCGAGACATAGGTAAATGAAAGGCATCCCAATTCATTAGTGATTTAAAGTGATTATTTGGGAATGAAATATTGATTAGGATCTTTCAGTATGTGTGAGTTTCTATTTGGATGTCATTGTTTCCTTTGGGTTTTTTGGTCTTTGGTATGTTTCTGTTTTGATGGTTTTGGTTTCTTCTTGTACCATGATATTGTAGTTGGTTTTGTTTCATTTTTATCTTATACTCATGAATTATGAAATTTTTTTTATAATGTTTATTATGGTTTGGTTATTTTTATTTTAAAAGGGAAAATCATCCCTTAACTATTTATAAATCCATTGACATTAATTTATAGCCTTTGGTTTAATGGGGATGTCACATAAGGCTAGTAACACCCACCCATAACTTCTCAATCCAACGAGGAGGGGCATGATATTACACAACCCTAATATTTTATAGGGAGTATAAACAAAGTAAATTATATATTCTAGTCATTTTATCCATTAAAATCTATTATCCATTAATATTTGTAGTTGTTATAATAAATGAAAACCTTGAAATTTGTATTATATTATTATAAAGTCAAAAAGTGTTTACTCTTCAATCTCATTGAAGTGACATACCATCCATTATATTTAATTATTTATTAACGAAATTTTACTTGGATTTATATTAATTAATGAGTGTACAAAATTAAACAAATCCTTTAATTTTTCCTGAAATAGTCTTGAGAGCTTGATCGAAAGTTAAAGATGACTCAAACAATACCAAATAATTACCCACATCATGATAAGTTTTTATGATACTTGATGCATCATCCGGATGTGTCACATCATTATTAATATTATGGATATTCAAAATTAAGGACCATATATCCCCCACATCAACAACACATACCATCCACATCATGAGAACATATCACCCACAAAAAGAACACATCATCTAAATAAGTCTTATCAATTTTCATGTTATCAAGGACCACTAAAATTTTAGAAAAATATATACAATTTCAATAATTTTCATTATATTTATATTATGGTATAGATTATTTCAAAATTATATTTTAATCCCCGTGTTACATAAGCCTCTAAGAACTTGGAATTTTACTCAATGGAAGTCAAATACAATATATTTTT
This sequence comes from Viscum album, assembly GCA_963277665.1. Taxonomy (NCBI): domain Eukaryota; kingdom Viridiplantae; phylum Streptophyta; class Magnoliopsida; order Santalales; family Viscaceae; genus Viscum; species Viscum album. Next base: position 1,530,858,974 of record OY728161.1, on the reverse strand, counting down.
ATTATTATGGGAAACAAATTATGGTTTGTTTTTCCTAATTAAAATAAAATTTTATTAAATATAAAATATAAATGTAGATATTATCTATAATAGTAAAGACATGGATTTTACATGTATTTTTTTAATTATATAGAATTATTAAGAGTCTGCGAAAATTGATGGCACGTGATTCTGGGGCCTGATGTGCTCAGAATGAATTTCTGAACATTTTTTTAGGTACGTTCAGTAAACGCATGAGCAGTGTTTTATAACTTTTGAACCGGTGCTTGGATTAAAATTCTGAGGGCACCGTTGAATCCGCAACACCAGGATTCTCTTAAGGGAGGCTTCAGTTTGACAACAGTAGGTCTGGAGAAAAAGTTATGTTTTGAGACTTTTTAAAGAATAAAAAAAATAACTTAGTAAATTTTTATTTTCATTCTTTCCCTCCAACAGAAAAATGACAACGTGGGACCAGCGATGTGTCAAGACAATAAATAGATTGACATTTCAAACATAAGTAACGACGTCATTTGGGAATTAGGAAGGTTCCTAATTAATGAGCCCCCATTAAATCCCAATGTCATTACTTACCCTCCCCCTCTTCTATTTTTATGGAGCTTGGGGAGAGGTGTTAGCATTGCTTCACCAAGAAACAGAGTGCTAAAAAAGTGCAGAGATGCCAAACCCTTGGAGGATGGAGCTGGTTCTAGCGAGCGGTGATGAGTGACACCAATACCCTTAACCGAAGATCAATGATCAAGAGACTTTGTTGGAGGCTAGCTATGGGGATGGTGAACACTGGCCCACTTCCTCAACCATGGGAATTTCTCCATCATTATTGAGGTATTGGATTGATCCTATTTTAAATTCAAGTTATTTTCTTGAACTTTTTAATCCTCCCTCATGATTACAAGCTAACGTGTTGGGAACGGGCATAATGAACCTGACCCGAACCCCCACTACTTTGCCACCCTTTCTCCCTCTGTGGAAGACTGCTGGTGCGGTAGCACCGACCGACTACGAAGGAGGCGGCGCGCTGATGCATGCCACAAGAGGAGGCCATGACACTAAGTCGTAGAGGTTATTGGAGCAGCCAACACCGTATGACTATAGTGGAGGTGCGACATTCCGTCGTGCTCCACCGTTTAGCAAAGGGTCGCGGCTTGTTATCCGCGACAGTCATAGGAGGTGGCCGACACATTGGCCGACCGCAGAAGAGGAGGCGGCGTGACCAGCGCCCCGCCAAAGAGCAGAGGACTGTGATTGAAGCCACAGTAGAGGTAGAATCTGCACCTACCCAGCAAGTTCTGTAGAGACCAGGCGACTCCCATGTGGCACAACCGTTTCACAAAGCCGAACAGACTCCGAGCTGTTCGGGATACCAGGGGGAAACGCTCCCCCTTGCCAGCTCGGGCAGACAATGGGCTGCCCCCTTGTAGTTCGCGTCTCATGTGGCCCGGCCACCTGCCTAGCGGGCTGGGTCGCCCCTAGCGGGCCGGACCGGACATCGAACTAGCGGGCCGAGCCCATCGTGGCCCAGCCCAGCTGGATCGGACTCGGGTCTGGTCGGTCTGACCGGGTCGGATCGGACCTGGGCCCAACCGGACCCAAAAACACTTAAAGGGCCAACTCTTGAGAACCAGGCATTCGTTTGATGAACCATATGCAGTGTTGGGATACTTGGAGTGAGATAGTCCTTTTTTATACTTCAATTTAGTTTTCGAGACAGTTGTAGTATGGCTGGGTTGGATCGAACCTGAATTCAACTGGGCCCTCGGAACTAAAACACTTATAAATCACACACCGGGCGTCTGATTGATGCACTGTCGGTCGCATTGGAACCCTTACAACATGATAGTCCTTTGGATTACTAATTTGTAAAGGTTAGTGGTGGTCGAGGTACGACCGATATCTTGAGGGAAAGATTCTATGGAAATCGAGCGCACTGAGGGCGAGGAATCCAGTGGATGACTGTAACATGAAGAAAGAACATAGATCCTATTTGGGTCAACATATATCAATCCTATATGGGTCAAAATCTATCAGATCTTGTGTGAGTTAGCACTCAACGATCCTGCGTGGGTCAGCACATACCGATCTACTGTGGGTCAGATCCTGTGTGGGTCAGTGGGGGTTTGTACCTATCAATCCTGTGTGGGTTAGATCTTATGTGGGTTAGTGGGGGTTAGTACCTATCGATCTTGTGTGGGTCAACAGCAGTTCCTCCTAACAGAATAAGATGATATATCTTATGAAAAATCATTTGTACTTCTGTACTTAATTTATACCTTGTGTGAGCTGAGTCTTTAACCTTCATGGTGTTAACATCCTGGTGTTACCTATGTGGTACTTCTACCTTCATGGTGTTACCTGTGTAGTACTTCTATCTTTGTGGTGCTACATATGTGGTGCTTTTATCTTGGAGGTGTTACCTGTTTGGTACTTCTATCATCATGGTGTTACCTATGTGGTACTTCTACCTTCATGGTGTTACCTATGTGGTACTTCTATATTTTTGTTGTTACCTATCTGGTGCTTCTATATATGTGGTGTTACTTATGTAATACCTCTACCTTTGTGGTGTTATCCTCATGGTGTTACCTTTTTCATACTTATATCTTTTTGGTGTTACTTACGTGGTACTTCTATCTTCATGGTGTTATCTTTGTGGTGTTACCTGTGTGGTACTTCTACCTTCATGGTGTTATCTTTGTGGTGATATTTTTGTGGTACTTCTATCTTCAAGGTGTTACCTATGTTGTAATTCTACCTTCGTTGTGTTACCTTCGTGGTGTTATATTGTGGTGTTACCTAGGTTGTACTTATTTCTTCGTGGTGTTACCAATGTGGTACTTATACCTTTGTGGTGTTATCTTCATGGTGTTATCTATGTGGTACTTCTATCTTCATGTGTTACCTGTGTGGTACTTCTATCTTTGTGGTGTTATCTATGTGGTACTTCTACCTTTGTGGTGTTATCTTTGCGGTATTCTTCCCTCGTGTATGCGATGAGTATGTCTTGATAACTTAGGTATATGTATGGACATATACCTATGTAGAGTTAATGTCTATTGATTTGTGATTTGGGATTGAGGTCATGATTTGTGGTATTTCCTTTTTGGAACTCTGGAAGACCTACAGGGGTATCGGGGTGCCTACTGAGTATCATTATACTCACCCCTACACGGGATTCGCCCACACCTTGTTGTGTCTTGTGCAGATGAAAGACAACAATGATCGAGGCTGAGGGAGGTAGGACTAGAAGGTGCTCATAAGTGGACCATTTGGTGTGATTAGACTACCGATCCAGGAGCTATTTTGTACTTTTCAGTTGTACTTGTACTTTTCAGTTGAGCTTGTATTCCGCCCCCTATACTTTCAGCACACTTTTACTATAGAAGTTTACTTCTTGGTTGCTTCTTGTTGCATTCTTGGACTATGTGTCTATACATGTTAAAAATGAAATGCCTTCCTGTTTTAGGGATATTCCTTTCCGATGTTAGTCGCCAGCCCATGGCCTATGGAAAGCGGGTTTGGGGTAGTCACGACACGGGCACCGAGGGATGGGTCGTGACAAAGTTGTATCAGAGGAGTCGGTTCAACCAAAGAACTAGGACTCTGATCTTTTCAATGTGGCAATAGTGTTATGTTTTATGAGTGATGTTTTTAGTTTCGGGAGTCCAGTGTTGGTTCGGTGGCCGACGTATCCAAACACCAGGACCCTGAATTCTAATTTATGAGTCAGTGCATGAAAACAATGATTGCTTGTGTTTTGGAAATGTTTTTCCTTGGTTTATTTGGAGTCAGATGACCAGGTATAACTTAATGATCATGGAAAATCTGTTCCTTATCAGGATGTCGCCACATAGACAACCATATAGGATTTCAGAGAGAGTACACGATAACGGACCACTGAGCAACAAGGATTCGGTGCAGGGCCCTCTTACTATGTTGGCACCTTTAGGTGGTGTACCAGCAGCACCACCACCCATTGGGAAGAATTTACCTCTAGTCACATAGGTGGACGGTTCACGTCAACTAATCGTGTTTCATGAGTTCCATTGGAAGAGGCCTCTGAGGTTTCGAGGTGAGACAGATCCCTAGGTAGATGAGGACTGGATGGAGGCTGTGGTGAGAGTTTTCCACTTAGTTGGGACACTAGCAGATTAGATGGTGATCCTAGATGCTAGTCTTTATTAGTGCATGACCATGAGGATGGTCTGTGTGGTGATGAGGCTTTGATACACAGACTATTTCCTAAGATGGTACATTTGGATAGTGTGGCAGTTATATCACTTCTCATTGTCCATCAGATACAACCGGAGTTACTAGTAGAGGGCACATGTAGGCTTGGTGCATTACACGTGTTTTAGTATCAGATATACCTAATTTTCCAATGCGATCTCGACTCATAGGCAGTTAAGGACTGTCTTGATGAGGTGGCCGAGTTTCCATATAAATATGGCACCATTTAATCAGATGGAAGTCCTTGTAGAGATCCTTCTACGTGGCTCATCAGGATGATGATAGGGTTTAGGTTACCCTGACCTTGAGAAGAGGTTCCTTTTGTGTGGATAAACTTGAGAACCTTCATCAAAGAAGGGGGTCTCTTTCCATAAATAGATAAGGGATGAGATTTTCCTAGAGCTTCTACAGCTTCAGCAGGATTACATTTCAGTAGCTGGGTATTCATCGAGGCGTACCGACCATTCTAGGTACTCGATGAATACTGTACGGTCAGTGCTTCAAGGATCAGACCTTTTAGTGAGATGTGTTTAGGGACATCTAAGACATCAATATTCCTCTATGCATTCCTACTTATTCTAGGGTTTTAGAGGGAACCTTTGTGGTTGAATGTTATTTGACTGAGCGAATATATCCAGTTAATGTTAGCAGTGTGAAAGCAAGAAAATGACGCCAGTCTCAGAGACTTGGGCGTGTAAAATGTTTTAGAAAGAGGAAGTGATAGGGACAGATGAATTTTCATGGAAACATACATGGACGAGGATATAGGATAGAAACAAGAGGTGGTACACATTTTGACACGTTACAATGACCACCCCAATGTGGTCCCCACCAGGCTCAGGGAGTTAGAGGACATGGGAAGGGAGTAGCTGCATGCGGTCATGGAGTGTGACCCAAGGGCTCCAAGAATGATTAGAGGTACGGTCTGTGTCTACTACTAGATGCCATATTAATAGACATAGGAACTAATCATTCCTTCTTTCCATGAATCATTTTCAAGACATAGAGGTTCTGGTTAAATTTTTGACTCAACCCTTACGTCCGGAGATACCATTGGGAGGAGTCTCGATAATCACGCTTATGCCGACAGTGTGATCTGACCCTTGAGGGGAGAGTTTTGGTTGGAACCTCATGGTGGTAGCGTCAAGGCCTTATGACGTTATTTTGGGCATGGACTGGACATCCACATTTCATACTCAGATTGACTATATTAGGAAAAATGATGTGGTTTATCTACTACGTTGGAATGGGGTTGTACTTGGTTAGAGAAAAAGAAAACTCAGGAAACACATGATAAACTCATGCATAGGAAGGTGCAGCCGATCACTCTTGAGTTAGCCAGCCTTACCCTTGTGGAAAATAGAGTTTTGAGTTTTTAGTTCCCAACAAGAGTGGAAGAGTGTGGGGACATCTTTTCAAAATATGTTTGTAGGATTACCTCCCCGAAGGGAGATGTACTTCTTCATTGGATGGGTACTACCTAAGTTTTGAACCATACTTCTCTAGGGTAGTAACACCCCCGAAATCTATGATGAAGAAGGGGGAGCCTTCCCTATGGATGGAGAAGTGTAAGAAGATATTTCAGGAGCTGAAACCTGTGATGATGGATACAGTTCATCTAGGACTATGACCATGAGATAGTGTATAATTCTAGGATGGGGAATGTGGTACCAGACTCACTCAGCTAGAGGTATGGTCTATAGCTACTGAGTGAGGCGATAGAGAAGCTAGCCACGTTGCAGATATCCTTCGTGGATAGAGATGGATCAGCTTACCTTCAGTCTATGACAGTCACTCCCCCACTCCTTCAGCAAGTCAAGGAGGCACCGCTTGGGGAAATTTACTGCGAGGCTCGACGTGCTCAGATATCCTCCGAACAGGCACCTGAAGGATTTTTAAAAGGTGGGGAGCATGTCATTCTCTTCAGATGATGTACCAGGGTACTAGTGGTGCTACGAGAGGAGGTGTTGAGTGATTTATATACGTCCCTTCTAGAGGTACATACTTATGTGGAATAGATGTACCAGGACCTCTGGCATCAGCATTGGTGGCTAGAAATGAAGAAAGTAGTGGTAGAGTTTGATTCACGATGCCTCAATTGTCAGCAATTAAAGGACGAGTATCAGGTTCCAGCAGGCTAAACACAACCACTAAAGGTGCCATAGAGGAAGTGGGATGGAATCTCCAGGGAATTTGTGACAGGGCTTACACATACGTCTGAGGGACATGATTCTATCTGGGTGATCGTTGACCGACTCACCAAGTCAGCCCAATTCCTACCTATCTGAGAGCATGGATCAATAGATGGATTGGGATTCCCTTATGTATAGTAGATTTGGAAACATCATGGGGTGCCATCGATGATTGTCTCTGACCGTGACAAATGTTTTACTTTCTAGTTGTGGAACGGGTTACAGGAGGAATTAAAGACTCAGCTACATTTGAGCACCGCCTTTCATCCGTAGACAGATGGTCAGACAAAGTGGAATATTCAGACGCTGGAGGATATGCTACATGATTGGGTCCTAGATTTTGACCACAATTTGGAGGATCACTTTCCCTTTGTGGAGTTCACATACAACAACTACTATCAATACACCATCATTATGGAACCATTTGAGGCCCTATATGGTCAACCTTTCAGATCACCTCTATATTGGAAAGACCCATGGGAGTCATCACTTATGGGTCTAGGGTTGGTACTGGATACCATTGAGAAGGTGAAGATCATCCAAGAGTAGATGAAGACAACACAGAGGAGGAATAAGTCTTATGCTGACAGGAGACAAAGACCTTTGGAGTTTCAGGAGGGGGACTGCGTATTCTTGCGAGTCTCCCCTCGCTGTGGACTACGTAGATTTGGCCGAGGTGGAAAGTTATCACTGGGGTATATCAGACCATTTATGATACTTCGGAGGATTGGAGATGTGTCATACCTCTTGGCACAACCACCATAGTGGGAGAGGTTGCATGACGTCTCCCACATATCACAGCTGAGGAGATACATGCATGACCCGTTACACATCATCGACCATGACAAGCTAGACTTCGATGAAGGGGCGACGTTTATGGAGGTTCTAGTGGAGATTGAGGATTTACATGAGTGAGTACTTCATGGGCGGTCGATACCTCTAGTGTGCATTCGCTGACAGCATGAGAACCTCTAGGAGAGCACATGGGAGTGGGAGGCTCAGATTCATTCTAAGTATCCCCATTTGTTTTCATTGTCTATGATGTGACATTTGGGGATGAAAAGACCTAAGGAGGGGAGAATGTAAAGACCCTGATTTTCTATGTATCTTTTTAATTATATAAAATTATTAATAGTCTGCTAAAATTGAAGACATGTGATTTCGAGGCCCGATGTGCCCGGGATGAATTTCTGAACATTATTTAGGTATGTTCAGTAAACGCATGAGAAAAATTTTCTAAATTTTGAACCGGTGCATGGATTAAAAAATCAAGGCAACTATTGAATCCGAAGTGATGGGATTCAGTTAAGCAAGGATTCACTTTGACCGCAGTCGGTCTATAGAAAAAGGTAAGTTTTGGGACATTTTAAAGAATAATAAAAATAACATAGTTAATTTTTATTTTCTTTATTTCCCTCCAATGGACAAATGGAAACGTGGGTCCATTGGTGTGTCAAGCCAATAAATAGCTAGACCTTTAAAACTTAAGTAACAACATCGTTGGGTAATTATAAAGGTTCATAAGTAATGAACCCCCATTAATTATCAACGTCGTTACTTACCCTCCGCTATCCTATTTTTATGGAGTTTGGGGGGAGGTTTCGGCACTGCTTCACCAAGAAACGAAGTGATAATAAAGTTCTGAGATGCCAAAACCTTGGATGATAGAGCCAATTCCAGTGAGCGGTGATGAGAGAAACCGAAACCACAAATCAAATATTAATGATTAATGGACATTACTGGTGGATAGCTGTGGGGACAACGAACACCGACCCACTTCCTCAACTGCAGACATTTCTCCATAATTATTGTGGTAGGGGTTTGATCCTTGTTTAAATTATAGTGAAATATTGAACCCTTTAATCCTCCCTCATGATTACGACCTAACATGGAGGGCGCGGGCCTAACAAACCTGACATGAACCCTCAACTATATTACTACCCTTGCACCCTCCGTGGAAGATCACTGGAGTGATTACACCAACCAGTGACGAAGAAGGCAGTGTTCCAACACACATCACAAGATTAGGCCGCGATATTAAGATGTGATGATCATCAGGGCAGCCGACACCGGTCGACCGCGGAGGAGGTGCAGCGCGCTGTCACGTTCTGCCAGTGAGAAAAGGGACGTGGCTCGTCAATCTCGGCGGTCAGAGGAGGTGGACAACACATAGGCCGACCAAAAAAGGGGAGGCAGTGTGACCAGTATGTTGCCTGTGAGCAGAGGGCCGTGGCTGAAGCCGCGGCGGAGGCAGAACCCACGCCTAACCCGCGGGTTCCGCAGCGACCGGGTGACACCCAGGTGGCGCCACTATTTCACAAAGCTTAATGGCCTTCAGGACGTTCTGGATACTAGGGGGAAACACTCCCCCCTTTCCATCTTGGGCAGACCACGGGCCGCCCCCCTTGCAGGCCGGGCCACCCCCTAGCGGGTCAGACTGCCCCATTGAGGGACTGGTCATACCCTTTTGGGCCAGGCCACAACCCCCTTATGGGTAGGGAAAAACCATGACTCAGTAGGCTGAGCCCTCTGCGGACCATCCTAGCTGGGTCGGACTCAGGTCAGTTCGATCCGACCAGGTTAGACCGGACTGGGTCGGACTTGACCTGGGCCGAACAGGAACTAGAAACACTTAAAGGGACCAATCCTGAGAACCAGACATTCGTTTGATGAACCATCTATGGTTCTATGATCCTTGGAGTGAGATGGTCTTTTTGGTATACTCCACTTTATTTTTGGAGACAGTTGGAGTATTTCTAGGTTGGATCGAACCCAAATCCAATCAGGCCCTCGAAATTAAAAAGCTTTTAACTCACAAACCAAGCGTCTGATTGATGAACCGTCTGTCGCGTTGGAACCCTTAAGACATGATGGTTCTTTGGGATACTTTTTTGTAGATCATAGTGGTGGTAAAAGTATGATCAATATCTCAAGGGGAAGAATCTATGGAACTCGAGTGCACCTAGTGTGAGGAATCTAGTGGTTGGCTGTAACGTGAAGAAAGAAAATCAATCCTGTGTGGGTCAGAATATATAGATCCTATGTGGGTTAGCATCTATCAGATCCTGTGTGGGCCATTTCTCAGCAATCATGTGTGGGTCAGCGCATACCGATCTTGTGTGGGTCAGCGGGGGTTAGTACCTATCGATCCTGTGTGGGTCAGATCCTGGGTGAGTCAGCGGGGGTTAGTACCTATCAATCCTGTGTGGGTTAGTAGTAGTTCCTCTTAATAGAATAAGATGATCTATCTTAAAACTAGTCACATATACTTTGTGAGTTAAGTCTTTAACCTATGCCATGTTAACTTCATGGTGTTACGTGTGTGTTACTTCTACCTTCATGGTTTTACCTGTGTGGTACTTATATCTTTGTGGTGTTACTTGTGTGGTCCTTCTATCTATGAGGTGTTACTTGTGTGGTACTTCTATCTTCATGATGTTAGCTGTGTGGTATATCTTCCTTCATGGTGTTACCTGTTTGTTACTTCTATCTTTGTGGTGTTACCTATGTGGTGCTTCTATCTTTGTGGTGTTACATGTGTGGTACTACTACCTTCGTGGTGTTATCTTCGTGGTGTTACCAATGTGGTACTTCTATCTTCATGGTGTTACCTATGCGGTACTTCTACCTTCGTGGTGTTATCTTCGTGGTGTTACCTATGTGGTACTTATACCTTCATGGGGTTATCATCGTGGTGATAACTGTATGGTACTTCTATCTTCGTGGTGTTACCAATGTGGTACTTCTACCTTCGTGGTGTTACCTTCGTGGTGTTATCTTCGTGGTGTTACTTGGGTGGTACTTCTATCTTCGTGGTGTTACCTATTAGGTCCTTATACATTCGTGGTGTTATCTTCATGGTGTTACCTATGTGGTACTTCTTTCTTCGTGTGTTACCTATGTGGTACTTCTATCTTCGTGGTGTTATCTATGTGGTACTTCTCCTTTCATAGTGTTACCTTTGTGGTATTCTTCCCTCGTGTATGAGATGAGTATGTGTTGATAACTTAGGTATATGTATGGGCACATACCTAAGTAGAGTTGACATATATTGCTTCATGCTTTGAGATTGAGGTCTTGCTTTGTGGTATTTCTTTTGTGGAACTCTGGGATACCTACAAGGGTCTCAGGGACCCTAATGAGTATCGTTATACTCACCCCTACATGGGATTATCCCGCACATTGTGGTGTCTCGTGCAGACGACGGACAACAGTGATTGAGGCTGAGGGATCCAGGACTGGACGGTGCTCAGAGGCGGACCATTTGGTGTGACGTGATGCAGTGACTACCGATCTAGAAGCTGTTTTGTACTTTTCAGTTGCACATAAACTTTTTAGTTGGGCTTGTATTATGGCCCCTTTACTTTCAGCAAACTTTCATTAAAATAGTTTACTTCATGGTTTCTTTTTATTGTGTTCTTGGATTGTGTGTCTGTACAGGTTAAAAAGGCAATGCCTTCACATTTTAGGGATATGCCTTTCCGGTGCTAGTCGTCAGCCCCTGGCCTATGGAAGGCAGACATGGGGTAGTCACAGCAAGGGCCCCGAGGGATGGGTCGTGAAAATAATATTAGGTAATTTTAGTACAAGAAGAAAATGTTAAAAAAAGTATAGTCCACAGTTTATATCTTGTGGGGGCTAATATAAAAATATTATCATTGTAGATTAATAGTGTATAAAAAGAAGAACCAAATGAATTTAATATAAAATGAATTTTAAAATAACTATTTTATGTTGAAATGAATTTGTGCACAAGAAATTAATTTAACTAGTAATTTTCATTCCTATTCCCCCACATGTTCATGCAAAAAATTTTGTGTGGGATGCATACCTACTTTCCAAAGGCAGGTGGTCATTGGGATATTCCAATGATGCATCGAGTTACTCATTGAGACCAAGAGGATGAGAGGTCGAATAATCCCTATAGGGGTATTAGTTCTTAGTTTCATAATCACTTATATATTAAAGATGTATTCATAAAATCCTTCCTGGTAATAGTATCAAATACTGATGTTTCGGAACACAGTGGAAGTGGGAGTGGGCGTAATGACCAACATTTTTTTATCAGTTTCAATGAATAATATACACGATAATTATGAAGAATAATCATGTCAGAGAATGTAACTGAAAAAAGTAGACAAAGAATACCTAAAACAATAAAGAGTATATTTACTATTAAATTTATAATTTATTTACTAATATGAAAATACCCCTGTATTGAGATTTTATTTGATGCAGACGTTGATCGATCAAAACCTGTTCGATTTGAATCATTTTCGTTGCAATATTTCAAAATGCAATTCCTCCAATAGTGATCCACACATGCTCTTTGATCTCTAAATGATGTAGATAGAACACCTCGTGTTAGCATGGTCAATCTATTCATATTTTTTTTCTCTCCTTGACCACAATACAACATTTCACACTTAAGGGATTGTATCTCTTATTCTCTCATTATTGAGAGGAATGAAAGAGGTGGAAGAATTCTCTCAGTATTAAGAAAAATCCTTGAGATATTATTCATTGGGAAAAAATTCTTGAGAGGGGATTTGTTTTCCACAATGATATATCTTGAAAGTAACCCTAAAAAATAATATAACTAGATATTTATAGAGGTATGTTAAAAATTGGTAATTTCATATAATCTATTAACCAATTAATTAATCTCTATCGAACCCCATGTCTAATAATAATAGCAATAATATTATTATTTCTTTGAAATTCCCCATTTCTTTTGGATAAAATAAATATCATTTATTTAGTAAATAAATTAATATTTATTTAAATGATATTTAATGTATCATTTTCAACAGTGAATTAACTTGGTTTTTATTTTCTCTTCATAATTTACCAAACCCTAAATAATAAATAAATATTATTCATTTGATATATAAATAAATATTATATTCACATTCTAAAAAATAAATATTTCTTTCTATATTCACTTAACTAAATAAATATTTATTTAATAATAATAAATATTATTCACCACCTTGAAAATAAAATAAAGAACAAATAAATATTCTATTCAAAGGTTTTGTAAATAAATATTTGTTTTAGAATTCATTTAATTTAATAAATATTTGTTTAATAATAATTATTTTTTAATACATTTGGAATAAAATAGGAAACAAATAAATATTTTAATTGACATTTATGTGAATAAATATTTATTTTATCATTTTAAAAAATAATTAAATATTTATTTAATAATAAACAGTATTTAATACCTCGTGAATAATAAAAGAGATAAATAAATATTCTATTTTATGGATTTGAAAATAAGTATTTATTTAATATTCAACTGATATATATATATAATCTATCTAAAATATAATTGGTGACAAAATATTTATGATAAAAAAACATCCTAAATAAATATTATTACATATTCTTGATAATATTATTTATTCAAACTGTTAAATTAAAATAGAATTTCATTATTATTGATAAGTACACTTAGTGTGTCGCCATATAGGACTTCTCTTAAATGGTATTAGGTGGGTTTGCCTAAATTCCAAGATCAAGGTCTAGTATTATGTCAAGGCACCCATAGAGTAAGCAATTAATGTTTCAACAATGAAAACAAAAAAACAAATGAACACGATGTAATATAATTCCATTTTATCGATATCTTTTAATCAATCCGATTGCATTCTCATTTTATCAACCTTTTTGATTGATTTATCCTTCTTTAACAATTTAAAATGAATGCATCAATACACTGTGGCCATGGATTTTATTTTTAAAATTTTATTCCAATCAAATGGATCGAGATGTCATCTTCTGTTCTTTAATGGAAAAATATTTTATTGACTTATTTATTAATACAATATCACTCATGACTCACCCAAAATATCTTACTTCAACAAAAAACAAACAATATCACTATTTTGGGTATTATATAAAAGCACATGACTCATTATATAAATTAATAATTATATCTAGTATAAGGATCATGATACACATTCACTTTAAAGTTCTCATCATAATGGGAAACTTCTATGACCATTTTAATGAGACAAATACTCTAATATATTATTACATTAATTTTATATAGTAGTACAATCATCATCTGATAAGTTATTTAATTAATATTTATATTTTTGAATATACATGCAATCTAAAGAACAATGTAGTTATATTTAAGTCACTAACTCCAAAATACCCCCACTTGCACTACCAGAAAAAACTAATGACTGGATTATTATCACATGTTATACATGAATCTACAGAGTATGGTAATAACCACTTGGCCTATCATGTTATTTTATGTCTAGGGTTGGTCATGAAACACATCTTTCTTTAACGTATTATTAATGAAACCTAACTACCTTGACAAAATCCTTCAAGTAATGATATCCCAATGTATCCACCTTTTATTCTCTTTTAATAAACCTATCATATTAGATAATATGATAGTAAAATCTTATCATAATAATGATAATACTATTAATATTTTGGTATAACCAAAAAATGAATAAATCATTTGTAAATATCTTATTAATATGTATCATAAGCCACAATGTACTTGGTTATTATATATTTGGAAACCACTAGATATAATAAGTTTTTATTTAAGTTTACCATTTCCTCCCCATGATACTAGATTAAATTTATTTTAAGGAATTCTAGTGTTATATCCTCTGATTACTAGTATTCCCATTTATACATTTTCGAAAAACTCATATAGTTTTAAATTCTTAGTTATTTTTTAATAGTTATAACTGCAAGCCTATATAGTTCTCCTGAACCAGCTTGATATTGACTTACTATGGTTTATGAAAAATTATGTTCAATATTTAGTTATATCATGTTATATAATATAGATTCAAATAACTTAAACAAATGGTATTCTATTCAGGATAAGAATATCCTATTATTCCCACACATGTTATCTTAGAGGGGTTCTACCATGTGACTTAAGAAGAAATTCAGTCTTGAATTTTTTTATTATATATTTGTCAATACATGGTCAACAAATATACTAAGGATAAATTCATCAACCCATTAATCTATGTATAATGATCTTATTACCTACAACTTTGGTTAATATTTAAGTCATTCTTGGAGAAATTTATTCCTTAGTCTTAGTGATATGGTAAGACTAAATATCCATTTTCTATATGTTATTAATATATCTATGTTGGAAAACATGAGTGATACAACTAACCACTTATAGATACAAGTCACTCTTTCATTCAAAAAAAAATGGTGACTATGCTTTATTTTATCCATAAATAGGTATGTGCAATTTTTATATATTATTGATATTCATTGGTGTCACCAACCATTCTCACATTGTCATATAGACATTATTCATAGGATCTCCATTAAGAGAACTGGCCTTGATTTCCAACAGCCAAATATGTTTATCATAAAATGTTTTTATGAAAAGTAAAATGCAAATGGATTCTAGAATGATGACTTATGTAAAGGTTTCCTAAAAAAATCAATCAAGATATTGATTAAACCTTTCAATAATCAATAATTCTTTCTTATTATATGCTACCACTATCCATATAGAATTTCTATTGATTAACCACCGATAATATAAAGTATATATATTACTTGAATTTGGGTGTGTGTAATCTATTTTTGAATTCATACATACTTTTCAATATTAGTATGTTTCCATTTAATACATCCTTGTTTGAATCATTACTTAATGAGTAATATGTCACTCATCCTAGGGAAAATAAAACAACTTATTTAGATTTTTAATTCATATATAGAACATGTCTTTGGAAAAACATCCTAAATTTCACATGTCTCTAGAACAAATCCTACTAGTGAGTTTAGTAGAGTCTTTTTTCCCATGTTATCTCATGTGCATACAGATTAAAGAACTCATTGAATTATAACTTTCTCCCACCTGATAAAAATAGAAGTGATTCCATATTATCTAAATATAGTTTGATTGACTAATATCTTTCTATTTTAAGTATGTTAATATCTTAAGTATCCATAGGATAATCATTAAATATGAACTTAGTATTTCATTTATTTTCATTTGTATCTAAATTTAGATTTTAACATAAAATTCCCATAAAAATTAGGATTTATACCTAATGGATTCATCATAATATTATAAATAATATAATGTCCATTAGTCAATATAGTAGAAAAAATGTTAGTAAAATCTCTACTATATGTGAAAAAATATCTGAAAACAATTGTATAATATTTTCAATACATATAATACATTTCATCGATCCCCTTTTACTACCATCATAACATTGATGTATAAGTTAATATGAGTTTTGGATTAAAGTCAATGAACATTTTAATGATCAATGAATACTTGGCTTTGATACACTCCAACAAGACTTCCCGAAGAATCCTATATCTTTTACTAAATGAATTTATTTCTTTACTAATCATTCCTAAAATATATTTACATAATCTCATGAAGTATACGAATTTAACTCTTATATTATCCTTATAATGGTTCATATGGTCTTAAAGACCTAATTCTAAAATATTTTTGGTATAATTTTATTTCTAAAGGTTTATTTATATTAATCATGATAAGTATATTTGTCAATATACCTAGTTTTTTGGATCACTAAATAAGAAACCCAATTCTAGATATAAAATTTTATTCAGCCATCAATTTTATTTGAAAGAGAATTATCTTACCACAATTAGATACTTAGAGTATTATATTTATATTCATCATTAAATATTGATTTTGGATATATGTGAATCATGTATTACCAAACTATTAATTAAGTATGAAATTATATAACAATATTTATTATAAAAATTAAATAAGTTATATTTATGTATAATTAGACATTGATAAAATTTTTTTAGAATAATCAATAAAAAACAATAGTTTAACTTGAATCCACTGTAAAATCCTAAATTAAAGAAATTCTTTATACCGATCTAGGAACAAATCATCTTTATCCCTATAGAAAATTTATCTTCTTGTAATATTTATATTCATTATTTGTCCCTATATTTGAATACATATTTGGGAAAACATATTGTATTTTAATAAAAAAAATAAGATAGAACAATTACATTGATGAATATACCTTCAATCGATTCTTTTACTTCAATTCATTGTATTTATTTTTCGAATGACCTTTCTCTCCACATGAAAATAAGATAACATCATGTCCCAATGATTTCCCCGTAATTTTTATCTACTTAAAAGGGTGGTGCAATTGTGCCTTATAATTATTTATAGTTTTAGGGAATTTATCTTTTCCCTTCCTTTAGTTCACTATAATTGTTGAATAATTTTAATTATTTATGTTCTTATCTACTTAGTGAAGTAGATTAAGGTGATCTGGGAGAGAATTTTTAATGTTATTAATTTTAAAATAGCCAAAAAATTTGGTGAATCTCTAAGGGAGTAAAGTAAGTATGATATATATGCACAATTAAATGGGTAACTTAAACCCTGTAACATCTAGATACTTAATGTATAAAATCAACTTGACTATGTGAGGTCCATCTGGTGTACCCTCTTCATGCTTGCATATAAATAGTGTATGAAACCATAACTTCATTTCAAGCATGGATCTTGTTTCAGGTTGTTTTTGAGGAAAAATGAAGAATTTGGAAATTTTCTAAGTATACACAGTGTACTCTTGAGTACATGCTATGTACTCGGTTGTCACGGGTAGCTCTGTATTGGCCGTGTAGACCACCTAATGTGGGGGCCAGTTGAGACTAGTATACATCATATATATTAAATGAAAATGTTGTGTACTTTTATTTTTATTTGATTAATTGGACTGGGGTTGCGTCTCATCTCCAGAAGTCATTTATTCTTCCCGTGTCTCATACAGGAGAGCGACACACAACTGAAAATCTTATAGAACCTCCCATTCCTCCATCCGAGCTCTGATTGAGACGCTGCCAGGTGCATTAGATTCCCACTAGTGAGTTCTCTCTTTCCCTAGAATCTCTCTTCCTAATTTCTTCTCTTTCTTGAGTTGTCCAAGGTTGAATGTTTTTGACATTTTTGTAGATCTATGACGTTCTAGGACGATTCAAGGGCCGATGTTCAAGAGTTTTCATCATACAACATAAAGGTAGGTGGTTTGTTGCCTTTTGGTGTTTGTATTTGAGTTATATATGCCCAAGTGTTGATTACCCATAATTCGGGTATTTCATGTTAAGGAATCGAACCTTATTATCATCATCCTTAGATTGATTGTTTGATTATGGGGTTCCATTGATGCTTTATACTAAATTTCATGTTTAGGGGACACCCTGTGGGTGCGTTCTTTGTTTGAATGTTTATCACCATTTGGTCGATGTTGTCTATGAGGCAAACCTTATTTCGTTGCCTTACTTGTTAGGTTGGAATTGAATGCTTAATTGCCAATTGTTAAATGACTGTGTTATGCATTGTAACTACTTAGACATTTAGTAGTTGAGCTTACATGGGCTGCTGGATATCGTTTGTGTATGATTGTATTTCACAGGGCTATGAGAACTTGGTGTAGTTAGACTAAAGGGGGAATTGACATCGAGTGCTTCCCCAGAGTGTCTATTATATTAACATTGCAAGACCATAGGGGGGATTCACAGTGAGTGCTCCCTCTGAGTGTCTATAGTATACCATTACGATACCACAAGGGGAATTGACGTTGAGTGCTTCCTCAGTGAGTCTTTAGTTTATCGTTAAAAGACCACAGGGTGAATTGACCATGAGTACTTCCTCATGGAGTCTTTGTTTTTGTGAGACCAAAGGGGTTAGACTATGTGAGCTTTCCTAGAGGGTCGTTATATCTTTATTGAATTATGATATGTATAACCAGACCCAGAGGGTTGCATGTGAATGATTAATTGATTGTGATGAGCCTCCCAAGCCAAAACACATGCTTGGAATCAGTCTTACATTATTGTTAGATGGTCTTCTATGACATTTATTTTTACTTTTTCACGGGGAATATGAAGCTTAGGATAGATCTCGGGATTTCATTATTCAATGTTTTGAATAATTAATAAATGTAAATGAATGTAATTGAAAACTTTAGGATTGTTTAATTTTGATTAATTTCTTATTTATTGCTTCATTTTTCATATTTTGTGATATATATATATTCACTGAGAGTTAGGAACATATATTTTGGTGGTTTCATACTTGGATTCATCTCACACCCTATTTGGGTCATGATTTTGGACCCAAATCGATTATATGGTTGCATGAATAGATAAGGGCAAGCTCCCTTCTACATCAGGTACTTGATTATTGTTGGATATGGAGAGAATGAGACCAAGATGAGGCTTGCGATGCTGTTGGAGTTATTTATTGATTTTATTACATTGGTTTTAAGTGTTGTATTTATAACATTGTGACTTGTTTGGATGCACTCCTAGACATATGTGACATGAATCATTTATATATGTGCTCCAATTGTTTATTCACTATCATTCTTCCATTTTTTACATCTGTTGTATGGAATTACTATTTATTCTATTATTTATTATTGATATTACATTGTGTTGCTCTTCCAATGAGGGAATAGTTTTCCCACTATCATACCCAAGTCCCTCACTGCTGGTCAGCAGCCTCTGGCGTTCAGGGAAATGTGCTTGAGGCCATGTGACCAACTAGGTATGGGGAACCTTTGGGAGGAAACCAGATCAGGGACATTACAAAGTGGTATCAGAGGGGGTTATTTTATGATTTTTCCTACCATTTTGAGACTATAGGCATGGATAAAAAGTAATAGGTAATTGGTAATAAGTTGTGCCCAGGAGTAGCTATCCCATGTACAGGGAAAATCCAAGTTGCCTCAAGTATTACATTTTTTTTGGTTTTTCAATTATTACAGTTGATTTGATTTCACCATTGTGTGATACACATGTTTTGTGTTGTTATGATTTATATCATTGTGATTTTATTTTTGTTGCAACCCGATGAGATGTGGGTATTCCATCTCATGAATAATATAGGCACTTGCAAGAGATCAAAAGTCATGCATTCTTGTCATGCCATTTAGGGTGCATTATCGATTGCATGTTGTTGTGATAGATGTTGTGCTAGATATGAATGTTGTTGTGATATATGACTTAATATAATACCTAATATTTGATATGGTATTGCTAATATGTAAAGTTTCATTTTTATGGATGCCGAACTTTGGTCCCTGAGGTGTTATGGGCCCTCTTGGATCAAAATTTTGTAGATCATGTATGAACTTTAATTTAATTTTGTCTAGTATGGTGTGAATAAAGATTCAAAACATTGATTCTTGGGAGTATCGGCACTCACAGGTCATAATTTTTCATTACTTGGACTAAATTTTAAGTGTTTAAGGGTTCTAGAGAAGTTTTAGAGGCCTACTGTCCAGAAACCCAGACAAAACAGCATGTGGTGTTATGAACACACACCATGTGTTCTTTCATTATAGAAGAAGCCTCTTTTCTTAAGTACACGCTGTGTACTATATGTACACACTGTGTAGTCTTAAATCATGCGATTTACTGTGTGAGAAAAGACATAGGTTGGTAACTATTTGGAAGAACACACTGTGTACTAGGAGTACAATCTCTGTTGTAGAGGCCATGTATCTGACCGTTTGACTAACGACACAGGTGGTTAAGGATTAGGTAGTAAACACCGTGCTTAGGGTTAACACGTTGTGTTGTGTTACCCAGGAGAGAACCGTGTGGTTTATCCATATAGAAGAACACATGTAGGAGGTAAGGATCAAGTACACTTCGTGTCATAGAATGAACACCCTGTGTGTATGGGTGTTACATGACCAGGTTGGGAAGAGGTACACGCCCATGTTGAAACCTAAGAAAACACACAGTGTGGAGGATATAAACACCGTGTAGCCCTATTTTGATAAAATTTAATGTCCTCTTCTCCTGTTACTTTCAATCACTTCTATGTTTCAGTCCTTAATAATCTTGAACTGAGGTGTGCTCTTGACCTTACAGAGTCATGCCACCAAGACATCCTCTAGTCGTATGCCAGATACAGGGCAAAGACCAGACACCGAAAATGGTAGATTAGGGACTACTAAAAGATCATCTCATCCTGACTGTCTTGGAATTAACTACTATACTGGACATAGGTGTTGATTCATAGTTTCAAGAAGGCTTTATGAGGATCCTGAAGATCTACTAGGAAGAACCGCATACTGCCTCGTCTATGGAAGAGTTGACACCGGTTTTTCTATATAAGAATCCTCCCACTTTCTCTGGGGATGGAGGACCTCAGGCTGCAGAGTCATGGTTAGAATCCATGATGTCAATCCTCATGCATCTCGAGACACCTCTTGAGAGGAAGGTGAAGCTTGAAACCTAAATGCTTCAAGATTATGACAAGAGATGGTGGGATGTGATATCGCAGGTGGGATGCCAATGATTTATGGCTTTCGATGAGTTCCAGTGAACGTTTTATGACTATTTCTACCCAGAGAACATGAGAGACAACTGAGCCTAATAGTTCATGGTTCTGGAATACGGTATTCAATTAGTCATGGAGCATTTTTATCGCTTCACAGAGCTGAAAATATGAACACCCATTCCTGGTGGTGATGAGTTATTTCTATCCATGAAGTTT
Organism: Viscum album; assembly: GCA_963277665.1. Lineage (NCBI taxonomy): Eukaryota > Viridiplantae > Streptophyta > Magnoliopsida > Santalales > Viscaceae > Viscum > Viscum album. Next base: position 1,530,838,007 of record OY728161.1, on the reverse strand, counting down.
GAGGATGGTATTATACATGACATCTGCTCCTAGGTGAAAATATTCAGGTTGACTTCCATATATTATATAGTCAACTAAGCCCTGATCCTTAAGCGAAGTCGTATGGAGTCTGGAGCTATGAGATAGGGAGGTTCGACATCTAGAGTTGGTTCTTCTATGATTGATAGAATGAATTTCTATAGGGAGTCTACAGGAGGAGATCTGAGTAGACGGGATATTCATTAAGGAAGCGAGGTGGTATTCTACCAGTGTGGTAAGAGTGGGAATATGAGACCTCAATGTTCGAGAGACCTAGTCGAATGCTAATTTGTAGCAAGATAGGCCATCTTTAGACTTTTTTTTCATTTTTTCTCCCCGGAATCTAGTGATATGGATTTTGACATGACTCCATGTTCAGAAGTAGGACCAACAGTTTCTCATTAGTCTAGGAACTGGATTTTGTTTCTCTGTTCAAGCTAAGGAGGAGGCAGTGGATTTGGGACTCAGTCTATAGTATTTCATCGACAGTAGGGTGGATCATCTTAGGGTAGTCAGGCATGGTCATAGGGCTACAGTACAGGTCATTCCTTTACAGTGGAGTATACCCAATCAGAGCAGGATCCAAGACCCTCTACGGTTAGAGGTACAATTCTATTTTCCTCATATTTAGCTTATTATCTTTTTGATATAGGGGCTTCTCATAGTTTCATATCTGTTACTGTTGTGGAGAGACTTGGGCTATGTATCTTTACTTCTGATAATGTAATGAGCTTATACACTCCGTTGGGGATTAGATTAGCTAGTGTATGTCAGTGTAAGGAGTTACCTCTTAAGGTTGGTGGGTGTCACTTCTTATGGTACCTCAATGTATTAGAGATTATAGGCTTCAATGTTATTCTTATGATGGATCAATTAGTCTGTTTTCTGGCCTTTTTTGACTGCTATCACCGTAGGGTGAGTTTCATGTCACTAGAGGGTAGGTCCTTTCTATACAAAAGTGAATGAGATGTCCAAGAAAGAAGAGCAGGACCCAAGCATCATGGGTTGGGAGGAATTACATCCCAAATTGCTAGTTTTTATCTGGATGACCAGGGGACTTCACAAATGGACATTCCTCCAGCGTTGGATCATTTCAGGGATTTCTTTCTAGACGAATTTTTAGGTTTACCTCTAGATCTAGATGTAGATTTCTCTTTTTAGCTTATGCTAGGGGCGAAACTGGTGTCTATTCCTCATGATAGAATGGCTACACCAGAGGCCCGGAGCTCAAGAATCAGTTAGAGGAGTTTCAAGCAAAGGGTTTCATCTTACCAAGTACTTCTCATTGGGGTTTGCCTATCCTTTTTGTGAAGAAGGTAGACAGTACACTCAGACTTTGCATGGATTATCAGAAGTTGAGAAAGTTGATAGTAAAGAACCAATATCCCTTGATGATAATTGATGATATCTTTGATCATCATTGAGGATACCAAGTGTTCTAAAAGATTTAATTGAGATCCAGTTATCATCAGTTGCATGTTAGACCATCAGATATACCTCTTACATCCTTTTGGGGCAGGTATGGTCTATACGAGTATGTGGTTATTCCATTCTATCTCGTGAACGCACCAACAATTTTTATGTCCGTAATAAACTGAGTGTTCCATTCTTACTTGGACTCCTTTTTGGTTGTTTTTGTGGATGATATCGTGGTGTACTCTCACACTCAACACGACCATGCCACCCATCTTGAGATCATTTTGAGTACACTAAGATAACATCAGTTATATGCCAAGCTCTCAAAATTCCACTTTTAAATGAATTAGATTCACTTATTGGGATATGTTATCTTAGAGAAAGAAGTATCAGTACACCCATAGAAAGTGAGATTAGTAGTTTTCTAGGATCATCCGATGAACGAATTTGAGGCAGAGGGTTTTTTGGGGCTGGTTGGATACTACAAACGCTTTATATAGAACTTTTCACGCTTAGTAGCACCACTGATGGGCTGATATGGAAGGGTAATAAGTACTGGTTGACTGATTCATGCGATTAATCCTTTCAGAAAATTAAGGGAGATTAAATTTTGCAATGATACTGATTTTTATGGAGGTGGGAAAGAGTTACACTGTTTACAGCGATGTATCAGGTATCGGGCTGGGAGCAGTGCTTATGAATGGGGAAGGAGTCATTGCATATAGGTCTTGACAGTTGGGGCCACATGAGAGGAATTACCTGATGCATGATTTGAAGTTAGCTATAGTTTTTCATTCTTTGCGCTGTTGGAGACATTATGTATTGGGAGAGCATTTTATAGTTTTCACTGACCATAAAAGTCTCAAGTATATCTTAAATCATCTTGATCTGAATTTGAGACAACAATGGTGGGTTGAGTACCTTCAATCTTTTGAAATTGATCTTTCCTACATTCTTAATAAAGGTAACGCAGTGGTTAATGCATTGAACATAAGGACCCAAATACAGGCAATTCAGGTGGCCAGTATTGAGTGGTAGCTTATGGATCTATTCTATGCGATACATTTGGAGGTGCACGAAAGACATGGGAAGACTTTTATTTATTTTTTAGTTGTTACATAAAATTTTTTGGAATGAGTTCGGATGGATAACTATCAGATTCAGAAGGTCTAGTGTTACGGGAGAGTGTGTCAGTAGAGGAACCTACTCTTAGGTGGATTTTAGGTGAGGATAAGGTCTTTCATTTTCATGGGCATGCATGGGTGTCAGCAGATATCCATAAGGATATATTGTGATATTTTCATTACTAATATTGGGTAGTTTATCTTGGTGTCACCAAGATGTATCTACATCTACACCATCAGTATTGGTGGCCAGGTATGAAGATAGAATTTTCTGGTTTTTTTATGAGGTGTTCCACCGATCTGCAGGTGAAGGTGGAGTATCAACGACCAGAAGGGATTTTACAGCAGTTACCCATTCTCAAGTGGAAGTGGAATGAGGTCTCAATGGATCTCATGATAGGTTTAACAAGGTCACCTCAAGGGAATTATGTAGTTTGGGTTGTATTTGACAAACTTACCAAGGATTCACACTTCTTACCGATCAATAAGACCTTCAACGTCCATGAGCTTGGAAGGTTGTACATCCGAGAGATTGTACGATTTCATGGGGTTCCACACTCTATCATTTCATGAAGGGACACCCATTTTACTTCTCGTGTCTAGAATGGAATACATAGATATTTGGGTATATAGGTACTTATATGTACAACTTACCATCCCCAGACTGATTGCCAGTCCAAGTGCACGATTAATGTTTTGGAGGACATGCTTCGAGTATGAATCTTGGATTTCAAGTGTTCTTGGGAGAGACACATACCCCTAGTAGAGTTTACCTACAATAATATTTTCTAGGTAATGATTCAGATGGAACCTTTCGAGGCTTTATACGGTAGTCCATGATGATCACCCCTATGTTGGCTAGAGGTAGTAGAGGCAACTATGATGGAAACTCGTCTTGTCCATGAGACCATTGAGCAGGTGGAGTTGATTCAGAAGAGGATGGATATTGTACAGTCTCACCATAAATATTATGCTGATTGACGAAGACGAACTACGAAGTTTGAGGTCGAAGATCAGGTTTTCGTATGTGTCACACCTAGTTTGGGACACATAAGTATTAGGAGATAGGGGAAGATTTGAACGAGATACGTCAGGTTGTTTGATGTTTTAGAGAGAGTCGGGCCATTTACCTATCAGTTGCAGTTACCTTAGAGGTACGAGGATATGCTTGATGTCTTTCATGTTTATTAGCTACATTGTTACTTTTTGGACCCGTATCATGTTTTTCAACCTGAGGAGGTTGATTTGGATTTGAATGAATCCTTTTAGGATCACCCTATATGAATTGTGGATCACAACACAAAGGTTCTCTATGTCCAGTTTGTTCCTCTAGTATGGGTGCTATGGAAGCATGAGTGAGTACAGGATGAGACATGGGGGAGGGAGGATGACATTCGATCACCATGGCATGAGTTCTTTGAAATTTCTTCTTCTCCACCGTTAGAAGGGAATTTTGGGGATGAATAGCTTTAGGGGGGGTGTTTGTAAGAACCTGGATCTTAATTTTAGGTATGGATCCTATTTCAGGTTGTTTTTTAGGAAAAAAGGAAGAATTTGAAAATTTTCTAAGTACACTCCATGTACCAGGTTGTCATGGGTAGCCGTATACTGGCCATGTAATGGACAAGTATAGGGCCATGTGGAACGCCTAAAGAGGGGGCGATTGAGGCTAGTACATGGCGTGTACATTAAATGAACACTCAATGTACTTTTATTTTTAATTAATTAATCAGAACAGGGTCACATCTCATCTCCAGAACTCATTTCTTCTTCCTGTGTCTTATACAGAAGAGCGACATACGACCGAGAATTTTTGAGCACCTCATGTTCCTCCGTTAGAGCTCCGATTGAGACATCGCTGGGTGCTTTGGATTACCAATAGGGAGTTCTCTCTTTCCTTAGAGTTTCTCTTCCTGATTTCTCCTCTTTCCTAAGTTATCCAAGGGTGAACGTTTTTGACCTTTTGGTAGATCTGCGCTGTTATAGAATGATTCAAGGGCCAACATTGAAGATAGTTTATCATACAAGATCAAGTTAGGTGGTTTTTTTCCTTTTAGAGTTTTTATTTGAGTTATATATGCCTAAGTTCTGATTACCCATGAATTGGGTATTCTGTGTTAAGGAATTGAACCCCATTATCATCTTTCTTTGATTTATTGTTATATTAAGGATTTTAATTGATTATTTATGATAAATTTAATGTTTAGGGGACACCCCATGGGTGTGTTCCTTGTTTGAGTGTTTATAGCCATTTGGTATAGGTTGTCTATGAGGCAGAACTTTTTTCCTTGCCTTGCTTTTTAGGTTGGAATTGATTACTAAATTGAATCTTGTTAAATGCATGTGTTATGCATTGTAACTGCTTAGCCTTGTAGCAGTTGAGATTACATGGTATTCTGGATATCAGTTGTGTAAGATTTTATTACATAGGGCTATGATAACCTAGTTTAGTTAGACCATAGGGGGAATTGATGTTGTGTGCTTCCCTAGAGTGTCTGTTATATTTACATTGTAAGGACTTAGGGGGGATTGACCATGGGTGATCCCTCAGGGTGTCTATATTATACCATTACGAGACCACATGGGGAATTTACATTAAGTGATTCCCTAAAGATTCTATAGTTTATCGTTAAAAGACCACAGGGGGGAATTGATGGTGAGTGCTTTCTTAGAGAGTCCTTGTTTTTATGAGACCAAAGTGGTTAGACTGTGTGAGATTTCCCAAAGGGTATTTATATCTTTATTGAATTGATTATATGTTGAACTAGAGAGGTTAGACTATGAGAACTTTCCCAGAGGGTTTCGTGTGAATGATTGATTGATTGTGACAAGCCTTCCAATCCAAATCACAAGCTTGGACTCAGTCTTACTTGATTGTTAGATGGTCTTATGAGAGATCTGTTTTTCTTTTTCCATAGGGGATACATAGCATAGGCTAGATTCTAGGATTTCATTATTCAATGGTATTGATAATTAATAAATGTAAATTAATGTAATTGGAAACTATAGGATTGTTTACTCTTGAGTAATTCCTTTTTCATTGCTTCATTTTTTATATTGGATGATATATATTTTCACTGATAGCTAGGCACATATCTTTTGGTGGTTTCCTATTGGGATTATTCTCACACCCTATTTGGTTCATGCTTTTTTACCCAAATAGACTATATGGTTGTAGGTATAGATAAGGGAAATAACCCTTCTACCTTAGGTACTTGATTGCTGTTGGAGCTGGAGAGCATGAGACCAAGCTGACGCTTGCGATGTTGTTGGAGTTATTTACTATTTTCATTACTTTGGTTTTATGTGTTGTATTTACTAATTGTGACTTGTTTGAAATATTTCCTATACATATGTGACATGAATCATTTATATATGTGCTCCAGTTTTTTATTTACTATCATTATTCTACTATTTACTTCTATTGTATGGTATTACTATTTCTTCTGTTGTTTATTATTGATATTCTGCTATGTTGATCTGCTAATGAGGGCATAGTTTCCCCACTATCACACCCAAGACCCTCATTTCTAGTCGGAAGCCTTTGGTGTTCAGGGAAATTCTCTTGAGGTCATGTGACCAACTTGGTATAGGGAACCATTGTGTGACACCTGGATTTTTGACATTACAAATAGTGCCTTAGATATCTCAAACTGATCTTCTATAGATCTCTCATAATAATGATCATTGAGATATCTGAGCATGGAATATACATACATGTTTTTATATGACATATGTAGTTATCTCAACATGAATAATAACATCAAACACTAGAAATCTAGTGCATCATCTAAGTGTTTGAGGTAGACAAAGAGCACATCCTCACTCACCTCTATGGTAGGAAAATAAAATACCTAGGACTCTAATATATAATGATCCCTCTCTTAGTGTAGTATAATACACCAGAATCTATACCACTCTAAGAAGAAACTATATATCAATAAATTGTAAATATCTATTATAGATAATAAGGATATCAAGGATGATGGCCTTTCCATTTTTCTATAATAATATAAAAGGATATTTTAAGTATATTAAACATTATTAGTAAATTATGTGAGTTAAAATAATCTTAATTAACTTATTAATCTCCAACTATTTTATCAATTACTAATATTCCTCACCATCAGACTTATAATTTCTTATCACTTGGAAATTCTAGTAGTAATGATCCATATATCTATTTTCTTAATCTAGAATTTATCCTAAAAAATTATTCAAAGCCATATAGGTAGGAAGTCTTGTCAACTAATAACATGAAAAACATGGATCTATTTAGTGGACTCCCTAATCTAGAAATCCTATCTTAGATTTCATCAACACTTCCCTCTAAGTTTTACAAATTATTTATTTGGTATTCAACCCTTAATGATGAATTACTTAATTCAACAAAAAAAAGCAGTTATAATTATCCAATAATTAAAAGCACCATGACTTTGTCCCAAAAATCAATTTTTCACTATGGATCTATTCATTACTCTAGTAATAGAAATATTTTATAACTTAATATTTTGCTGAAGGATTTTATTTAATTTGAATAAATTTCCTTATTTTATCCATTAAACGTTTGGTTAATATCATATAGATTTTACATAATTAATTAACCATGTTGTGATAAAATTATTTATTAAAAATCCAATTTATTTTAATTATATATTGTATACTTGTTAATTAATTAATTAATTTGATCACGATAAAGAATCTAAAAAATTAACTATAAACTATAATAGAATAAAATAAATAATATAACTTGATAATGAGATTTCTAATGGTTTATTTATTTAGTTAACAAAAAAATATAACTTTGAACCTAGGGGAAAACATCCTGAGTTGGACTTAGCTCGAGTTGCATCATTCCACCATTAAACTATGTAGATTCTTGGTTTATATCACCCTGGATTGGGTTCTGAACCACCACCTCTCCATAGAGCTCTATCCCTTACATATTTTTCAATCACACATAGATGAGAGGAACCATAGGTATAGAATATATAAAATAATTCATGGACATGCAAGTAATATATAATAAAGGTGGGAGGAATGAAACACATTCCATTATGTTTAATCTCACAAAACTTAGCACATATAAAAAACCCATGTAATAATATTAAACTGAAATAAATCCAACACATACATAGGCCAGTCAAGATCATGATCATTCACTCATATAATGAATATGAATTTAAAAAAAAAATCTAGAATTCATTTCAATCATTATTTATTATGATAAATCACTCAAATTATATAATTAAATATATTATTAATTAAATAATTCATTAAACTTAGTTTCTATCCAAACAATTCTGGATAATACCATCCAATGTAATTTAAAAAATAATTAAAAAAATAATTTTATCTAAAATTAATTAATTGCACGGTGTGTACATGGAGTAAATACAACGTGTACCCATTCAAACCACAAGGAATTTTTATAGTATTTTTCACATACAATGTATCCACATGTCATGTATCATGCATGAATTTTCATGTAATTACATGACAAATAATATAAATTTATGACACATTGATACATGTTAAATTATGTGTTGTGTACCACATTTAATGCACATGGAGTACACAATGTGTAATGATGACCATATATATTGTGTAATACTAAATTTAAATTAGAAATTAATTAGGAATTTCAAATTATTTAATCTCTATCACATGGTGCATACACCAGATATGTGCAAATTAGTTTAGTTTAATGATGAATTTATATCTCATTTTATGTAAATTAATATATGTGTTTCCATCTTGGATCAACGTGAACTCTATGTAAACATGTACAAGTTACATGACATGTACATCCAGTTACCCAGTGTGTAATGCATTCTATGGTTGACCTTGATACACACCTAGGGAATCAATGTGTAATATGTGAAAACATTTATGGTTTAGATGATATATAAACAAGCTACATGTTGTGTAATTCTATATAGAACATGTTTTTTAGTTTTAAGTTCTCAGACAATATGAAATAAATACATGATTCATATTTGACCATATGACATCCAAACTGCATAGGACTACACTATGTTCAGTCCCTCTAACCATGTGCTAGCTGTTTCTAGTTAACATATGACATGAAATGAAACCATGCATTCCTCTAAATGGCACCTATGTTTTGTGGTCGTGTCCTGGTGTGGTGAATATTGGTGCACAACATGTATATTTGGTTACACACCAAGCAGTATGATGTTATCTGTCCAGAATCCTTAGTACATACAGATGGGTTCATTAAATGTTCTTCATATGTTCTAAACCTTTTCTTGGTTATATAAAGGTGAATAAAGAAGATATAGTGACTTTTAGATTAAATAATTTATAAAATGGAAATAAAAATACTAAAAAAATTCATAAATTGATTAATAATTACTAAATAATTATAAATTGGGATGAGACCACTTTGATACCATTTTAATGTTCTGGTCATAGTGGAAGTGGTGGTGGGCATGATATCCAACTTGTTTTTTTGTTGATTTCAAAAAATAATATATAAGATCATAAGGATGAATTTCCATGTAAATGAATGTACTAAATGAAATTAAAAAATGATTCCCAGAACCAATAGAGATAATATTTCACATTAAATTTATAATTAATTTAATAATAAGAAAAATACTTTAGTCTTGAGATCTTTCTTTGATGTAGATGTTGATCAATCAAACCCTATATTATTTATAACATCGTTTCCCAAAGAGTTTTTAAAATAGAATACCTCTTGCAGTGATCAATACATGCTAATTAATCTACAAATGAATTTGATGTAATGTAAGATTATTTCATAGTCAATCTGATCATCTTGTATTGTTTTCCTTGATCAAAACCCAACCCTTCAAACATGAAGGACTGCCTCTCTGGTTCTCTCATTCTTAAGAGGAATGGAGGAGGTGGAAAAATTCTCTAAATCTCAAGAGAAAACCTAGATATATTCTCCATTGAGAGATAATTATCATGAGAGGATTCATTGTTTATAATAATATCTCTTGCCACTAACCCTAGAAAATGATATAACCAGATATTTATAGAGCTAGGTTAAGAATTGTTAATCACAGATAGGCCCTCAATCAATTACATAATCCTCAGAGAACATAATGTTTAATAATAATAATAATAATAATAATAATAATAATAATATTTCTTTGACATGAGAAACACTTATAGATAAAATAAATATAATTTCTTAAATTAATAAATTAATATTTATTTACATGATATTTAATATATCACTTTCACCAGACTATTAACTTGTTTTGTTATTTCTTCTTGGTATTTATCAAACCAAGAATAATAAATAAATATTGTTCATTCAACAAATAAATATTATATTCATAGTTTTTCAAAATATATATTTTCATATTTGTGAAACTAAATCAATATTTATTTAACGATAATATACATTATTTATTACCTTTCAGATAAAATATGAAATAAATTAATATTATATTCTATGGTATTTCAAATAAATATTTATTTTAATATTCATGTAATTAAATAGAGATTACTTTAATACCATTGTGAATAAAATAAAAAATAGATAAATATTCCATTCTACAATCTTATTTATAAATATTTATTTTAACATTCACATAATAAATAAATATTATTTAGTATATTGTGAATACTATAAGAGATAAATAAATATTCCATTTAATGATCTTATGGATACATATTTATTTAATACTCTACACACACACACACACACACACACACACATATATATTCTATCTCAAATATAAATGGTGATAGAATATCTGTAATAAAATAAAATATCCTAAATAAATATCATTACTCGATCATGAGAAGAATATTTATTCCAAGTATTAAATTCAAATACAATTTTACTGAAATTTGTAGATACACTAAGTGTGTGACCCTCTAGGACTCCTCATCCGTGGAATTAAGAAGTCTTTACTAAAGTCTATGATCAACAACATGTAACACATCAAAGTAACCATAGTGTAATAAGCAATTGTTGTAATGAGAAAAACTACATACAAATTATCATTGTGTAATATAATCCATATCTCTACATATCTCTTGATCAATTAGGTTGAATTATTTTATCATCAACCTATGTTATAGATTTCTCTTTCCTTGACTATCTGAAATCAACTCATCAGTAAATCCTGACCATGGATTTTAGTTTGATAGTTTTATTCCAATCAAAGGGAATGAGATATCATTTTTTAGGCTTGGAAGGTTCAAATCATTTATTGACTAATTTATTAATACAGTATCACTTGTGACACACCCAATGTATCCTACTTCATTTCTAACATATGAAATCATAGTTTTGGGTAGTACATTAAATTATACAACTTATTATATGAATTAATTACAATCTCAATAATAAGGATCATTACCCACACTCAAATATAGGAATATTTAATTACACAAAACCTGTAAAATTCCAATATCCAAGTTTATCCTCGTTATCTATCTTATTGTATGTTACTAAATGTGAAATTCATGAGATAAAGTCTCATTCTATTACAATAACACACACATGATAGTCAACATACCATGTTTCACTTCATATAATTTTATCCTATCAAAAAGACATATATTTAAGAATTTTTTCATATAAATTCAAGGTTTTCATCATAAATGGGAATTTCTATGACCTTTTCAACATGATAAATACTCCAATAAATTATCACATTAATGTTATACAGAATTAAAATCATCATGTTATAAGGTATTTAATTAATATTCATATCATTGAATATACAAGTAATTAAAATATCAATGTTGTTGGTTCTATGACACGGAATCCAAAAGTTATCTTGGTCATGTGAGTGATTAATAATTAGCATAAATTGATGCAAACATTTATATGTATCATAGGTTTTTCATATACCACAGAACAATTGATTATACTATGGTTTAAATTAATACAACTAGGAACTCTAAAATTTATCCCCATCTAGGGATACAGTAGGTGTTGTGGAGTTCATGTTGGTCCCATGATACATGCTTTTTATGTATCCCTATAAAGGGAATACAAACCCATAGAGTTCAATGGTACTTAATAGGGGCACATTACACCTTTTAAGTTGTGTGATGAGTACTGTTTTAATTCCTTTTATGTTAGTTAGACCATTAACAGTGATGATACTTTTAAAGTCATGGATCAAGAACCAATGATGTGCCTTTTAAGGTCATTTGAAAAGGACAAATGATGTGTCTTTTAATGTCTCATGAGAAGGGATAATGATATGTTTTTTAAGTTAATTCAAGAAATACCATGACATCTTATTGTTTATGGTCATATAAATAATACCTTTTCAGTGAACTTTAAAATTATATGGAATGGAATACTAGGTAAAAGGTACCTAGAAATGGTTTGTTTGTGAATTATGCATGAATGACCCTTTTTAGATTAACCTGAAAAATGACTCTAGTGAGGGTAGGTTTGGGCTTAAATAATGTTGGAGGGTTCAAATATGTATGGCTAATTAATGGGTAATAAGGGATGATATCATCAATGAATAAACTTTCAGGACATGACCATGAATAAGGGAGAGTTCCACTAGTTACCTAAGGGCATGGATCCTCATTTTCATGGGAATCCATTATTTCTTAAAAATTGAAGGTTCAATTTATCATGGAGAAAAAATCACTAGGAATCTTTTAAACCCTTCTTAACTCACAGTATCAAAGGAATACAAGATCAAGAGGGATAAAAATGCTGTGAATAACTCATTCATGTATATAAAGAGGTCATGGAGGAGGATTGGGAAGATAGGCACCTAGGTAGATGACCTGGGTGAAAGGGGTTCTAGGATAGGTGACCTGGGTGAGTTGGTTCCTAGGTTAGAGGCCAGGGTGAATGAGGAACTCAAGCAGTTGACCTAAGTCAATGTGGAACCCTATTTGGAGTCTTGGTAAAAAGAGATGTTTAGGAAGTGGAATTGGCTGAATGAGTCACATAATTAGGTGACTTAGGGGAATTGAGTTTCATGTTATGTGACATGGGAATGAATCTACGAGTGGAATATCTGGGTGTGCCTTCTTTGGGAGTACTTAGGTGAATCTTCCTTAGTAAGACATTGATGTGACCTATTTAGGATATACATGGAACCTATATATCACACCTTCGTCACTTGGGTGCACCTCTTTAGAAAGGTCTTTCCCCTTATTATTGGGAATGAAATAATTAATGTGGTATTTCAATGATTATTATCATTTAAATACATAATACCCTTCATTTTTATGTATTTCCCCTTAATTTTCAATATAACCCCACCTAAAGGGGAAGCATGGGAGGACTGGGTAGGAAATTCTTTCTCTCAAGTGACATCGGTGTAACACCCCAATATTTCATAGTAAGTTATTTTCTTTAATGTAATTCAATATCTTGCAAAACACACAACACCGAGTTCGAGCGCACCAAAACTTACCAAACTATCCATTCAAAAGAAGCTATGAATAATATTAACTGAATTTTGAATTTTATATACTCCATATAAGTTTAGAATCCATATTATGTGTTTCTTAGACAAAATATAAGAACAAATTCATTTTTTCAGATAAAAGAAGTATTTTAAAAAAATGCATGTTTACCACCTTTTAATGGAAAAACCTTTTTAAAACCAATATTTGAAACTTTTATATATTAAATTTAATGAAATTAAATTCTTCTTTATAATCAGGGAATAAAAATTTATTTTGGATAAATTTTTGGTACTTTTTTGATAACTTTCATATTTTGATGAATACTGAAAAATACTAAATTTTAATTGAAAACAACCTTTTTAATAGAAATAATTTATAGTGTTAAATTATGTATATGAATGGTTAGAATGTATAATTAGATTAGGTTTTTATCATTTAATACAATTTATGTCATTATAAGTAATTTCACATTTAAATATGACATAAACACATGTCAATCTTTTGATATTTTTTACTTTTTAAAAACCTTCTTTTCGGTTTTGACAACGGGAATTAATTATAAATTAATTAATGAAACTTATATGTTTTTAATTTTTTAAAATAGAATTTATTTTTAATTCGAAATATCAAAATTATCTTAAGGTAAATTTTTGCTATTTTTCTCAAAACATTTAATTTTTGATGAATAGTGAAAAACACTGTGTTATAGTTTAAAACCAACATTTTATTTAAATAATTATTTATTTTCTTTAAATTTATTTTAAGTAAAAAAATATATATAAAACCCATATAAGTTCAATTAAATTGATGGGAGTCATTTTATAATAAAAATAGACGTACTAAATTTTATTGAACTTTTTATCGTCTTTTACCCACCTCCTAGGAGCATTTAAAAATTTTCATAAAACATAATTTAACTGCTTCTGTGAGTTGAATTTCAAAATTCATAAGGACACGGTTAATATCAGTAAGTAAAATGTGGTTCAATAAGATGAAAATAATTTTTGGTGAATAGTAATGTTTTACTTTTATTTATCACGATTAAAAGTAAATAGGGTAATTAAGGATAAAAATGATATTATAATTACCCTAAACCATGTCCTAATTCTATTTGATAAGTATAATTATGCCAAAAAAAACCCTAGGAATAAAATATGATACTATTTGGTCCACATGGATTAGATTAGGACATTTATTATTATTCTATTCAAAGAAGAGTTAAAAGAGTAAAATTCAAAGTTTATTATCTAAACCATTTTTAATATAAGGTTAAACACAATATAAATTCGACTATAAATATTAATTATAAATATAAAAAGATTTCATACATAATGGTATTTTGTTTATAATTTTTAGACATTATATAATTTAATTTATTTATGACACAATGATGATGCAGTAATTACCTTATTGATGAAATATTAAAATAAATGATATTATAAATATCCAAATAAATGTAAATTGAGACTTCTTATGAATTAAACTATTTTTATAGGATAATATTACATGTTATGGTTGGTTAAATATATTTTATTCTAAGTGATAATGTTTTTATGGATTTAAAAAAAAAATCATATACTAAATAGTGTCAAAATTGACATAATTGAGTTTTTAAAAAAAATATTATATTATTAATTGATATAATATTTCTAAAAATTTAAGGTTCAGCCAAAGGACTTAGATAAAGTTATATATATTAATAATGAACCAGATGGGGTTTTCGTGGCTTGTTATAGTATGTTTATTAACCATAAAATATAAAAATACAAAGAGACATAGTAAATGTCAAACTATTTAAATAAGAGTTAAATCTAAAAGATAAGGTTAATAGGATTAAATAAACCTATCTAAAACCTATTTGCTGAACTTTTTTAGACCCATACCTACCTTATACTTTAAATAATTCATTTTTGAACCATTAAGAACTGAAAATTATTTTATTATAAAATAATATTTCAATCTTTTCCTAAAGTGACCCTCACCTCTCTTATAAAAGGGAACTTCTTCTTATCTTAATTTCACACCTCCAAATCCTTTTGACTCGGACAAACACTACCCAAATATGCTTCAAAAATTCCTCCCTTAATCCTAGATTCCTTCCTTTGGTTATAAATCTAACCTAAGTATCATTTATGATCAAATCAAAAGGAAGAACCCGAAGAAGATGTAAATATTTCATCACCTATTTCAAATTATTTTCTTATTCCACTTCCTCTTTTTTGTTGTTTCCATTATAAAATAATAAATCCAGTATCTTTTATATAATGTGATGTTATTATAAAACTGGTACAACCATATTCATTATTTTATCCATCCTGTAAATGACAAAGTCACCACACGTGCGTACGTACAGATTATCATCTCCACATCTTGGTGTAGTTTGTTATTCAAACACATCATTATATGGATGGGTTTAATAATGATTATAACTTATTTAAATAATAAATATAACATATTAATTATTCTGTATATATAATATACCATACAATTACATATGATTCCACCATCAATATAGTGATATTATCGCTCGTGAATACGTACGGATTACCGTCTCCACGAACGCGATGAGATTCATTCCCCATCTTAATCATTCAATAATAGATTTTATTTTATGATTAAAAATAATTTTTATGAAGTTAATATAATTCTGGATAGGAATAAAATACATCCTATACATAACAAACATGGCTTACGTAACCAAGTATTTAAAAGAAAACAGATCAGTTAACACCCGAAACGATGATACTACTAAAATATTATTAACAAAGCAATATTAGAGGATCATATATGATATCATATTTATGTATATAGTTCTTTTATAATTTAATAACAATTATTTAACTATTATACATGAGTTTAACATACCCTCATCCAAGGAAAAGTACAAGGTACGAGGTTTTCATCTCAATTTCATTCCTGCGAGATTCATGCTATATTTGCCACTACTACCTTTTGTGTGGTGTATGTAATACCCATGATTGTATTGTTTTCATAATATAATTTAATTTAAGGGTATTTATATCATCATTGTATGATACTTCTTTCATGGGGTGTATGTTTTGTAAATTAACAAATCAGTAAGGAAATTTCAAATTTCAATTTCCACTCATCCGGTTTTACACAAACTTCATTGATTACATTCCTGCAAGATTATCTGTGAAATCACTATTTATTTACTTATGTAGTAATTTACACTCTCATTTGTGTGGATATAATTTTGATACACATAATAAATCCATTTATAAATTCTCAAGTCATCGATATAAACTTGATAAGAGTAATTTTAACTCAATTTCTATTCATTGAGTTAAACATCCATGTCATTGTTATTGTTTTTAAAAGAATATGTGTGAATTTAATCTGATTGATTTACACTGAATATCCAATTATATTGAGTGTATTTATATCTATCACACATAATTATTTCATTTATTTACCCTTAACCTAAGGATATGGTCTTTATAAAGGAATTTATCTCAACTTACATTCCATTGAGTCTTCTATGTTGTTATGCACCAATTCACTTTTATTTGGTGTATATACAGTACTTTGACATAGTATATTATGAATCCCTTTATTCTAATGATATTATAAAGTTTTTATTACCTCAATTATTTTTATCCAAGCATCTCTCATTTGGTTTTGAACTCTAACTAAAATATCATTTAAATTTTTTTAAAAATTTATTCTTCTAAATCATTCTCATTAATGTCCATGTTTTAAAAATGGTTTTAAGGTTTTATTTATATGGACATTAATGTTTTAAAATTTAAATTAGTTTTAAAAGTTTCAAATTGGTATGGGACACTTTGATTCAAAAATCTATTTTAAATAACTTCTTGATAAATAGTGAGACTTTTAATTTTTTTCCTGAAAAATGGATATTTCACTCAATGATTTTTACTGATCATTTTCAACTATGTCAACATCCTTGATGGGATATTTTTATCGATCGAGGTTGATTTATTATGATACAAATCTTCCACACTGTATTGAATGTTTTGTGATATTCTTTACTATGAATGTGTTATTTATATACCATTCATGGTTTATGGATAAAATATTAACATTTCGTATGCAAGTTTTAATACGAATGTTTTTGTTATGTTTACAAATTTTAATATGAGGAATTAATTAGACTTAGTAAGTGATTGGTGGAGCCTGATATAGCTCCTCGATTCATTGGTAGTTCTAATGAGACAAACTAGTGTTTTGGCATAAGGCCTTGAAAAATTCTTATTTTTAGTCTTGGTATAAATAAATGACTACGTGGTTATGATGCCTGGAATTATGCATTCCATCATTATGAAAGTAGCTATTAATATATAATGTGATTATTCAACAAGTATAATATCCATGTGAATATGTAAATGAAATTATTTTATTTTATCTTTTCCATATTATGTTGATGTTTAAGTTTAAAAGGTGTTTGTTTTAGTCTTATACATTTCCTTAAAGGTTCATGCTTATTTATGAAAGTTTCCACTATATTATTATCCTTACTGAGCATCTGAGCTCACCCCTTTCTATGTTTTATTTTTTCCATGATATGAAGAATTATTTTATTGTTGAACGGTAGGGATAGTGTAAGTATATAAGTGTGTTTAAAAAGAGGGAAAATGTTGTTGATGTTTTTATTTCATGATGTAATGTAAAACTTATGAGTGTATCTAGTACTTTCAAGGATACTAAACTGATCAGTCTTTCGGGACATGATTCCTTGTATCATACCGAAGTTATGTAATAATGCATGGACTCAGGGTAACTGGGGTCAGGGTATTACAATCGAGGCCACTCTTTCCCACATTTTTCACACATAATCTATGAAATTAGGCTTAAAAGGGTCTTAATATAGGCTATAAGAGTTTGTATATCATGTAATTATTTACACTTTCTTAGGGTGCCTAGATCCATGGAATAGGGCAGACAACATTGGTAAATGAAAGGATGGTTATGCAGCCTGACACAATGATTCAGTGGGAAGGGAACATGGGAGACATGAGGAATTTGGAGCACAAGTGTCTTGTGTAATTGGGAATGATGAACTAGGAACCTAGATTTTTTACCACATCAGAAATGATTTTATATTATTAAAGAATTAGTGGTATTATTTCTTTTCTAAAATTCAAGAATAAACCCACCTAGAATTGGATCTTATTGACATGAAGAGGATAAAATTATAAGTTTAATATGACTTGGACATGAGCTAGGTCCAATGTGCATGCTCAAGTGGAAGGAGAATTCACGTGATTAAATGGCGCGAGACTTGCCTAGTGAGTGGATTCACATGTCATTTAATGTGTATTTTCAAGTGTAGAATGTTTATATCACCTATAAATAAAGGGTACCACCTCATCAAAATGAATTATAGACCTGAGTGAATTCTATAGAGGATATTTCTCTATATTCACCCAAATCTTTTGTTGAGATTGGTAAGTCCTAGGCTCCATATAATTTTGGTGTTAAGTGTAGTAGATAGTGTACATGTAATAGTGTACTAGGTGCATGTTTCCTAGGTATGTGATATGGGCATATATGACTGGGTGAGATTTACTGGGCGTATGCTCCTGAGCATGATCAACTGATCTTCGTGGTTTTGGAATCTGTCCAAGGCATGAAGCAATGGAAAAAATTTATTACTTATTGAAATTTTTTCTTTTTTTTGTGCATTTCCTCATAATATTAATCCTCTCATGTTCTTATATGATAGTCAATTTCATAATCGATCAAACATTGTTGAATCCTCTCATAGAAAATCATCAGGTCTTTAAATAAAGTTTTTAATGAGTTTGTGTCTACCCTCATCGAATAAGTGATCAAAATAATAAAGTTAGGACAAATTAAACAACACTATACATATATTTTATCCCTTATATAGATTTTACCAATAAATTATCAAGAATATAAAATAAAATATTTTATACCCTACATGGTTATGGGCTACTAAGTGATACTGAAATCCCTCATCCATGTAAAAAATTATCATCAACCCTTTTTACCCACTACTAGAGTCTGGATAGGGTGAAAATTTATATGAAAGGTTCATTTATTATGGAGGATTCTATAAACCTAATATATATATATTTTTTATGAAAATGACACATATAACAGCCTCAAGAATAAACTTTAGGTTTAGATACATTTCCACCTATTTATAAATTATCTGGAAACTCATGACTAACTCTAAGGGTGGAGTATGGACTGGACCATTTATACAGGATGAATATTCAAGACTGAGTAGATGTGGGCCTACCAGGTCTAAAAAACAAGTGTAAAGTGTGATAATCAATTCGGGATAAAATAATATACGACGTATTATTAGTTTTGGAGAAATATGTTAATAAGACTAAAAACATCATTCAAGTCCATATCAATAGGTGGAATCCTTAGACCAACACCTTACATCTGTAATATAGAGAAGTATGGGTTGATCTATGGAACATATATAATATTCATAGGTCACAAATCCTTAGAGAAATTTATGATTAATTCCTCCCTCCCAAAGCCGATTTGGGGGGATGCTGAGAAACCACTACAATTGTCATAATCTATATTGAAGGAGGTCAAGAAAGTAATCTTGAATTATCCTCTCCCCCATACCAACATAAAATTTTAAAAATGTATTAATTTATTATTTTTCAAGTGTAAATACATACCAACATCACAATGCCTGATAGTCTATGCTACTATGAAAAATAAGGGAACCTCGAGTACCAGCTGGCCTGAATTGAAGCGAGGTTAGAATGAATGATGGAGATACAGAGTCAACAAAGACATAAAGCCTTGATAATTCCTTACTATATACCTATATATGTAAATCAATAGGTTAATACTTCAAACATTTTATTCATATACAAGTTTTAGACCCAGCACATTAATGATGGTGAAAAGGTTGTTGGAAAAGAACCAGAGGCCCGTCAGTTTAGTGATTCCAAATATGGAAAGAATATATAGATTATTTTGTATGTCTACTAGGGTAAGCTACAATTTTATATTTATTAACCATTCCATGTGTTTTAAAGTTAGATAGAGATTTTTTTATAGACTTATAAATTCCAAAATACTATTGATATTTAAAATTATAGATTCAATCCTAAAATTTCGGTCATCTATAGAATTTGGGTGATACCAATTGAGAAGTTGATACTTTTCAAGACTCTAAGGATACACTAAAATTTTAATTTCATTACATATGGATAATTACTAATATGAACAATCGTAGATAATGGTATCAAAGTACATGAACAATGATTATATATAATGACTCCACGGGACTATATTTTATCGATATAGATCAACCAAAATATAATATGTGAGGTCTATTCACAGTATAAATTTTCTCAACAATTGAAGTGAATTAAGTGACGGTTTACAACACCATTTGTAGATTCTAGGACGGAATAATAAACTATGGTGTCTTATTAAATCTAGTCAATGAGGATTTGAGAGTATAGTTATGTAAAAATAAAATTTAATTATCTAAACATTAGTATTGGGATTTCCACTGACTATATTGATGTATATATTTCATCTTATACAAAACAAATGTTATATATAAACATAACTAGAGTCAGTGAGTTGGATGTTTCTAACAAGGGGAGGCATGAGACCAGAAAGATTTAAAAGGGCCTGGATAAGGATGAAATGACTATTCATCATAGTCAATTATTCACATGGTCATAAAAATAACATATAATTGAATAATTGATGAATATTCATCCTATAATGAGGTGATGTATCCAAAAGTAGAAAGATAGTTCCCATATTAAATGTTATCGGTCAAGTAAGTAACCGAAGGTGAAGGGGTATGAGATCTCTGATAGGATTGAGGGAGGGCCCCAAACTATTTCCAAAATTTATGTGTATATTGATTCCATTAATTTATAGTGGATTTTTAGTCATAGAGAAGGTTGAGAACCCATGTATCATGATTCAAGGTGGAATACAAATACTATAAATAAGAAATGTGGACGGTTTTGCTGGTATCACCCTTGAAAACAACCCTATATAATTTGACTTTTACATTAATGAATTGGTGATATTGGTGTACACTATTGATGAAGGAGTGCCAGTCAGAAAACATGTTTAGTATATTATAGATAATGATAACATTGAATAGATAGTTAACTGATCTATTAATGAAAAGTGGAATGATTCCCATGAACCTAAAGATGTATGATAAGTATCCTCTAAGAATATTGTCTTTAATTTTTAAACTACTTCTCATATGATCATCTATGTTCATGTTATAGAGGAAAAAAGTGGAATATGTTCCAATAGAGTTTCCTTATTATGCTAATGGTGGAACTTTTATAGGCAATTCTGTAGTGTCAAACTCCCTATAGAAATATAAACTTTCACTTGACCATAAGATGATGTTGGAGGAAGAGGGACATGATCATCTCAAGACCTTATCAGTTCTAGTATTGGATGAACTTAATATGTAGATAGATATTCCTTTTTCTCTAATAAAGTCTTAAAAAAATACAACCATATTGGACACACATATTCACACTAGCAAAAGAAGTTGGTTTTCAAACCATGTTCTTTTACATTTTTTCCTTTTGAAACCATTGTTATTTTTTTACTAAAAAATCATAGTTTACAGAGAGGGATTATTATGAGGTAGACTCATATGCCAATGTCGATATATGGGTCCCATTGGGTACTAATATATTTTCTATTAAAATTAATCCCTATTCCCAATGAGGTCCTTTTCTATACTGCTTTTTGTGATACCAAGACTATTATATTCTGATTTTAGCTAGTAATGGAACATGTGATAAGGATAAATTGAATCAAGAGTTCCAAGTCACTATAAACCTACATGATGTTGAGGAATATTCCACAAATTTATGGTCATAAATCTCGATGCCTTAATATGAATCTTTCACTACCATTGATGAAGCCTAGATCTCCTTGGGGTGATGTCTGAGTCACCGTGAAAGAGTCTTTGGCATTGAAAGTACATTGAAATCATTTAGATCCTTTA
This sequence comes from Viscum album, assembly GCA_963277665.1. NCBI lineage: Eukaryota > Viridiplantae > Streptophyta > Magnoliopsida > Santalales > Viscaceae > Viscum > Viscum album. The sequence goes on along the minus strand of OY728161.1, from coordinate 1,530,816,053 downwards.
GTTATAGTAGATAAAGAGTCGTATAGAGAACCTATTTTTTCTTTGTAAGACATTGATGTATATCAATGAATATTTTTATATCTAGGTTATGAGACAATGTTCGATTCTGAGGCCCACTGATCCTAAAATTATTTTTATAAAAATATTAAATATATTTCATATCATTCATGCGTAGTTTTTCAGAAATGATATAATATCTCTTAAATGGTGTTTTTAATTGAAAATATGAGACCATTATTGAATCTATAGTATTTTATTTACCCAAGGAGTGACCAAAAGTTGTCCGTCATAGAACATTTGGATAAAGAATCAGTTTGTGGGTACGTTAAGTGAATTAATTAATTAATTTAATTAATTCATTAAATGAACTAAAATTTATTCCCTTTATATATACGCTATTATGGAATATCTCCATGGTCATTCACATAACCCTAAGACTATTGATAAAGGGATTCCGCAATTCTTTGTTGGCAGATTGATCTCAGATGATGGCTGACATCCAAATCAAGGTGAATTGAGGCCCAAAAAACACAATCGATCATTGCCATCAGTGGTGAACATGTTATTCACCAACTATTGATCCAATCTCGAGTTAGTACTATCCATTTTTGGTTTATTTTCTTATTATTAAACAATTGAACATTCCCAAAACCTTATTCTTCAATTTTTGTCTTAATAATCCTTTACATGAGCCTACGTATCGTATATAAATTGTTTATTAAATTTATTACTCTCATTGTGCCATTTTTTCCACCCCATTAAGCCCCAATTTATTTTCACTGGTTAATAAAATGTAGAAAATTATTTTTGAACCTTTGTTTTATGATTTTCCATAATTTTTCTTCATGTTCGTCAATGTTGTCCTTTGGGGACATGATTCGTCATTTCAAGGCAGGTTCGAGTGCGATTGATCCCATGAATTCATAGATTTTTCTCATGCAAAGGTCAATTTGATGATTGAATAATGAATAGGGAAAATCACAGGATATGTGTGATGGATTAATGTATTCATTATTCGATGAAGATATGGAAGTGGTATGGGAGCTGGGTCAGAGCATGCATGATTTGTGTGGGAGAACCCGATTTTGATTTTCAGCCAATGGAGGGTTGGAATCGATGGATGGAGGTGTATTATACCATTTTTTGGTGGTAAAATGGTAGATTCAATGGTGGGATAAAAATATATGAGGCATGTAGAGTATATATATCTTTCTATAAAAAACCTGACTACACTCTATGTAGTATGAAGTACACACACCATATAGTTTGGTTTCTACAATAGCTAGGGTTTCATGATGGAGTTAAATTTCACACGCTATGCAGAGGGCCCACATGATATATGTACCCTATTTGTATGAATCAACATGTATAGGGAGTACATTACCAATATCACATATGTCCCTACATGCTGTGTAGTGTGGGGAACACATTGTGTACTAAAACATGGCCATTGTACACAGATACAACTTGAAAGAAACGAACATGGCTAGGAGAACCTGACTAGGCACAGGGATACAAAGATACAATGTGTAATACCTTCTACACCATTTATTACTACATGTCCAATGATATGTGTACTGGAGAGAACACGACTAAGTAGAAGAATGAGACCACATACTGTGTGGGTCCCTTACATATCATATACTCCTTTATAAATATTCTATATCTCATATCTCCATTATTAGAACTCATATTTTAGACCATGATTCGACCATCCTAAGTGTTTTTTTCATGTGGAACATGATGGTGTCCTTTATAGTGTTTTTTGAGATACAATTTGATGTGTTATAAACATGATTCTTATTTAGGTGGTGCCTAATGATGACAATGACTGGGTAGGGTCATTGTTGAGGGACACCCTCTTACCGATTCAGGGCATAAGTCCTCTACCTTCTGAGTGTCACCCTCATGTAGATTTCGTCCATGATCCTCTACCTATTGAATGTCACCATCCTATAGAGTTAATTTATATGTCCTCTATCTACATAGTGAAAATATCCTATAGATTCAGGTCATGGTTCTTCTATCTATTGAGTGGAACCCTCCTATGAAGTAAGATAATGGACCCTCTATCTACTATGTGGAACCCTCTCATGGAGTCAAGGTGTGGTTACTCTACCTATTGAGTGGAACCCTCCAATTGTACCATGGAATGGGTCCTATACCTAGAGATTGTGTCTCCTCGACTATGTGGCATAATGGTGAGGTGCGGCTCTATATGAATACTAATTAGGATATAAACATGAGATGTTGAGCATGATTAGTGGACACTTTTTGAACGTTGAAAAAATAATCACCCTGGGATAGACTATGAGATGAAGATCCCCTTCCTATATAACCAAGGATTCTTTCTATGAATGTATATATGTATTATTTGATTATGGAATTTCATTTCTCATTCGCTATGGGTTGAGATCTCTACATCTATTATGTATCATATTTCTCCCCTTTAAATTTTGGGGTTTCATAATGGTTATGTATATACTCACCACTTAATTGGTATTTAATGCACATGTCGTGTCTTATATGGACAATGGAAAGATTGATGATGATTTTAGCAGAGCATAGGGATACCTAGTTGAGTTCGACAACGTATGGTGGTCGGGGATTTGGGATTCAGAGTCTAGATCTCTCAGAAATTAATTTTATAGTTATTGTTTGGTTGGGACATCTTTTATGGATGTAAATGTATTTCCCCCTTTAAATTTCAAATATTTCTATCTTACTATTTTATATTACCTAGAGGTTGTTGTATTCATGGTTATTACTCTAGATGTTATTGTCTTTTATTTTTATTACTTTTCACTTTGGCATGGATATGGTCTGGGGCATTCATATAGGTACGTTATGAAAGGTACTAACATATTGTTTATTCCTTTATGTGATTTTTTCTATCCCCTAGACTATAGAGGTGGGATTGGGGTAGTTGTAACTCAACCTTCCTTCAGCTAGGTGGGCCATGGTGGGTCGAGTCGTGAAAGATTGGAATCAAAGGTGGTTCGACCTTGGGATGATTTTTGGAGTTATTTCCATTTGTGAGATTTGGTTGATACTTATGTAAATAGTGTCAAAGTGTCTTGAGTGTGTCTTTAAGGATAGAGATCCTAGTTTTGTTGCAATGACCAATGTATCCATACATCAAGACTCTGAACACCTATTTATCAACTTGGCATACCGATATAATGGTTACAGAGAACATTTGTACATGCATCTTATATGATTGAGTATTTTGAATATTCTTCTTGAGTTATCTACCCATATATATTCTCATCTTACCATGGTACATATTGATCAAATTTTAGGATTCCATTGTGAAGACATCTAACCATCTTATCGATTTAGGATTGTGATGATTATCTAATGAGTGATGTGGCCTCTATTTTGGATCAGAAATGGAATATCTTTAATCCATCCAAGAATGTTATAGCATCCCACATATGGAGTATTATATTATACTAGTAGAGAAATATAAAGACACACATAGGATTAGAGCACTCTGCAAGTTCCAGTTCCAAAGGCCCATGAGGTTCCATAATGAGCTAGATCCTTTAGAGGTGTAGGATTGTATTGTCTTTGTGATAGGAGTTTTTAGGCTTATGTAGACCCCATCTAATCATATGGTTGTTCTATATGCTATCATTTTCCATGGAGCAGATGGGAACTTGTGGATCTTAGTCACATAGATGCATAATGAGTTAGCACTCTTATGGTATGAACTTGAGTAACTATTTCATGAGGTATATTACCCCTCATGATTGTACTTAGTACATATTTAGAATATTTTAGAGCAAAAATTGGAATTAATAATAGTTTATGAGTATTATGTGAGGTTTACAGACCTCACATAGTATTCCCTCAACATGATTTATGATAGTTACTTCTAGGTGTGTAATTTTGATCATGGTATCTATAGATACATCTTTGATAGTGTGGTACCCCTATAAATTCACACATATTATGAATTATTATAGAATTCATTGGTGATAGAGAGATTATTATCATAGGGACACCGTGTAGCTTGAGCATGAAGTGGGCGTTATAGGGACGAGTTGTCTCTAGTAGCTAAAAGGTGCCAATCAATAGGATCTCGACACACGATATATTCTTAGGAACAGACTCAGACACATGGTCTTGTGAAATAATTCCATGAATATGACCAAGGAATTATAGAGAGGGGAATTACGATGAATGTGATGGGAGAGGTCAAACGAAACATGATTCCCAAGCCTGATGTTTTGGGGAGGGTAGATAGATTACGGATGGACAACCATTGTAGAGACCCGAAGCTTGACGTACATGGACATTACATTACTTTTTAGGAATAGTTAATACGTAATAAAAACAGACACACAAGGACCATAATAGTTTATTGTCTTTGGAAACTCGGAACGTAATCTTCTAATCGTGGTGAAAGATCTTTAACATCTCCCATAAAGATCATCCCCTTTTGTTTTCTTACCTAAAACATTTCTTTATATCCTGGGGATAAGAAAACATATAATGGGTGAGCTCAAATGCTCAGTAAGGGTAATCATGGATAAAATAAAACAAATCATATACATTTGAACTTAAAAACATGAACATAAATTTTAACCATCAAAATCTTGAGCAATGACATAAAACATGGCAGTACATAAGGCATAGATCATAAAGAAACATTAATCATGATAAAATATCATGGGAATAAAACATGTGATTGTGGAAACCATTAATCACATTATATGATTTCCATAGTAGCCAAGACATTGCTTCCAAGACCATCTTAGTGGACAATATCCCTTTCTGAATCGAGTTCACTCCTCATTCCAGTCCTGTATTACTGAACTAGATTATCTTACTGTTCCAGAAATATATATATTATGAGATATAAATCTTTAACCAATGCATTGGAGGGAGATATAGGTCCCACCCATATCATAATGAAATCATTCTTACTTGTTCCACAAATTAAACATAAATCATTAATCATAACCCAAATAATAAAATGGGTTTTATAAACATCATCCCATCATAACATAATCCATATAAAAAATGGATATCATTTCATCATAAGAAGAATAAAACCATGTAAATAATGGATACATTATACTTGAAACATAAACATATTGAATACTGTCATTTTAGATGGAAAATATTTTTGATAAAACACTTGAAATGAAATCTTGAAGAAAATATCCTTTCTTCTTCAAAATAATTTTCTTTTCACAAAATGACATGAAATTTTAAAAGAAAAGGGGGTTTTTGAAAATAATCATGCAATCTTGTATAGGAAGTATCATGAAAATGAGTCTTTATGAAGCCATAAAAATCCTCTTATGTCGTATACGTTAAAAAAACATTTTCCTCATACTTTTATCGGAAAAGTCAGAAAGTACCTCGTATCATAAACAAAAGAAATATTGCTTATATACCTTGTGGTAAAATTCAAAAATGGGTAAAAAGTACTTTAAACATAAATGAATCAATTTTTAGAAAATAGGGTCATGGATGATAAATATAACCTCAGTGAATACTTACGAATAAACAATCTCAGATAAAAACGAGATTGGAAAAGTTATCCCTTACCTTAGGTCTGATATGCTTCGTATGGATCCAAACCTCCTGTATAATGATTTAAATAATTTCATTGACTTATTATATAATCATATTAATTTTTATGATATCATATATGTTTCACTTATGACTTTATATTACCTGTTCTTTTGTAAATTCCATGTTAAAGCAGCATTTTGGGTAAAATCATTGCATTTATCGTATGTGTTTCGACTTGTCGTTATTGATATTATTACTTATATCCTGATTTAAATAATTACAGAATGTAAAACATGATTTATATATAATATATATTCATAATATACATATATATTATAGATTAATAAAAGGAATGAAATACACCATTCATGGAGATGGTAGGCCGTACGTATGCACGAACGCTGCTTTCTTTTCCTTATTGAATTGAATGAAACTAAATAAATTACATAAATATATATATATATACATAAATCCAGTAGCATTATTATGTTATATATTTCATTATTATTTATTATATATACTTTATAATCATTCATGTATGGTTAACATGGAGAATGAATCTCGTCGCGTCGTGGAGACGGTAATCCGTACGTACACACGAGCGATGATATCATTACCATAATTATTGAATAGAATTGTAGTGAAGGGTATAATATATCAGAATCAGTATGACTTTATAATAACCATATATAGTTATTATTTACACCATTATACCCATCCATGTAAGGTGTTAGTGGAAAAACAGATTACACCACAGCATGGAGACGGTATTCCGTACGTATGCACGCGCGGTGATTTTGTTTTCCCTAGGATAGATAGAAGGTGAAATAGGGTTGTTACATATTTATAATAACATATTAGTATATGAGGGATACTGATGTTATTACTTCATAATAAAACAACTAAATAATAGGGAGTAGAAGAAGAATGGAACTTGAAGAAAACGGTAGAAGGTATTACATATTTCTCGAAGTGCCTCCTTTAAACTTTCTCTTAGGGCACTAGAGTTGGTCTTTTGAGAAGACCAGTACCTCTAGTAGGTTTCTAATGAAGTGGGTAAGTGAAATGGGTAGGGGTTGGCCAAGCTTGAAGGCTCAAATTGGTGTGAGTAGGAGAGGGAGGAGGTTCCCTTTTATAAGGGAGGAGAGGGGAACCTTTGGAAATATAAGAAATATTAGTTTATATTAAATCCCAACCCCACTTAAAAACTTCAACAATGACTCATATCCAAATATTAGATTATATAGGGTTGTAATATCATCAGCCAATAAAATTTAGACTTGTTAGCAATTTATTTTAAACATTATCAACTTGATTTATCCTTATTTATAAATTTAATTTTATTTGTGGTAATAATATTCTAAATTTTAAATTATTATAAATAATTACATATGTGTTGTGAATTTTCTGTAATTTAACACTTTATGAAATTTTAGACCATATAAATTTAAATTTATAATTTTTAAATATTTATGTGATTTTTAAACAATTTTATAATATGTTATTTCTATAAAATAACAATAGTGTCAATTTTGACACTATTCATTTATTAGAAATTAAATAAACAATATACATAAGATATGTTCGAAATAAAAGATTTAATAGATACATAACATGTCATATTTATCTATAAAATTAGTGGAGAACATTTAATAGTTCATATAATATTTATTTTAAGATTTTTAAAACCATTTATTTGATATTTCTCTTAATAAAATAATTTCAACATCACTATTATGTCACCTTTAATGATAATTATTTAATCCCTAAAAATTATAAATAAATTCATATGATGTATAAAATTTTTATTAGATTTCTGGATAATATTTATTTTCGATGTTTCATGAAGTTTATCAGTAAATTAAAATTAATATACTTATAAAATTTAAGAGAGTGACATGTTGTCACTTTCTTTGGTTTTAATAATAATTAAATTATTTTCAAGGAAACAAGTCCATAAAATGAATCTATTACGACCCTTAGGTTATATGGGTCATCTTTTAGTCATCCAATAGAATTTTTGCAGGTGTTAGGGTAATTTTATAATCCTATATTTACCCTTAATTACCGGATTTACCATTAACTATGCTAAATAAAATTTAGTGTAGTTACTATTCATAATGCCCAAAAATAAAAAGTAGCTTATTAACATAATTTGGACCCACTAATTCAAAATATGGAATCCATTTTTCTAAATTAAATACAAAAAAGTTGCAGAAATTAAATTAAAATTAATCCCGTTGTCAAAAGAAAATAGGTTTTTGGTTAAAACATTGCAAAAGATTGAATTGATTTAATCTACGAATTCAAGGTAAAATCAACGATAATGACATACATTATATTAAATGGTAAAAATATAGTCTATTTATACATTAAAACCATTCAATTTTATAATTTAACCATATAAATTATTAAGATTAAAAAATTTGTTTTTAATTAAAATATAGCGTGTTTTTACTAATCATTAAAATATGAAAGTTATCTAAAAATATCAAAAATTTATCCAATGTAAATTTTTATATCCTAATTCAAAATAAGAAGTTTATTTAGTAAAATTTAATTTATAAACATGTCAAAAACTAGATTTAATGTTGGTGCGCTATCAAAAGGCAGCAAAACTGTATTTTTTGAAAAATACTTATTTTACCCGAAAAATTTATTTTGTTCTCATACCATGTTCTAGAAAATGTGTAAGATGAATAATAATGTTATAAAATTCAGAATTTAGTTAATACTATTCATAAAGGCTAGTTCGTGATAATATTATAACCATATATCGTTGTTTGGTGAAACCCGGTATTGCGTACAACACACGCTATCGAGGAAGGTCATGATTGCGTGTAATGCAAGACAAATCAGGGTTGCATGTAGTGCAAGACTCCTTTGTTGTTGCTTATAACAAAATACAACCATATTTCATTTATACATCGAATATATATATATATATATATATACATACATACACACTCAATGTTGTGTAGAATAACAACTATCAAACAAACTTAATTGTGTCTAACAGAATCTAAGAATAGTGTTGCGTATACTGCAAGCTAATACGGTATTCCGTATAGCACAAGATAATCATGTTGTAGCATAAAACACATGACATCAATTAAAAAGGATAATTATCATAAAATATCAGGTTGTTACATTCTACCCCCTTAAAATGAATTTCGCCCTCGAAATTCATCGGGGTTATAAATCGTTTACTATTCATAGAAACCCACATCGTAAAAAGTAATACTAAAACTTAATTTTAAAAACTAAAGTATGAAATGTAACGATTACCCAAAGTAACTCATCACTGGGTTTCCATATAGGAGAACATAGGTGAAAATATGGATATGGCAGAAAAATCTAACCATCATGTTCTGATGGAGAGTGGTAGAGAACATGGCTATAAAAAAGCCATCAATCACAAAGCCATAAATTTCAGATGATCTAAGGTACAATCTGATTCATCAGATATAAGAGCACAAGGACAACATTTTTTGTTTTCAATATCATTTCCCTAAAGTAGAAAATTTTTAATTAGAAGAAATAATTGCTTGATTTTGGTATAATCTCACTGTTGTTCGTTCTTTGAACAATTTACACTTCATCTCTTAAAGAAATAAAGTGGAATTTGTTATTCGTGAAGTGTTAACAGATCATGTGATAGAATGATGGGTCATTCCATCTGTTTCAAACAAAAGGTTAGCAAAAGTTATCAAATATACATAAGTCCATCTATGGTGAGGTTAATCATATACGATTCTATAAATGAACTTATACTTCATCTATCATACCGCTTAATAAAATAAAACTAGTTTCTACTAACCGAGGACTTTCTGTAGGCCAGTGGTAGGCAATAAAGGCCAGTCACACTTCGGTTGTGGGTTCGATTCCCACAGCCTTGTCTGACGCGATGGGCTGTCTCTCGTCCTGTAGGTTGTCCTTTTTCTAAAACTACATTACTATAACATCCCATCAATAATATCGAAAAAAGTTCTATCCTTAAATAATAATAACTTCTGTCCAACATAATCCATTCCAATATTTATGCTTATCTAAAATACTTCGGTCCAAGATCATAGTATAAATAAAACAATTACTAGAAAGGTTATCTACCAAGAATGTGAATACAAGCATTTATCCCACATATATCATAAGATATATCTAGTTGGTTGTATTCAAATCACATGAATACCTTTTTCATATATTCTCTTGAAACATAAATTACCATAGAACCTTAGTGAAAACATGAATACTGTCAAAAGGTAACTCTTTTCACATACCAAAATCCCAAAGAAATCTATACAATCAAACCATAATATCACTTAGTCCTTATATAAGTCATGAGCTCACGAATACAATCAAGCATCTCATTATCTTCTAATCCCTTCATTATGTGCATATCATTTACTTTCCAAAAATATCTGAATAACCTTTCATGGTTACCGGTACTATTCAACACATACTTTCAATTACTTTAGGAAAAATAATAGTGTAACAATCCTTAGATGATTCTTTATTCCATAATACCATTAACTATACAATATGACTCTTTATAAACATACAATCATTCCACTACCTTCTTAAACAAATGACTGAGCTTCAACACTTCTTTCATCTCATATATCATTTGTAGTCTCCTCATCATCATCCACATAAATACTACCCATATGACCATGCTGATTCTCTTCATGAGATTTTCCCCTAGGTAATTGGTTTGCATAATGCCCATAAATTACACATTTAAAACATCTAATCATTGTTGATGTCGTAGTAATACCATTATCCTTGTCCCTGGTGTTAACTGAACCTTTTCCTTTGCACTTACTGGCTTTGTGTCCTTCTTTTCCACACCCAAAGCATCTTCCAGTTACTTTGAAACAGTCTCCCTAATGCCTCTTCCCACATGATTTACACGAGGGAAATTGAACGTTCTTTCCTCTATGATCATCATGAAACTCCATCTTTATCTTATTATCTAAGTCGGGAAACTTACCAAAGTTGATATTATTGATCATATTATGAGATTTCTGATTAGGCATAATAACGATGTTTGGACTTCCAAATCCCGTTTCATTTGGTTTCTCATGAAGAATATCATTTCATTGTTCGTCATATCCTCCATTATCCTGAATCTTCCTGTTTCCAGCCATTTTCTAAATCCCATAAAGAATAGTGTGAGAGGAAAAAATCATGCTAGGGAAGACAACATAGTAAAGGGAGAGTAACCTCAATATCTAACATCTTAGGTTATATTCTAAGACAGTTACAATAGTTTTAGGACTATATCCTATACGTATACTTATCCTTAGGGATATCCCTAGACATACCTTAGAAATATCTCTAGGGATCTCACTAATGTTTTTGAATCCTAGTTTCCAAAGGTTGACTAAACCTTTCCTCTGATACCAACTGTAGAGACCCGAATCTTGACGTACATGGACATTACATTACTTTTGCAGAATACTTAATACATAACAAAAACAGACACACAAGGACCGTAATAGTTTAGTGTCTTTTGAAACTCAGAACGTAATCTTCTAATCGTGGTGAAAGATCTTCAACATCTCCCATAAAGATCTTCCCCTTTTGTTTTCTTACCTAAAACCATTCTTTATATACTGGGGAGAAGAAAACATATAATGGGTAAACTCAAATGCTCAGTAAGGGTAAGCATGGATAAAATAAAACAAATCATATAAATTTGAACTTAAAACATGAACATAAGGTTTAAACATCAAAATCTTGAGCAATGACATAAAAAATGGAAGTAAATAAGGAATAGATCATAAAGAAACATTAATCATGATAAAATAGCATGGGAATAAAACATGTTATTGTGGAAACCATTAATCACATGATATGATTTCCATAGTATCCAAGGCATTGCTTCCAAGACCATCATAGTGGACAAAGTCCCTTTCTGAATCGAGTTCACTCCTCATTCCAGTCCTGTATTACTTAACCGGATTAACTTACCATTCCAGCCATGTATATATAATGAGATATAAATCTTTAACCAATGCATTGGAGGGAGATATAGGTCCCACCCATCTCATAATGAAATCATTCTTACTTGTGCCACAAATTAAACATAAATCATTCATCATAACCCAAAGAATAAAATGGGTTTCATAAACATCATCCCATCATAAAATAATCTATATAAAAAAATGGATATCATTTCATCATGAGAAGAATCAAACCATGTAATTAATTGAGACATTATACTTCAAACATAAACAAATTAAATAATTTCATTTTAGATGGAAAATATTTTCGATAAAACACTTGAAATGAAATCTTGAGGAAAATATCTTTTCTTCTTCAAAATCATTTTATATTCACAAAATGCCATGAAATTTTAAAAGAAAAGGTTTTTTTAAAAAATAATCATGCAATATTGTATAGTATGTTTCATGAAAATGAGGCTTTATGAAACCGTAAAAATCTGCTCATGCCGTATAAGTTAAAAAAAATCATTTTCCTCGTACTTTTGTCGGAAAAGTAAAAAAGTACCTCATATCGTAAAGAAAAAAAATATTCATTACATACCTTGTGGTAAAAGTAAAAAATGGGTAAAAAGGACTATAAACATACATGAAACCATTTTTAGAAAACAGGGACATGAATGATAAATATAACCCTAGTGAATACTTACGAATAAACAATCTCGGATAAAAACGAGATTGGAAAAGTTATCCCTTACCTTAGGTCTGATATGCTTAGTATGGATCCAAACCTCCTGTATAATGATTTAAATAATGTCATTTACTTATTACATAATCATATTAATTGTTATTATATCATATATGTTTTCACTTATGACTTTATATTACCCGTTCTTTTGTAAATTCCACGTTAAAGCAGTGTTTTGGGTAAAATCATTTTATTTATCATATGTGTTTCGACTTGTCGTTCTTGATATTATTACTTATATCCTGATTTACATAATTCCAGAATGTAAAACATGATTTATATATAATATATATTCATCATATACATATATATTATAGATCGATAAAATGAATTAAATACACCGTTCATGGAGACGGTAGGCCGTACGTATACATGAACGCTGCTTTCTTTTCCTTATTGAATTGAATGAAATTAAATAAATGACATACATATATATATAAATAAATTCAGTAGCATTATTATGTCATATATTTCATTATTATTCATTATATATACTTTATAATCATTCATGTATGGTTAACATGGAGAATGAATCTCATCGCGTCGTGGAGACGGTAATCCGTACGTACGCACGAGCGATGATATCGTTACCATAATTATTGAATAGAATTGGAGTGTATGGTATAATATATCAGAATCATTATGATGTTATAATAACCATATATACTTATTATTTACACCATTATACCCATCCATGTAAGGTGTTGGTGGAAAAACAGATTACACCACGGCGTGGAGACGGTATTCCATACGTACGCACGTGCGGTGATTTTGTTTTCCGTAGGATGGATAGAAGGTGAAATAGGGTTATTTCATATTTATAATAAAATATCAGTATATGAGGTATAATTATGTTATTACTTCATAATGAAACAACTAAATAATAGGGAGTAGAAGAATAATGGAACTTGAAGAAAACGGTAGAAGGTATTACCTCTTTCTCGAAGTGCCTCCTTTAAACATTCTCTTAGGGCACTAGAGTTGGTATTTTGAGAAGAACAGTACCTCTAGTAGGTTTCTAAGGAAGTGGGGAAGTAAAATGGGTAGGGGTTGGCCGATCTTGAAGGCTAAAATTGGTATGAGGAGGAGAGGGAGGAGGTGCCCTTTTATAAGGGATGAGAGGGGCACCTTTAGAAATATAAGAAATATTAGTATATATTAAATCCCAAACCCACTTAAAAACATCCAAAATGACTCATATATGAATATTATATGAGATAGGGTTTATAATTGCATCAAAAAATAAAATTTATACATGTTAGGAATTTATTTTAAACATTATCAACTTCATTTATCCTTATTTATCAATTTAATTTTATTTGAGGTAATACTATTCTAAATATTAAATTATTATAAATAATTACATATGTGTTGTGAATTTTCCATAATTTTAAACTTTATGAAATTTTAGACCATATAAATTTAAATTTATAATTTATAATTATTTTTTTGATTTTTAAACAATTTTATAATATGTTATTTTTATAAAATAACAATAGTGTCAATTTTGACACTATTCATTTATTTGAAATTGAATAAACAATATACAGAAGATATGTTCGACCTAAAAGATTTAATAGATTCATAACATGTCATATTTATCTATAAAATTAGTTAAGCACATTTAATAGTTCATATAATATTTATTTTAATATTTTTAAAACCATTTATTTGATATTTCTCTTAATAAAATAATTTCAACATCACTATTATGTCACATTTAATGATAATTATTTAATACCTAAAAATTACAAATAAATTCATATGATGTAGATAATTTTATTATCTTTCTGGATACTATTCATGTTCGAAGTTTCATGAAGTTTATCACTAAATTAAAATTAATATACTTATAATATTTAAGAGAGTGACATGTTTTCACTTTCTTTGGTTTTAATAATAATTAAATTATTTTCAAGGAAACAAGTCCATCAAATGAATCTATTACGACCATAAGGTGATATGGGTCATAGTTTAGTCATCCAATAGAATTTTTCCAGGTTTTAGGGTAATTTTATAATCTTATATTTACCCTTAATTACCCGATTTACCTTTAACTATGGTAAATAAAATTTACCGTAGTTACTATTCATGATGCCCAAAGATAAAAAGTAGATTATTAACATAATTTGGACCCAATGATTCAAAATATGGAATCCATTTCTCCAAATTCAATAAAAAAATTTGCAGAAATTAAATTAAAATTAATCCCATTGTCGAAAGAAAACGGGTTTTTAGTTAAAACATTGCAAAAGATTGAATTGATTTAACCTAGGAATTCAAGGTAAAATCAATGATAATGACATAAATTATATTAAATTGTAAAAATATAGTCTATTTATACATTAAAACCATTCAATATTATAATTTAACCATATAAATTATTACGATGAAAAAAGTTGTTTTTAATTAAAATATAGCGTGTTTTTACTATTCATTAAAATATGAAAGTTATCAGAAAAATATCAAAACTTTATCCAATGTAAATTTTTATATCTTGATTCAAAATAAGAAGTTTATTTTGTAAAATTGAACTTATAAACATGTCAAAAACTATATTTAATGTGGGTGCGCCATCAAAAGGCAGCAAAACTGCATTTTTTGAAAAATACTTATTTTACCCGAAATATTTATTTTGTTCTCATACCATGTTCTAGAAAATGTGTAAGATGAATAATAATGTTATAAAATTCAAAATTTAGTTAATAATATTCATAAAGTCTAGTTCGTGATAATATTATAACCATATATCGTTGTTTAGTGAAACCCAGTATTGCGTACAACACACGCTATCGAGGAAGGTCGCGATTGCGTGTAATGCAATACAAATCAGGGTTGCGTGTAGTGCAAGACTCCTTTATTGTTGCTTATAACAAAATACAACCATATTTCATTTATACATTGAATATATATATATATATACATACACACTCAATGTTTCGTAGAATAACAACTATCAAAAAAACTTGAAATTGTGTGTAACCGAATCTAAGAATAGTGTTGAGTATAATGTAAGCTAATACGGTGTTGCGTATAGCACAAGATAATCTTGTTGTAGCATAAAACACATGAAATCAATTAAAAAGAATACTTATCATAAAATATCAGATTGTTACAACCATGACAGAGGCAACTCCATGATCATGGTTCTCCAAGGCCAGACTATGGTGGCCCCAGGGAGGAAAAGCTAGAAGAGGGGAAGTTGGGGCTCCAGAAGGAGGAGATATATGTTGTGAATGACATTGTGATCTACTTTCACAACCACCACCTTAAATCCCATACCACACTCAAGGAGTTGGCGATCAGGGTCATGGGAAGTTACATTCTATAGAGGCACATGATCCGATGACTCACAAGATTATTAAAGTTACGATCTTTTTTTTATTATACTCTTGATTCAATACTAATAGATATGTGTGTGATTCATTCCTTTATCTCTTTACTCTTGGTGTGAGAGATGTGGTTCCCAGTTGAGACTTTAGCCCATCCGATTTTCCATGATGTTCCAACATGGAACACTTCTTCAATATCATTTTTTCTTTCGGTAGTGTGAGATATCTCATGGTAGAGAGAGATTCTTATGGGACAAGTTGGTCATCATGATATGGAAATATGAATTTATCTTGGTTATGGACTAGTTTTCCATGGTCTGATCCCATATTTAATTCCATAGTATATGATTCAAATTCATTTTGATTGATGGAATGATGTTCTCTATTTTTTGTGAGAGAGATATCATTGAAGAGATTGTGGGACATACAAACCATAATCTAAAACCCAACACCCATATGTTGGTGAGTTTATCCCTTGGTGTTGTATGCTATTTAGACATTTGGATTCCATATTTCATGGATAATTATATCGATGTCTACCTTGAGGATGTTTTGGGGCTACCTCTAAGGTGGGAGATGGAGTTTTACATCAAATTGTATAGTGGTAATACTTTGATATATTATGTGGAATATTAGATGGCCCCTACAGATATCCTAGAGTTACAATTGTAGTTGTAGGACCTTTGAGAGAAGGGTATCATTAGACCTAGTGTATCCCCCTGGGTTTCTCTAGTATTGATCATGAAAAAGGTATATGGGAGATTGTGGATTTGTGTGTATATCATTGCATGAACTAGAAAACTATGAAGAAAAATTACCCCTTTATGAGTATTAATGACCTCTTTGATTAGTTGTGATATGTGTGATAGTTCTGAAAGATTGATCTTAGGTCTGGATACCACCAGTTGAATGTTCGTGAGGCTGATATTAGAAAGCTATAATTCCAATGTTTCTATGGACAATATGAGTTCTTGGTGGTTCTCTTAGGTTTGAGGAATTATCCCACTATGTTTATAGATATGATAAACTAGATCTTACATCCATACATGGATAATTTTGTTGTTGACTTCATTAACAAAATACTCATATAATCTACATGAGAGGAGGAGCATGTAGGGCACCTTCGTATGGTCATATACTTTCTTATGGAGAACCATATCAATGGTAATATCTCTAAGTTCTACTTATGGATCCAAAAGGTTCTCTTATTTGGGTATTTCATCAATTAGCATGGATTAGCTATGAATCCAGTGAAGATCGATGTCGTGGTTTCTTGGGAGACGCCGAAGAATATGTAATAGGTGTAGAGTTTTCTTAGTTTGGAGGGGTACTATAGGGGGGTTGTAAAAGACTTCTCTAGGATTTCAACCCCTTTGAATTCCCAAACATGGAAAGGGAAACTGTTTAACTGGATTGAGTAGTTACAAAGATCTATTTAAGAGTTATAGATGAGGATGAAGAGTGATCCTATTTTGAGACTGCTAGAGGAGACCTAGAGAACATAAAATATTGAGACGCCTCTGGTGTTGGTATCTACTACATGTTGATGTAAAGGAAGTAAGTGGAAAATATAGGTCAAGGTAGCTGAGACCCAACAATAAGAACTATGTGACTCATGACCGTGAGTTTATAGTGGTAGTATTATCTCTGATGATGTGGAGAAACTATCTTATAGGAAATCATTTATTTCTTTACTTAGAATATCAGAGTCTCTGTCATGTATTCACATAGAGAGACCTAAATCTAAGACCAAGTAACTAGTTGGAGTTCCTATAGAACTATGAATTTGAGATGGTATATACTCCAAGGAAGGGAAAAGTGGTGTTAGATTCCCTTAGTAGGAAGTCCCAGGCGCACTTGGTGGAGGAGGAACCTGAGCAGTTAGCTTCATTACAACTGACCCTAGTAAAGGAAGTGGGTGGATATTTTATTCATTTGATGGTATTGATCCCTCCACTTCTCCCGAATGAGAGGGAGGCTCAGTTGGGATAGATCGACTGTGAGGTCCTACATGACCAAATATACTCAAGAGATTCACATGATATTTTTTTAAGGAGGCAATTAAATCATATGATTATAGGGATGGATGATGGTCCTAGTCATGATATGAGTGGAGGTAATGAGGGAGTTTCACACTACCCATTTGGAGGTATATCTCGGTGTATAGAAGATATACATATATCTTTAGTGGATGTTTTGGTGGGATAGAATGAGGTGAAGTGTTGTCGAGTTTGTATCTCAGTACCTCACATGTTAGTAGGTGAATGTTGAGTACCAAATATCCTGAAAATTCACTTTTATTTGATTTTGGAAACAACCGCTTTAAGGATAAGCGGTAACCGGACGGATAAAAAATGAAACATGTCAGGATTAAAAATTAGAAAATCAAAAACCCAGATATTTTACATAACCCAAGATGATCACTATCCAGGCCCATCATCCGAAGACCCATCACCTCAGAACATCATCATTAACACGTTGTCGCTGTCGCCATCATCAACACCGTCGGGGTCTCCGTCCACCGCACCAATCATCGGATCCTGGAGGATTCCATTGAAGTCACCAACCAACATCATTATGTAATACACGTTCATCATCGCCATCCAAAATCCACTTTCATTGTTTCCGTTAGAACACACACCGGAACATCAGAGACCATCAGAGACCTTTGAGCCTCCTTAAAACAACACCACCATATCGTCGAACAAAACCGAACAATAAACCACAAAAACACCGAAATCAAAGGGTAGAAAACTGAAA
Organism: Viscum album; assembly: GCA_963277665.1. Lineage (NCBI taxonomy): Eukaryota > Viridiplantae > Streptophyta > Magnoliopsida > Santalales > Viscaceae > Viscum > Viscum album. The sequence continues at coordinate 1,530,797,736 of OY728161.1, read as the reverse complement.
AACCAAAATAAACCCAAGAATAAACCCAATGGCACCTCAGATAGAGGAAGAGAAGACAAAACATCAAAAAAAAGACAAACCGAACCAGACCGCGTTGAGAGTACCAGAGGCCACAAAATCCCACCTCCCAAAACTTCTGATGAACCACCGCTCTCGATCCGACTTGGAGAGGAGTGGAGGGACTTAAGGTCAGGGTAGATATTTGAACGACCTAGGGCTCCGAACGTTGGCATCGCGGTTGGTCTAAAACCAGTATCAGAAAACATGGAGCGCCTGAAAAACCCACGATCGCCGAACTGGTAAACAAATAGGAAATGAGACAACATATCCATGGAATTTTTGATAGGCATTCCACAGACAATGAGATTCCATGATACCATTTGGTTGATAGTTGAATGACATAAAATGTTAGTGTTCTTCATTGTTATCAGTGAGTAATGCTCAGTGGAGAGTTTGGGATAATTTTACATTCTTGAGATTGTAATATTTCATGGGGTGACCTCGATGATTGTCTCTGACACTGATGTGTGGTTCATGTCATAGTTGTGAAGAGGAATACATGAGGCATTGAAGAACCATATTAAGATGAGTATATATTTTTACCACCATAAATATTAGAATACTAATCATACTATCCAGGTGTTGGAGGATATTCTATAGGATTGTATGATAGACTTCATTCGGAGCTGGGAGGATCACTTTTGGTAGAGTTTTATTTTAATAATAACTATCACTATACTATTGACATGACACATTTTTGAGGCCCAATACGGGAGACCCTAATGTTCACCCTTATGCTTGGATAAGATAGGTAAGACATCTATTTTTGGGCCATTGATGATATAATAAATTATGGAGAAGGTTTAGGTGATTCACAAGTGGATGAGGACAGATCATAGAAGGCAAAAATCTTATAAAGATTGGCATCATAGGCTATTAGAGTTTGAGAAGGGAGACAATGTTTTCCATAGATTCTCCCCATGGAAATAATTATAGTGGTTTGGATAGAAATACAAGCTATCCTTGAGGTTTATTAGATCATTTTAGATCTTACATAGGGATAGTGAGGTTTCTTATCAACTCGCCTTACCCCCATATATAGAGTGAGTTCATGATGTCTTCCACGTTTCATAGAGAAAGAGAAACATGTATGATTCTACACACATTATTGACTTGGGTGAGCTAGACATTGAGAATGGAACCACCTCCTTGGAGAACTGGTGGATATCGAGGATCAGCAGGAGATGATCTTTCAATGATAAAGAATTCCCCTGGTTCATGTGCTATAGAAGCATGAGAGAATATATGAGAGCTCCTGGGAGTGCAAGAGCCAAATGCGGGCTCAATATCGACACCTCTTTGCTTATATTATTCTTTTTCAAGTAAAAAAATATTGAAGGATGTAATAATGTAGTAACAATTTTTTTATTATAAGTATATTAAATATATCAAGGATTATTTTTAGAGTGAGGCACTAAGACATCATGTGATTCTGAGTCCTGATAAGCCTAGAATTAATTTTAAAAAAATATTAAAAATATTTTATATCACATGAACATATTTTTTCATAAATGATGGAATATATCCTAAAAACTCTAGAATAAAAAATATGCAAAAAAAGTAGAATCTAGAACATGGGATTTACCCTAGGCATGGCCTAAAGATGATTGGTGCTGAACGTTTAGATAAAGTAGTAGTCCACAGGTACGTTAGGTGAATTAATTAATTAATTCATTTAATCAATTCATTAAATGATCTAAAATGTTTTCCATAAATACATTCACTATTATTGAGAATCACCAGGGTTATATGTATAACCCTAGGACCATTGAAAGGGGTATTCCACTATTATTCATAGGAAGATTGTGATTAGATGATGACCGACATCTAGATCATGGTGAATTAAGGGGGAACAAATGCAAAAAATCTTCCCCATCGTTGGAAAATGCATTATTCACCAACATGAGATCTAGTATCAAGGTAAGAATCATCATTTTAGATTTCCTCCCTTATGATTAAATGATTGAGTATGATCAAAAACATAATATTTGATATGAAATTAAATAATCCTTTACATGATCTCGCATATCATATTTAAATTATTTATTCAATTTATTACTCTTGTTGTGTTGTTTTTCTCACCCTGACTATCCCCAATTTATATCCATTGAAAAAAATTTCTTGAACAATGATTACTAGAAATTTGTTTTTGTAATTTTACCTCACAATTATTCATGTTGTTCACCTTTGGCCATTGTCGTCACAGTTCCACAATTTCGAGTGGGTTCAAGTGCAAGAAAATCACCAGATTCATGGAGGATTCATGTGAAATAGATAGTTTGACAATATAAGGATAAATATGGATGAATAATATGATGTCGGTGATAGATTCATGGATCTGGGATCCTAATTAGAGATGATAGAAGAATGAGAGATGCGTCAAAGTATGCAGGCTTCATGTGGGGGAACCATTTTATGAATTTTTTCCAATTGGAGGGACAACATTGATAGTTTGAGGTGTATTCAACCATTTTTGGGTGAAAATTACAGATTCAGGGGGTAAGAGAAGTAGATATAAGGTGATAAAATAATATTTAACTTTTTATGAAAAACCCAACTACACGCTATGTAGTACGAAGAATAAACACCATGTAGTCCGGTTTCTATGGTGACTTGGGTTTCACAATGAAGTTAAATATAATAAAACACACAGAGGTCCCACATTCCATGTGAAACCTAGTTTTTATGGCTCATCATGCCTAGGGAGTACACTCTTAGGATCCAATATGGCCATATACACCATGTAGGTTGGGGCACATGTTGCATACTGACACATGTCCATTGCACATAGACACAACCTGAAGGACACAATAATGAGAAAGAGAACATGTCTTGTTCTTATAAGTCCAAGAAACACTATGTAATAACTTTCATTCCATGTAGTACTAAATGGATTGTGATTCATGTGATATAAAGGACCCATCCAACCAACATAATCGGACCAAACGACATGTGGATCCCTTATATGTGGTGTACTCCTTTTCGAATATTATATTTCTCACATCTACTTTGTTTGGAATTGGATTTTATAATATGAGTATATCATACTGAGTGTTTTCCTATATATAATGTGATGGTGGTCTTCATAGTTTATTTTGAGATATGATGTGTGATTTTCCTAGAATGATGATTATTTAGACAGTTCTTAATGACAAAAGTGACTGAGGAGGGTTATTGGAGGGTGGAACCCTCCTAAATAGTCAGGGAATGGGAGCTTTACCTACTAAGTGGCACCTTCCTATAGAGTTAGGGCATGGATCCTATAACTACTAAGTGGAACCCTCTTTCATAGCTAGGTCATGTTCTATCTATCTACTGAATGGTACCCTCTTTCAGATTTAGGGCACGAGTCTTCTATATTTTAAGTGGCACACTCCTGCAAAGTCAGGGCATGGGTCCTATATCTACTGAGTGGAACCCTCCTATAGAATTAGGGAATGTGACATCAATATATTGAAGGAAATTTTTCTTTACCAGGGGATGGGTCATCTACCTGGAGATTATTTTCCCTCAATTGTGAAGCATAGTGGCGAGGTGTGGGTCCATATGGTTACTTATTTGGACAGACACCTGAGATTCTTTGCATCATTGATGGAACCTTTTGAAACTATTAGTAGAATCGTCATATTGGGATGTGTTTTGAGATGGATATCCCCTTTATCTCTTATCAGGGCCAGTTTTTATGAGAACATATATGTATTATTTGATTATTATATTTTATTCCTCACTTGATTTGTTTTAATTTGTCTACTTATATCACATATCCTATTTCCCTGATAAAATTTTGGGGATTCCTACTGAGTATATATATACTCACCCATATATGGGACTTTCTCAAATGTTTTGTTTCTTATACAGATGATGAATATGTCGATGATGATTTTAGAGGAGCATTGGGATATCTCGATGCATTTGACTACATACGGTAGTTAGGGCGTAGATATTCAGAGCCTATCTCTATCAACATTTACTTTTCATATTATTGTTAGGTTAGCACATCTTTTCTGGTTGGTCATTTATTTTCCCATTTAATTTTATGATTATGATTTTTTACTCTTTTGTATTCTCTAGAGGTTGTTACATGTAGAGTTATTACTCTAGATGTTATTATCTTTTATTTTTATTCCTCCAAACTTTTTCAGGGATATAGTTGGTGGAATGTGTACATATATATTAGGAAATTTTTTTATATATTAGTTATTCATTTTGGTGCTTTTCTCCATAGCTTCTTCTATAGAGGAAGGATTGCGGTAGTTTCATATTAGCCATCTTCTGTCTAGGTGGACCCTCGTAGGTCGGGTAATGACACATAAAAAGTGAATTTACTAGATACCTATGATGATTAGGAAGTATGCCTCTTCAAAAGTCATTTAGATTTATTAATGAAACATTTTTATTAATATAACCTCCATAAATGATTGTTTGAGAAAGAGTTGTAATTCTAATGAAGATTGAAGATGATATAAGGAAGATAATGGGAATGAACATACAAAATAATTTCATGTCTCTCTAATTCAATATAATTTATCGCTAACATCCTTGTCAAATGATATCCCTATCACTGATGAATCAAGTATTCGTATAGAATAACCAAGCTCACCAATTGAGGTCACCAGAGGGATTCATTCGAGATAAGACACATCAAATAATTCTAGGTTATAAATTTGAAGGAGAGAAGTTGATTATTTCAAAATAAAAAACTAATTATGAAAAAATGATAAAGTGTATTTCTATTGATCCATATAATATTGTAGCAATAAATAATGACATTAAAACTCTTGGTAGTGGAGGTAAACAAAGAAACTAATTATCTTTAATTACAAAATATTTTTGATCCCATGATAGTTAGGGTACTACTAAGAGGGGTAGGGGAGGTTGAATTATTGATAACTTTTTTAAAAAATTATTTCTCTTTAACTAAAACACTTTGACCAATTGAATTCATGATCCACTATGTTTGATCTCTTCCCTCACTAGTATAAAAAAACAAGAAAAAGAAGAATACATTAACTTTTTAGAGGTTTGACCTTAGTGTGATTAGATACTATTTTCCATATTCAACCTTTTTTAGTCACTAATTTTATCTTCTTTATTTATTTTTAGTTATAAAAAATTTATTACAAGTCACATACATGTTTTGAATAGGTATCATACACTTTTCAAAATGGGAAACTATCATCCACTTCTCACTAATGAATTTAGAATTATTTATATTGGAACCAACATTTCTTCAGGATTTTCCCTCACTCTTGTGTATGAATCATATCTTATCATTACCACTAGATCTATCAACATCAATGAATATAATGATTTCAATATATAATTATTCATATTAGATCCTATTAAAATTTCTTTAGAATATTCCCTTCATGCATGAGAGCATTCATGTTTGAAATTATGTCCTTTATACTTAGTGGAAAGAACCAAGATTAACTGAAATTATATTTTCTTACTTGAATATTTTGAAAGAATATAGATTTAGTGTATTTTATTTAATTTATTTTTCTCTCTCCTTGATACAACATATATTAAATGTTTTAGACTATCAACTTTTTATAATTCTTGAAAAAAAGTTTCTTTTTCATTTATTCCTAAAAATATTCACAAAAAATTATGAATAATATTTTTATAATAATTTATAAAAACTATCATGATTTTCTACAATGTAAATAAACATAAATTATTGCATCTTTAACCACAATAAATAATTTTTGATTTTCCCATTTTATTGGATTTGAATGAATTTTAATTTCAATTCAAATTCTCTCAATGATTAATTCTTTTATTCTCCTTAATAAATTTCTATTCAAATATCCTGAAAAATAGTTTTGAATCATATTGTGATAATTAAAAAAATACATTTCTAAATATTTTCATAACAAAGGATCAACTCAATTTTTTTTACAAAGGAACCTTGTAAATTTGTGAAAACCTTATGATGAACACCAACCTTATCAATCGTTGTAAAAACCTTATTATCTTTAAACCTAATGACGTTAGAACCTTAAAAATTTATATAAACCTTATTAAGATTCATTATCAAGTTTATAAAGTTTATATATCATAAATTACCAAACGTTTTCTGGTCTTACTAAATTATAAAGATTTATGTGTAACCTTATGAAGGTTGTACCAACCTTAGAGAGGCCTATCCAAACTATATGTACAATTAAATCAACATTATGAGGTCCTTCCTCAACCATATGTGCATGTTAATCAACCTTTTTATAATGGTAGTCTCAACCTTATGGGGTTATAGAATGATTTATATTTACTCACCTCAATATCATAATTATATATTAATTTGAATAATCATAGAGCATCTTAAAAATCATCCCTTACCACTTCCAATCAACTTCAGTAAAATATAAAATTTATAATCTCATAGTTAACAATAGTGAAAAATTCCCCAACAATTCCAAGTGCACTTTAATATCCCACTTTGGATTTGTTGTCAACATAATGTTACAATTTTTTAATAACTCCATCTCTTATTCAAGATACACTATATCATATCCTGTATCATTTGGAAAAAATATTGACACCACACCATAGGTTATAGTAGTATTTTTGAGATAACTCTATCTCTCAATGACAAGAAATATTTAAGAAACTGATAATATTATCTTCTCTTTAATCCATGCACTGGACACTTCAAATAACCCCCATTTTCACAATGAACGTAACCATAAAATTAATGATGGACAAGGATAGAAAATTATCCACTAACATTTGAGAAATAATTACAATAAAAATGTTGTGAAATTTTTTATCCACCATCGAAAACATAATCCAAGGATTAGTGGGGGTACCTACCAAGTTCTCTTAAGATAGAGATAATGGATAAACACCCATGTTCAACCTCAAAGTGCCAAATATATCCTTATGGATAACCATTTTGAAAATATCAGCCAACAATTTTCAGGTTCGAATAAATTCTAAATTTATATCTCAATTGAATATCCTCTCTTTAATGAAATGGAACTTTATGTCAATGTTATTGGAACTTGATTTCGGCATTTTATTTTTATAAATATCAATTAAACATTGATTATCAGAAATAATTTTAAGAGGTTTTTCAACCTTAACCCTCAAATAATGTAGTAACTCCCCTATCCATATCATCTATGTGCATGCACTATTAGTAACCACATATTTAGCCTCAGTGGATTTTAATGTCACTAAGTTCTAAATTTAGTTATGGAAACTCACATAGCTCACATTCAATTTATGTATTTAAGGAATAGCTTAAAATATATTAAGTGTGACTCCTTAGGGTCACTCTAATATCAAGAACATAAAATCATAACAAAGCTAAAGTCTAGTCTATATGTGGTGACATATAACCAGTTTCCAACTAGTTTAACATGCACAATTTAAATATCCTATAAAATTTTTATCCCTACTTGAATAAGTGTAGATACTAGTTTTTATTCCTCCATCTCAAATTTATTCAACAATTATTTAGTATAATTCTCTTGAGATAAGAAAATTAAATTTTCTTCTTGCATAATTTTTATACCCAATAAGTATCTCAACTGACCTAGCTTGAACATCTCAATCCACTACATTTTCTTGGAAAATTCATTACAATAACTACCTTGATCACCTAAAAAGACAACACCATTAACATATAAAATTATAATAAGTGCACTTGACTTCATTTCCTTAATATATAGTTTAATATTATTTAATTTAATGAATTCTAGGGTTTTTATGAAAATTTACAGCCTTCAATACCTGTCCCTTGGAGCCTTATTTATCCCATATAAGGACAACTTTAATTCTAACTCCCCTGAGCAATAATTATCAATAAAACCCCCTAAAATTTCTCAATACATACTTCTTCTTCCATATCACCATTTAGGAAGGATGAATTAAAATACATTTGATAAATTCTAAACTAACAATGACCTACTAATTCAAGGAACATCTTAATGTTATCCAATCTCAAAATAGAAGAAAACATTTCTTCAAAGTTTACTCCATCATATGAGTAACACTTTAAGACTTTTATGGCATTATTTCTGGTCACTTCTCATTTATCATTTTGTTTATTTCTATACACCCACTCAGTCCCAAAAACATTAATACTTTTATCCTTAAGAAAAGTTTCCAAGTCCAGGTTTGTAAGAGTGGATTTTGATGGATATACTCATAAGGGGGGGGGGGGGGTTAATTGTAGTTTAAATAATTAGTTTAAAAGATTTAAAATAAAAAAAATAGAAAGACTCATTAGGTGATTTTATTGGACTTAGACTTAGTTCAATTATAAGAGTCATAAAATTAGTACCAGAAATTAGTCTGATTATATTAGAGTAAAAATCATAATCATAATGGTTTTGATTTAAATCAAAGTTTCATTTTCATAATTAGAGTTAATACAATAAAACAATCAGAATAGAAATTAGAATATGATAACTCAATTTCTATTATATACAGCAGAATATAAACTGGTAAAAATAATAAATAAAATAGCTATGTAATAGTAAGAATGACTTACAAGCTATTATTAAAATATTTACCTCTTTTAACCTTATGATTAAGGTAGTAAATGACCTTGACTAAAGGTATCAACTATTTTATACATATATTAAAGTCTATATTTCCATACTAGAAAACCCCTCGACATGATGATCGAAATAAAACTATCTTACATTACCCCAGAAGCCATCAATATGATGATAAGCTCTATATTCCTATCCCCAAAATACCTTAATTTTATGGATCAGATTCACCATCTTCTTATAATTGTAATACCTAGATCACAACAATGATCAGAAATAGATTACAATTGAAAAATTTATTAAGGAAAAAACTCTGAAAATGATTTATTAGAACTACTAACTCTCTAAATAAATACACTAACTAGGAACAAGTGGTTCACATAGATTACTCTTCAGAATACTTGAGTTGCAAATGTTATCAGCTCCAAACTCTTTAAATGATTTTCTATTTATAGCTGATCTCCAAATGGTCATATTTCCATGTTTGTTACAAATGATTTAGACAACTGGCACTTGACAACTCAACTATAAATAAATGTATGATGTCATATTGGTTAACAAAATTATAGTGTTAAAAGTATTCCTTATGATAAAAAATGTTTTGTAATATGATTATAAACCTCATTTAATACAATTGAATTTATTATTAAATATCAATACGATGAATTGAATGAGGGTTTTCCTAATTTATCAGTACAACTAATAGTCTAATGGTAATTATGTTTTTCAGTCAAGTATAAAAAAATATAATTCTAACCACTGGTATGAATAAATTTCATTATGATGTTTCAGATTCATCTTCATTCCAATTATCAGGTTGAGTAATTTAATGTTTATATTAGAGATATATTTGAATATTTGTATGTATGGTAGAGAGTTATTATTTTCTATTAAACATACTAAATTACTTGGGACATAAAAAGTTAGTAAACATGTTTTAAGAAAGTGTTTTTTATTTTACAAACTAATGGAATGGAAAAGTAAGAAGTAGAACTTTTGATTCTATAATATCCTCCTTTTTGGAAAGAACAAACCCTAAAAATTAAATATAAATCAATTGAAAAACTTACAATCCTCTTTATTTTAATAAATTCATATTCAGAGCTATTACATAAACCTCAACTCCCCCTAAGTTTATAACTCGTGTGAATATGATGTTGAATAAGATGGAGAGTAATAAGAATAGTTCCTCCAAAGAAAACTTCCCCCTTAATATAATATCTTCTCATTATGATTAAATATTCTTTTTTTGAAATATATTCTCCCCCATTATAAAAATTTTCTTTTTTAGATAAAACTTCCTCCCCCTTAATATAGAATTCTATCCCATTGATAAAACTATCTCCCACATTGTTTTTTTAGAAAATAATGAAGAAGAATATGATATTTCTTGAATATTTAGAAACATAACAAATGAAATTATCCTGAAACAACAAATCACACAAAAAAGAAATTAAAGAACATAAAACAAATTGAAATTTAAAAAACAATGAAAAAAATCAGATTTTGATGAAGATATAGTTCTTTAACAAACATTCATATTCATTACAAAGAAAATACATCAAGAGTTCAGAAGAAAAAAATGTTCATTATTTCTTCATAAAATTATTCACAAAAGACCAGATCTTCTTGAACTTGTGGCAGTGCTTCTACAACTTTTCAATCGTTTATTCTTGAGTCTGATATTGAGAATAAAAACTTTTAACTTCCTTAGAGAATTATTTGTTTTGTTCTCTCAATATTATCATTTCATCTTCACAAGATCATAGCTGGCTCATCTCTAACTCCATCTCTATAATCTTTTCATTTACAACATTTACATCCTCCTTACGTTCATAAGTAGAATCTCTGACCTCTTCAATAAACATTACTCTATATGACATGTCTGGTGATAATCTATTAAAAGATTCAGATGATTCTATCATAAGTTTATTTATTTCATAAAATTTTTTGTCATGCATATGAATATCTAAATAAACATGGTCCAACCACTTTACCATATAATTACATGATCTCTTGTGAGTCTATGAATTTTCTTTAAAATTATTTAATTCAACTTCAATTAGAATTACTGACTCTATTAAGAATTTTATTGAATCTAATTTCTAATTGAGAATTTATTGGATTAGGGGGATCCTTGCTTCAATATTTTGAAAATACGAAATTGTTCCTTATAATCTCCTAAAAACATGACAAAAATAATCAAATCCTTTATGCTCTATCTTTAACTCTGAGTTTGATTGATCAGGATCAATCTTAGGAGGTTTTTTATGATAGTTCCAACTTCAAATTCATTCCCTTTATTCTTATATTTCATTGAGACTTATTTTTCACATTCCATATAGAAACATTCTTATCATATGATATTTCTATATTGTATACATCTTTATCTATATCATTTTGTTAGAAACATTTGTTTTAGAAAGTTGGTATTCTTCTTCTTTACTGGATGGTGATTGTTCTTCTTGTTCTGATGAATACAATTCTAGGGTACTTATGGATTTATTGTCCTTATTCGTCTTAGAGGGTAAATCAAACGAGGATGAGGATGACTCTAATTATTTCTTATCAGATTGAGTTTCTTCATCATCATTATATTTATTTTCTTCTCTATCCTCTTCCTATTATCCATCTTCTACTCTAAACTCTTCTTAAAATTATTCATATTCCACTTCTTCATTTCATTCTTATTACCATTATTTTATTTTTTCATCAACTTCTTTGTCAACATCCTTATGAATCTCTTCTTCTAACCATTAGACTGTTCTTAGAACTCCCTTTCCACTTGATTTTGGTTCTAATTGATTTTCAGGAACGACTGGGATCAATTATTTAACAATCATTATTTCTTTTCCCATATCTATCTTAAAAGGGATATCAAAATAAACCAATGACATTTCTTCAAAATTTAATCGAGATTTTCGATTAATCTAATCGATATAGGATGTTGGAATGACTAGCTTCTCAAAATACTTCTTAACTCCTTTCTACAAATTTTCATAAAGTTGAACTTCTTGCAATATCTTTTTCTGCTTCTTTATTTTTGCATCACCTTCCATCTATCCAGTATCCTAATATTTTTATGATTTTTTCTCTGCAAGTTAGATTTTTTTCTTTATATCCTCTTGATTTTTCTCAGCTTTAGGTTTCATCATTTTTTCAAAATACATCATACGACATCTTCTTTTATTTATTCTACTTTTTTCGATGGAGATGTCTCTGACTTTCTTTTATTTTTCATTTCAAACCTCTTAGACTTTCTTGATGGATGTGAATTTAATAAATCACTATAAAATTTCATAGAAAACTCCTTAGAATTCTATCAAGAACCAACCAAATTATAACCATCATAGCATCACTAAAAAAGGAAATCTTTTTCTTATCAAATATGATGTGTTTTCCACCTTCAACACTTCTATACACTAACAACCATTTTACCAATAAATAAAGAAACATGACGGCTTTTTACTTGATATAGACTATTTTTTTATATTCTCCACAATTATAAAGATAAACATTAAAATATATATCTTCCTCATGATCACCAAGAAATCCAAAACAAACACATCAAATACATTTAAACTATCTCTGCATCACTTTCTTGGATCCAAATAAATATTTTTTTGAACTCTTGAAGTTTTTTAATAGTTTTATCAGAGTGAGGATCTTTCTAATTACAAAAACATTTTAAAAATTTTGTAATCAAATTTATGTTTTTATAAAAAGTAAAAAAAACATAAACTAAAGTAATTAAGTAATGAAAAAATTAAAATAATAGAAGATTACCTTTAAGAGTGGAAAGATACATCAGTATGATTATCCTTTTATTCTTGGTTTTTGTAATATAAAAAGATTACAATAGTTTTGAAATAAAGAAATAATTATGATATTTTTATTATAAAAAATAATTTTGATACTTTATATAGAAAAATCTAATTATGATAGTTTTTAATAAGGACTGAATAAAATATTTTTTTATTAAAAAAATACGATTATCAAAATTTTTGAATCTGAAAGGAAATTTATGAAATTTTTAGTTAAAAATTTTGTAACATTTTTTGAGTCTGGAATATTTTTGGATAATATTGTCTCTGGAATTTTATAAAAAGATGTGATTCTAGGAAACTCATTATGATAAAAGTTTTATAAATAATAAAAAATATAGATAACTAAATTTTTTAATAAAATTATTTTTTTTGAAAAATTTACAAAAATATACCCCCTATGAAAAGGAGTATATTAATGTAAGGAGATGGGTAAAAAATAGATATATATGAATGATTATTTTACATTGATGATTACTAGATTATATTTAATATATTAAAATCTATCAAAACTAAATATTTTTTTTAAAATATTAGCAAGATGATATTGAGTTCCCATGAATTGTAGAATTATATATCCTTTAAGTGTATGATCCTAATGTAAATGGTGTCTTATACCTATGTGGTTAGAACATGATTGATGTGATGGTATTTTAATTAAAGAAACATCACTTGAATTATCACAAAGTATTTGAGTTTTAGTAAAACTCATACCATAGTCAGTGAGTGTGTGTTACATACACAACACTTGGGCACAATAATTTCTCACTGCCATATATTTGGATTCTATAGTGGAAAGTGATACTGAGTGTTATTTCATACAAGACCAATAAAATAAAGAATCTAATAAGAAATGAAAAGTTCCAGTTGTAATTTTCCAATCCATTCTACATACACTAATGTTAGAATCTGAAAAACTTTTTCTTTCAAAAACATTTATAGAAGAATAGAAAAGACCTAAATCCATAGTCCCATTATGATAACAAAAAATTAATTTTAAAGATTTTAAATGAGATTATTTTGGATTATCTTGGTGTATTATAAATAGTAATACTGAAAAAATTAAATATGGATGATTAGAAGTTAATTAAAGTAAAAATCCCATCATACCTCTAAAAATATTTTGATCAAATAATTTTCTAACCTCATTAAAAGCTAAGGTATTGATGGTACCACTAGAAGTTTTGATACTTTTATTATTTTCATATCCAAATTTATTAATATGGTATTTTATATAATTATATCGAGATATAAAATTTTATTCTAGTTTTTTTTTAAAATTTTAAAACCAATAAAATATGTTAACTCACCCATCATACTCATTTCATACAAAGACTTCATAAGAACTGAAAAGGAATCAGTTAATGATTGTTGAGTTAAACCAAATATAATTTCATAAACATAAATTTGTACGATCATAATATTTTTATTTACTTATTTTGTAAAAATATTTGTATTTGTAGCTCTCTTATTTTTTTGTAATACAAATGTAGTTAATATTTCATACAAAGCTCTTGGGGATTGTTTATTTACTTATATTTTTTTTAATTTTATCAACATGTTCCAGATATTTTTTATTTTCAAAACTATACAGTTGTTCAACATAAAATTCTACATGAACATATCCATTAAGAAAACCAAACTTCACATCCATTTGAAGTAGTTTGAAATTAATGAATGTTCCAAAGTCTAGAAGTATTCAAATTGCTTCCAGTATTTCTATGAGAGAATAATCTTATTTGTAATATATTAAATATTATTTATTATATCCATTAATAAAAGGTCTATCTTTATTTCTAACAATTATTCCATTTTCATCACATTTATTCTGAAAAACCCATTACACTCCAATTATAAAAGTCTCTTTAGGCTATTCATCTAAACTACAAACTTTATTCCTCTCAAAATAATAGAATTTATATTACATATCCTTAATCCAATATTCATCACCTAAATCCATATCAGGATTATTAGGTTGAATTTGAGATATTAAATATAGATGTAAAATTTAAATCTTTAAGGAACTACTAGTCCTAACGGGTTGATCAACATCACCAATGATACTTTCACTAGGATGATTCCTAAGAAACAATTAACTTCTTCGGTTTTCAAAAGCCCATTTTTCAACAATAAGTAGAACATATTCATAATGATAAATTAAAAAAATCTAAATTATTTTTTATGAGAATAAATTTCTAAAAAAGGTTGAAAATCAGTTTTAGATATAACATCTGAGGATGTAGGTTGAAGTTGTTTGACCAAAAATGGATCAGTTTCATCAAACAGAACATGTAATGTTTCCTAAATAGTATAATAATTTTTATTAAAAAATCTAAAATCCTAAGAAGTAGTGGAATAACCTAAAAATATTCCTTCATCATATTTGGTTACTAATTTATGTAGATTATATTCAGTATTCAGGATGAATACTTTGAAACCAAAAACATTGAAGTACGAAACTTTTGATTTTATTCCTATCCACAAAACATAATGAGTTTTATTAAAAAAAGGTCTCATTAAAACTCATTTTATAGTATAGAAGGAGGTATTAACCGCTTTATAATTTTTTTTAACAATAGAGTATTCACTCAGCATGGTTCTATTTATTTCTCAAAGAATTATATTTCTTATTTCAACCACACTATTTTTATGGGGGGTGGTTTCTAGGTGATACAAAGTTATATTCAATACCATCCTTACTAAACAAAGTTTCAAAATCAATATTTACAAATTATATACCATGATCACAATGAATATTTATCAAGGAAAGGTTATTATCATTTTTAGATTTGGTTATTTTTTTTAAATAACAAAAGGCTTTGTATTTTTTTGTAAGAAAATAGACCCAGGTATATCTAGTGTAATCATATACTAAGATATATACATAATATTCCCAACTTATAATTCTTGTTTTTTATGAAAAAATATGTCCATGTAAACTAGCCATAAAACATAAGAAGTTGAGACTTCACTAATAGATTTAAAACGTGACTTATGTTGCTTACCATGTTAACAAGGGCTATATAAGTATCAGACCTATGTTATGGTATATCCTAAACAATACCTTTATTAGTCAACAAATATATGTTTATAAGGTTATAGTTTCATAACCCTCTATGAAATAACTAAAATTGATCTTTCATTTCACTAAGTAAAGGTAATTCATAAATCCTGATGACTTCTATGTTAAGTGTATAAACATTCTTTTACTGATTAATAGAAGGAATAAATTTATCCTTGAAAGTATTTTCTAAACATTTATCATTCTGAAAGATCACAAGGTAACCTAAATTACGTAATTAAATAATGATAATATGGTTATTCTTAAAACCTACAACAAATAAAACATTTAAAATAAGAGTTTTTACAAGAAGATTTTTTTTACCTATTATGATAATATCTCTTTGATAATGATCTATAAAAGTTACTTTTCAAACATTCCATTTGATTTTCTTATTGAATTAGTATTTTTTTCAGTAATGTTCCTGGAACATCCACTATCCATTTACCATATTTTATTGTTATCGGTACTATTTTTATTTTCCTGAAAACAAAAAATTAGAATTTTAGATCCCAGACTTCTTAGGCCTGGTATTGTTAGAAAATAAAATCTTAAGTAACCACATTTTCCAACTTTATTTTGTAAAAATTTCATTTCTTAGCAAATTATTCTTTATAAAAACCTAGGGACTATGTTTTATTTGAGGAATAATTATTTTTCCAGTTCCCACCACTATGGAACTTAGTGAAAAGGTGCACTTTTTGGAACAAAGTAATTGTAACTGAAGTAGATTTTTTATGAGTATAGCCTATTCCAAAATTATCACTATATGAATGAAATTTTTTTTATATTTTATCAAAAATTTCTTTACCAATAGTAAATTTTGATAACTATTATACCAAACCCTTATTATAACGATAGCCTCCATTTTTATAAACTATATTACTGCCATAAATATCTTGAGGTAGGTATTTATACAAATAAAATTTATAATTTATAAGATCCTTTCTATTAATTGTTTAATTATATTTAGATCCTCATTAAATATACTATATTCATCAAATTGACTAGTCATAACTTCCATTTTAGTCTGTAACATCTTTAATTTATTTTTTGATATAACAATATTCTTAGTAATAATTTCCTTATACTTTTTATACTTATTCAATAATATCATAACATTTTCATCATACCAACTTCTATATTCTTTATTTGTGATTTTAGCATCGAATTCCATAATTTTTTTGCCAAAAATAATTCCTTATGGAATGATTAGATGTAATATAATCCTTTCTATGAATGATTAATATCGACCCTCTATATTGAATGAATATATTATATGTACCATAACCTTGACTTATTAAGGGTAAGATAGACCCTTGATTTATTTTCATGACCATATTTTCTATTGTTTTTTCTTATTAGGGAACTTAGAAACTATTTTTCTTTTTATCCTAAAGGGTGGAAGAACACTATTGGGAATTTTATTCAAATAGATAATTTTATATTTTTTATTTACAAAAAAAATTATTATCCTTATTAGTAATAATTTTGGAATTAGGTTTATCAAAAGTAGCTAGTAAACTATTTTTCTTAGAAAATTCTTTTTTCAAAATATTTTGAAATAATATCTCTATAAAAATTAGTTTTATCAAGATCATTAGAAATATATGATATTTAATTTGTTAAAGTACTTATTCTTTAATATTCCTTAGCAAGCTTTAGAATTATCATGTTTTTTTATAAATTTTACTATTTTCATTTTCTAAAAGTTTAGAAAATCTGGAAACATCATCATTACTAGGTAAATAATTATCTTCTGTTGAGGAAGATTATTTATCAGAATATGTATAATTTTTATCATCAGGATAATTAACATTTAAATACATGATTTTAAGGTTTTCATCTATATATACCTTATCCATGAAAAAATGATTTAAAATGGATACATTTTAAATAATATTTATGTTTCTATATCCAGAACATTTATTATCAGATGAACTTTCATAATAATCACGACTAATGGAACTCTATGTGTTAGAAGCTTTAAATTATTTCTTTCAATTATATTTTTAATTATTATTATAATTTCTTTCTAAATATATTTCTTTCTTGTCTTTCATATTCATCTTAGGATAATCAGGTCAGATATGAATAACTTTCTTACACTCATAAAAAGTGAGATCAAAATATTTCTTATCAACTTTATCCTTATTATTGATCAAAGTGAGTCTCTCAAGAGGGAGGTTAATTAATTACCAAATTAAAATTTCTATTTTTTAAAAAATGGATTTAAATAAAATGCTCAATTTTTTTTAAAATGGCTCAGTTTACCAAAATAGGAGTTTCATATAAGTTGTAGTCTTTTCGAATATTTCTCAAAATATTGATTAGGTATCAGGTAAAAAAATATACAATATTATTTTATCCTATGAAATCAATTTACATAATCAAAATATTATATAAACACTAATTAAGATAAACTATCAAAGTAGTGGTTTTGTTTTACAGTTTAAATGTAGATACTATTTTAAGTAAATGAAATAAAGAAAACAAAACACATAGCAGAATTTCAATACAAGAGATTTAGTATCAAGATGAGACATGTAACATCCCAGACCCAGGTGCCACGCAATGGGTGCCCCGAGCCCGGTTCGCCACGTGAACTTAAGCGCATTTCCCCAAACACCAGAGGCTGCCGACTAGCAGTGAGGGCCCAGGTCTGATAGTGGGGAAACTATACCCTCATTTGTCAAAGTGTAGCGTAGCGGAATACAAAATAAACATACATGACAGCGGAAGAATAAAACATACACAAATGAAATAACTACAGCAGTGGATATAACCAACAATATATAAAAGATGATTCTACATGTTTCAAGTTCTAAGAAAATAGCCAAAACATGTTATACACCAATACAATACTATAGAAAGCAGAGTACAGCAAAGAAAAGCAAATAGCTAGCAGCGGCATCACGAGCCTAGGCTCGGTCCCATGCCCTCCGAATCCTCTCCAACAGTAAAGTACCTGTATAGGGACTCTTGCCCCTATCTACACCTACAACAATGTAATCTGTTTGGGCCGAAAAGCATGACCCAAAAAGGGTGTGAGAAATATATCTCAGTAGGCACCCACCAAATGCCCGTGCCCAACTACGTGTAAGAATGCAACAATAGTGTGCAGTAGTAAAATGAAAATAAGTAAGCAATATTCAAAAGTAACTCATTACCAGTTATATTTCCATTTTATTACTTATTTAATCCATTTAATATAAGAAATCACCACAGTGCATTTCTAGTAAACAACTAGTGTCCTCAGACACGTAAGCTCCTACCCTCGGGTAACGAGTTTCCAAAACAAGAATCTGCCCTCAGGCATAACAGATGTTTCCCTCGGGCATAGGTAGTGTCTCCCTCAGGCACAAAATCAGCTGCCCACATGCATAGAAGAATTGGCCCTCAGGCCGAAATAACTACATCCCTCAGGCTAAAAATTGCAGTGCCCACAAGCTAATCACAACAAAGCCCTCAGGACAAATACAACAATATCCTCAGGCTAAACAGGTAACCGGGCCATGCCCAACAGGTAAACAAGCAGTAACAAGCATTTCCTCTCAGGGCAATTCTAAAATTACTACTTTAAAGGCTTACCCTCAGGTATCCTGGCCAAATGGATAAACAGAGGAACACACCCCGAGGGTGGTTCCAGATCCAAGAAACGATCCCAACCAGCATTTTATTATCACAATTTAAATACCTAATCAATTATAGTTATTAAATATAGCAACGGCCTCAGCCACACGACACCCTAACATGGGTTCGTGGCACAAAACGCAGAAAAACGCAAGACAGTTTGAAAATAAACCCTAAGCCACCTACCTTATACGCCAACAAGCGTTATACACGAACGCCGACTCCAGAAATTCCTAAGAACGATGTAGACCTAACGAAGAACAAAACCAAACAAACATAAATAACTTATGTTAGGGAAAGAATTGGTAAGAATGGTACTAGGAGAGGAGAGGGCTTACCCGTGTGGTTCCAATGAAACCGTCTGAAGCCGAAATGAATTCCAGACGAACGCCCAGTGGATCTTCAAAGATTAGGGATCCTCCTTTGGCTTCAAAATGGTTCAAGAGTCTCCTCTGCCAAATGAGGAGGCTACTACCTGTTTTAAGATGAAAAAACAAAGTACACGACATGTAATTATGAGTACACGGTGTGTACTTCTTTCATTTAACTGTTCCTCTAGCAGCACCGCCACACTGTTCATCTGTCAACCTGAGTACACGGCATGTACTCCCAAGTACACGGCGTGTACTATTTCCCAGCTGGCGGCGACTCCACCGCCTTACTATTTAAGTCTACCGACTGACTACACGGCATGTAAGTACACTACACGGCGTGTAGTTGGTTCCTACACCCCTCGTCTCCGGCATGGCTACACGCCCCGTGTACTCATCACAACACGGACAAAAGTGCACGACGTGTAGGTAATGTACACGGCGTGTAGTTCCAAAATTTAGGATTTTTCCCCATTTTCCATATTTTCTCAAAACCGCTTAAGGAAAAGGAAAAAGAAGAAGCTCATACCTCAAAAATAAGAACCAAGTTCTTACAAACTTCCCCCCTTATAGCAATTCTTCCCCGAATTTCCCTTCCAAGGGTGGCGAAGATAAAGCTCAGAACAGCTCTGGCCACTGAGCACGTACGTCGGCCTCCCGCTCCCAGGTCTCGTCCTGCACTTGGCCATGTTGACATAGCACCCGTGCGAGAGAAACTGACTGGCCTCGGATAACCTTCATGCTCTTTTCAACGATACGGATCAGATGCTCCTCAAAGGATGCATCCTACTGAAGCTAAACCTCCTCTGGCTGAAAGGTGTGAGAAGGGTCTGTATGGTAGTGATGCAACAGAGTCATGTGGAAGACGTCGTGCATGTCTCGGTACTGCTGCGGTAAGTGAAACCGATAGGCAACCAGCCTGACTCTCTCCAGAATCTCGAATGGACCCACATACCTCAGTGAAATTTTAACCTGTCTCCTGATCCACTTGTGTCCCAGCCTCGTAGAAACACGTAGAAAAATTTGATCCCCGACCACGAACTCTAAAGGTCATCTGCGGCGATCAGCATAAGACTTCTGACAAGACTACGCGGTATCCATCCGCTTCCGAATCAACTGGACCTGCTCAGATGTCTCCTGCACGAGCTGTGGCCCCAGTAAAGCTACCTCACCTACCTCTAACTAGCACAAAGATGATCGGCATGGCCTACCATATAAATCCTCTTATGGTGCCGTCTCAATAGTAGCCTGAAAACTATTGTTATAGGCAAACTCGAATAAGGGTATATGCTTCTCCCAAGAGCCCCCAAAGTCTAGGACGCATGCGCGCAACATGTCCTCTAGCACTTGTATCATCTGCTCTGACTGACCATCTGTCTGAGGGTGGTATGCTGTGCTTAGAAGCACCTGTGTACCCATCGCCCTCTAAAAACTCTGCCAGAAATGCGACGTAAAGAGGGCGTCCCTATCTGAAATGATAGAACGAGGGAACCCATGAATATGTACGATCTCTCGGATATAAAGCCTTCCGAGCTCATCCACACCGAAGGTCTCTTTGATCGGCAAGAAGTGAGCTACCTTTGTGAGTCTGTCCACAAAAACCCACTTGGCGTCGTTGCCTCGAGGTGACCTCGGCATCCCCGTCACGAAATCCATCGCGACATCATCCCATTTCCACTATGGAATGGGAAACTGCTGTAACAGCCCAGCTGGCCTCTGGTGCTCTGCCTTCACCTGCTGACAGGTGGAACACCTCTTAACAAAACCAGTTATCTCTCTCTTCATACCCGGCCACCAGTACTGATGTCTCAAGTCTCGGTACATCTTGGTAACCCTGGGATGAACTTCACAAGATGAAGCATGAAACTCTCGCATCATCTCCTCGCGTATATCCCATGGAACCCATACACTTCCATGGAAACACAAAACCTCATCATTTCCTTTTGTCCAACTGGGAGGAGGGTCCTCACTTGCCACCGACTCCCGTATAACTAGGCCTTCTGAAACTGATAGCTGCCTCATCCTCACTCTATCCAGGAGGGTAGAAGTCACTGCTAATGAGGAAAGATAAGTCTGCCACTGACTGTCATGCACCTCTAGATGCATCTCAGAGAACAATGCCATGATATTCCACTCACCACTGGCCTCCTGAACTGCCTGTATCTGAGTCTTCCTGCTCAGTGCATCGGCTACAACATTACCTTTTCCAGGTGTATAGGCAAGCTCAAAATCGAAGGACTGTAGGTACTCAACCCACCTTCTTTGCCTCAGATTCAGGTCATGCTGAGTAAAGATATACCTGATACTTTTGTGGTCTGTGAAAACCACAAAAATCCTTCCCAACAAATAGTGTCTACAACAACGCAACGCATGAACAACTGCAGCCAACTCGAGATCATGCGTCGGGTAATTCATCTCTTGTGGCCTCAACTGCCGATACCCGTACGCAACAACTCGATCGCCCTGCGTCAAAGCAGATCCCAGCCCAATCCCAGATGCATCACAATAAACTATATAGCTCTTCCCCTGCTCTGGGAGTAGTAGGATCGGTGCTGATGTCAACCTTCCCTTGAGGTCCTGAAAAACTGTCTTGCAAGCTTCTGACCAAACAAACTTCACACCCATATTAGTCAGACCTGTCAACGGTACTGCTAAGTGCGATAAGTCCTGTATGAAGCGTCTGTAGTAACCATCCAGACCTAAGAAACTTCGTATCTCAAACACGTTCTTAGGATGCTCCTAGGAAACTACTGCTCTCACCTTCTCTGGGTCTACTACAACTCCTGCCTCTGAGATGATATGACCCATAAAGTGAATATGGTCCATCCAAAAGTGGCACTTTGAGAGCTTAGCATATAGCCGATGCTCTCTCAGTGTACTCAATATGATCTCAAGATGGGTGGCATGGTCGTGTCGAGTGTGAGAGTACACTAATATGTCGTCCACGAATACTACCACAAATGAATCAAGGTACGGATGGAACACACGATTCATTAGAGCCATGAAAACTGTTGGCGCGTTCGTGAGTCCGAATGGCATAACAGTATACTCATATAGACCATACCTACTCCTGAAAGATGTGAGAGGTATATCAGATGGTCTAACACGCAACTGATGATATCCAGATCTCAAGTCAATCTTCAAGAACACTCGTGCTACACGAAGCTGATCAAATAGATCATTTATCCTCGATAAGGGATATCGGTTCTTAACCGTCAACTGGTTCAGCTTCCGATAATCCATGAAAAGTATAATGGTACAGTCCTTCTTTTTTGAAAAAATGACCGGAGAACCCCAAGGAGAAGTACGGGGCCAGATAAATCCCATTTCCAGTAACTCCTCTAACTGCCTCTTGAACTCCTGCAACTCAGGCGTGGCTATCCTATAAGGAGGAATGGACACCAGTGCTGCTCCTAGCACAATCTCGATAGAGAAATCCACCTCACGCACCGGAGGTAGACCTGAAAATTCATCCGGGAAGACATCCCTGAAACGATCAACAATTGGAGGGAAATACATCTGAAAAGTCCCCTGATCATCCAGATATAAGCTCGCAATCTGGGCTGTGACTCCACCTCGCCCATGATGCTCTGGTCCAGCTCGACTCGCCGAACATCCCATTCGCCCTTGTATAAAAACTCTCCACCCTCTGGTGATGTAAAACGCACCCTACGACGATAACAGTCTACAAAGGCTCGAAAGGGAACCAACCGGTCCATCCCGAGAATGACATCATAGCTCGTCATCTCCAAGACAAAGAGGTCTCAAAGAAAGTGACACCCTCCAACCTCAAGGGGGAACTCCTTTCATTGACGCACTCCATCCATCCTAGTCCCCAACGGAGTGTCTAGAATCATGATATTAGAAGAAGAAGAAGAAAAACCGTGCCCAAGGCTCTCCACAACGGGTATAGATATGAAACTATGCGTAGCACCCGCATCAAAAAGTACTGAAGACAAGACAGAAGCTACTAGAATAGTACCTATGACTGTAGAAGGTCCAGGATCCTACTCTTATTGGGTCTGTTGCACTGCATATGCCTACCCAGTGTCGCGGCCCTGTGACATAGCCTGGATACCCTGAGCTATCCCACCCTGCTGCCTCTGCAATCCTGGTGTCTGGCTACCACGACCACGACCACCATCTTAGCCTACACTCCCTGACATATTCCAGTTCCTTGACTGGTAAGAAGCCACTGGTCCCGCTCCCGCATGCGGAGTCTGCACAGAACCCCTCTCACTAGCCGCTGGTAGAAACTCCCTACAAAAGAACTGCAGATAACACATGTTACCGCAAGATCGACACTCCACCGGGTCTCGTGGACACTGCGGTCTCTTGTGCCCCTCTCTGCCACAATGGTAGAACACAACCTATCCACCCAAAGCATTATTCTGACTGGTACTGCTGCTCTGAGTGATGTCCATCTGTCTCTTCCTCTTGCCAGCAGAAATAACACCAGTAACTGGTGCTGAACCGCCCTGGCCCACACCAATAGATTCCCATAGGTTTCTATCTGTAATCAATGCCTGGTTCACCATCGTGTGTACAATAGGAAACCTGAAAACATTCAACAGCACTCAGATGTCATATCAAAGACCATCCTCAAAACGTTGGGCTCTCATCATCTCATCACCCACCAGCACACGTGCAAAACGCTGAAGCTCCGTAAAACGAGCAGAATAGTCCATCACCGACATTGCGCCCTGCTGAAGATTCATGAACTCTCGATCTCTATCTTCCCTCAGCATCCCGGGAAAGAAGAAGCCATAGAGGGCTGCCTAAAAATCTTCCCACGCCATGTCCCTGTGATGCTCTATTTGGGTGGTAACATCCCACCACCTCTTGGCATAATCACGCAGCATGTAAGTCACGAGCTTGACCCTCTGCCCTGGAGGCGTCTCCAAGTGCTCAAAAATATTCTTGCATCGATCCTAGCAAAGAATCTGCAACCCGCGGTCCGCCATCCCCTGAAAATGTAGGCGGATGCTGCTGCTGAAAGATACGTTTCAGCTCGGCCATGGATGTGGCAGCCTGCGGTGCTCCCTGAAAGGTCTGCATGAACCGCATAAAGCCTTCACGGAACTGCGCCTCCATGCCTATGTCTGGTATAGCAGCTGGTGCCGCATATGGATCTTCTCAGGGATCAATTGGTAGCCCCTGGCCCACCATCTTCGAAGTATACTCGTCGCCGCTCTCCTGGCGAACAACTCGCGGTCGTCTAGGAAGCATGACACTACAAGGTAAAAATCACGCCTCACATTTAAGATTATTAAGACCGGAAAGCGAAGGAACCACAAAAGAAACTAGAGGAAGAAAGCATTCGAAATTTTCAAATCAAGACTACACGGTGTGTACAATGACTACACGGCGTGTACTTGACTTCCCTTCCCCTGCCCGAGTCCTTCTACACGGCTAAGTCACATGGTTTTCGTAGAAAAAAAACTACACGGCATGTATAATATCTACACGGTGTGTACGATGTTATTTTCCAACTGCTCGTGTCGTCTGTGACACGGCCGACTACTCGGCTTTACACCACACGGTGTGTTACACCTGCAGACGGCGTGTACACCACCCCGTTTCCCAGCCGCACGGCTAACTCCACACGGTCTGTCCTTGGACAAGACTAAACAACATGTCCCACAGGTACACGGTGTGTTCAGGGAGAGGTGACACTAGCCCGTGTTGTTAGTTACACGACCGAGTCCCCAGGTCACACTACACGGCATGTTCATCATTGACACGACGTGATGTACAGGAGTTCACCGACCCGTGTTGTTAGTTACACGACCAGACTCCGGGTCACACTCCACAGCGTGTACTTAAACTACACGGCGTGTTTTACCCAAGCCCATCCCTACCCCGTGTCACCGCCCACACGGTTTGTGACATGGGAAGAGACTACATGCCGTGTACTCTGGGTACACGACGTGTACTCAAAAAGTTCATTTCTCTTCCCAAATATAAGATCATACAGGATATGTATTAAAATACTACATGGAATTTATACTGGGTTTCCAGACAGTATGCCTCAGAAACTTATCCGAAACCCAGAAAATACCAAAACTAACCCCTAAGTGTCAAATTCCGACCCGTTGGGGCCCATACTCCCCACGAATCAATGTTTGACATCTTATATGTGTTATAACCAATAAACAGTCAATGATCCACCAAATTCCGGTCCATGGGGGCCCATACTCCCCAAAGACAAAATTTTGGCGTCCATTCTATAAACAAGCTCAAACAAAAATACCATATCACAAGGCATGTATTTATCAAGAATCTATCACAACAACATTCTTTATTAGCACAACAACTATCACAACAACATTAAAATTCTAATGCATCTACATGACATGGAAACTATGCACGGCATGTGATATCTAGCATGTGCCTACATGATGCATGAGATGGAATACCCTCATCTCATCAGGTTGCAACTAAATAGAACCCATAGATAAAATATAAACTGCACAATCTATAAGTGTGTCACCCAACGGTGAAAGCATATCAACCGTAAAATTTCAAAATAAAAAGAATGAAAAATACGAGGGAGACTGGCTTTTCCCTGTACACGGGTTAGCTACGCCCGGGCACAGCTTATTACCAACTACCGTTCTGTCCTAGCCCTGACTACGGATCCAAACAGTAAGTCAAAGAAAAGAACCCCTTTGATATAACTTTGTAACATCCCAGACCTGGGTTCCACGCAACGAGTGCCCCGAGCCCGGTTCGCCACGTAACCTCAAGTGCATTTACCCAAATGCCAGAGGCTGTCGACTAGCAGCGAGGACCGAGGTCTGATAGTGGGGAAACTATGCCCTCATTTTTCAATGTGTAGCGCATCGGAATACAAAATAAACATACACCACAGCGGAAGCAACAAACATACACAACTGAAATAACTATAGCAGTGGATATAACCAACAATATATAAAAGACGATGCTACATGTTTCAAGTTTTATGAAAACAGCCAGAACATGTTATACACCAATACAATACAGCAGAAAGCAGAGTACAACAAAGCAAAGCAAACAGCCGGCAGTAGCATCGCGAGCCTAGGCTCGGTCCCATGACCTCCTACTCCTCTACAACAGTCAAGTATCTCTATAGGGACTCTTTCCCCTATCTACACCTGCAACAACATAATCTGTTTGGGCCGAAAAGTGTCACCCAAACTAAGTGTGAGAAATATATCTCAGTAGGCACCCACCAAAGGCCCGTGCCCAATTGCGTGTAAGCATGCAACAATAGTGTGCAGTACGAAAAAGCAAATAAGTAAGAAGTACTCAAAAGTAATTCATTACAAGTTATATTGCCATTTTATTATCCATTTAATCCATTTAATATAAGAAATCACCACAGTGCATTTCTAGTAAACAACTAGTGTCCTCAGACACGTAAGCTCCTACCCACGGGTAACGAGTTTCCAAAACAAGAATCCGCCCTCAGGCATAACAGATTTTTCCCTCAAGCATAGGTATTGTCTCCCTCAGGCATAGAATCAGCTACCCACAGGCACAGAAGAAGATGCCCTCAGGCCGAAATAACTATAGCCCTCAGGATAAACAGTGCAGTGCCCACAGGCTAATCACAACAACACCCTCAGGCCAAATACCACAATGCCCTCATGATAAATAGGTAACTGGGCCATGCCCAACAGTTAAACAAGCAGTAACAAGCAATTACTCACAGGGAAATTCTACAATTACTACTTTAAAGGCATACCCTCGGGTATCCTGGCCAAACGGCTAAACAGAGGAACACACCCCGGGGGTGGTTCCAGATCCAAGAAACGATCCCAACCAGAATTTTATAATCAAAATTTAAATTCCTAATCCATTCTAGGTATTAAATATAGCAACGAACTCAGCCACACGACACCCCAACATGGGTTCGTGGCACAGAACGCACAAAAACGCACGACAGTTGGAAAATAAACACTAAGCCACATACCTTATATGCCAACGAGCGTTATACACGAACGTCGACTCCAGAAACGCCCAAGAATGGCGTAGATCAGATGAAGAACAAAAACCAAACAAACGTAAATAACTTATGTTAGGGACATAATTGGTAAGAATTGTACCAGAAGAGGATAGGGCTTACCCATGCGGTTCCAACAAAATCGTTCGAAGCCGAAATGGATTCCAGACGAACGCTCGGTGGATATTCAAAGATCTGGCCTCCTCCTTTGGCTCCAAAATGGTTCAAGAGTCTCCTCTGACAAATGAGGAGGCTACTGCCTGTTTTAAGCCGAAAAAACAAAGTACATGGCGTGTACTTCTGAGTACACGACATGTACTTATTTCATTTAACAGTTCCTCTGGCTGCACCAACACACTGTTCATCCGTCGACCTGAGTAAACGACATGTACTCCCAAGTACACAACGTGTACTATCACCCAACTAGCGGTGACTCCACCGCCTTACAATTTACGCATGCCGACTGACTACACGGCGTGTAAGTACACTACACGGCGTGTAGTTGGTTCCTACACCCCTTGTCGCCGGCATGGCTACACGCCCCGTGTACTCATCCCACCACGGCCAAAAGTAAACAGTGTGTGGATAAAGTACATGGCGTGTAGTTCCAAAATTTAGGATTTTTCCCCATTTTCCATATTTTTTCAAAAACACTTAAGTAAAAGGAAAAAGAAGAAGCCCGTACCTCAAAAATAAGAACCGATTTCTTACAAGACTTAGTCCAGCCCACTTGAAAATCTCCTACATTGAAGAATTTTACAAAACAAAAACTTTTGATCCAAAAACTAGAATAATTATTACCAAATCATAAAAACTATCTAGGCTACACAAGAACCTCTTCCACAATAATTATAGGAGTACAAAATAATAAACAGGACACTACTGTACCTCTACCATAACAAGTGGAAAATAAGAGTAAAAGGTGTTGAGAAGAAATCTATGTATCTTACAATCAAAATTAGGATACATTGTGTGTAGATAATAGAGTATGAATACACTGCTCATAATATTAATGAAAATAAGAATACTAAGAAAATAAAATATGTAAAGGGAGAGTGTTTCTCAGTATATTATTCTCTCAAGCTCGTTACTCTTGAATGTGCACTGAAATGAGGCTTGATTTGTGTTTCAAAATATACTGTAGAAAAGAGTATTATAGATTCTTTATTCTTGAATGTATGAAGGAACTTGATGTATGATGTTATTTATCTTCCTCACTCGAGTGTAAGAATGATGTAGTTGGTAATATCTTCATTTTTCATGAAATACTATCCATTTCACTTCACATTCATAGTTATCTAAGTGTATCTACTTTTTTTTCACATGGGGGAGTATACTTCTGCTTTTATCCATAACAACATCAAAGAGAATCTGCCAGATGCCTTTCATCCTCTTACTACATGTCTGACACATATTTTAATTCATCTCTATAGAGAAATTAAGGACCAATCATTAAAATAATACTGAGAATTGAATTTGATAATCTAGTCGTTATATATATTTAATTTAAAAATATAAGTAAATGAAAAAAAATTATGAGTCTTTTGAATGTTGACACTGGTAGTGTCTAAATCTGGTGGTGAGACAATTGAATGATGTTTGTGGATCTGGCTGTGTATCTTATAAATGGTGATACTTTCTTGTGGTGAGACTTTTTAGTGGTGAGAAATTTTGGTGGTGTCAGGATATGGTGGAATATTAGGCTGGTAGTGACTCATATTTTGTCAAAATTATGTTTTGGCGGTGACTCATGTTAACGGTGAGTCATCCCAGTACATAGATAATTCTAGATATTTTTGGGGAGACTCCGAGATGGTGTGTCAAGGTAATGGTGAGAATTTAGTGATAGTGACATATCATTGGAAATGAGACTTCTCTAGCAGTGAGACTTTGGTAATGATGAGACTTTGCTGGTAATGTCTCATACTTGGCGGCGAGTCTTTTCCATACATAACCAAATTTCTTTCTAAAATGTCTTATAACATAAAAGGATATCTTAAAACATAAAACTCATTAACATCATAATAAACATGATTATGTGATCATTAAAACAAGGTGTACAACAATCTCCAACTTTTTGATGATGACAAATCATGTCATTTTATGTACATGATATAAAATATAAATAATGGAATCAAGAGTAAAGAGGAAACACATGGTATCAAATTTTTTAATAAGATGGTATCCAAGGTAAATAAATCAAGATATTATATTAAAATCAGGAAAATAATGTTACAATATCAAAGGTATAAATATAGTAATCAGATAATTAGTAAGAGAAAGAAATGCCATATAATAGTTTGCCCACTTTTGGGATTATCAAGAAGTGCATAGTTAAATAGGAAATTTTATAGAACATGAATAAAATAGGAAACAAGAGGAAAATAGAAAAAAAATATAATATAAGTTACACTAGAAACTATCATAATTTTAGGCACAAAAAGTTATACAAAAATAAAAGTCCCTTCAAGGACACAATGTCTAATCATCAATGGTCTATTGGATTGGACTGTAATGACCCAAAATTCGGTCAAGGAAACTTATCCCTTATTATAGTATTAGTCACCTAAAATCACTTATATACAATAATAAAAACATTATAAATGAATAATTAATGAAATAAGAAGAATTTATATAAGTTTTGGAACTAATACCGATGAAATATTAACTTGACCTTAGGAATAATAATATGACCCTTATGAATAGTAGACTGGCCAAATAAATAGTAACACCACCAATGAAAGTATAAATTAATTTTAGGCATCTTATAAATTAAAGTATATTATAATTGTATCATAGTCTAAGTAAATAAATGTTTTAAAATTTATCAATTAATTGTTGGTATTTTTGTAAGTCATAAATATCTAATTAAAATTTTATAATTGATTTTATAATTTAAAATAAAATAATTTTCCCTAAAATTTATTCATAAATTAATATTTTTAGGTCATATGCTTTTATGATAATTTTAGGAGACCTTAAAGTAATTTTTCAATGTGTTATAAAATCAGTTATAATTTTAAAATATTTATTTTCCATGTAAATGATGATTTTAATTAAAAATTAAACTAAACATATTTAGAAATTTATCTACATAAAATGGATTTCTTTTTCTCATTATAAATATCAAAAAATGGTTTGGTTTAATTTTTTTAGATCTATCTAAAATACTTGAATTTTTTATGAATAGTAAAATACGATAATTTACAATAAAAGCTAAATACATGAATTATGGAGTCATAGATGATTGAAGTATGATTTAAGACCTGAATCTCAAACTCCCCTTTGTTATTGTAATATATTTAAAGATAATTCTCAAAATATTCATAGTATTGATCCAAAATAATTAACTAATGAATATAATAATGAGAAAACACCCCTCTCCTCCACTATAAATACCTCCCCTCACCCCCTCTTCTCCTCACACCTATAAAGCTTTTATACTTTCCAAAATTATGCCTTATAATCTTCCCTATCCCCTTACTCATGTACATGATCTCTTGGTCTCACTGAAATAACAAAACCTTTCCCAATGGAGGTTCTCCAAAAGGTTAAATCCACTTCCTTTTCTTTTTATTTTTCTTAAATTTCATTTCATTTCTTCTCTTATCCTCAACTTTTATTATCCAAATGGCATGATAACTCTATTTTTATTGATATATTTTTATTATATCATGTTAATGGAGGATCCATTATCAAACTCCTCCCTATCTAAATTTTATTCTCAAAATGAAATCGTCACCCGTGAGGTGCTAATTTACAGACATCGTGGGCGATGCACTTTCATTTTACTTTAACGAATTTATGTATGTTAATAAAACAATTATAATGGTCCAAAAAAAATTTAAAATTTATTTTACAACCCATTTTATTTTCCTTAACTAACATATATACATAATACTAAATGATTAAACAAAACGAGTTCATTGTGATCGAAAAACCGCCAAAATCATCCTAAAATGATCATCATTAAATTTTATCTAAAGATTCATCCTCATAGCATATAACCACATTCATTAAAAGATAATTTAAAATTAAGGAATATCATTAATGAAATAAAATAAACATTCTGGATATTTATCCACATTTTAAACGAACTTCCATTCATGTATACAAGTGAAACGATTATGGAAACTAAGAAAAAAAACACTTTCAGACAATGAAATTAAACTCTATAACTCATTAAAAACCACATGAATGAAATTAATAAAATGATAATAAATAAAATTAATATATAAAAGGTTCATTATTTTTTAATTAATTAATATAATTTTAATATATAGGATATTAAAGTGAATAAATCATTCAAACATAAGGTAAGGGGAATTCTCGAACTCAACTCTCTTTCTTTGGGTTTTCCATCTTTCAACCCAATTTCAATATGAATATTCGCTAAATATTATTTACTCGTCATTATCTTACCTATTATGGTATATATAGTTTTTCTACTTGATTTTTGACAAACTCAATGTTTTCCAAAAGAACTCTTATTTCAAAAAAACACACATTTTACTTCTCAAGAGATTGTTTCTTCTTCACTCAAGGTTGATGATTATTATATCAATTATGTTATTCCATATTTAATTTGGGAAACCAATGTTTATGAATTTATTATTTATGAACTGATACCCATTACTTTCCATGAGTTATTTTATCACCATTATTTACCTAAGTTCTATGTGGCAAGCATGATAATGTAAATTGTATGATGTGACAGGTGCACCTATAATTATATATCACAATGAAAATGTTATGATGTAACTGGTGAGCCTGGAATTATATAGATCTCAAATGAATTGGTTAATGTTATTAATCTCATGATAAAAGAGAAATATGTGTGAACATGATGCTATATTTGTTCCCAATTAAGTGTGGTATTTGACCACTAAGACAAGATGATTCATTTTATGCATTTCCACATTTAGATCCTTATATTAATGCTTCTTCTCATGATCATTATCCTATAATTTTGTTGTGATGATGATTTTATGATTATTCTCACCGCATTATATATTGTTTCATGTTCTTATCCATCCTCTTACTAGGCTTTTATCTCACCCCATTCTTTGATGTACATCCTCAGGTGACTACTTATACTAAAGAGAATTCAAAGGCAAATAAGAAGCTAGAGAATATATAAATAAATAAATGTTTATGTTTTATTTTGTAAATGTTATATGTTCTTAATTTTCCAAAGACACTAAACCTTTGAATCTTGATAATGTAATTATTTAAGTTGTATATCATTAAAATGATGTAATGGTAATTTAAGAAAAAGGAGGGTTTCTATAGTTGGTATTTTAGAATGGTTTAGTTAATTTGGGAATTAGGATTAGGGAAGCTTAGTGAAAACCTATATTATGAGACTAAGTATATGCAAGCACACAATAATATTTTATAATCATATGAATCCCATATGATATGCCTTTATAATTAATTGAATAAATTAATGAATTATTTATGACCTATTGAATTATGTTTTGTTCTAAACATTCTATTTTAGAAAATAGTGGGAACCAAGAGAAACCAGTCCAACAACCTCTGCGAGGGACAATGTAGAGATTTCCTGAACGACATCCCCACTACCTTAGGAGGTGGAGTTCAAAATTTCATGGCCTTTCTTACCTAGTTGTCAAATGTTATTCATAATAAACCGAATAATGTGTAATTCCCACCTTCACCTAAGAGGGAGAAACTAGATATTTAGTCATTTGCATGACAATGACCACCAACAATTTTTGGATATTCCAATCCACTAGTTTCAGACTAGTTGGTCAACTCATTGTAGAATATCGTTTATGTTCTTAACTGTTTTAAGATGGAGAATGTGACTCTCACTATTTATCTTCTAGATAGATATATTGATATATAGTGGGCTTTGATTAAGAATACCAAGTCTAATGAAGTAATTGAAGAGTTGGAGTGGGAATAATTTATGATAAATTTCCTTAATAAGTATTTTCCACAAACTCTTTATAAAAATATGATGATACAATTTATAGAGTTTGGAAAAAAGGAGTGTGAATCTATCAAGGTCTATGAATCAAATTTTACAAGGCTTTTAACATATGCATCAGTTTTTGTTATAACAAATGATAGAAAAATTAATATATTCATTAGTTGTCTAAAACCACACCTTTTAAAGGATCTAGAAATTAAAGACATTGCGAGTTATAAATAATTTGTTTCATTTGATCTCAAAGTGGAGATGGAGTTTGGAGAATGGTCCCATGGCTATGGTGATAAGAATTGAAAGATGGAGTTTCAAGACGGAGAATCTAATGAGAATTGTTGAAGGAAAACTCAACCTCCCACATGTCAAGAATGTGGGAAGAATCATCATGGGAAATTCATCAAAGGGATGGTGAAATTATTAAATTGTGGAAGAGAATTCCACCAAGATCATGAATGTTTAAAATACACGAGCAATAAAACAAATGTGTTGGTGGAATGGAGAGCACAATCCATGGTCCAATTCTATAACTATAGGGAGAAATGGAACTATTCAATCCATTTCACTAAACCTCAAGTTCTCAAGGGTAATCAACGTCATCAGAAACCAAATCCAATGAATCAAGTGAAGGCTTATTCCATAACTACTGTAGAAGTGGAGAAAGAAAATGAAGTCATACAAGGTAAACTTCCTATTCACTCAATAATGGAAAAAATCATTATTTGATTCTAGTTCTATGCATTCCTTTACATCTTGCAAGTTTTATAGAACAATTTAATCGAAGCCTTGAAACCTTGAAGTATAGATATCCATAAAAACACATCGTGGTAAAATAATTGAAGCCCAAGTGGTGGACTCTTCTCATATTAGTGTATGTGGTAAGATTCTTCCAGCAAATAGCATGATACTTAACATGGTGGAATTCGACACTATAATGGGGATGGATTGGCTCTCTTTATATAGAGAACACATAAACTATCATGAAAAGTAAATATATTTTTATATTCCAAACCATACTATGATCCTCTAAAAATGAAAAGATGACCATGAATCTCCTTTGGAAAATCCTTAAATGATGTGGGAATTGATTCCCTATGAGGAATCATACTTCGATTAAATGTTTGAGTCAAAGGAAGGTATCAACCTAAGGGAAATGACCATTGTGAGGGAATACAATGATGAATTTTTTAAATAGTTCTCAGGATTCCCACAAATAATGAGTTATAGTTCTCAATATAACATATACCCAGAGCTACTCCTATCTCGAAGTGTACCTATAGGATGGATCCTACTAAACTAGAGGAGTTAAATATGTTACTACAAGAGCATTTGAAAAATGGTTCATATTCCATAGTGCATCCCCTTGGGGCGTGCCAATGCTCTTTGTCAAGAATAATGACAAACCAATGTGGTGGTGTATCGATAATCGGGAACTAAACAATATGACCATACAGAGCAAGTATCCTCTTCCAATGATTGATGACTTTTTCGACCAGTTGTGAGTAGCTTAGTACTTCTCAAAGGTGGATCTTTATTCTGGATATCTTCATCTAAATGTGAATATGTAATATATTTAAAAGACTTTCTTCCATAAAAGGAATGGGCACTATATATTTTTGGTGATTCCCTTTGGACTTACTAATGCCCCTACAATATTTATGTATTTGATAAATAGAGTCTTTAGACATTCCCTCAACAAATGTTTCATAGCTTTTATTGATGATATTATCATCTACTAAAAGGGAATAAAGAAACAAGAATAAAAAATGAGGATTGTGTTAGAAACATTAATAAAGGAGAAATTCTATGCCAAGTTCAACAACAGTGAATTTTGGATACAGTATGTCACATTTTTGGGACATGTGATCACAAGTGATGGAATTTCAATGGAACCTTAAAAAAGTCAATTGAGGAATGTCACCGACCCTATATTGTCACCAAAATCCATATTTTTCTTAGATTAACTGAGTAATATCAATGTTTTGTAAGAATTTTCTTATAAATATCTAGCACACTACTAAGTTAACTAGGAAAGGGGTAAAGTATGTTTGGATGGAATAATGTGAGGAAAACTTGGAGGAGTTAAAAAGAAGGCTGATCACTGCAACTATACTCACATTACTGAAAATTGGAGAATGTTTTGTGATATATAGTGATGATTCCAAGAATATAGTGGTTTGTATACTCATGTAAAATGATAACGTGATAGCCTACGAATCACTGTGGTTGATGATACAAGAGCAGAACTACTTAACACATGTTTTGGATTTACCTACAATGTTTTTTCCTTGAAAATCTAGTGGAACTACCTCTATGGTGAGAAGCTTGACATATATACTGATCACAAGATCCTAAAGTATATATTCACACAAAAGGATCTCAACATTCATCAAAAGATATATATAAATATGATCAAATACTATGATTTCTCTATTCATTATCATCTTGGAAAGGTGAAAAAGGTAGCCGATTCTCTTAGTAGAAAAGAAACATACACTCTTTCCATGTTGAAGATTGAGAAATACCTTATCTTCTTGGACATTAAAATGATGGATTTGGAAATCATAATAATAGGGAATACATCATTCCTTTCCCAAATGATTTACAAACCGTAAATCCAAGATATGATTAAGGAGGAATAAAGAGATGATCCAGAGTTACCAAATATGGCGAATGCAGTAAATAAAGGGAAGCTTCCATAGTTCCATCTCGATTATGATGATGTGATTTGGTTTGGAATGAGGTTTTTTATGTCCTCATCACTTGAGATAAAGAAATATCTATTTGATAATTCACATTTATCAAATTTATCTATCTATCCTAGAAGTACCAAGATCACTACTACAAAACACACCTTTAACAGAGCTAGAATTGACCATTATCAGTGCTATAAAATAAATTTATACTTTAGCGCGGTTAAACATCCATGGGAATTAACAGTGATAAAAAATCACTGATAATGTGTAGCTTTATCATCGCAAATAAAAGTGATAATAAAAGACCCCATTTATTAGTGCTTTTATTTAGTGCAGATAGATAGATCCTTTATTAGCACGTTCAAATGTGATGATAAATGGGGTCTTTTATCATCACTTTTACAAGTGTTGATAAAAATATGATTTACCAACACTGTTATTTGCATTGGAAAATGTATGATTTTATTAGTGCTTTGATTTTCACTGATAAAATGATGATTTATAATATCATTTAAAAGTGATGAGAAAGATATACTTTATCACCACCTGTATATGTGATTATAAAGGGTAACATTATAAACTCTTTTAAAATCACTGATAAATCAGACTTTTATCACCACATTTAGTAGCATTAATAATGGTTAAAACTGTAGTGTATTGTTGCAGCACACTAAATCACCGAAAATAGGTGCAGCGTATGACAAAAACCCACAACATCACCAGAAAAAATAAAATATATTACCAAAATAATAACCAAATATTGATTTTAAATTAAATTAAACATTTAAAGCAAATACAAGAAAAATAATACACTACTATAGAGTATGATAGTTGTTTTTTTTCTAAAACTAATGTAAATTTTGAATAAAAAGGTGCACTTTGATTCATACCAGCCACACTGTGAGTCAAATTGAGGTGTGACTAATTATTAAACATTAAAAATTATCTATAGATCATTTTACTAAAGTAATAAAACAATTCTAATGCGTTTACGTAGTTTTTAACATCAAAATTGTTTCTTCACTAAAATTAATGTTAATTTTGAATAAAATGATGCACTTAGAGTCATAACGGTCACACCATGCATATAATTGAGGAAAAAATTATCTATAAACATCCCAAATTACTCATGGATCATTTTACTAATGTATCGAAATAATTAGAAGACATTTCCTCAGTTTTGAGTATGCCATATGTGTTTTTTACTAACATGTCATTTTAAATTAAAAACAGGAACTTTGAGCTAGACCGGTAGAATCATGTGTGGGTTTGACATGATAATAATTTATACATATGAAAAATTAATTATGAATATTTTTCCCTAAATTATCAAGACAATCCGATCATGTTTTCTTGGTTTTCAGTGAGTGAGAATTTTTTGTATTAAAATGTCAATTTTAAACTGATAACAGATTCTTGAAGTAATTATGGTCACACCATGCATATTATTGAGGTGATCCTGATCCCTACACATAAAAAATGATGTATGTATTGTTTTTTAAAAGTACCCAAACAATCCAATTGTCACGACCCGTCCTCGGGGCCCGTGCCGTGACAACCCCAAGCCTGCCTTCCATAGGCCAGGGGCTGGCGACTAGCACCAAGGCATAAATCCAAACAAAAAGGGGAAGGAATTGCCTTTGTAAAGTAAACAAACACCACAGAGAAATCAAGAAGAAGTAAACACTAAGTAAAAACAGAGTACAATAGTAAGTGCAGAAAAGTAAATGGGCCAGAATACAAACCCAAAATGAAAGTAAAGTACAACTGGAAACAAAGTACATAAACTGAAAAGTAAAGCCGCTACGACGAGCCGTCCACTGGTAGTCCCACCTGAATGGTGGGTACATATATCCTACTTAGCTCCTTGGGACCAGCCGTCCGCTCTGTGTACGTCCCACCCAGTGGTCCACCTCCAGGTACCGAATGCTCCGCCAGCCTCAACCACGATCAGCGCTGTCCGTCGTCTGCAACCAACACAACTTAGTGCGGGCATAGCCCATGCAGGGGTGAGTATAAGCTACTCAGTAGGGACCCCGAGACCCCTGAAGGTCTCCCAGAATCCACAAAGGATAATCCACAAAGGAAAGATACAGTCACAAAGTAACATCTGACTCTACATAGGTATATGCCCATACATATACCTAAGTCATCAATTCCAGTTCGCTCCGACCTTTGAGCCCAAGTTCGATCACATCCACACAAGAAATCACAACACGATACACACAGGAAAGCATAACGTAATCCACGTAGAAAAGAAAATCAAGATTCAACTCACACAGGTATACTTCTTCGTATGATGACAGAGATGATCAGATAAAGCCACTGATTCATCTAAGCCAACAGACCCATATAGGATCTATAGGTACTAACCCCCGAAATGACCCACACAGGATCTGACCCACACATGATCGATAGATAACTAACCCCCGCAATGACCCACACAGGATCAGACCCACATAGGATCTGTAGGCGCTGGCCCACACAGGACCGCTGAGCGCTGACCCTCATAGGATCTGACCCACACAGGATCGGTAGCACTGATCCATGTAGGATCACTGAGTGCTGTAGTCGTCTCCGTCGAATCCATAGAGGATTTCTGTACAGTCGTCATCGTCGTCGTAGTCGTAGCCAGCTCTAGGGTTCCCACACACAGCAAGCTCGTTCCGGAGGGTCCTCTTCACAAGCCGAGGGGCTAATACATCAACTGACACATAGTTCGGAGTTGATGTATCCAAAAGTTTTGTATCGTCAACAAGAACTCAACGTGACAGACGGCGCATCGATCGGACTCCCGGTCTGAGAGTTATTAGCCTTTTCGTCCCAGGGGCCTGGTTGGTTTTTAAGTCAAAACCAACCTGACCGTACTCCAACTGCATCCAAACCTCGAGTGGAGTAATACAAAAGGTCCTTCTCAATTAGAAGAATCCAACAAAGTCGACGGAACGTCAATCGGACGTCCGGAGCTCAAGTTATAAGCGTTTCCGCTTTGAGAGCCCAGTTGGTTTCGTGTACGAACCCACTCGGCCGAACCCAAAGTCCTCCAAAACCTTGAGTGTAATATACTGAAACGACCGTATCGATCAAAGGATCTCTACACAACTGACGGTGCGTCGATCAAAGGCCCGTAACTCAAGTTATGGGCAACAAACCCCCCATCCGCCCCGGCCCGGTACCCCCTGGGTCGTCCCGAACCTGGTCGACCCGACCCGGGTCCTGGTCTGGCCCAGCCTGGGCATGGCCCGACGGTCCGGTCTAGCCGCGCGGCACGCTGGTGCACCGGCCAGGAGGCTCGGCCGAAACGGCCGAGCGCTGAGACGTGGGGGGGGGGGGGGGGGGCGCTGCCCCCCGCTTGCTTTGCTAACCGCGGCCCCACGGGGGGGCCGCTCCTTGCCAACAGACGCGGCCGAGCGCCGCGTCCCGCCTCCTACTGTCCCGCGCAGTCACGGGACTAGCAGCCCTTCCCGGCGGCGCACCGGGCGCCGCCGGCGAGGCGCGCTGGCGGAGCGTTCCGCGGACCACCGGATGAGCTCCGGTGGTCGAATTTTCCTGCCGTCTTCGCCAACGGCCCTCCCAGGACCGATTCTTCACTACGAAGACCTCACAATGCCCGTGCAGCCTGTTTAATCGTCGCCCGATGATCCGCACACCAAGAACGAAGGGACGGTGGGTTCGGACTTGTTCGTTGGTCCGCACCCACCGCGTTAGCGGTTTAAAAAGGCTTCCGAAAAGTATTTAAACATATGTCATGGGTATAAATCACAAAGATTTAATTGAATCAAAACCCATACCTCGTCGAATTCGTTGAGCGAGGCTTCATCGTGGTAAAGCACTTCGTGGAAGAAGAGTCGCGGATGAAGAGTCACGAAAGAAGCGCCGTGGAAGAAGCGTCGTTGATTTCCGAGGATCCGGCGTTCTTCGCGTTCTTCGGATTCTTCGCCTTCTTTGCGAGGAAGAGAAGATCTTCAATAGCCTGAGTGAAAACTCCCTAGCCTCTCAACACCACCAGCCTAATAAAAATAACAGTTGTCTTATTTTTATCTCACAAGTCTTGCATTTTAAAATTCAAAAACGAAAGAATTAATTTAGTGAATTAATTGAAACTCTTAAACTGCCACATTAATGACGCGTTTCTTAACCAAAAAAACGCAAGGGTTGACATCCAATTAATAGGGTTGCAGGTGCATTACCTTAATAAAGGAAAGGGTTTAGGAAGAAAAGAAGCGGTGGGACTCGTGTGGGCCCCACCTCACAAATATCCCACCTAGTGGGTAGGATATTGTGGGTCCCATCCAAACACTTAGGTTATGTTGAACAACTTGAAGTAAAATAAAAATTTTGCGTCCAATTTTTATTTTATTCCTTTACTTAACCCCAAAATTTAAAAACCACACCCGAGAAAACACAACTCCGGAAAAGGTGTTTCTAAGCAATTATCGGCGCTGCGATTCCATCAGTTCCCTCGGAATACGATTCCGAGCACCAGTTCAAAAGTTAGAAAAACACGCTCGTTCATTCATTGAATGTACCTGAGCTAAAGTTTGGAAAATGATTACGGGCACACCGGGCATTGGAATCAGGTGCCGTCAGAAAATGCGTTCTTGTAAAATCCCAAAGAAAATTAAGAAAAAAAAATTCCCTTGAATTTTACGGGTCTTTACATCCCTCCCACCTCAGGTCTTTACATCCCCGTAAAGATACATCATAAACTAGGGAAACAAATGTGGGTACTGAGCACGCATCTGAGCCTCCCACTCCCAAGTGCTCTCCTGGAGGTTCTCATGCTGACATCCGATGCACACTAGAGGAATCGACCATCCACGTAGGACCCGCTCCCGTCGATCCTCAATCTCCATTGGGACCTCTGCAAAAGTCACCCCATCATCAACATCCAGCTCCCTATGGTCAATGATATGCGTCGGGTCGTGCACGTATCTTCTCAGCTGGGATACGTGGAAGACGTCGTGCACGCGGTACAACTGAGGTGGTAGAGCCAAGTGATAATCCACCTCAGCAATACTTCTAAGGACCTAGAAAGGTCCGATGAAGCACGGAGATAACTTTCCGCCTCAGCCAAATCTCCGTAATCCACGTTGAGGTGAGACCCGCAAGAAGACGTGGTCACCATCCTAGAACTCTAGTGGCCTCCGCCTCTTGTCAGTATAAGACTTCAGCCGGCTCTGAGCTGTCCTCATCCGCTCCGGGATGACCTGGACCTTCTCTGTCGTGGACTGGACCATCTCCGGTCCCACAAGTGACGACTCCCCAGGGTCTGTCCAGCACAGAGGAGATCTGCAAGGTCGGCCGTACAACGCCTCGTATGGTGCCATCCCGATGGTGGAGTGGTATCTGTTGTTGTACACGAACTCCACCAAGGGTAGGTGGTCCTCCCACCTGTGACCAAAGTCGAGGAAACATGCGCGGAGCATGTCCTCGAGAGTCTGAATGGTCCTATCTGTCTGACCATCTGTCTGAGGGTGAAAGGCGGTGCTCAGACGTAGCTTCATCACGAACGCCTCCTACAACCCCTTACAAAGCCGGGAAGTAAAGCGAGCATCTCGATCGGAGACGATAGATGATGGAACACCGTGAAGCCGTATAATTTCTTGAATGTAGAGACATCCCAAGATTTCCACTGAGCCCTATTCTCTGATGGGTAAGAAGTGAGCCGACTTGGTGAGTCGGTTGAAAATCACCCAAATAGAGTCGTGACCCCTGGACGTGCGTGGAATTCCAGTCACGAAGTCCATAGATATCCCATCCTACTTCCACTCCGGGACCTCCAAGGGTTGTACCAAGCCAGCTGGTACCTGGTGTTCTCCCTTCACCTGCTGGTAGGTGAGGCAACGAGAAACGAACTCTACCACAACCTTCTTCATGCTTGGCCACCAGTGCTGTCGTCTAACATCCTGGTACATCTTCTCCAAGCCAGGATGTACTACCAAAGGGGAAGTTTGAAACTCTCTCAACACCTCCTCCCGTAACACAATTGGTACCAAGGTACGTCCTCTAAAAAGGACGTCGTGCTCTCCTCCTACAGAGAAACCATCAGGTGCCTGTCCTGAGGATATCTTTGCACGCCGCGTCTCATAGTCAGTCTCCCCATGCTGTGCCTTTCTGACCCGTTGCAGTAGTGGAGGAGTGACTGTGAGTGACTGAAGGAAGGCTGCTCCATCTCTATCCACGAAGGATATCTTCAAAGCGGCTAGCTGCTCTGTCGCCTCCCCAAGTAGCTGAATGACCATCCTCCTGCTGAGTGCATCAGCTACTACGTTCCCCTTTCCAAGATTATAGACTATCTCAAAGTCATAGTCCTGGTGGAACTAGAGCCATCTCCGCTGTCTCAGGTTCAGGTCCTTCTGCGAGAAGATGTACCTGAGACTCTGGTGGACAGAAAAGACTGTAAAGCGTTCGCCCATCAGATAGTGTCGCCACATCTTCAAATCGAATACCACTGTTGCTAACTCTAGGTCATGGGTAGCATAGTTCTACTCATGTTGCCTCAACTGACATGATCCATAGGCGATCACGGCCCGATCCTGCATCAGGACACATCCGAGTCCGGTCCCTGATGCATCGCAGTAAACTACGCACCCTACTCCCTCCTCCGGCAACTTCAAGATAGGCGCGCTGGTCAATCACTATCTTAGCTCCTAGAAGCTCTGCTGACATCTATCTGACCACACAAAGGGTTTCCCCTTCTTCGTCAAAGCTGTGAGTAGTGCCACAACTCTGGAAAAGTCTGGCACAAATCTCCGGTAGTACCCAGATAGTCCCAAGACACTCCGCACCTCCGTCACGCTCCTGGGTGGATCCCAAGCTAGCACTGCCTCGATCTTCGCAGGATCCACCGAAACACCCACCTCAGAGATGACGTGTCCTAAGAAGTGGACCTCGTGTGTCCAGAACTGACACTTAGAGAGCTTACCATAAAGCTGGTGTTCTCAGAGTGTGTCTAGTACAACCCGCAAGTGGTAGGCACGCTCCTCCTCAGTCGTCGAGTATATCAAAAGGTCGTCGATGAAGACCACAACAAATCGATCGAGGTATGGCTGAAAGATCCTGTTAATGAGGCCCATAAATACTGCTGGAGCATTGGTTATGCCAAATGGCATAACCAAGAACTCATAGTGGCCATACAGACATCTCAAGGCCTTCTTCTGCACGTCCTCATCCCAAACTCTGAGCTGATGATAGCATGACCTGAGGTCTATCTTCAAGAACCATCGTTCTCCCTTGAACTGATCGAAGGGGTCATCAATCCTTGGTAGAGAATACTTGTTCCTCATGGTCACCTAGTTAAGGCGACGATTGTCGACACAAAGTCGTAAGCTCCTGTCCGCATTTTGGCGAACAAAATCGAGGAAGCCCAGGGCGAAACACTCGGTTGGATGAATCCCTTGCCCTGCAAGTCCTCCAACTATACCCGTAGCCCTCAAAGCTCAGCGGGGGCTATCCGATATGCTGGAGTGGATATCGGGGCTGTCCCGGGGTACAGGTCAATATAAAAGTCTACCTCTCTGCGAGGAGGTAGTCCTGGAACGTCGTCGGGAAAAACGTCCGCATACTGATCTACCACTACAGGGAAACTAGGACTCCGCATGTCAACTGATCCTAGGATAAGGCTAGCCAAATAATTAGTGATGGGCTGTCCTCTCCTCTGCGAGAGTCCATCCTGTGCTGCGAAGGCTCCCTTCTCACCGGTGAAGGTGAACCTGCTCCCGTCGGTGCGCACACACCACACCTTGCGCCTAATACAGTCAATCTGAGAATGGACTGTAGATAACCAATCCATTCCCAAGATGATGTCGTAAGGCCTTGGCGCCGCCAGAAGAAGATCCCTTCCGAAGCTCTCGCCTCCTAGAGTAAGCTCACACTGCCGACACCAGGGCGTAATCGTCGAGTCTGCTTCCGTAGGAGTCTCTAGCCATAAGGATTGAGCCAACGGCTCCTTCGGAATCTCCGAGCTCCGTACAAGGGCAGAGACTATGAAATAATGACATGCTCTTGTGTCTATAAGAACTACAGAAAGGGTGGAATAGAAATAGATAGTACCTCG
Source organism: Viscum album (assembly GCA_963277665.1). Classification (NCBI taxonomy): domain Eukaryota; kingdom Viridiplantae; phylum Streptophyta; class Magnoliopsida; order Santalales; family Viscaceae; genus Viscum; species Viscum album. The sequence goes on along the minus strand of OY728161.1, from coordinate 1,530,753,585 downwards.
AATCATCTTGGGCATGCCGTGGTTGTAGGCCTCCGCTGCCTGAAGCTGTGCCTGTCTCTGCCCGCCAGCTCCCTGTGGTCAGGGTGGACCTCATGGTGGTGGTGGTGGTAGAGCCTCAAAGAATCTCCCACTACCTGCTGCTCGGCCAGCTCCTCTTCCTCGTCCACCTGCTCCCTACGGATCTCCATGGTCGGCCATATGCCTCTTCCTGGGTGGCCCCTCAACCGTCTGCTGCTCCTCGGCATGGCGGGTCGGGCAGTCACGAGCCATGTGGCCCTTCCCGCCGTATGCGTAGCACTGTCTGCCTCTCGAAAGACTGGCTCCACGCTGTGCGCCCCGCACTACTGAGCCAGTGTCTTGAGGTCATCTGCCAGAGGGTCTGGTCTACCTGGACCCATGAGTCATATGTCGACTTCTTGCTGTAGAAGACTCTTCTACGTGCCGCCCTGCGGTAGGTCTCTCTACTGATGTAGGCTCTGCAAGGAAGCTCTCGATCAGAAGGGATTGCTCCAGTACCCCTGCCAGAGTCAGAATACTGAGGGAGATCAACGATGCCCTGATCTCCTACCTCAATCCCTTCACGACGGTCTGGGCCCGGAAGAATGGGTCCCCTACCATGTCCGTCGAATAGCGCGAGAGATCTGTAAATCTCGCCGAGTACTGGGCAACCGTCAAGCTACCCTGCAGCAGCTGTAGAAGCTCCTGGATGTGCACCGCACAGAGGTTGGCTGGGATGAACTCCGAGCGGAAGAGGCTCTCAAAGTCCATCCATAGGAGAGATGCCTCATCGTGCACTTGGAGCATCAAGCTCTACCATCTGCCAGCTGCCGCGTGTAGGAGGCTCGCTGCGAGGATCACCATGAGGTCTTCTGGTGTCCTCACTAACCTGAAATCTCGTACAACTACCTCCATCCAATCCTTGGCGGCCTAAGGGTCCGTCTCCCAGCGGAACCTGGGCGGTCACTGACGCTGAAACTCATGCAGTTCACTAAGGCGACGTGCATCGTCACTGGCTGGGGCTGGTAGCAGCGGTGGATTGGTGGGGAGAGGTACCGCCAGTGCCTCTGCTGTCAAAGGGCCCTGTACCGAGGCCTCATCGCTCGGTGGGCCGTCTTCACACACAACGCTTGGAACCCTAGCTGGCTACCTTCGTGGGGCCATCCTGAAAAGAGACAGGTGCGCCACTGTCAGAACAGTATACCTGGTGAGCTGACACAATGTAATCACAAAGAAAACATGAAACACAATTCAATCAATGTTTTCGTGCATTAAGTCAGAAATCAGAAGTCAAGGTCCTGGTGTACGGATACGTCGGCCGCCACACCATCACTGGACTCCCTGGACTGATCACCACACTCAATACTCTTAACACTATTGGTTCAAATAGAAAAAGATCAGAGTCCTGAGTTCTGCAGTAGAACCTAACTCCTCTGATACCAATTTGTCACGACCCGTCCTCGGGGCCCGTGCCATGACTACCCCAAGCCCACCTTCCATAGGCCAGGGGCTGGCGACTAGCACCAAGGCGTAAATCCCAATAAAAAGGGGAGGGCATTACCTTTGTAAAGTAAACAAACACCACAGAGCAAGAAAGCATAAGTAATCACAAATTAAAAACTGGGTACAATAGTAAGTGCGGAATAGTAAATGGGCCAGAATACAAACCCAAACTGAAAGTAAAGTACAACTGGAAAGAAAGTACAACAACTGAAAAGTAAAGCCACTACGGCGAGCCGTCCACTGGTACTCCCACCTGAAGGGTGGGTACAGATATCCTCCTCGGCTCCTCAGGTCCAGCCGTCCGCTCCGTTTATGTCCCACCTAGTGGTCCACCTCCAAGTACCGACTACTCCGCAAGCCTCAACCACGATCAACGCTGTCCGTCATCTGTAACCAACACAACGTAGTGCTGGCGTAGCCCGTTCAGGGGTGAGTATAAGCTACTCACTAGGGACCCCGAGCCCCCCGAAGGTCTCCCAGAATCCACAAAGGATAATCCAAAAAGGAAAGATACAATCACAAAGAAATATCTGACTCTACATAGGTATATGCCCATACATATACCTAAGTCATCAATTCCAGTTCGCTCCAACCTCCGAGCTCAAGTTCGATCACATCCACACAGGAAATCACAACCCGATCCACACAAGAAAGCATAATGTATTCCACATAGGAAAGCAAGTCAAGATTCAGCTCACATAGGTACACTTCTTCGTATGATGATAGAGATGATCAGATATAACCACTGATTCATCTAAGCCGTTGGAACCACACAGGATCGATAGGTACTAACCCCCTCAATGACCCACACAAGATCTGACCCACACAGGATCGATAGGTAACTAACCCCCGCAATGACCCACACAGGATCAGACCCACATAGGATCAGTAGGTGCTGGCCCACACAGGACCGCTGAGTGCTAACCCACACAGGATCGGTAGCACTGGTCCACGTAGGATTGATGAGTGTTGTAGTCGTTGCCGTCGAATCCACAGAGGATTGCTGTACAGTCGTCATCGTCATCGCAGTCACAACCTGCTCTAGGGTTTCCGCACACAACAATCTCGTTTGGGAGGGTCCGCTCCACGCGCCGAGGGGATGATAAATCAACTGACACATAGTCCGGAGTTGGTGTATCCAAATGTTCCGTATCGTCAACAGGAACTCAACGCGATAGACGGTGCGTCGATCGGACGCCCGGTCTGAGAGTTATTGGCTTTTTCATCCTAGGGGCCCGATTGGTTTTTAAGTCAAAACCGACCCGACCGTACTCCAACTGAGTCCAAACCTCGAGAGGAGTAATCCAAAAGGTTTGTCTCACTTATAGGAATCCAAAAAAGTTGACGGCACATCAATCGGACGTCTGGAGCTCAAGTTATAAGCGTTTCCGCTCCGAGGGCCCGGTTGGTTTCGTGTACGAACCAACCTAGCTGAACCCAAAGTACTCCGAAAACATGAGTGTAATATACCAAAATGACCTTCTCAATCCAAGGATTTCTACGCAACTAACGATGCGTCGATCGGATTCCCGTATATAAAGTTATGGGAAACATATCAAAAAGTCCGGTATTAGGGGGGTTCGGGCCCGGTCCGACCCGGCCCGGTACCCCCAGGGTCGACCCGACCCGATTCCGGGTCCGGCCCGGCCCAGCCTGGGCGCGGCCTGGCTATGAGGCTCGTCCAAAACGGCTGAGAGTTGAGACGCGGGGGGGTGCTGCCCCCCGCTTGCTTTGCTAACCGCGACCCCACAGGGGGGGGGGGGGCGCTCCTTGCCAACAGACACGACCGAGCGCCGCGTCCCGCCTCCTCCGGTCCCGCGCGGTTGCGGGACTAGCAACAACCCTTTCCAACGGCGTGCTAGGCGCCACCGTCTTCAGGCAGTCGGCCGGCGCCGCCGTGCCAGCGAGGCGTGCCGGCGGAGCATTCCGCGGACCACCGGATGAGCTCCGATGGTCGGATTTGCCTGCCGCCTTTGCCATCGGCCCTCCCAGGACCGGTTCTTCACTGCGAAGACCTCACAACACCCGTGCGGCCTGTTTCATTGTCGCCCGCCGATCCACACACCAAGAATAAAGGGACGGTGGGTTCAGACTTGTTGGTTAGTCCGCACCGACCACGTTAGCGGTTTAAAAAGGCTTCCGACAAATATTTAAACATATGTCGTGGGTACAAATCACAAATATTTAATTGAATCAAAACCCCTACCTCGTCGAATTTGTTGAGCGAGGGTTCGTCGCGGAAAACCACGCCGTGGAAGAAGCATCGCTGAAGAAGTGTCGTGGAAGAAGCGTCGCGGAAGAAGCGTCACGAAAGAAGCGCCGCAGAAGAAGCATCGCGGAAGAAGCGTCGTTGATTTACGAGGATCCGACGTTCTTCATGTTCTTCGGGTTTTTACATTCTTCGCAAGGAAGAGAAGATCTTCAAGAGCCTGAGTGAAAACTCTCTAGCCTCTCAACACCACCAGCCTAATAAAATTAAGAGTTGTCTTATTTTTATTTCAAAAGTCTTGCGTTTTAAAATTCAAAAACAAAAGAAACAATTAATTGAATTAATTGCAACGCTTAAACCGCCACATTAATGAGGCGTTTCTTAACCAGAAAAAGGCAAGGGTTGACTTCCACTTAATAGGGGTGCATGTGCGTTACCTTAATAAAGGAGGGGGTTTAGGAAGAAAAGAAATGGTGGGGCTCATGTGGGCCCCACCTCATGAATATCCTACCTAGTGGGTAGGATATTGTGGGTCCCACCCAAAGACTTAGGTTAGGTTGAACAACTTGAAGTAAAATAAAAATTGTGCTTCCAATTTTTATTTTATTCCTTTACTTAACCCCAAAATTTAAAAACCACACCCGAGCAAACGCAACTCTGAAAAAGGTGTTTCTAAGCAATTACTGGCGCTGCGATTATGTCGGTGCCCTCAGAATCCTATTCTGAGCACCGGTTCAAAAGTTAGAAAAACCCGCTCGTTCCTTCACTGAACGTACCCAAGCTAAACTTCGGAAAATGATTCCGGGCACACCGGGCCTTGGAATCATGTGCTGTCAGAAACTGTGTTCTTGTAAAATCACAAAGAAAATTAAGAAAAAAAAATTCCCTTGAATTTTACGGGTCTTTACACCAATTGTGTTTTCTCGGTTTTGAGTACGTCAGTTGTTTTTTTCACTAGAATTAATGTCAATTTTGAATAAAAAGATTCACTTAGAGTCATAATGGTCACACTATGAATTGTATTGATGTGAATATAATCCATATATGTTCAAAATGATGTATTTATCATTTTACTAAAGTACCAAAATAATCAGAACGTGTTTTCTCAGTTTTGAGTATGTGATTTTTTCCACTAAAATTAATGTCAATTTTGAATAAAAAGACGTACTTGGAGTCATACCGGTCACAAAATGTGTTAGATCGAGGAATGGATGATCTATACTTGTCTAAATTGGCTCATAAATATTTTTACTAATGTATCAAAATAATCGAAATGATTTTCCTCAGTTTTGAGTATGCCATGTGTATTTTTTTTAACATGTCATTTTAAATTGGAAACACGCACATTGAGGCTTATAGGTGGAATAGTGTGTGGGATTGACACGAGACTAATTTATAAATTTAATAAATAAATTATGAATCATCTTAATAAAATATCAAGAAAATATATGTTCATTTTCTTGACTTTTACTGAGTGGCACTATTTTGTATTAAAATGTCAATTTTAAACTAATAATAGACACATGTAGTCATAACGGTCACACCGTGCGTCAGATTGAGGTGAGGATTATTCCTAGACATAAAAATGATGTATATATTAATATACTAAAGTAATGAAACAATTATAATGTTTTTAATCAATTATGAGTATGTCAGTTGTTTTTTTTCATAAAAATTAATGTAAATTTTGAATAAAAAGTCACACTTGGCATCATACTGGTCACACCGTGCATCCGATTATGGCGTGGCGGATCCCTACACATCATAAGTGACTCATAGATAATATTACTAATGTAACTAAACAATATAAACGTGCTTTATCTATTTTGATTATGTAAAATGTGTGTTTTTTACTAAAATGTCATTTTAAACTTGAAACACGTACTTTGAGCCATATAGGTGGAATCGTGCGTGAGTTTTACATAAGAATAATTAATACAAATCAAAAATTCATTTTGAATTAATTTCCAAAATTATCAGGATAATCCGAGATCATTCTATTTGTTTTCATTGAGTGACACTTTTTGTATTAAAATATAAATTTTAACTGATAACAGACACTTAGAGTCATACCGGTCACATTGTACATCAGATTGAGGTGTGGCTGATCCCTACATGTCAAAAAATTAAATATGGATCATTTTCCTAAAATACCAAAACAATACGAATGCATTTGATTGGGTTTGAGTATTTCAGGTTTTTTGTCTCTAAAAATAATGTGAATTTTGAATAAAAAGACACACTTGGAGTCATGCTGGTCACACTATGAATCAGATTGTGGTGGTGATGATCCCTACAAGTACCAAATGACGTATGGATCATTTTCATAATGTAAAAAAATAATATAAATGTGTTTCCTTAGTTTTGAGTATGTCAGTTGTTTTCTCACTAAAATTAATGTCAATTTTGAATAAAAAGACACACTTGGAGACATACCGGTAATACCGTGCTTTGGATTGAGGCACAAATGATCCCTACAGATCCCAAATGACTCACAGATCATTTTACAAAAGTATAACAACAATCATAATGAATTTCCTTATTATGGAGTATGATATTTTTTTTACTATAATATAATTTTAACTTGGAATCACACACAATTACTCTTATTTTAAGTGACTAGTTTTGTGTGCACTTTTAAACAATTTTTCTTAAACACAATAATGGTATAAAATTTACTCTACTTCAATTACCATAATTTTTTTATTTTCAAGCCATCACTTCTTATCTTCATCCACCTTATTATCCACCTTGGTCATTAGTTCTGCCTCCTCTTCCACATCAGTCTCTAACCAGAACTAAACCTCCACCTCCATGACTTCCCAAAAAATTTATTGTTTACAGGTCATCGCTTCTAAAAAAATTGATTTCCTATATTATTATTCTCCTTTAGAAAGAGATAAAAAATAATATATAATTCTTTTGACACTAATTATTCACACAAAAAATATATTTTTATGTTTATAACTCACAATAGATGACAAACATAGTAGGTAATAACCTAAATTTGTTATCGTCATACATTCTGATAAAAAAGTACAGTGCCCCCTAAACTCTAAACAAATTGATTTTTTCTTTTGAGTAACTCCTTTGTCAGCAATCTTGATAGTTCTGAGAAAATATATACAAACAAATTATTATGAAATATATTTAATGAAATTGTAATTACCTATAGAAATTACCTATTGAGAAATGCTTCTACTTTTAGGCTTTATGATTTCTCTCATAAATTTTCAAACATAATATCCACAATTGATTTCATTATCTTGTTTCAGACATTAGAGAAACATTAAAACAAATAATTAAATTGTTTTGAAAATATTTTATTGTTAAATATTTATTTATATACCTTAATTTTTTTCCATTTTTAGTAATAAATATGGCTTATCATTTCAGATGCCGACTTCATTCCATGATCTAGCCCGTATTGAGCAACCATTATACTATAAAAAATTATCAATAAAACACAGACTGAACTTATAATTCTATGTTTATCAATAAAATTTTGATTTTAGTGTATTAAATATTCATAATACATATCATCTATTGCTGTTTGGTTTCATATCCATGCATTGAATCCAAAAAATAAATATTAGGGGTCTCTATATTGTCTACTATCAGTATCCAGTGCCTCCTAGAAAAACAAAAACAATTAAGTAATGAAAAAATTAAAAACATATTTTATGTGATTAGATTGAAGAGTTTTACCTTTTAAATACAGGAATAAAAAATATTCTATTGTATGATGATTTTTTATTAAACACATTGAGTAACTCTCCTTTTTCCTGGTTAATTTCTTCCTCAGTTAAAGTAAATTTTGGCATAGAAATGATATTGTGATTAGTGAATCCAAATAATGATTACCACGATCTTCACTTTATATAGTTTTAATATAAACCCCTATACAAAGTATTAATAGTTATTAACATTAATAAACATATTTAGCTCACTATTTGGACAGACGTATTATGAAAATGTACCTTATGTTTGTATTCACAACTAAGACACCCATCCATTCTTGCTTGAGAAGCTCAGTTAGAGGCTCAATACCAATTACGTCTATGATGAAAAATCCATATATTTTTTATTCATATTCAATGTAATAAAAAGCTTTATCTTTAAATTTGTTCTCTATATGAAGTTGTAATGATAATACATGTTTCTCTAGAACTGTTGGGGAGAAGGTACTCTCAGAAGGTCGTTTTGTTTTCTTTTCCAATACACAAGATTTTATTTGTTTGAACTTTAATTTCTCCACCACTTTATCCATCTATAATATTAAATATCACTTCAGACCATTTATCATCAAATGTTACATGTTTTTCATAGGAAGAAATTTCTTAAAGAAATACCTCATATATCTTTATAAAGTTAGACAGCCATGTTATGAAAGATCCAATAAAATCTTCGACTGTTGTAATATCTGACCCATTAAGTGGAACATGAAACTCAACACTCAGCTCATAAGCGACCTCATTCCCCACTCTCGTGTGATTTTTTGGGAGGGTTTGATTGTGTATATAGTCTATCAGAATATTATACACTATACCCATCACAACATGGCGATATGTGGGCGTTGGTAGATAAAAATCGCATACAACTGTAGCCTATAGAATTTTAGTAATATAATGTTATCGAATTTTGTTTTATTCTCATTTAGGAGAAAGAGTAATGAAAAAAATTGATTTCCCCATGCATGTTATGTAGTTGGGGGGAATAACTAGCCTCAAAGCTAGTGGGATCATTTGGTTATTCATGGAAGTTTTCTACACCCTTGTTTCGTTTTAATCCTTTCTTATACATTAGTATTCCAAACTAGACCACAAAATAATACCTTATAGTGAGTCTATTTGTGTATGCAATAAACTCATCATATTATATGTATCTTAATGTGGTTTTATCTTCTTGAAATATGTTCATGGAGAGACTCCAAAACCTAATCCTCTAACACGACCATATTGTTCAGTCTGCTTCAAATCTACTGATAGTATCTTTTCTTCTAGTTCCTTCATTTCCAATTCTTGTGTCTAAACCATATAAGAAAATATCCATATATTTATTTTTATGTAATATTATTATAAATCATAATGAATTAAAATTATGTCATACTTACACATGCTTCCCAGACTACTTTTGTGTTTTCATCAACTAATATAACCATCTTATTTACACGAACCTCCTTCCATAGCATATGATGTGGGATATAAGTGACTTCAGATTTTTATTCATCAATATTAATATAAACAAAGGATAATATGCTATTTCATATCACATAATTAAACATTTATTTTTTATTTAAAATACATACCAGTTTTTTTCTCCAATGAAGCGTACCTCATCCTTCCTTTGCGATAGAGGTACATTGGTTTTGATGAAAGTTCTTTATTTCTAGCACTCTTTTTCTATTTCATAAATTAAAATTTTTGAATCAAGTTGGATGAAATAAATAATTTCAAATAATATACTATCAACCGCTATGAACCTGAAATGATTTTTCATTTCAATTATTTTAGGAGGAAACCTATTTTTACTAGTTTATAATGCGTGAATAACTTAGTGGTGAGTGGGGCTTTATTTTCCCCTTAGCATCCCTATGATTTAACTTCTTTAGAAGAGTCGAGAAGCCTCTATGGGATTTTATAGTAGCCATTAAGACAAATTTCTTTTGAAAATATTCTAAAATAAATGAATTATACAAGTAATAATGAAAACTAAATCAACATATCAGTATAAAATTTATCATTAAAATAGAGAAAGTATATTATAACATTACTGTTATATCTTTCCAAATGATTTCCATAATTACAGGTTGGACATGGTTCCATGATTCAATATCAATTGGAACATTCATCCTCATTATACCCCCAAGATAACTAAATAATGTTGAATTGTTTGGTTTAATAGGTTGGATACGTTGATTCCAAAAAACCTAAAATTTTATACCCTGACTTCTTTCCTTGATAATTATATAAAAAAATGTGATGTTGTTTGATTGTTTTTTATCAACATGTTGTTTTAACACTAATTATTCCACACATTCATTATCAACAGTATATTCTATATTGGGATTGGTAACATAATCATGTTTAGGAGACATTGTCTGCCAGAGTAGTCAAACATTTAATTTTTCTTGAATGAAAATAATAAAATACACTCCATGCATAAAATTCCACAATTTATTTTATCTTGAATGAAAATTGTTACCGTATTGAATAGATATATAATACTTCAATACTATAGTACAACTAACCTTCAATAAATTTATTTAATCTATTCTTAGATGCTTGATTTACTTCCATATATTGATGATGGATTTGAGGCTACTCATTCCCTCTTTCAAACCAGCCTTCCTCCCATCACTGTTCGGGAGGTATGTCATCAATGAAATTTGGAACCACAATGATGGGAGAAAGGGTAATTTAAAATAGGGAGTCAAATAAATAATCAAGAGATGGAAAAAAATCATGAATTTAAGGATTAATGTTTCCTAGGAACCTATACTAATGGAATCACTCAAAAATTATCCTCAATTGAAGAAGAATTGGAATACCTCCACTTTAGTGGTCTTAAATAAATGAATCTCACCCCACGTACATTGGAAATCACTTATGTCTACTCAAGGATTCCTCACCTTTCAATTTTGGATATTTTCTTAATCCACCATAAGATTATTCTAATAACATACATCCCTTTAAAGGGTGAATTTTCAACTTATGCACAATATTGATCTAGAATTTTTTTACCCTTAAAAATGAAATGAATCTATTTAATTCAATCATAAATTTATTATTATTATATATTACTATAAAATCATAGAGGAACAATTGATACTTGCTATCCTTGAAAATTATACCTCATAGATTGAAGTAGATATACAATTACCTCTAGTACATGAGGATCAATATAAATTCTAGAATACAGATGATATTCATTGGATCATTTCTATAGAGATATATGGGCAAGAGTGGTAACATATTGTATATTAATGTATATATTCACATAATTCTCCCCTTAAAAAACAATCTTTCAAAAATAGTCACAAAATAATCTATATTAAATGTGAACCCCCTTCCCCTCTCTCTCATTCATTTCCTTTTTATTAAGCCTTTTCATACTTTATATATAATTTAAAATATGTTAGAAGAATTATTTTAAATATAAGTATGAAAAAACTAACTAATAGTATCGATAAAGGGGGTTACTAAATAAACTCATTAAATTAATAAGTTATATAAACCTAATCATCACTAATAAGTAAATAAGAATGCACGATTTATTTACTATTCAGGTTTCTATTAATATAAATTTATAATTGGTTCTAGAAAAAAATAATGACCCATAAGAACATGAAATTTCATATATTATTACCTATTCCTACCTATCAACTCCTAAATAAGATGCTTGAGACTCAAGAAGATATGTTAAGATAGAATGAAAAAATACACCCAACCTTGATAAGGATAAACCATCAGTCCACAAGAACAAATAAAAAATATCATAAATTATTTTTCCCATTATAAAATTGCATCAAGACCCTCAACACAACCACACAATTGAAGAAGGGTATATCCAAACAACGAGGCTCATCAAAGAAAAAAACCTATAAAATTTAATAAAATAACCAACCAATAGATTCCCATGTCTTAACCGACTCTACAACTACAAAAATAAAAATCCTAATATGGGGTTTGAGAGAAAAAAGGTTCCATGTTCCCCCCTTGATTAAGTGCTCAGGTAGAGATTAAAACTAAAAACATCCCTATTAAATAAAGGGAGAAATCGATAATAGGGTTATCCTAGGAGACAAACACTCTACTGTTTTCTTTTAAAATTTAAGAAGGATGAATTTAAATAACACAAGACATGAACTCAACTATTTAATGTCCAATATATCAAACTGAACAGTCCCTTAAAGACCAGAGGACAAATCCAAAATCTTAAACAACCAAAAAAAATACAACATTAATAAACTGTAAAACTTATTTTTATTGAAAATCACAAACATTAAATAAATAATTTTAAAACACTAAAGAATATTTAAAATAAAAAAACATTTTTATAGTTTATTAATAGTTAAATACATTTTAAATAAAGATGGTTCATTTTAAATCATTTCCATAAAAATCTATATTTTTTACAAAGATTTTTTCTCAAAACCCACAATGAAATCAACCACTTTTTTAAATACCTTTTACGATATAATAAATCCATTTTAAAATAAACCATTAAAAAAATTTAAGAACCTAAAATTTGTTTATAAATTAATAAAAACCCATTTTACCCCAAAAAACATTTAAATTTTCAAAACACTATAGAGAATTAGATCAAATTCATTTCAATAACCTCAAACAACACCAACCCATAGTTAGTCCAACATCACCCCTAGCTCAACCAAATACCAAAATCAATTAAAACTCATTGGGTATTTAAATATAAATTCTCACATCAAGAACATTAAACCATTAAAAATATCAATCAAATTCCAAGACTCAAGTCCAAAGTTCCTTGGAAAATTGTTTCTCTTAACGGAAGATACTTCGTGAAACTCTCCCCCACATGTACCTCTTGAGTTTTGATGACCAACCTCCACCCTTCCCTTAATATTAAAATAAAAAAGAGAAATTTTAAACTTAAGAGATCTTAAGAACCTATTCTCAGATACCATTTTTCCCAAACTAGTCAAATTCACGTGTCAATAAGGGATATAGATAAGATGTTTGAGAAATGTGTTAACCTCTTCAATATTTAGATAAAATTAATTTTATCTTGATATAAATCCAGAATTACCTTTTTAGTAGAATTTGGTGGAAAATATATTTTATTTATCCATACAGGCCGATACACATGTCTTGAATAACCTTTCTATATGAAAACATACATATCTTTCATTGAAACCGTTATCTATGAAGGAAAACGATGAAATATAACCAGTTGTTGTATTTCAGTAGTGAGGTGAAGAGATATTGGTTAAATCATGGTTACAAACTATGAAAAAATGCAAAACCCTTAACCCCAAACATAAACAATGAGAGAGGAAAAGTATAAAATAAAATACATTAGATTATAGGCTTGATTAATCAGAAGGAACGTAGAGGAGTCACACTGGCAGCAGAGGAGTTCTGTGAGAACTTGAGAATCATGAGTGATTCAGTCGTGTTTAGGTTTTTTTAAATAGATCATGAAATCTTTTAATGGTACTTCTAGAAAAGTGCTGATAACGATTCCTTTTATCAACGCTAAATTTATAAGCACAAATAAAAGAAATATTTATCAGCGCTAAAAAAACACGGATAAAAGACATATTTTCAACTATAATGTTTTAGAATTGATAAACATCTCTTTTAACAATGCTTTTTTTATCACCGATAAAAGTTTAAATATAAATATTTAATTAAATTATTTATAATTTATTAATTACTTAAATAAATTTATAATAATTTATAATTATTAAAATATAAATAATAATATATTTATAATAATTATAAATATTATAAATTTACATTTATAGATATATTTATTTATAAATATTTACTTACAAATATGTTTTTAACATTATTAATGAATATATAATCTGAAATACAAGCATTTTAAAAATGTGTGAAATTGAATAATTCAAAATGAGTACACTTTAAAAATATTGAAAAATGGATTAGTTTTGTTAATTAAATATAAGTTATTAAAACAATATATATATGAATATATATATATTGAAGTGGATGAATACTTATTAAAAATACTAAATCATTGTAAATTAATATATATAAATAAATAATAGAAAATGATCAAATTCAAAAATAAAATAAAAAATAAAAAATAATAAAAATGAATACCCTAATTATGTTATTAAAAAAATTTATTTATTAAAAACATAATATATATTAAATATATCATTTTATAGTGAAATTTGAAAATATAATAAAATTTTAATAAATTACATAAATATTAGTTGTATGTGTTTCTATATATTGCGTAAACATTTTTTCCTGTGAGTTTGTGTATACAAATGTTTTAACACACACACACACACACGCACACACACACACACACGCATATATATGATATATATATGTACGTATAATAAATGCAACACCCGATGTTTGATATAGGTTAAATTGAAAATCAAACAACATTAAAAATGAATAAGACATTAATATGTTTTTAATTAACATTATATATATATATATATATTATAATTATTCATTTTATATATCTATATTTAATATATACAATATATTAATATTTATAACTTATATATATTTATATTAAATTTATATATTTTTATAAATAATTATTGAATTAATAAAATGTTTTATATTTTTCTTAACTTACTCCTTTTATTTTTATTTTTTTATTTTTTCTTTTTATTATAGACCTTTATCAGTGCTAAAAAAGCACTGAAAAAGGGAAAATTTTATCAGTACAAAGAACGCGGTGATAAAGGGACCCATTTATCAGTGCTAAAAATAAAGCGTTGATAAATGGTTTCCTTTATTAGTGTCTATTTTATCATTGATAAAGATGGATTATATCAACAAATTTTTCTAGAATTGATAAATTCTAGTGCTACTATAGGTTTGTTTTGTAGTAGTGGATGTTACATGATCTTTAAGAACACTTATGGTGGGACAACCTGAAGAAGGATATTGTTGAGTATATCTCAGGGTACATTATATTTCATAATGTTAAAGCTGGGAAATATATTTTCAAAGGGATGAAGAAACCATTTCTTATACCCATGTGGTCGTATAAGAATGTCACTATGGACTTTGTCATGTATCTCCCAAGGACATCCATTTTGAATATTGTGATATGGGTTGTGGTGGAACGACTCACCAAGATAGATAACTTTATCGCTATCTGATAAGATCAATCTCTTAAAAAACATGGTATTTTATATGTGAAGGAATTGGTGATACTACATAGGGTTTAACTCTCAATTGTCTCTAATAATTATCCTAGGTTCATATCTAAATTTTAGAGGAGTCTTTAACATTCATTTAGTACTAGCCTAAATTTCAGCACGACGTTTCACCCCCAAACTGATGGCCAATATAAAAGTACTATTCAAACGTTCATATACTTGCTGGGAGTCTACTATTTAGAATTTAAAGGTGGATGGGATCAGAATTTCCCATTGGTTGAGTACTCATACAACAACAACATCCACTCAAGTATTCAGATGGCTCCATATGAAGCTCTGTATGGAAAGCGATGTAGAACTCCAACCTGTTGGGATAAAGTTAGTGAAAGAAGGCTACAAGGACCTGATCTTGTAAAAGAGATGAAAAAGAAGGTTAATTCCATCCAACAACATATCAAAGCTCCTCAGATTTAGAAAAATAATTATGCTAAAAACCAACTAAGGAACTTAGAGTTTTATGTTAAATATAAATTCTTCATTCGAATATCACCATGGATAACAGTTATGTGGTTTCGAAATAACCGGACATAATCCCAAGGTACGTTGGCCCCTTTGATATCCTTGATCGTATATGATCCATGGTATATTGACTTTCATTTCTAATAAGTATGGTTCAAGTTCATGATATTTTTCTTATATCACTCCTGATGAAGTACATACCAGATCAATCACATGTACTGAACTCATAGGTGGTACATCTGGAAGGTGATCTCTTTTATGAGGAGCAACCAGTAATCATTTTGGATCAGAGAGATAAGGTTATATGAAACAAGACAACCCACATTTTCAAATTATTATTTAGGAACCATAATTATGAAGAAGCAACATGGGAACTGGAGGTGGAAATGAAAGAGAAGCACCTTCATTTGATTATGTAAAATGAAATTTCTAGGGTGAAATTTCAATATGGGGAGAATGTAATGACCCAAACTTTTATCAATGGAATTTATCCCTTCATATAGTAAATTCATATTGTATAAATCACCTAAAATCACTTATATTCCATAATAAAAACTTTATAAATGAATAATTAATAAAATAAGAAGTATTTATAGAAGTTAAGGACTAATACTAATGAAATAGTAACTTACCATAGAAATAGTAATATGACTCTTATGAATAGTAAAATGGCCCAATGAATAGTAGCCTCAATTAGGAAAGTATAAATAAAATTTTGGAATCTTATAAATGAATGTATGGTATAATTATATCATAGTCTATGTAAATAAATGCTTTAAAAATTATTAATTAAGTGTTGGTATTTTTGTAAGTCATAAATATTTAATTACGATTTTATAATTAATTTAATAATTTAAAAGAAAATAAACTTTCATCAAATGTATTCATAAATTAATATTTTGATGTATTATTATTTTAAGATAATTCAATGAGACCTTAATTAATTTTTCAAAGTGTTATAAAATCAATCATAATTTTAACATCTGTATTTTTCAAGTAAATGATTATTTTAATAAAAATTTAAATTCATCATAATTAGAAAATTATTTTCATAAAACGGAGTTCATTTTTATATTCTACACATCTAAAAATGGTAAGGGTGAATTTTTGGGATTTTTCTAAAAATACTTGAATTTTTGGTGAATAGTAAAATATGATATTTATCATAAAATCTAAAGACATGAATTATGGTGTCTTAGATGATTTAAGTCTGATTTAATCCACAAATCTAGAAATATAATTTATTTTTTAATATATTTATATATAATTATCAAACTATTCATATTTATGAGACAAAATTATTATCTAATGAATATAATAATGAGAAAACACCCCACCCTTCCACTATAAGTACCACCTCTCACCCCTCTCTTATCCTAACACCTCTTAAGCTATAATTCTTTCCCAAATTCTAGCTAATGATCTTACCTATTTCATTACCAATGTCTGGGGGGCCTTGGTCTCACCGAAAGACCGAAACCATTTCCTAAGGAGGTTCTCAAGGAGGATAAATCCAAGAGGTAAAATCCTCTGCATTTTTATTTTTTTTCATGTTCATTTAATTTATTTTCTTATCCTCACATTGTCTTATGAAAATGGAATGATAACTAAAATATATATTATATACTAGTATTCTATAATTTTAATGTAATATCCATCATCAAACTCCTCCCCCCTCTCTATTTTATTCTAAAAATTAAATCATCACCCGTGATATATCAATTTACCAACATCATGGAAGATACACTTTAATTTTACTCTAACTTATTTAAGTATATTAATAAAACAATGATAATGGTTGAATAATATTTTAAAATTTATTTTAAAAATATCTTTCGGTTCTGTAACTAAAATATATACATAATACTAAATGATAAAATAAAACGAGTTTATTGTGTTAAAAAAACCTCCAAATTTAACCTAAAATGATCATCAATAATTTTTTTATAAAGATTCATCCTCATACCATATAAAAAATTTCTTTACAATATAATTTAATACTTTTTAATTTCATTAATAACATATAATAAAAATTCTAGATATTTATCCACATTTTAAATGAACTTCCATCCATTTATACAAGTGAACCGATCTTGGAAACTAAAAAAAATGAACACTATGGAATGAAGAAATTAAACTCTATAACGCTTCTAAAATCCCATCAATGAACTTAATAAAATTATAATGAATTAAATTCATATATAAAAGGTTCTATATTTGTTAATTAATGAATCTAATGGGATTATATAGGATATTAACGTGAATAAAAAATTCAAAGATAAGGTAAGGGGAATTCTCGAACCCAACTATCTTTCTTTGGGTTTTCCATATTTCACCCCATTTTTAGTTTGGATAATTATTAAATATTATTTATTCATACATATATTACCTTTGTTGGGATATAAATTTTTTATACTTGAGTTATTACAAACACAATGTTTTCCAAAAGAAATTTCTTTCAAAAAAACACACCTTATTCTTTATGAGAGATTGTTTCTTATCCACTTAAGATTGATGATTCTTATATCAAGTATGTTATTAACTCTTTCATTTGGGAACACACGGTTTATGAATGTATGATTTATCAAATTAATCCCATTCCTTTAAATGGGTTATTTTATGTCTAATATTGATATACGCTCTATGTGGCATGCATTATAATGTAAATGTTATGACGTGACAGGTGCACTCGGAATTATATAGCGCAATGTAAATATTTTGATTTGACATGTGAACCCAAAATTATGTATAACTCCAATTAAATGGGTAATTTGATTAATATCATGATAAAAGTGATATATGAATGAACATGATGCTATATTTGTTCACAACTATGTGTGGTATTTGACCCTTAATACACGATGTTTCATTTTTATATGTTGCCACATTCTGAGCCTTATCTTAATGCTTCCTCTCAGGATTATGATCCCATACTTATGTTATGATGATGATATTATGATTATTCTCACCCCATGATATATTTTTTCATGTTATTATCCATCCTCTTACTAGGAATTTATCTCACCCCTTTCTTTGATGTATATCCCTAGGTGACTACTGGTACTAAGGAGAATTCGAGGGACAATAAGAAGGTAGAGAAGAAGAAATTTAATAAATTATTAGTTTTTAATTTGTAAACATTATGTATGGTCCTAATTTTCCTAAGACACTAAACCTTTTTATCCTGGTCATGTAATGATTTTATGTTGTTTTTCATTCAAATTATGTAATAGTAATGTAAGAAAAGGCAGGGTCATTATATGGATGAAGGATCTAGAGGAGATTTACCCTTGTCCTTATATAAGGAATTAGAAATGGTGATAGAGGGTCCAATAGAAACAATGAAAGGAACTTCACTGATAGCTGAAGGAGGTCGAGGCTCTCAAATAAGGATGGGTCTTAGGTACGGCACTACTTGTCTAGTATTTTGGGAAAATGGATGAAATCCGACTAGAAGAGTGTCAACAGGATCTATGGTCACACTAGGTCTGAATAACTCTAGATCTATGGAAGGAGGTGTGAGATGGGTTGTCACTAAAATTTATTCATGAGCTACAACTACAGTCCGATGAATATTTCATAATGGTTTCATACGGTTTATGAAATACATTATGATATTCCCACCCCAATCCATAACACAGATAAGTTTATCTTATGTTCCCTAAAACGCTGAAGTATATGAGTCAATACTTTCAATTGGTTAACATGTTCCTTGAAATCCTAGTAAATAAGAGGCATTCTCAAATTTTATACCAAAAAATAAAGTGATTATTCAGATCATACTTGCCATAAATCCTTGAGAGATAATACTTGATGGATTTGGTTAATGTCTCTCGACCAAATTTCATATCTTCTTCACACTCTCTATTCATCATGTGAGCATGATCATTATTGTGACCAAACATCCTCAAAGTATCTATAGGTAAGGTAGAAACATCACATCAAGCAATACTTCAGGTAGTTTTAATCCCTTACTTGATAATAATTCCGATTGTATCAATATTAAAAATTAGTGGAGGAGTAGTAGAACTAGATGCTGCTGAAGTAATATTTTCAACACTCTCATGAAAGGAACCCATAAAAGCTATAAAGGAAATATCTTTCCCTTACACAGTGGATTATATGGATTCCAACTCATTCTCCAAAATTATATTTTCAATTTAAACTTCATGGATATGATTAATCATCTTCAGTTCAATGCAATAGATTACCAATTCAAATAGGTACCTTGCATCATGTTCAATTAGCATAGTAAGAAGTGGTGCTTGAATTTTCAAACTCTTGCAAAAATATAAAATCATATTTTCTTTGAACACATCGATGCCACTCTTGGTGATAATATCCACTATTAATATAGGGACAGAAGCTGGTGTTAGAACTCTGTCTATGAAAATTTCCTCAACTCATCAGATGGTTTAATTTAATCAATTGATGATCCCTTTGGATATCATTCTTCTCGAATGTAAGGTTCACCATTATCAAGTGAACTACCTAGAAAAAAACCCCATTAGATAAACATAAGACATATAAAAATATTAGAAGGATTACTAAAAAGTTTTTTAAAAGAAGAAGTAACAACTGCAGGAACTACCACAACAGTAACAATAGAAGGGGTCTCAACTGAATGAGTCTCAACAAATCTCTTCTCATCAACAACATGCTCAACTTACATATGATCTTCCACATGCTTATAAACATCAACAATAAATGTCATATGCTAAAAAAACTAAATTAGAAACCATATGATAATCTACAATAGATACAAGGTTTACATTAATATAAGCGTCAACAACTTAGTGACTTCTAAGACATATGGATTGCTCCCCCTCAAAGATACATTTCTCTCTTCTCTTGAAGCAACATACACTTTACCCAAATAGCTGGGTCTCTCCTTTGATCTTCAAATAGAACCTCCAGGATAGGTAAGAATATATTGTGGAATCTCAACATACTCTCTTCTATTTCTACACTAGAACCATGAAGATATGATCCACCACCATCATCATCATCGTCATTTCCATGTTCTTACTATTTATATTTTGCTTCATGTCTATCTCCATTTTCCTTAAAAAACTGGAATTGATCTTTAATATAACTTATCTAGAAAATAGTTCTCATCCTCACCACTATTTACCAATGTCTATCTTTTGAGGATAGTCCTAGGTGTAATAGGAGCTCCATATGTGATAGTTGGAGATCTATGAGGAAGGTAAGGGTCACTTCACTCATAAACATAAAATCCATTGCCTTATTATTCTCTAGATACAACAACCTATTCTTATTCATTCCAATCATAATATTTTACAACCTCATCAGGGTCTAGAAAGGGGTCAATAATATCTCTTGGGATTGAAGTATTATCAATAGAGTTAAAATCATCATACAACTTTTCACTATCAGCTACCCATTGTTTCTTCCATGGGTTCAACTTATCTTAATTATTTTTCAAATAATTCTAGTTATACTAAAACCACCAAAATCTAAAATAGCATATTCATCTTTACTAACCAGACCTTTAGATTTAAGAGTTCCCTAATGTATCTAAGTATAGATCAAATAATTAAATATAGAGGACGTTTTGGTCATTTAAAATATATAAATCATAATATATCTACAAAGTTTTATTTTACTTTATCTTTTCATAATATATAAAAATAGACATATTGATACCTTAAGGTAGAAAAATCACCCTTCCTTGGGAACAACATATGTTGAATGAACTAAAAAAGAAATCTGTATTATCCATCTAGCTCAGATGAAACTAGTCTCTATAAAATTCTATCACATGTCAACACAGTAAGGGCCTCTTCATAAAAAAAATTTCACTAGATTTTAGAATTGTTCCTTGATAATCATTAAATGCACACTAATGTGGATGTTTCAGACAATCAGCTCATCGGTTTGATGAAAAAGTTATTCTATGGCCTTTTATCCAGGTTCTTATCCAATATTCATTTTCTTCAAAGGTGAACTCTACATATTGGTAGAAGTCCTAAACCAACCTAGGATAAAAAGGTATCTCATTTGAAGATAACCATTACATCCATTATTGGTTATGTATAACCTTGAGCACAAATTAATTATTTGAATGTATCCATTCAACTTGAACAACCTTTTTTTGAAACAACCACTCTCTTTGAATGATCATGATTCTTTGGTTCAACTACTGATAGAGAATCAGTTCCCCTTTCTATTTATTTATAGAACACCACTTTTTCAGAGAAGGCTCTAAAGGTTGCTTCACTATAGCCATGGAAATCAGTTTCGTTGGCTCATTTAAAGGTGATAGAAAATTTGAATGTTTGGGAGATAAAGATTGCACAAGGCTCAAGAGAAAACGGAAAGAGGAAATTGGTGTGTTGGAACTAGAAAAAGTATCATATTTCATATCAATTGAGATTTTAGGGATTCAGAAAATAAAAATCAAAAACGAGACAAAAAATTTGAATTGACTTATAAAATAAACCCAAAATAAAATAAATCTCGTGGTTTTAAACTTTCATAGAGAAACAAAAAAAGATAATTGAATGACACATTCCAATGGTGAGACAAACCAATGATGAGAAGTTCACCAGTGATAAGTTCAACAATGAGAAGTATCAATAGTGATACACACCCTACAGTGAGACAAAACCATTATAAATACATACACAAAAGAGAGACATTCAGAATGGAGAGACATTTACAATAGTGAATCCTAGAAAAAATAACTAAACCAAAATCAATTATACCTAATTCAAGTTCAATGTAATTTATTCCCTCATAATTCAATGTCTTAGTGAATATATCAGTAAGATAATGTTCAATACCAATGTATTCAAGAGTGATATCACCTTTTTTAAAATGATATCTTAAAAAGTGATGTCTTACATCAAATTTTTTTTTCTAGAACACGACACATGATTATTAGAAATATTTATACCACTTGTATTGTCATAGTTTATACGGACATGTCATAATTGATACACATAGTGTAGTGATGTGGGTGTCATCCAAATTTTTTTTGCATAAAAGCTACCTACAAATATGTATTCAACTTTTGTAGTAGACAATGCCAGAATGTTTTCTTCTTACTACACTAAGAAACTAGAGACTTTTCTAAAACACGACATGTTCTAGAGGTGTTTTTTTCTTTGTAACTTAAATCCCCCAAAATTAGCATCTAAATAACTAAAAAAAATCAAATTCTTGTCCTCTTGGGTAAAACAATCCTAAAGTAGAAGTATATTTGAGGCATTTGAAAATTATTTTTAAATCAAACAAATGTGACTCTTTTGTATTTTTTTGAAAGAAATCCCACATATGTACACTGAACATTATATCAAATCATCTATTAGTAATATAGAGAAAAATTATAATCATACTTATATAATATGTTTGGTCTACTAGTTTCCCAAATTCATCAATATCCAATTTACATGTGGAAATCATAAGAGTATCACTACTCTTAGTGAAATCCAAGTTAATTTTTTTAAAATTTCATTTTTATATTTATCTTGATTTAAAAAGATTCCATATTTATTTTGAAAATTTTTAAAACCAATAAATAATTTGTTTTCACCCATTAACCTCATTTAAAATTCATTTTACATCATTTTATAAAATTCTAAACATAAGGATTTTTTTGAATATCCAAAAATAATATCATATACATATATTTTTACAACTAAAACGTCTTTTGAAATTCTTTTATAAAAATGGTTGGATCAACTACACCTTTTGAAAAAAATTGAAATATGAAAAGTGTTGAACCTATTATACCAAGATCTTGGATATTTTTTTTTAACCATATCATGTTGTTTCTCATTTTATAACACTATTTAGAAAATTAGGATTTTTAAAACTATGGGGCTGTTAAACAAAAAAAAATCCTCAATTATATACCAATTTAATAATTCACTCTTGACATCCATTTTATGAAGTTTGAAATACAGATGAGTTTCATAGACTAGTATTATTATAATGGATTAGTGTTTGGATACTATTGAAATGGTATCTTCATAGTTTATTCTTTCTTTTTGACTATATTCTTATAAAACTAGTCTATCCTTGTTTCTTACTATAGTTTCTGGTTCATCTACATTTTTTTAAACACCCATTTAGTTCCTATAGTCAAGGATTCATTGGGTCAATCCACAAGTTTCCATACATTATTTCTTTCAAACTAATTTAATTATTCTTAAATTTCCATTACCTATAATTCATCATTGTTCACTTTAATTTCATCTATAGGTTCGAGTTGTGGATGTTCAGAAAATTCCACAGAACTAGGTGATTTTTATAATTGTTTCATAAAAGAATCAGTGGGTTTAAAAATTATGTTCAGAGAAGATACACCATCCCCAAGGGTTTCTAATGTGATATTGGGATCATGTGGATGTATCTTAACAAATTTTCTATTAATATATTCTTCTACAAGATTGGTTATTTTCTTGAAAACACTATAAAATTTATTGGAGGTTGAATAACCTATGAAAACTCCTTCATCACTATTGGAGGGAAATTATCAATTTTATCCATAGTGTCAAGAATAAAGAATTTGTAGCCAAAAACTCTAAAGTAATTAACCTTAATCTTCAAATAATTCTAAATCTCAGAGGGGGTATTTTTCATGATAGGTCTAATTAAAACTATATTGATTATGTAACATGATATGTTCAGATACTCTTCCCAAAAGTATATAGGTAAGTCATATTAATTTATCATAGTCCACGCTATCTCTTTAAGTGTTTTATTCCTTATTTATATAAATCCATCTTACTATGGAGTCATAAGAGTAGAGAAGTTATTACTATATCCATTTTGTGGGAAAAAATATTCAAAGTGTTAATTTTAAAACTCACGACCATGGTTATGTTTTAAGGTCTTTATCCTAAGTCCAATTAAATTTTCTAAAAACATAAAATAGTTGGTGATGTAAGAAAATGATTCACTTTTGTGAACTAAAAATAATACCCAAGTATACCTAGAGAGATCAACTATTAGTACATAAAAATAGTGCTGCCATTTAGACTGTAAAATCTAGATGGTCCGAATAAATACATACGAACCAACTCAAGAAGTTGAGAATTTGAAAATAATTTCTTTAATTAAAAAAATTCTTCTTCTATTTTTTTAATAGGGGTTTCCAACTTTGTCATTTAGGATCCCAAGTTTGAGTATATCCTTGACTAAACCTTTCCTAGTAAGTTTTCTAAGTGATTGAATATTACAGTGTCCTAGTCTCCTATAACAAATCCAAGATTATTTTTTAAAATCACTCAAGTAGGCTACATTTTGAGAAATTAAATAACTAATATAAAAAACATACACATTCTCATTTATTAAATCCATAAAGATTGAAGTATCTTTAGAATAAAAAAATTAAATGCATTGTTTTTAAATTTAACATCAAAACCATCATCACATTATTATGAGATACCAGGTACATCAAAACAACAATAAACAGTAATTTGGAAATTAAAATTAATGTTACCAATTTAGCCAAGACCGATGCTTTTCCCTTTAACATTGTCACCAAAGGTGACATAAACACCATCAAACTTTATTGGGTTATTGAACCTGGAATAGTCTCCTGTCATATGCATTGAACCTCTATTATAAAAGAACCATATAATTTTATAGGAGGTATTAAATTTGTTGTATTACAAAACAAAATTTATACATGAAATTATTTTAGTACCCAGATCTTAATAGGTCCAAAAGTGTTAGAAATCAGGGATTTAAAAAACCACAATTTTCTTAATAGGTGAATTTTAAACAGGCTATAATATTTTTGAAATAAACAATTTTTTTAGTACCTTAGGAAAATAACTAATAGTATCACTTTTAGATTTAAAATTAGATATGAATGTTCTCTTTAGTATTCATCCTTTTCCAAGTTGGAATCCAAAACCTATAACATACTTAGGAGTGAACTGTTTTACTAGAATCTAAGTAAGTGTTTCTCTAACATTTCTGAATCTTTCTAAATCCTTATTATCTCTTTCATTAGATAATTTAATCGATATGTTCTCTTTTAATAATTAAGAATTATTTTCTTTTTAAATAGATACATCTGATTTAATATTATCAGATAAAACATGATGTCTTTTAGGAATTTTATACTTATCCTTAATTACATTAAAATTGTCTTCTATCATTTTAAAACATTCAAATTCTTATTATTGGTAGATTTTATAATCATTTTCTTCATTTTAAGAATTATCATAATTAAGAATCGGTAAAACAGTCGAAATAACTGGTACATCAAAGATATTTCTCATGAAGAAAATATTGGATCGATCTAACTTATCTTCACTAGTAGAGTTAGAATCACTGGAATTGTCCTTCGAAGAATTTTATTTTACATTCATAGATTTCTTAAACCTTTAGTCATTTTCATCATATTTATTTTTGTATTTTTATTTTGGAAGATTAGCCTTAACATGTCCTTTTCATTTTCATTCATAAATGTAATTTCATTATCATCTTTATTTCAATATTTTTTCTAGTTTCCTTCATTTTCAAAATTTTCTTTATAGTTTGGATTTCTGAAAAGAGTCTTCTACCAATTTTTTTTTAAATCTCATGGCTAGATGTACCATCTCCTCATCGATGTCTGGTGGTGATTCAATATCATTGTATTTTTTAGTTTGTATATTTTCCTTTTCTTTTTTATATCTATTTAGATTTAGTAGACTTTAAATTTACTAACATTTTTTGGATCATCATCATCATATTATTTAACACTTAGTTATTCATCATACATCATCATTATCATAATCAAATCCCTGATAGGAAATTTACTAATGTTACATGACTAAATAATTGAAACAAATGTGCCTCTCTTTATTTATTTGAGGCATATTAGAAATCTCATAATCTTATATTTGTAAGATACTATATTTCATAGTGGTCTCATGGTGTTCAAAATTTCATTTAACCTGAGATACATGTCAGAAATTAATTGATCCGACTTCATTTGAAAAGTACCACACATAATAGTATACATATTCAATCTCATCTCCATACTATTAGTTGTTCCCTCATGTAAAATAGCTAGTGTATCCCAAATTTCAAAGGATGTTTTACGGGAATAAATTCTATTGAATTCCTCATATCTTAATGCACAATACAAGGAATTAATAGCTTTTTAATTATTGTTATAAGCAGTTTTGGTAATATTAGCCCATGTAGCTCTAGCAGTTTTAGGTAATTCATATTCATCTTCTATAGCAATCCCAATCTCAAAACCCATACTCTCTATTTGAATTTTTATTTTAGAATTCCATTGATCATAATTTTTACAATTGAAAAAATGATGTCTATTAGTAGAAGAACCTTATTATATATTATCCATTTAAAGAATTAAATTGATCGTTAATATAAATAAAAAATATTTAAAGCCCAACTAAAATCACAGTTGATTTTGTTGAATAATTTTGATATAAAAAATTCATCTAATACAAAATGTTTGTTAGAGAGAGTATATCAATAGGGAGGGTGAATTGAGTACCCAATAAAAATTTCTATTTAAAAAAAATGGATTTAATAAAATCTCCCAACAATATAAAAATGGAATAGTTTTCAAAAATAGTGGTTTGATATATGTTTTAATATTTTTGAATATTTCTCAAAATATTGATATGGTCTTGGGTAAAATAATATACAATATTATTTTATCCTTTGAAATCAATTTACAAAATCAAGATATTATATAAACACTAATTAAGATAAATTATCAGTAGTGATTTTTTCTAGTTTAAAGACAAATACAATTTTAAGAGACATAAATCAATCAAACAAAACACACGTCCAAATTTTAATACAAGAGTTTCAGTCTTAAGATCAGAATCAGTACTCTCCACTTGGAAATAAATTTTGGAAAAGTAGTTTGCATATAATAAACATTTTATCCATAACCTGGATCAGGTATTAAAATAGTATTACAACTGTCAAACCCACATAGGAACTGATTCCATAGTAATTGTGGGAGTATGAAATAATAAATAGGTCATTACTATACCTCTACCCAAACATGTGGAAAATAAGAGTAAAATGTGTTTAGAAGATATCTATTTATCTTTCAGTTTAAATAAGTAGATAGTGTGTTTATAAAATATAGTAAGCACACACTTCTCATAATATAAACGAAAACAAGAATACTGAGAAAATAAAAATATAAAGGGATAATGTTTCCTAGTCTATTATGATTTGAAGTTCATGAATCGTGAATTTGATATGAAATGAGGCTCGAATGGTGTTTCAAAAATCATATTTAGATTCTTTGTTCTTGACTACAATAATGTAGTGGATGTATGATGTGATTAAGATTCCTCAATTGAGTGTAAGTAGGATATAAAAGGTACGCTCCTATGGTTCTTACAATAATATCCATATCACATAACATGTGTAGTTCTCTAAGTGTATCTACTAATTGTTCGTATGAGGGGGTATTCTTCTTCTTTTATTAATAGAAACAACAAATAGAATCATATGGATCCTCTCTATCCTCATACCACATGTATGTCACAAATTTAGTGCATCTCTCTCAATAAATTTGGTGATAATCATTAAAATAATATTGAACATTAAATTTGATAAAGTAGCCGTTAGATATATTTAATTCAAAAAGATATCTAAAAGAATAGCAACAATGACTCTTTTGAACGATGACACTGGTGGTGTATAAATTTTTTAGAGATACATTTGAATAGTTTTTGTGGATATTTCAGTGTATCTTATGAATGGTGACAATTTTTTTTGTGGTGATAATTTATAGAGGTTAGAACTTCTAGCGGTGTCATGCTACGGAAGAATGTTATGCTGATGGTAACTCGTAATTTATCAAAATTATGTTTTGGCAGTGACTCATGATGAAAATGAGTCATTCTAATAAATAGAAAATTCTAGATCCTAGTAGAGAGACTCTGGGATGGTGGCTCAAGGAATTGATGAGACTTTGGGGATAGTGAGCTATCCTTGGTGGTTAGACTTTGATGGTGGTGAGGCTTTGGTGAGAGTGAGAATTTACTAGCGGTGTCTCATACTTGGTTGTGAGTCTTTTCCATTCCTAAAACAATTTTCTACCAAACTATCTTATAACATAAAAGGCTATCATAAAACATAAAAATAATTAATATTATAATAAAAATTATTGTGTGGTCATTAAAACTAGGATGAATAAACTTTTGAACCTTCTTATAATGATATTGAATATATTTCTTCCCAATAATCTTGTTCATATTTCTTACGAGATTAACTAATTCATTATATGAATGTTCTTGATTGATAGAATAATATTGAACAATAAATTTATTCTTTATTTAATAGTTAACAACTTTCTTAGGTGTTTGAACTTTAGAAAGAACAGGGGTAGTAGAAACAGAAACAACACCATTTTTCTTATTAGATTTCTCAGCATCTCTCTTGTGTCTGCCTTCATAATTCATGTGTGTTAAAATAATATCATCCAAAGTAAGTTTATTAAGCTCTCTTATCTCATCAAAAACTATTATTTTGTATTCTAAGTCATTGGGAATGGTATAAATAATCTCTTCAACTAGGATTTCATCACCATGGCCTTTTTCACCAATAGATTGTAATCTATTTAGGATTTTCATGAACCTCTCTTGAATATTTGAAACATACTCTCTATGTAATAAATCTATGGCCTGGTAGTCTATTCTAATCATATATCTTTTGGTCTTGAAAATTTATAAGCACTAAAGTGTGTAACATCATTATTTTTCCATATACTATTTGCAGATTCACATGAATATATCTGACTGTATATACTTCTTATCATGGAACACAATAGAGTATTACTTACTCTGTAATTTAGATAATACTCATATTTTTCTTCATGTGTAAAATAAGTGACTTTTTTTACCATTAATCTTTTAGTATCGAGTAATCATAAGAAAATTATCAACTCTAGTATTGATAAAAAATATTTTCATCAAATCTCTCTATTACTTATAATCATCACCATCAAAGATAGGTGGTCTGTTTGGATTCAAATTATCTTTAAATACAACATTTATACCCTCCATATTAAAAACCATTGTAACTCTTTTTATAAAAACATATTAGTGAAACAAATGTTATAAATAGAAATTTATGACATAACTTAATAAAAAATTCAATTTATATAATAAGTAAAAACTTTTCAGGTATAAGTAGTATAAACCAACTCTGATACCAATTATAGGATCGTAAGAGTATATTATGATGGATATACTTACAATAGTGGGTGGGGTGAATTTTAGTTTAAAAACATTGTTTAAAATATTTAAACTAAACTAAAAACAAAGAATCTTTAAGTAACTTTATTGGTCATAGACTCAGTCCAATTGTTAGAGTCACAAAATCGAAGTTATAAATTAGTCTAATTGTGTGAGAGTAAAAATCCTAATCATAATGGATGAGATTTATATCTGAGTGTGATTATCAAAATTAGTTTTAATACGATAAAACAATTATAATAGAAAGTTGAATATGATGAATCAATTTCTATTATATGAAAAAAAAACTTGTAAAAATAAGGAATTCAATTTCTATGTAATTGTAAGAGTGACTTACAAGATATTATGATAAGATTTACCTCTTTTAAACTTAAGAGTAAGGTATTAAATAAACTTTAATAACAATATCCATTATTTTATAAATACAGTAATGTCTATCTTTCCTTAAAAAAATCCTTCAATACAATGATAAAATAGCCCTGTCTTCCTATCCCTAGAAGACCTCGATATGTTGATCAGATCTATCTTTCTATCCTCATAAGACCTCGATCCAATGGATAAAATTCACCATATTATTATCCAAATAAGATTTTTATCATAACAATGATCACATGTATATTTCAATTTCAACAATTCTTAAGGAAACAACCCTGACAAGGATTACTTAGAACTAAAAACTCTTTAAATAAATACACTGACTAAGAATGAGCAGTTCAAACATAGCACTCTTAAAAAGACTTTATTTGTGAGTGTGATCACCCCCAAACTCTTCAAGTGACTCACTATTTATAGGTGATATCCCAATGTTCATATTTACACATTTTCTGCAATGGATATAGAAAACTGACACTTGACATCTCATATATAACTAAATGTCTGGCGTTTTATTGATTACTACCATTATAGAGTAAAAGGTATTCCTTAGAATTAAAATAAATTTATTTATTCCAATTATAATCTTTATTCGGTCAGATGGAATTTCATATTGAATATCAATATGATGAATTTAATGAGGGTTAGTCCAATTTATCATTACAATTATCAGTCCGATGGTAATTATGTTTCTTAATCAAGTGGAAGAAATATAATTATAACCATTTTTATGAATAATGGTCATTCTAAGAAGTTAGTAAACATGTTTTAAGAATGTTTTTGTGATTTCCCAAACTAATGAAATGGAAAATTAAGAAGTATAACTTCTAACTCTACACTATGTTACAATCTTCTCAATTTGGTATAATTCATCATTCATTACCCCAATCCACTCTTCCTACTTAATATATTTAAAAATATATTTAGGTAAAATTTGAGTGATAAGTGAGACTTGATTATCAATCCTTAATATCCACCTTGTTGGTTCCACTATAGGTTCTTCATATCTTAACTTCCTTCTTATTTGAAATTGATCACTTTAATTGATAATTATAGTTTACCCATATATATGAATCTACAATATTACATACATTTTTTTATTTTTAATCGCCTCATCCTCATCACTATTTTGATCATATTCAATTTTAGTAGGTTGAGGCTCAGTTTATGTCTATACACCAGTATATTTTCTAGAAATCTTCTTGTTTTATTCACTTGATTCCTCAAAATTTACTATACTTGGAATACCATTTTCTGGTTTGTTTTCAATAATTTTCAATTTATAAAAATTATCCATTTTGTGATGGGTTTTGTTCCAACATTTGTATCCTTTTCTATTAGATAGAATTTTAATGAAGATAAGATAAATAAAGACTCTAAAATAACTAATTGTTAGATAATTTTTATATAAAAAATCTTAAGAAGTTAATTTAAACTTATCCTTATAAAAATCATATTGTAAATGTTTATAAATGTATACAAAACATCTCTGTAAAAGAATTAGGATCTTTCATACCTAATCAAAATAATTTGTAAAATCGACACAATTCATTGGTTTATTCATTTAGAAACCGCATTATATTAAAGATTGTAGGGGGTGATATGTTGATTTTTAATTTAATATTTCATAATATAAGACTCAAATTAAATACCAATGTACTCCATCCCATTATCATTCCTTATATTCCTAATTCTACCATAATGTTATCTTTCAACTTCTTTTCTAAATTTTTTAAACATTTCCATAGCATGTGAATTTTGTTTCTTGAATGACCTTATTTTTATACTTGTAAATTCGTAAATTAATGCAATGAAATACAAGTGACCTCCAGTGGACTGGTGTCTCATGTTTCTATATAGAATGAAGTCAATAAACTTAATTAGTCTTATTGATTTAGACTCCACTTTTTATGATTCCATTGTATCATCTTTCCCTTTTGAAAAGATACACAATTAGATCTATGCCTTTTCTTAGTTAGGATAGATATGTTGCTCCATTTTCATTTCATATTTCACTCAAACTCTTTTTCCCAATGTATTGAAGCCTTTTATTCCAAATATAATTTTCTTATTTGGAACTAAGATGATACTAATTACTTATATCTCGTATCCAAAAGAGATTCAACCTAGTTTTTTCTCTTCTTTTGTGATATTCACATATTTAGTAATTTTAATGTGGTATGTTTTTTTCTTGAAAATCACCTCTTTAAACTCATCAAATAGTTGATTAAAAACAAAATTATGCTTGAGTCCATCCATAAATAGAACTTATTATGAATTCAACCTATGTGGATAAGTTTAACTTGAGAAAAAATCTCTTGATCTCCAAAGAGATCTAATTTCCAAAGGTTACACCACCACTATCACAATCATTAACTTTTTTAGGACCTTGGTATCTCCTTTAATGTTTGGTAACAATCCACTATGAAGGATCTCTATTTTCCCCTCTAAGTTTCTTTGATAGAATCTTCTATAATTAAAGATCTCTCTGTATCATTTCGATGTTATACATTATCCCTTTTAGTGATTAGATGTTACTAATCTGGTATCATAGTAAAACACTCCTCTGAATAATGAAATTATTGGTCACATCTTTTATAGATCCCTTAAAGGCCATGAATACTATTCTGAACTGGAACCATTAACAATCCTTCAATTATATTTTGTTTCCTCATATCATTATTGCTTAAAAGTTCGGAGAAGCGCACCACCTAAATTCTAGTTAAAATTTAACCCATGGGAGAGACATATTATACCATCAACCATAATATTTATTCCTATAAACATCACAACACTATATGTTTCCTCTTAAAAATTGTCTTCCTAGATACAACTAAGTCTATCTTTGAAAATTTTCATATTTTCTTGGTGATGTATCAACATGTTTATTCATAGGTTTTGAGGAAACATTACTCTTATGAATATTATTAACTACTTGAGCTATAGTGGTAATCTTAATATAATTTTTCTAGAACTATGAGTTTTTATAATTACATTTGAAACAAGATCTATTAGAGAAATAAGATTTGATATTTTTAGACACAATAGGAAAATATTTCACTTGAATTAAGGCATAATATTTTTTAACACTTTTTGATAAATGAACCTTAAATTAAGTAGTTATGTTGTAATCATACTTCATTTTCTTAAGGGTCTATAGCATTAATATAACTTGATTCATCCTTGTTAATTACTTTTTCTTGGGTAGTAATCTTCCTTTCAAATTAATTTATGATTCATTCCTACTTTGTTAATTTTTCTTTGAGATGTTTTATTTCTTCAATGTGTTCATTTTCCCTAATTTAAAACTCATATTCCTCATTTTGTAGTTCACTAACCTATTTATCAAGTGATTTTATTTCTTTATTATGTGGTGTATTTCTCTCAAGGAAAACCTCAATTTTTATTCTCAACATGTGCTCCATAAAGGCTTCTTCTCCTTCTTATTTTTTATTTCACGAGATCTATTATTTTTTCTCAAAACGTGAAAAGAAATGTGTATCTTTTCAAAAAACAAAATCCTCTTATTCACTCCGTTAATAAGATAGTTTTTTTGTTCTCATTATTCAACATGATTCTCTTATTTGTTCATTGTATTCTGATTATATATTTATCAGATCTCTTAAACTCTTTGGATATATTTCTGTTAGACATTCTTTGGGAGTTCACTTCATATTATTCCTCATCATACTCCTCACTCTTCTCTGATATTGGAAAGGTAGTTGTAAAGTAACCAACACCTCCAAAATTAAAGCATTTGAGTGGGATTTCACCTTGTATTTTCCTCACCTCTTTTAATATTTTTAGAAATAAAATCCATAACCATTTTGAGATCTTTATAAACCTTGTTATATTTTTTAGATCCGCCTAAATTTTAAACCTCCTTTTAGTTAATATTAAATTATTCATAGCTTTAAATTCCATTTAATATTTACCTTTCTTCTTCAAGACTGAATCTTTTCTCCCCTCATAATTTAGAATGGTATCATTTAATACATCAATCGATATATTTTTTTATTTCCTCCAAATTTGTGATATTTCGATGATATATATGTAGAAAAATCTTCATTAATTTTTTAACAACTATTGAATATTACAACTTGTGTCTAAAACCTATTATATAAATGACTATTTCATTTAACCAGGTAAAATAGTCATCCACATCCTCATCTTCTACCATCCATATATCTTAAAATTTATCCCTCTAGATCTATATATTGTCTTTCTTGAATTAGATATCTCCCTCATACATGTTCTCAAGTTTACCACACATTTTTCTACTTGTTGAGAGTCTTATGAAGTTTCTATATAATTTTTTTAAAAGGATGTTAATATAACATTTCAAGCATTCTTATATAATTATAGATTTATTTTTCTGGTAAAAATTCTTATCAAAATTTCTTGTAAGAGATGTAAATATAATAGAAACATCATAACTAACCTTCAATAATTGTGGAAAAAGATAATGCAGAATTTGGTTCCCCAATCCATCAAATTTATTCCCATAAAAATGGGTACTCCTCTATTGTTAACTGATATCAATATATCTCTGAATGATAATAAAATAATAGGATCTTATGGTAACATGGTTATATTTGATACCACTTGTAGATACTATGATATTTAGGGTACCACGGGGGGTGGGGAGGGGGGTGAATCAGTGGTACCAATTTTTAAAATTCATTTCTCTTAAATTAAACCCATGTGTATGGTTAAATTAATTATCCACTCTGCAAAATATATTCCTCACCCATATGTAATAAAAGGTAGAACAATCACTACACAAGAAATTTTACAAGGATCAGCCTCAGTTTGGGATCTGATTCCTTATAATGTTAAATATTTATTGAAATCTATATTTTACTACAAATAAGGTTTTTTAGTGATCACAAATAAAATATAAGAAAAAATGAAAGGTTTTCATAGGTTTTATCCACTTATCCAAAGGGGAAGGTATCATTTACTTCCCACAAATTACGTTGGAATTATTTAGACTATAATTAGGATTTCTACTTGATATTGAGTATGAATTAGATCATTAAATTAACACTGTATGTCTCCACATAAAAGAATATAGCTTATTCTAAGAAGGATTGGATTACCATAATTATTTTAAAAAAATTAGCATTAATGTTAGCTCATCTCAATAATTCTTCTAGATGTTCTCCTCATGCATGAGATATTTCATAGATGAAATGATCTCTTTTCTACTTAAAAAAATTCTCACAAATTAATATTAGTGATATATTATTACCTCAACCTCTTCATTGAATATATACGAGACAAAGGTCTCTCAACTTATTCTCTTCCTTCAGTAGAGTAAGTCTTCAATGTTGTAGAGTATCAATTTATCCTAATAAATTTTAGACAATAGTTTGGTATTCATTTCTTCCTTAAATATTCATAAAAACTTATGAATAATATTCAAATAATAATTTATGGGTATTCTCGTGATTTTATACTATATAAAATATCATTGAATAATAAAAAACTTTTATAATAATAAATAATTTCAATGTTTTTGGTTTTATCAGATTTGAATGAATTTTAATTTAAATTTAAATTCTCCCATGAAATTTTCCAAGTATTATCCTTTATATATCTCTATAAAAATCCCCTTATAAATAGGATTAAATCTAAACTTGACCATGAAAAGAGTTTTTTATAAAATATTCACATATAAAAGCATAGAATTATTTTCATTATTCATAATGGAAGATAAATTACAAAATTTGATAACCCTTTTGATGAGAAAAAACTTTACAAAATTTTGTAATAATCTTAAGCTATTTGAACCTTACAATGTTGGGACATTGTAAGGTTACATAAACCTTATGAAGATACATTATCAACTTTACTAAATTGATATTTGTGAATTAATGAATCTAACAATGTCCTAATACCTCATGGAGTTTGTCATAGAACGTTAGGATAGTTTTCCCAATGGTAAAATGAATTTCTTGAACCGTTTATTCATGGGACTCAACCTTACGAGGTCGTTTTTGAAACTTACACACATGTATCTTAGACAAACATTGATGGTTGTATTAACCTTATGAGAATAAAAACATATCCACATTTCTTCACCTCAATATCATAATTCTATATTAATTTGAATAATCAGATAGATTCTTAAAAATAATCCCCGAATACTTCCAAATATCTCAAAAACTCCTCAAGTGAAATCACAAACCTCCAATATAATAGATGAAAACAAAGGAAAATTCCTAAAAAATTCCAAGGTCACTAAAAATTTATTGACCAATATACATGTTTCTTGTAATTATCAATAGTAATACCAAGGGAATATATAAATTATTAAATATACTAAGATTATACTTCAGTTTCACAATCATTAAAGGTCTCACAGAGAAAAAAGTATTGATCTTATGTTCATATTATGTGACTCAGTACCAACTTATAATATAGTATCCAAAATGGCATATTATTAAAATACAAGGTAACTCTAACTCCAAAATTTTATGAGGTAGTTTATGTGGAAATACATATTTCTACTTCTCTATGTGACTCCCATGGGAGAACTACACCATCAATTTCCCATTATCAGGTTCATGTTCATCACTCATGGGTATAAAATATTTTATTATGGAGATATCCACATTGTCATGAATAAAATGATTTATGAGTACAAGCATACTGAGAAAACCCAACTTGATATTATAGGGGATTATGTTGATATTTAAAGTGACTCTAGCCTTTGAAATATCATTTTACAAGATTTTATGCATAATTAATCATCAAATTATAAGCCAAGGATTGTAAAGTCTAGTGTCTTTGGATGATTAGGTTCATAAAAATGAAAACATGAAAATGGAATAAGAAAATTTATTTTAATAATCTATAAAGAGATCCTAACTTCCATTGATCTCATTTATCTACATTGGATAACTTGGGGAATACATGAACAAAAGGGATGTTCTAAAAATACTAGTAAGGGAGAAAGCATAGAAATAAAAAATTCCATATGGATTAGAAGGCATAACATGATGAAATAAAAGGAAATGAATATGAATAAAAATAAGAAATAATAACATGTATAGCATGGTAAATATAGTCATGGAATCATAGGAATTTGAAAAAAATATATAAAATGAAAAAAATACGAATCAAGGATAAATGCAAAGAATATATAACATATAGGACAACATCCCATAAAGGAATCAACTTCACTCCCTGTCCCAAGATGAAGTCTCATGAGACTAAACCTTACCGAATGCATTGGAGTGATATCTAGGAACACCCATCAAAAAAATTTCATGAATATGTGTTCCACATTAAGAATCATAAATTTGGAATGAAACATAACATAAGGGTTTCCCATGGAAAGAAATTGGTATCATAATCATGTCATAAGGCAATACAAATGGGAATATCATAAAAGTGTCCATGAAAAAAAAGATTTAGAACATATATGGAATTTAATAAAGGAAAATTGGAATATATAACGATAAATTGTGTCCAAATTAAGTGAAATAATTTTAAAATAGTGTTCAGGAAACATTAGAAATTAGACACTTTAGAGCGCTTTTAACAGAAAATAAGAGTCTTTAGAAAGGAAAAATATTAATTAATTGCACAAAAACAAGAATAAACCATGATATTTTTTAATGATAAAAAGAGGGTTTCTATATAGAAAATGGTGGATTAATGTATATTATTTACTACACATGAAAATGGATAAGAAATCGGGAAATTCCCTTCAATCGAGCTTGATAATCGAGGAAATTTGAGGAGGGAACCTATTTAAAACATGTATTTACATAGAAAATAAAGATGATATGATATAGATATATGATTATGGAAAATATAAAAATAAATTATAGTATCCACACAGAAATAAAGAATCCTTAAATTTGAGTAGAGAGAGAGAGTAACCTGAATGAAAAATGGGGGTTCGAGTAGAATCCCTTACCTTATGTTTGAAATGGTTATGCACTTGATCTTAATGTCCTGCATAATAAAATTATATTCATTAATTAATAATTAAATAACATTTTTAGACGTTTAATTTATTTATTATAATTTTATTAAGTTCATTTATGTCATTTTATATGAGTTATGGTGTTCAATGTCATCAGTCAAGAGTGATCATTTTCTTAATTTTCATAATAGGTTCTCTTGTATAAGAGTATGCAAGTTCATGTAAAATGGAATTGAAATAAATAATTGGATTTATAAGTTATCAATGAAAATAAATAATTTTAAATGATCTTATAAATAAATTGGTCATATGGTATGTGGATAAATCATTAGATAAATAGTTAATTAAAATTGTTTAATTGTGGTGTTTTTTCGATCATCACAAACTAGTTTAGTTTTCTTAATTAAAATAATAGGTATATAATCATTAAAAAACATTAAATAGGATTTAATACATATATTATAATTTTTTTAACCATGAAAGGGTTTTATGTCTATCCATGAAGGCGTTAGCAGAAAATAAAAAAAATTCATCCTTGAAGGTGATAAATTAACACCTCGCGGATGGAATTTTCATTTATATAATAAATGGTAGAGGAGAAGGGGGTTTGATGATGAATTATTCCATTATAATAATAAAATTACAGTATATTTATGTAAATGGAGTTATCATTTCATTTTTATGAGCAGAGGTGAGGAGAGAATAAGAAAGAAATAACTAGAAAAGAAAAAAGAAAGAAAAGGAAAGTGGAATTTACCTCTTGAATTTATCCTCCTTGAAAGCCTCATTAAAGAAAAGGTTTTGGTATTTTGATGAGACCAAGAGTTCATAGATGTGTGGGAGAGGTTTTTTAAGATATTTTAGCATAATATGGACACATCCAAAACCATGGAAGGTGTGAGGAAAAGAGGTGGGGAGGTGTGGTATTTATAGTGGAGGAGAGGGGTGTTTTCTCATTATTTTATTCCTTAGTTAATTATTTGACTCAAGTCTACGAATAGTTTGAGAATTATGACCTAATATAATAAAATAATTAAGGGGAGTTCAGTATAATGGTTCTTACATCATCCATGACTCATGGAATAGTGTATTTAATTTATAATTTATAAATACCATAAATTATCATATTTTACTATTCACCAAAATTTAATTATTTTAGAAAAACAAAAAAATTCAATATAACCATTTTTTGATGTTTATAAATAAAAAATGAGCACAATTTTATGAGTTTTTTCTAAATATGTAAAATTTTATTTTTA
Organism: Viscum album; assembly: GCA_963277665.1. Taxonomy (NCBI): domain Eukaryota; kingdom Viridiplantae; phylum Streptophyta; class Magnoliopsida; order Santalales; family Viscaceae; genus Viscum; species Viscum album. The sequence continues at coordinate 1,530,714,695 of OY728161.1, read as the reverse complement.
ATTAAAATCCTCATTTACTTGGAAAATACACATTTTAAAATTATAACTCATTTTTTATCACTTCAAAAAATTAATTATTTTCTCATAAAATTATCTAATAATCCTAATACATCAAAAAAAATTTATGAATACATTTTATGTAAAAAAAATTATTTTAAATTATTAAATTTATTTAAAAATTATAATTGAATATTTATTTCATGTAAAAATATCAACACTTAATTAATAATTTTTAAAACATTTAATTAATTATACTATGATATAATTTTATCATATTTTATTTTATAAGATTCTTAAATTTTATTTATATTTTCATGGGTGAGGTTACTATTCTATTGGCTGGTTTACTATTCATAATGACCATATTACTATTCCAAAGGGCAAGTCATTTTTCAATTGGCACAAGTTCCTTAACTTCTAGAAATATTTATTATTTAATTCATTCTTCATTTATAAAGTTTGTATTATTTTCTTAATATTAGTTTATGTGATTATAATATGTGACATAACCATAATAAGTGAATTTCTACTGATAAATTTTTTGGGTTGTTACATTCTTCCCCCCTTATGAAATTTCACCCTTGAAATTTTATTTTACATATTATAGTGGAAAAAATTGAGGGTAATTCGCATTCATCACCTCTTATGGTTCACATGGGGCCTCTTAATGCTTATGGTTCTACCATTGTAATTTGACTAGGTGGGTAGTCATGTTTCATAGAACTTTATCTCTATGATCCAATATTTTCACTGGATACTCCTCATATGAGATATCATTCTCTGACTATACCACCTCTAAATTCAATACATGTGAATGACCAGGTATGTACTTCCTCAAGAGGGATACATAGAATATATCATGTACTTGATACATGGTTGGCATAAGTGCTATCTGATAGGACACAACTCCAAAATGATCAAGAATATTGAAGGGGCCTATGTACCTGGGACATAGGTTTCCTTCCTTCCCAAATCACATGATCCTCTTCCATGGAGATATGTGGAGTAATACCATGTCCCCAACCTTAAACTAAAGGTATCATCTAAGATTATCTACAAAGATATTTTGTTGGCTTTAGGTTTCCTTGATTTTCTATTGAATGGTTTTCACATTATCTACTATTTCATCATCAATTTCAGGTCCTATTAGATTACATTCACTGACTTCTTCCCAACATTCCAGTGTTTTGCATCTTTTCCTATAAAGGGCTTGATATGCATCCATTTGGATGATCGAGTGGAAACTATTGTTATAGGTGAATTTGACCCGTGGATGATATTGGTCCTATCCTACATTGAGGTATATATAACAACCTCTCTACATGTCTTCCCATGTCTAAATAGTCCTATCAAATTGGCCATTAGTTTGTGGATGAGAGGCTATACTGAAGTTCAGATCAGTGTTTAGATCATGTTGGATATGTTTTCATAACTTCAAGGTGAATCTTTAATCTCTATTGAATACAATAGATTGTTATAATCCATGTATCATTACCGATTATTTAATATTTATCCTTGAAAGTTTATATAGTGAGAAATCCTATCTAATTGTGATATAGTGATCTATCTTCGTAAGATGATCCACAAAAACTCATGTAGCGTTGTGTCCTATGGATTTCTTTAGATGTATAATGAAAAAGTCCATGGAAATGGCCTCTCACTTCCATTTTGACATGGGATGTGGTTTCACCATCCCCTTATAATTTTTCCTTTTGGCCATCACTTGATGACATACTAGGAACTTTGATGTATACTCAACGATCTCAATTTTTACATTTTCCCACAAATAGTATTTTTAGAGATCTTGATACATCTTTGTAATCCCTAGGTGAATAGAGAAGATTTTTCTATTTGAATCCTTCAGAAGATCCTTATTTATCAATAGATTGGATGTTACACAATGTCTTGACCCAAATCTCATGACTCCTTCCTTATACATTTTGAACTATGAGAATTTTCCTTTTTCTCATGGGTTCTACCTTATTCTGAATTTCCACATCATTTCTTTGAGAATCCTTTATTTTACACATATGTTATAGTTAAAAAATCATTAGATAAAGGATTTATGATGTTCCTTCCTTAATGATTCCCATGTCCATGATTTTATGGTCTAAAAATATTGGATCCTTCTCAATTCTCATCATTAATAAAGTTGCAGGATCCTTCCTACATAGAGTATCCTCCACCTTATTTTCCTTACTAGTATGGTAGTGGATTGAGTAGTCTTAATATTTGATTATATCTAACCATATATAATTGTGAATATTAATATTATTCTATGTGAATATATATTTGAGACTCTTGTGACTATTATATATCTCACACTTCCCCCCATATAGATAATTCCACCATATTTTCAATGAAAATATCACAGTTTCCAACTGTAGATCATGCATGGGATAGTTTTTCTCATGGATTCAAACTACCATGATCCATAAGCTATAAATTTATCATTTTCCATCATCACACAACCTAATTACTTATTTTAGGAATCACTTTACACTAAAATGAGTTCCCCAATTGTTGGTAGTGTGAGCACTGGTGCAGTGATAAGCCTCTTTTTCAACTCTTTAAAATAGTCTTCAAATTAACTGCTATAGAAATTTTTTATCCCTTCTAATTCAACTTGGTTATTGGTTTCAAATTTTTTGATATTTTCTTCACAAATTAACGATAATACCCCTCTAGACTATGGAAACTATAGATCTCTATTACATATGTTGGCATGTGCAACTCATCGATTAACTTTTTCTTAGAAGTGTCCATATATATCCCTTTGCTAATGATTACATGCCACAAGAATGATACTTCCTCCATCCAAAACTGATTTTTTTGTACTTTTCATAAGTTTTATCCCTTCACAAAGTATTTAGAACAATGTTCAAATGCTCTTCACGATCCTCCTTTCTCTAAGAGTATATCATAATATCATCAATAAATACTACCATAAATTTGTCAAGGTAATATCTAAAGAATATATTCATTAAGTCCATGAAAAATTATAGAGCATTAGTGAGCCTGAATAGAATCACTATGAACTCATAGTGTACATAACATGTTTGAAAGAAAGTATTGGGAATATCTTAATTCCTCGCCTTTAATTGGAGATACCCCAACCGAATTCCCAACTTAAAGAAATAAATGGACCCATGTAGTTGATCAAACAAGTCATATATCCATGGAGGGGTATACTTTTTATTTATATTTTTTTTTTGAGAACATGATAATCCTTACAGAGGTGCATTCATCCATCCTTATTCTTGATGAAGAGGAATGGCGCACCCTATGGTGAAGCACATAGTCATATAAAACCCTTGTCTAGATTCTCATGTAACTGATTCTTTAGTTATTCGTACTCAACATTGTACATTATATAAGTTGTATTTGAAATATACAGAGATCCAGGAATAAAATAATTGAGAAATAAGCCTCTCGATTAAGAGGAAGATTAGGAAATTATTTAGGGAATACATCAGTGTAGTCCTTCAAGATGGGCATGTCTACGAGAATGATTCTATAATTCTTTTTCAAGAATTTGATAAAGGAATCCTTACTCATAAGGAAATAATATCCATCATTGATATGAAGATTCTAAAGGATATTAATCTTCTTCCTTACACTTGTACAAAATTGGAGGATTCTACGGGATGTGAAGAGTGATATCCCTTTCCTTCCAGTTTATGTTTTCCTTATATAAAGATAGAAAATATATTCACAATATAGAATCAAACACTACTAAAGTGAGTATGAAAATATTTTATAGGAGGTTTAGTCCAAAAACATTAACTGGGGAGGAGTTATGATATTTGGATGCAATAAATTCCCCATTTTTTGTACTCACATATAACTAAACATCAATATTTTGAGGTGGTAATTGAATACTTTTACTAAAAAAAGGATATAAAAGAATTAATAAAACTAAAATAAATAGTACATTCACTATTCTTGAATGAATAACAAGAATACATGTCAAAAAATTATTTTTAGGATCCATCTCAATAGTGTAGTGATAACATATGCCCTTCCTTACTACCTTGAAGGTTGTTCTTGTTGATTTACTCCAATAACCATTGGCTTAGGGAAATGGTTTGCATAATTCCCATGTTTATTGTAGCTGAAACACTACACTACATGCTATGTGTTGATATAAACCTTCCTTTATGATGCCAAATTATTGGGATTATTAATATCCCTTTGGCAGTTATTAGCCATATTCATTTCTCTTCCACATTTTAAGCATCTCTTGGTTCCCTTTATGTTTTTTCCAGGGTGATTATTCCCACACTTTTGACATGTGGTATACTGGGTCTTTTTTTTATCTTCTGATCCACCTATATTAAAATCTATTTTACACTTTTGTCCCTAGTTCCATGAGACAATTGAGAGTGTATAATCTTTATTTTACTCTTATGGTCACAATAGACAATCTTCTCATAATTTTAAAAGTCACAAATCACTAATGCTTTTCATAGACTTAGCTTTAGTATAAAAAATATGTGATCCACCTTTCTTTTAGTGTTCCTGACAAAGCCCGAGGCATATATTCCAAGAAATGTAAAGTTTTCCTTGTACACCCCTCTAAAATCATCTTTATTTTGCTTCAGTCCAAGGAATTCTCTTTCCATCCTAAGATAGAGGATTCAGGTAAAATATTTAATGAAATATATATATTTTTTAAATTCCACACAATACACAGAATCAATTTCCTTTTTAGAATTTTTTTAATTTATCAGTGTCCCCCACTAATCAAATTCTCTATCAAAAGGAAAAACTATCAACATGAAATTCTCTTTTTATGAGCATTAGAGGTTAGTGAATATCTTTTCAATGGTGTTAATCCATTATTTTTTGAGGAGGGTATTGGAAGGTCCACTAAACATTGGAGGACATTGTAACTTGAAGGATTTCAAAGAAACATGCTCTTTCTTTGGAGAAGAAGGGTGTTCCACACAATTGATGCTTTTATTCATATCTTGAGCCAACTGATCAAATACTATCATAAATATTTGAGTACCCTTTCCCATCATATTTGGAATATAAATAGAGAAATTATCATATTTCCTATCACATTGATTGTTGGAATGGGTTCTTCTATTTATATACACTAACTAAGAAAAATAATGTACAATTATGGGGCTTGAATACTTAGATAATAATAATATATAAAAAACATAGAACATAGAAAGATAATAATGTAAATGAATAGTATATCCTAAATTTTTATTCCCTAGGATTAAATCTAGGTTATCCATGATTTATTTCCGAAAATTTATTCTTATTTGAAATTTTTGTTCTCTTAATATTGGTTCGTAATGAGCTTATAAATTTAGAAAGGCATATCCCTTGTGAGTGTAAAAATAGGTGCACAGTAAGCCCCATTATGGTGTACCGTGTTACCCCAAGTCAGGCCTGGAAAACCATGTCAGATTTGTTACTTCTAGTTACATCTATGAAAGAACCATGTAGACTTGTAGTATCCAAACAAGGATGTATTTTATTGATAAACCAATTATGCTATACTAACCTAAATCTAGGGATTTTTTTTAATACTTAGTCTTGTCTATAAGGCTTTCACTAGAGTTTTTTGATCATAATAACAAAAATAACTTTAACTTTATATGATACCAACTAAATCAACCCTATCCTTTTGCACATAATATTACATGATTTTAAGAATAATTAAATACTAAATTGCAATCCAAGAATCATAAATTATAGTGTCTTTGGATGATTAGGTACTTAAAACTGAAAAAATGGAAATAAGTTAAAACATATTTATTTTAGTCATCCATAATGATCCCATACCATCCATTATTATCCTATATCTGCATAGGATAACCTTGGGAATACATGAATAATTGGTATGATTTAAAAATACCAGTAAGGGTGTAAGAATATAAATAAAACATATCAAATGTGTTTGAAGTAATAACATGATGGCATAAAAAGAAAGTAATATGAATAAACATAAATAAGAATAACATGTATTATATGGGAACATATAATCATGGAATCATAGGAATATGGACACAACTTATAACATGACATAAACATGAGTCAAGAAAAACCACCAAGACTATATAACATGATGGACAAAGTCCCATAAAGGAATCAGGTTCAGTCCTTATCCCAACAAGACATCTCATGAGACTAAACATTACCCAATGCATTGGAGTGATATCTGAGCACATCCACCATAAAATTTTCATGAATATGTGTTCCACATGAAGAATCATACCTAAGGAATCAAACATAATGTAAGGTTTATTGATAGAAATAAATGAGTTTCGTAATCATGTCATAAGGCATTACAAATGGGAGTATCATAAAAGTGTCCATGAAAGAATGGATTTAGAACATAAGTGTAAATTAATAATGGAAAATTGGCATAGATAATCATAAATTGTGTCCAACTAAAGTGAAATTATTTTAAAATAGTGTTTAATAAACTTTAGAAATTTGCTACTTTTGTGCAGTTTTAAGGGAAAATATTAAAGCATCTTTAAAACAGAAAAGAATAATTAGTTATAAAAAAATTAGGAATGAAAAATTATAGTATTTCATTATAAAAAGTGTAATTTTATAGAAATACTATTGTATTAAAATATATTATGTACAACGAGGATATTGGGTAAGAAATCAAGAAATTCCATTTAATCAAGCTTGCTTATTGAGAAAATTTAAGAAGGTAACCTTTCTTAAAACATGTATTTCCCCATAAAAAAAATATGGTATGATCTGGATATATGTGTTTGTAACTTATATACATAATTTATAAGATTAAAAAAAATAAAGAAGCATTAAATGGGAGTAGAGATAGAGAGAGAGTAACTTAAAGGAAAAATAGGGGTTTAGGTAGAATCCCTTATCTTATGTCTGAAATGGGTCTGCACTTGATCTTCATGTCTGAAATAATAAAATTTGATTAATAAATTAATAATTATAGAAAAAATTTCTACATGAAACTTATTTATTATAATTTTATTATGTTCATTTATAGAATTTTTTATGATTTATAGTGTTCAATCTAATCGTTTAAGAGTGCTTGTTTTCACTGTTTTCATGATCGGTTTGCTTGTAAAAGATTATAGAAGTTTTTGTAAAATGGAAATAGAAATACATAAGTGAAGTTATAAGTTATTAATGAACATAAATAAGTTTAAATGATATTATAAATCATTTGGTTATATTGTATGAGGATGAATCATTAGATAAATAGTTAATGATAATTTTTTCATTTTGGAAGTTTTATGATCATCACAAACTAGTTTTGTTTTATTAATTAACATCATGAGTATATAATTATTACATAACATTAAAAAGGATATAAAAATATATAATTATTTTTTAACCATAAATAGACTTTTATGACCAGCCTTTAATTCTTTAATAGAAAATGAATATTTTTCATCCTTGAAGGTGATAAATTAACAACTCACGGATGGAATTTTAATTTTTAGAATAAAAGGGAGAGGAGAAGGGGTATTTATGATGGATTATTCCATTAGAATAATGAAATTACCGTATATGTAAGGAAATTAAGTTATTATTCCATTTTTATGAGGGTAGGTGAGGGGAGAATAAGAAAAGAAAAAAACATGAAAAGAAAATAAAAGAAAAGGAAAGAAGAATTTACCACATGAATTTATCCACACGTAGAGCCTCATTAGGGAAAATGTTTTGGTCTTTTGATGAGAAAAATATCTCTTGGATGTGGGGGATAGGTTTGGGAAGATATTTGAATATAATTTGGGAAATTCTAAAAGCTTTGAAAGTGTGATGAGAAGAGGTTATAAGGGGTGGTATATATAGTGGGGGTGAGGGGTGATTTCTCATTATTTTAGTCATTAGTTTTTTATTTTTTCTCAAGACTATGAATATTTGGTAAATTTATCACAAAATATATTAAAATAATGAAGGATAGTTCGAGATTATGGTTCTCAAATCATTCGTGACTCAAGGCATAGTGTATTTAAATTATAATGTACAAATATCACAAGTTACCGTATTTTAATATTCAAAAAATTCTAATGTTTTTGAAAAATCCAAAAATTTCACCCTAAACATTTTTATATGTTTGGAATTAAACAAATAACTTCATTTTTTGAAAATAATTATCTATATATTATAAATTTTATTTTTAATTTAAATCATTATTTACATGGAAAATACAAATTTTAAAATAATAATTAACTTTATAACACTTTGAAAAATTAATTAATGTATCATAAAATTATATTATAATTATAGGATGAAAAAATATTAATTTATGAATACATTTAATCAAAATATTTTTTTTTAAATTATGATATTAATTATAAAATGGTAATTAAATTTTTATGGCTTACAAAAATACCAACACTTAATTACAAATTTTTAAAACATTTAATTAATTATACTATGATATAATTATGTCATAATATATTTTATAAGATGCCTAAATTTTATTTATACTTTCATAGTGGTGGTTACTATTCTCTTGGCCAGTTTACTATTCATACGGGTCATATTACTATTCCAATGCCGAAGTCACTATTCCATGGGTACAACTTTCTTAAATTCTAAAAATACATCTTATTTCATTAATTATTCATTTATAAAGTTTTTCTTGTGTTATTAATGTGATTTTATGTGATTATACTATTTGAAATAATTATAAGAAGGGAATTTGAATATATAAAAATGTTGGGTCATTAAACTATTAACCCCATGGATGATAGGCCCATGGAAATTTGAAAGATACCAATATATGTTATAGTGATGGCTATGTAGGTTCCGAGTGTAGTGGAAGCGTAGGATGGGTGTGTACCGAACTTTGAAAATTATCATAATCGATGATTAATCCGGGATCAATACGATGATGAACACTAGTATCCACATAAATTATTCAAGGATAAATGAAAAAGGAGAGAACCCGGAACTGAGAAGATAAGATCAACATATTTTGTTTATAATTAATTTAATTAAATTATAGAATTATCTCCAAGGTGATTCTTTCTTCGTTGATTCATCCCACCATGGGTCCGAGGTGCAGCTTCATTGCAATGTAGAATCCAAGAATAGGAATACTCTAATGGTGATCCAAATGTGACCCACATATCTTTGAACATCATAGAAGGAGTCTCTGGGTTCTAGCCTAGAATATCCTTTCACTTGCGATGTCCTCCTTTGATCTCCTTGAGAATCACTTCCAAAGCGTTCTCCTTGATCCAATGGAGGAGGATATATCTCGATCTTGAGAGAATTCTTGGAGTAAGAAGAGTTATATAGGCTTAAAAGATTTTCTCCATGGATGTTGTGCACAAAAAAATTAGTTAGCCAGTCAAATGACCCCTTGGCTAATTTAGATAATAACAACATAACTGGGAATTTAATTAACCAGGTAATAATAAATAATTAGCATAAGTTCGGTTTCTTAATTTATTCGTCCATGTGAAACCCCATGTCAAATAATAATAGCAATGTTATTATTTCCATGACATGTGATTAACTTGCATGTTATATTTAAATATCATTTAAGAAATTAATATTTAATATTATTTCTCACTGAACCCATAACTTGGTCTGTCAATCCTCCTAAATATTTATCGGGGCTTGGATAATGACTCTTTATTTATTAAATAAATATAACTTCATTATTCACAAATAAATAAATATTCCATCTGAAAAATATTCTCTCTAATAACTAGAAATAAAATAAATGAGATCGGGCATACTTGAATAATTATTAATCTAGAACTGGGAATAATATTTATTAATTTTTTTAAATAAGTAGATTATTTAACTTAGATACTGGCTACACCTAGTGTGTGACCCTCTAGTCCACCTTCTCATTGGTATTGGGATAACTTTCATAATGTCCAAAATTAATATCTAGTAAGGGTTCAAGGCACCAAAGAGAATGAATTTGATGTTACAATGACATTTTTACCTTATAAAAATGCTAACCATGTAATATAATCCCTTTCTCCCGATATCTCTAATCAAACAGGTTGCATGAAAGTACCATCAACCCATGTTCTCGATTTATCATTCTTTGACTTCCCAAAATTGAGCTTTCTTAAAGAAAACCATGGCCATATATTTAGTTAATATATATCATTTACATCAAAGGGATTGATATATCTACTTGTGTAGAAGTGAAAAATCATTTATCGGATTATTCATTAATGCACTATTACTCGTGACACACCCAACATATCCTACCTCTCCATGAACATCTGTCATCTCGATTTTCGTCAATACATATAAGTGCGTGAGTCATTATACCCATTAATAATAATCTTAAAGTATAAGGACCAATACACATGTCCACATATAGGAACATCCAATGATTCTTATGAATGAGGATTTCTTATTGGCAGGTCTTGTTCTCATAATATCCTCTTAGATATTACTAAGGTTGCACACCATGAGAAGGTGATTCAAAGTTTCACGAGTCCCCACCCTTGATATCCTGTATCATTTGTGTCCCTTCATATGATATCATCTGACAATAGAGCATATATTAAAGAATAATTTCATAACACTTCCAGGTTCTCATCATAGCAGGGGTCTACTATGACCTTTTAATGCAACAACTATGTTGGACCCCTCATGTATTAATCACGTTTTAATGATCACAAATCTTATTCAACCTAGGTAACTCCAATAAATTATATCCAATCATGTGTATTTATGATTCAAGTTATTTCATGATTTATAATGGTTAAGATCAATACATTTCATGCATATTACTGTTTATTTCTGAATTCAGTTCTTTTCCTAAGTACAAGACACCATGAAACCTGACACCGTGAAGCCAGACACCGTGAAGCTAGACACCGGGAAGCCAAATACTATGAAGCCAGACACCGTGAATCTAGACACCGTGAAGCCAGGCACCGTGAAGACAGACACCGTGAAGAAGAAACCGCGACACTCAGACCGTGACACTCATACACCGTGAACAAGACACCGTGACACTCAGACACCGTGAAGAAGAACCTGTGACACTCATACACCGTGAACAAGACACCGTGACACTCAGACCGTGAAACTCAGACACCGTGAACAAGAAACCATGACACTCAGACCATGACACTCAGATACCGTGAAGGAGACACCGTTTTCATACCTTACTGTGACACAGTTTCTTAAAATATTTTGTCATCTTTCAATTTAATTTCTAATGGTCATATTTGATGCCTTTAATGTACACTAGTATAAAAACCTTTTTTTACGTCACCATTTTTCACGTCGGGTTTTTAGAACCGACGTTAAAAAACCATTTTATCTGATTTTTCACGTCGGTTACTAAATAACCGACGTGAAAAATCCTTTTCTAGGAAAATATATTAAAAGTTTCACTTATTTTTCATGTTGGTTATTAAATAACCGACGTGAAATTTGATTTTCGTGACTTTTTCACGTCGGGATTTTAATAACCGACGTTAAAAGTTATTTTTCACGTAAGTTATTTAATAACCGATGTGAAAAATGTTTACAAAAATGTTGTTCATTTCTCAAGCTTTAAGTTGACAGGTCACGGAGCTCAAACGGAGTTACAGATTAAATGTTATGGCCTTCAGAAGTTGATCATCTCTAAACAATGTCTTAAGGATGTCCAACTTCTGAAGGCCATAAATTTTAATCCGTAACTCCGTTTGAGCTATGTGACATGTCAAATTAAAGCATAGAAAATGAACAAAATTTTTGTAAACTTTTTTTTGGTCGGTTATTAAATAACCGATGTGAAAAGTCATGAAAATTAATTTTTTATGTCGGTTATTAAATAACCGACGTGAAAGAGTGAAGGAGATTGATTTTTCACGTCGGTTTTATAATAACCGACATGAAAAATAAGTAAAATTTTTATTATCTTTTCATGTAGGTTATCAAATAACCGACATGAATGATATTTTTAATATCCCGCGAACACGAAATTTCAAATTTTTTACATCGCGACATCGAAATTTTGAATTGCCGCCTAAAATTTTTAATACCGTGTTTTCTCATAGAATCTCAATTATATATTTCAATTATACACCCATCATAATTTTATGCTCATTTATTTCAACCATTATCATTCCCCCAAATCGAATCTTTTTCTCTCTAATGTGAATCAATTATTTCTTCTTTCCGCGATCTCGTCAAGGTATATTTAATCACACATCCATGATTTATGGTTTTTATGATTTTTTTTCTTAATTGATATACCATTTTATGATCATTTCATTAAACCATCATCATTTCACCAAATAAACTTGTTTTATCTTCAACATGAATCAACGATTTCTTATTTCCGTGACCTCATCAAGGTATTTGTAATTATTTTCCCATGATTTATATTTTCTATGAGTAGTTTTCTTAATGGATATACCATTTAACAATTGTTAATTTATTATAATGATTGATGATTATTTATATCATGATAAAACCAAAAATCCCCTTAACGATTCAAAAATTCCTTCTAATATGAAGCTACGGCTGGCTCATTCAATCATTCCTCGAAAAAAATATCAAACTTCTGATATTCATAACTTTTGATTTGTAAATCAGTTTGAGCTCTATGACCTATCAAATGAAAGCTTAGAAAATTTTCTACAATATAGTAAAAAAAAATTACGTCGGTTATTTAATAACCAATGTTAATAATAACTTTTAACGTGGGTTATTAAATAACCGGCGTAAAAAATGACTTATAACATCGGATTTTTCAAAAACCAACGTAAAAAATGGATTCATATTGCCATTTTACAGAATTTATTTCACGTCGGTTTTTTAAAAACCGATGTTAAAAAATATATTACCCCATTTTTTACGTCAGTTATTAAATAACCGACGTAAAAAATCATATTTTTAACGTCTCTTGCAATAACGTCGCCTAAAAATCGACGTTAAAAAGAAAAAAAAACTAATGTAAAAAAAGGTTAATTTACTAGTGGCACTGACATAATTAATGTTTGTTTTTAGACATAGTATGAGTTACGAGGTACGAAACACATGGAACCTTTTAGCTAAAACACATGCATCTGAAGATAAAGAGTGAAGGGTGCCCTAGAACAAAAAAACATGATACTGAATGAAAAACAAGCCTGTGAGCACAACCGCGAAGAACACACTGCAAGATTTTCAAAGAAAGCGTTATCTCATACATGAAATCTGACTCTGCTGAAGAACACATGAAGTACACTGGATCACATAGAACATCTTCACATTATCAACACTCGTGAAGAACACAAGCTGAATTGTGACACTCCGTTTTTCAAGATGAAAACCAGAGAAGGACTCAGAAGTAATTCTATTTAATCAAAGGAGTCCAGAGCTGCACTTCAAATCACTAGAGAATTCTAAATTCATATACACTCTCTCTCAGGGATTCATTTACTTAATTTTGAGTAGTGTGTGTACTATTTATATCCCATACACACTGACTCCTGTGCTAAACTGGATTTTTCATAAATCCTTACACCAATATCTTTATTACTTGTGTTTACCCATGACAACCATGGAAGAGGTCCTTGTGTGGCCTGGTTATTTTTTTTATCCACAAAAACTATGAAAGAGGTCCCTGTGTGACCTGGATAGTCTGTATACTGTTGTTAACCCTGATCTAGGGTGTGGATGAAAGTTTATTTATATAAACTACTTGGTGGTAGGTGATCACCAAGTTGATTGGATTAGTTCTCAGCTTGATACTGAACCACTTGTCTTATATCTGCTGTGCTATTTAAATTTAGTCTTCTCTGTCTTACTGCCTTATTACATAATACAGAAAACACTAATTTCACATTGATAGTTAGTCTTGGAAATAAGTTATAACTGATTTTTCTTAGTAAGATAACTTCAAAAGTAATATTAATAATACATATTATGATTACTGAGAATTAATCAATCTTTTAAGAAGTTGTTTAATAGTCAAAATCATATAACAGTATACCATTGATTAATTGGGTTGTATCTATTTTGCGGGAAACCATTTCATTTAGAAAAATATTCCTGTAATAGAAATTTTTATAGTCACTCAATTTACCCCTCCCCTCTTGAGGGAACTACTCCGACCATAATTTGGTATCCAAGGTTGATTTATTAGGACTCTGTGTAATCTTACTCAACTGTGATTGTATTTTTACTTTAAAGATCTGTAAATTTTTGTAAATTCTAAATTTATAGCTCTTTAAAAGTAATTCATTAGTATGGATAATATACTGGAAGGTGATAGAACCAACAGACCACCATTCTTTAATGGAACCAATTATGCTCAATGGAAAATTAAAATGAAAATTCATCTAGAGAGTACGAGCTTTGAAATTTGGTCATCAATCATAGAAGAATACAAACTTCCTGTGACTGAAAGAATTACATGGGATGAACCTACCAAAATTTCTTACAATAACAATTATAAATCCATGAATGCTTTGTACTATTCCTTAGGAGATGAGTAATTTAATATGATTTGTGCTTGTAAAACTGCCCATGAAATTTGGGATACCTTGTCTATCTCACATGAAGGCACATCTAGTGTAAAGTAAATGAAACTTTATACTTATACTATAAAATATGATAATTTTAAAATGAAACACGATGAGCCTATTTCTGACATGTATCTCAGGTTCAATGATATTATCAACACAATGATTTCTCTAGGAAGAGAAGTCACTGCCAAAGAACAGATCATGAAAATCCTTAGATGTCTACTGGGCAGATGGAGGGGAACCTCTTTCTCTATTATAGAATCGTGCGACATCATCAAGATAACTGTAAAATAACTCATTGGGAAACTAATGATGTATGAGGAAGAGATGAATGTCAACAAAGAAGAGGAGTATAAACCAAATAAGAAATCTGTAGCATTCAAGACCACTTTCTAAAAGAACAAAGACAAAGGAAAACTGGAAGCTTCTGTAGAAAGATCTACCACCAAACAATCATCACCTGACAGTGATGAGGATATGGCTCAACTAGACAGAAGATTCAAATGATTTTACAAAAAGGAGTACTTTTTCAGAAATCCTAACTTCAAGGGAAAGTATGATCTAAAAGGAAACTTGAAAAAGGACTGGAAAAGAAGTGAAAAAACTGATGAAATTATATTCTATGAATGTAAGCAGAAAATACATATAAAGGCTGAATGTCCAAAGCTCAAGAATCAGAAGAAATATGAGGACAAGGATAATAAGTACAAAATTGAAATGAAGGCAACCTGGAGTGCTTCTGAGGACAGTTCAAGCAACCTAGAGACATCACATGATGAACAGGCTAACAAAGCCAATATGTGTTTTATGAAAAACTCATCTGAGGTAACACTGAACTCTTCTGTACAGAATTCATACTATTTTTATGAAGAAAGTGACTCTGAAAATATGAAAAATGAAGAAATGTTTTAATACTGTAACATGCTTGAAGAGACATGCAATGAATTAAAAGATAAATATAAATCATTGAAGAAACAACATGCTCTCACTATAAATGTAAAATCTGAACTTATTACTGAAAATGAGAAAAATTCCCTACTGCTCAAAGAAAAAAATGAATAAAAAATGTCTAATGAAAAATTAAAGAGTGACCTAGAAAAAGTTTACTAATGGGAAAAATACCCTTACCAAAAATTCTAGGAAAACAAATTGCCCCCAAATACAATACTGGAATTAGTTATCAACCTGGAAAAAGAAACCTTGGTAGAATGAATTCTGTTTCCAAGTCTAGGAAATATATTTTTGTTCCAATTTCTGAACATAACTAAACTATCTCAAGTCATGACACATATTATACTGTTTCATGTTTTTTTGGACCAAATATAGTTTATTTTTTAAATACATTACATAATGCTTATAAGAATTCTATGAGACAAATATAGGTTCCTAAAGCACTTATTAATAATGTTACTGGACCTAAACAAGTATGAGTACCAAAATCTGTCTTTGCTTGATCATGTTATAGGAAATATGCTTAAAGATCTCTTGCAAAAATATATGGTACCTGGATAGTGGATGTTCAAGGAACATGAGAGGAGACTACTCTTACTTCAAGAACATGATAAAATTAGATAGAGGAAATTCCACATTTGGTGATAATGCCAAAGGAAATATCATTAGCTTAGGCCAGATTGGTAATTCTGATTCGATTTTAATTTCTAAAGTACTGTTTGTTAATGTCTTAAAATATAATCTGCTTAGTATCTCACAATTATGTGATGATGAATATCATGTTAAATTTGAAAATGATTCCTGTAATGTCTTTCATTCTAAATATGAATTAGTATTTTATGCGTCAAGGAATGAGAACATTTATTCTATTAATTTAGATTCTTTAGCTTCTCAAAATGTTTCATTCTTAAGTGTATTTCATAAAGAGTCTTGGCTCTGGAATAGGAGACTAGGACAATATAATGTTCACTCCCTTAGAAAGATATCTAGAAAAGGACTAGTTAAAGACTTACCCAAACTTGAGTTTCTACATGATAGAGTGTGTAATCCTTGTCAAAAGGGAAAAAACAAAAAATCTCTTTCAAATAAAAGAACGAAGTTTCAACTTCTCATCCTCTCAAATTGGTTCAATGAATTTGTTTGGACCATCTAGAGTTTCTAGTTTAAATGGGAAGCACTATGTTTATGTTCTGGTAGATGATTTTTCTAGATATACCTGTACCTTCTTCATGGATCACAAAAGTTAACCTGATCTTATTTTACTATGTATTCCAAGTCTGTAGAAAATCTTACTGAACTTAAAATTAAATCTTTAAGAATTGATCATGGTCGTGAGTTTGAAAATCAAGAGTTTTAATCCTTTTGCTCACAAAATGGTTATAGTCATAATTTCTATGCCCCTAGAACACCTCAGCAGAATGGTGTTGTAGAAAGAAGAAATAGAACCCTGCAAGAAATTGCAAGAACGATTCTTAGTGAATACGACTTACCTATTTACTTTTGGGCTGAAGCTGTTAATACAGCATGCTACACAATCAATAGAGTCTTGATTAGACCAATTCTGAAAAATACCCTGTATGAACTCTGGAACAATAGGATGCCTAATGTTAATTACTTTAGAGTTTTTGGTTGAAAAGTCTTTATTCTCAACACTAAGGATAATCTTGATAAATTTTCATCCAAAAGTGATGAAGGAATTTTCCTAAGTTACTCAATATTAAGTAAACCTTATAGAGTATTCAATAAGAGAACTAAATGTGTGGAAGAATTGGTTCATATCAAGTTTGATGAAACAGATCCACACGAGCCTAGAACCATCCTAGAAAATCTGGAGGATGATATATCAAATCTGAACATCAACTCAAAATCCTCAAATTCCTCTGTGAAAGAATTTGTGAAAACTTCCATTTCTGGAAATTCTCTACAATCGAGTCATAATGAACCTAATTCTACTGATGAACCTGAAATCACAAGTCCCTGTTTTTTTAGAAAGGTTAGAACCCTTAAAAACCATCCCTTAGATACTGTTGTAGGAGACTTATAGAAAGGAACACAAACTAGAGATTCTATTAGAAATCAGGTTGAACATCATGACTTCTTGTCATAACTTGAACCTAAAAACATTGATGATGCCATAAATGATGAATTTTGGGTAATTCCTATGCAAGAAGAACTTAATCAGTTTGAAAGGAATAATGTTTGGAAACTTGTTGAAAGACCCAAGGACACATTCATCATAGACACTAAATGGGTGTTTAGAAATAAGGTAGATGAAGCTGGAAATATAGTTAGGAACAAGGATAGATTAGTTGCATAAGGTTGTAGTCAAGAAGAAGGAATTGACTATGAGGAGACCTTTTCTCCAGTAGCCAGACTTGAAGCCATCAGAATCATACTTGCTTATATTGCACATCGGAATTTCAAACTATATCAAATGGATGTTAAGAGTGCATTCTTAAATGGGTATATAGCTGAGGATGTATTTGTTGAACAACCCCTGGATATACAAATCCTCATTTTCCCAATCATATTTTCAAACTATCAAAAGCATTATATGGTTTAAAGCAAGATCCAAGAACTTGGTATGATAGATTGAGTACTTTTCTTATTTCCAAAGGTTTTATAAAAGGAATTGCTGATCCTACCCTCTTTATAAAACAACTTTTTAATGATGTTTTAGCTATTCAAATCTATGTAGATGATATTATTTTTAGATATTCAAAAAAATCATTATTTATTGATTTCTCTAAAATGATGCACAACTAATTTGAAATGAGTTTAATAGGAGAACTAAAATTCATTATTTGATTTCAAATCTTTCAAAATAATGATGGAACTGTTTTGAATCAAAGTAAATACACTAGAGTTTTTCTAAAACGTTTTGGATTGGATAGAACTAAAAGTAGTGACACTCCCATGAGTACCACCTGTAAGTTGGATCTTGATGAAGATGGGAAATCTGTTGAACAAACAACTTATAGAGGAATGTTTGGATGTTTACTCTACTTAACTGCTAGCCTTTGGAACATTATGTTTAGTGTGTGTATGTGTGCTCATTTTCAATAAAATCCTAAAGAATCTCATTTAAATTCTGTAAAGAGAATTTTCAAATACCTCAAGCATACACCCAATATGAGATTGTTCTATCCTAAAGGACAATCATTTGAACTAGTTAGTTACTCTGATACTAACATCGGTGGCTGTAAGTTAGATAAAAAGAGCACCTCTGGATAATGTCACCTTTTAGGCAAGTCACTAGTATCATGGTGTAGTAAGAAACAATATTTTCTTGCATTATCTACTGAAAAAGCTAAATACATAGATGATGGAAGTTGTTGTACACAAATTTTTTTGATGAAACACACATTACTGGATTATGGATATCAATTTAGACATGTACCAATAAATTGTGACAACACAAGTGCTATTAACATCTCAAAAAATCTTGTTTCACATTCTAGGACAAAACATATTGATGTAAGACATCACTTATTGAGAGATCATTATCAAAAAGGTGATATCACCTTGGAATTCATTAGTACTGAATATCAACTTGTTGATATATTCACTAAAACATTAAATTTAAAGAGAATAAAATACATTATACATGATCTTGGAATGATAAATCTCAAATAGATATCTTACTTGTCTTACTGTTCAACATGTTACTATATTTTACTTTACTGTTTCATGATTATAGTTTCTCAATTACTGCCTCTCATGTTTATTGTCTCACCATAACATGCACTAAAAAGTTCACTCACTGTCTCACTGTGACGACCACTCACTGTCTCACTGTAAAGACCACTCATTGTCTCACCGTGAAGATTTCTTACTGTCTCACCATGAAAATTATTTATGATTTTCTATAAACACGTATCGCGGTAATTTTTACTTCACCTCTTTTACATTCCCACATTTTTACTTTTGTGATGATTGGCATTCCCAAATGATAAAACAAAAAGTTTCACTCGGTTATGCACTTGAAATTTCTCTCATTTCAAACCCTTTAAACCATGAAAATATTTCTCTCTCTCTCTCTCGAACCCTTAGTGGATGACAAGAATGAAATGTTCGTTGTCATCCACACCTGAGAAGTGGCGCCCAAAGGAGAAGAAGATTGCTCCTAAGCTGACACCTGAAGGATCATTAAATCTGAATCTGGTAAGTCGAAGTGTGGTTCCTGAGAAGGAAATTTTCCCTTAATGGATTCTATATAGAAAATCTCTGGTTTTGAAAGTGTTAAAAAAATAAGGCTGGTTAGAAAGGCTCTCAAGGGAGAATAGATTGATCTATCCCAAGCTAGTGGATCAGTTCTACCAGTATGTGCAGTTCTCATTTGATTCTGGTGATGTTTATGTTGTGAGGAACGGGATTAATGGCCAAAGGTGCTTATTCTCATCGAGGTTATGGGATGCATGCCTTAGGATACCTCATGAAGGTATATGTGAGGATTATCAGAGAGAACATCTTCTTTCTACTGATTTCTTTGATCGTAATGATGCTCTGAAAACCTTAACCAGAAATGGAACTAAGAGAAGGGCCATCACTACTGAACTTGTTGGAGAAAAAAGGCTGCTATTTAAGTTTGTTCGAAATATAGTTAGTCCAAGAAAATGCGATTTTGTTGTGTTAAAGTATCAAGATGTGTTCTTGATTCGTCTTATTAAGAATGGACACCAGATTAACCTGTTCAAGTACATCATTCACCATATGTGCGAGTTGATCAAGGTTACATCCAAGTCCACCTCTCTGTTCTAATCTCGGCTGATATCATCCATGATTGTTGCAAAAGGTGTGGTTGGACCTAATGAAGAAGTGCTTGTGGACTGTGAGTAATATATCTCTAAAGTCACTATCAAGAGAAGGAAGATAAACTGGAACCCTTGAAAAAAGGAGTGGGTGGAAGACAATGATAAGGTTTATGAGAAGTTTAATCCTGTGGATTATCCATTAAGGCCGAAAGAAATTTCTGATCCTGGTTTGGAACCAGATGAACTTGGTGA
This sequence comes from Viscum album, assembly GCA_963277665.1. Lineage (NCBI taxonomy): Eukaryota > Viridiplantae > Streptophyta > Magnoliopsida > Santalales > Viscaceae > Viscum > Viscum album. The sequence continues at coordinate 1,530,694,282 of OY728161.1, read as the reverse complement.
GATTTCAGAAGAATCTGAAGAAGAGGTTGAAGTACCTCATAGAGAAGAAGTTATTGTTGAGGAAGAAAGGAGTATTGTTCCCCCTGTTTCTCTTAAAGAATAAACTCCTTCCCCTAGTGAAGATTCTAATATGGAAATCCAACCTAAGGCTGAAAGAGAATCAGTGGATCCAGAATCTGAGCAGCAAGTCATGGAAGAGCCTATAGTAGATGAACTCCCTGCTATGCAAGAAGAAAATCTATAATAATTCCTTGTGGAAAAATATGTTCCTGAAATAATACCCTCTGCTGAAGAGAGGATGGAGATAGCCTTTTATCTAGATAGACAAGAAGTTCTTTAGGAACTTAGAGATGAAACTGTGGATTTAGACTAAGCTCCTGAGCCTCTCAGTCCTGAGAAGGAGGCACCTGTTGAGGGGGAGAAAACCCAAAATCTTGAAACTGGTGAAGCCTCACATCCAACTGAGTCAAGTAATGTGGACACTTAGTAAAAATTTCCTAGTTTATATAATGTGAATGAGTCTCAGTAGGTTACTGCAACCTGGCTTAATCTCTCTTCCTTGTTTTAGTTGAAGTCAGTTTCCAGCTTTTCACCTGAACCTGAACTTGAACATGAACCTGATCCTGAACCTGAACCTAAACGTGAACGTGAACATGAACTTGAACATGAACCTGAACCTGTCCCTGTACCAATTCCTACACTTGAAACTTTATCTGAATAGATGTCCTTTGTTAGTAAGGATGATTTGAAGGATTTTGAAGATACTATATTATCTGGAGTTGAGAAGCTTATGAACTCCCAACATCGTCCTATGAAAAATCTGAGTGAGAGAGATGCCTCAATACTCTTGGAAAATATCATTTGGAAGATACAACCTAAGATGATCCATGAGATTAAAGAAGTTCAAGTTGAAAATAAGTTTCTTGGTAATGAAGTAACAACCCTGAGAAGCATGGTTGAAGACAGGCAGAGAGAGCTGCCTTCAAGATCATAGCCCGCTACTACTCCCCTAGAACCTACTGTTTCTCAAATCTCTCAAGATGTTGTATCTTAGATTCACCCTTATTTGTTATCCTTCAATGAAAAGATTGCGGAAAGGCACAAACAGATTTTGAAGGAAATGATAGAACTTGTGGTGAACCTTAATAAACTCACTGATGAGTAACTGGTGGTCTTTAAAAGGCACTAAATCAGATCAAATCTCTAACAACAGCCGTCAAATCTTCTAATAGCTCTGGTCAATCCTCTACACCTTCCTTGGACAGTAATTTGCTCAGATCTGTAGTCAAAGAAGAGCTTCAAAATTCGTTCAGTGTCTTTAATGTGGCTTATTTGTCTGAAGTTGTCAAGAATAGTGATAGAGTTCTTGACCTTGTGCATATTCACTCCAAGATTACAAATGATGCCCAACAGGAGATTTATAAGAAAGTGGATTTCTATTTCAACCAAATTTTCTCCAAGACTGATATGACCAACCACTTCAAATACCTTGTATAGAATCCGCAAATTCCTCCTATAACTCAAGACTTCAAAAACCAAGTCTAGAAGCTAACCGAGTTTACCCGATTGTTGGACAAGTTCATGGAAAGCCAAGACGACTTTAAAAAATCCATACAGTATGGTGGGAAGATTATTGCAGACATCATTAAACTCATAAGACCTTATCTGCATGTCTAGAGTATAGCAATTGTTGCTCCAGCAGCTGAACCTCTCAGACCTGGGCTACCTACCTTCACCTCTACCTTAGCCTCAACTACCATGTATGTTGGCGAAGCTCTTAGTCAGATCAGGCATGTGATTCTTGACCAGCAACTGCCTAGATCTTCTACTTCTCCTACCTTGGCTCCCTCAGTCTTTGAAGGTCTCCCTTTACCCTCTCTATCTACCAACTCTCTACCTTCTTCTACATCAACCATTGCCCCTATGGCTTCCTCTTCTGCTACTGATAAAGGCAAAGAGAAGTCCAATCCCTAAAAAGACCAGTTCTTACTCCTTTTCGATGGGGATGTCATTATTTTTGACTTTATCCTTATTTTTTAATAAACTCGGTTTACTCTTAATGGAATGTCCACTATTTACCCTCTCTTACTTCAACTTTTTTATAATCCCAAAAGTGGGAGAAGTTTCTGCATAAAGTTTCTATCTGTTATTTTCTCTATAGTTGCATCTAATTTACACTTTAACTATTCAGGATTTTTGATCATCAAAAGGGGGATATTTTTGGACTCCTCATCTATTAATAATGTTTTAATGATCAAAAAACTTATTCAACCGAGTTAACTCTTATAAATTATATCCAATCATGTGTATTTATGTTTCAAGTTCTCTCATGCTTTATAATGGTTAAGGTCAATCCATTTCATGCATATTACTGTTTGAGTCTGAATACAGTTATTTGCCTAAGTACAAGACACCGTGACGCCAGACACCGTGAAGCAAGACACCATGAAGCCAGGCACCGTGAAGCAAAACACCATGAATCCAGACACCGTGATGCCCGACACCATGAAGCCAGACACCGTGAAGCCAGACACCGTGAAGCCAGACACCGTGAAGAAGACTCCATGACACTCATACCATGACACTCAGACACCATGAACAAGACACCGTGAAACTCAGACCGTGACACTCAGACACCGTGAAGAAGACACCATGACACTCAGACTGTGAAACTCAGACACCGTGAACAAGACATCGTGACAATCAGACTGTGACACTCAGACACCGTGAAGAAGACACCATGACATTCAGACACCGTGAACAAGTCACTGTGACACTTAGACCATGACACTCAGACACCGTGAACAAGACACTATAAAACTCAGACCATGACACTCAGACACCATGAAGGAGACACCGTTTTCATACCTTACCATGACACCATTTCTTAAACTATTTTGTCGCCTTTCAACTTAATTTCTAACGGTCATATTTTATGCCTTTAATGCACTGAAATAATTAATGTTTCTTTGTAGACATAGTACGAGGTACGAGGTATGAAACACATGGAACCTGTCGGCTAAAACTCATGCATTCGAAGATAAAGAGTTAAGGGTGCCCAAGAACAAAAAACACGATACTAAACGAAGAAAATCCTATGAGCACGACTGTGAAGAACACACTGCAAGATTTTCAAAGAAATCATTGTCTCATACATGCAATCTGACTCTGCTGAAGAACATAAGAAGTACACTGGAATCCACATAACATCTTTACATTATAAACACTCCTGAAGAACCCAATCTGAATTGCGACACTCTATTTTTCAAGACAAATACAAGATAAGGACTCAGAAGCAATTTTGTTTAATCAAAGGAGTCCAGAGTTGCACTTAAAATAACTAGAGCATTCTAAACTCATATCTACTCTCTCTCAGTGATTCTTTTACTTACTTTTGAGTAGTGTGTGTACTCTGTATATCCCATATACACGTTGAATCATGTGATAAACTGGAGGATTTATAAATCATTACACCAATCTCTTTATTACTTGTGTTTACCCATGACAACTATGGAAGAGGTCCCTGTGTGGTCTGGTTATTATTTTTGTTTACCCATGAAAACTATGGAAGTGGTCCCTGTGTGACCTGAACAGTCTGTGTACTGTTGTTAACCCGATACAGGGTGTGGATCAAAGTTTATTTATATAAACTGCATGGTGGCAGGTGATCACCAAGTGAAGTGGATTAGGTCTCATCTTGAGACTAAACCACTTGTCTTATATCCGTTGTGCTATTTAAATTTAGTCTTCTCTGTTTTACTGCTGTAGACGCCGGAAAAGTCCGTTGTTCCCAAACGAAGCTCCGGATGCGGAAAGCGAGGTCATATTTGGAGTCGGAAGGATGTTTCGGAGGGCCCGGAGGCCTTGCGCGGAATTTCAGAGGCCCGCGCGCAAAGGTGATGTTCCGCGCGCAAACCCCCCGGGATGCGCGCAATGCGCCGGTCCGGCGCGCTATTTTGCGCGCCGCGGGTCCGCGCGACTCCCTTGCGCGCCGCGCCCGATTCCGCGCCCGCGGGAGGAATTTCGCGCTCGCTCCCTGGATTCCGCGCCCGGGGTTGCCTATAAATACAAGGCGACCCCCAACGTTTCAAAGGTTGCTGGAAGTCGAAACGTCTCCCGTGCGCGCAATTCAACCCCTTCCGCGCGCAATGACGAACTTCAGGTAACCTCCTTTCTTTCGCGCAAGAAAGCCTCGGGGTCCGCCTTCGTGCGCAATCCCCGCTGGCTCCTTTCATTTGAATAAACACTCACCCTAAGGCCTTTGCGCGCAAAAGAACCCGCTTGCGCGCAATTGCCCCCGGGGTGCGCGCAATCCGGCCCGATTGCGCGCACCCCCCCTTTCTTTCAAGTGGCCATTCATTAGAGAATGAGCCGTTGCCCCCGCGCGCTATTCGAAGCCCGGTGTGAGCATTCTCAAGTATCCGCGCGCAAGGCACTGGCCCAATTGCGCGCCAGCCGCCCCGATTGCGCGCCGGCCCGCAGTATTGCGCGCAAAGCTTCCTTTTTGCGCGCAATCTGCCAGGGTCGTCCCCGTTGACCTTCTAAGGGTACCCACCTGCGTGGCGCCCGATGATCCTCATCCTGGGTGCCCGCACCGTGCGTTGTCTTCCCGTGCGGCCCTCCAGGCTTGCGCGAAGTGACACGCACGTATGTCCAGCATGACGTTAAACTGCATATTCGTCCAGCATGACGTTAAACTGCATATACGTCCTGCACGACGTTAAATTGTACCTCGTCCGAGCTACAAGACGTTAAACTGTTCAGCATACGTCCAAGCTGTACGACGCTAAACTGCCTAGCCTCCATCGTCCGCGCTGCAAGACGTTAAACTGCCAAGTGCTTCGTCCTCAACACATGACGTTAAACTGTACTTCGTCCGGCAAGACGTTAAACCGTCCGCTTCGTCCTCAACACATGACGTTAAACTGTACTTCGTCCGGCAAGACGCTAAACCGTCCGCATCATTCGACCCCGTGCCTCGCACGCAGGGTCTCCCCCGGTTTGGATGTGGCCCCCACCCGCTCGTCTCTGCAGGGATGTCGGGATTGTCCCCCTTTTGGGACGATTTAATGGGAGTGGCTTTTCCCTACGGGGGCAGGGTATTACAAACCCCTAGTTCCTCGTGGGAGGCTGCACATGTGTATCTCCATTGCGCCTCCCCACGGCCGAAGCCAGTAGAGGGTATGACTGGGATCGAGGTGTCTTCTGCTTTTGGTCCGAGTCCCTTCCAACTGAGTTTTGCCGCAACCGGGCTGCCCCAAGTGCGTAAGTCCTGACAGAATGAACTACGTGGACTTTGATCCCTGTCTTCTATACAGGGTACGTAGGAAGCCTCCCCGAGGTTCAAGCCCACCACCTGGTCGTCCCGGTCGTATTTACGTCGGTTCGTCCATCAGTGGACCCCTCCAGGGTTCACGCTTGCGTCGATTCACCTATGAATCCGCCCCTGTGGGAGACTGCCCGTGTGTATCTCCGCGGTGCCTCCCCACAGCCCCCCTTTTCCATTTCCCCTTTTATCGTCCAGCATGACGTGAAACTGTGATCCACCCGGCCGTTCCATCCCCCTCTGTGCGAGGTGGTTCGGTTCAATCCTCCGCCCGGCGGCCTCGACCTCTTCGTGAGTCGGCTTGCCGACGTCCAGCATGACGTTAAACTGTATACCCGAACTACGTTGACTTTGATCCGCGTTAACGCGCGGTACGTAGGAAGCCCCTCTGGGGTCCAAGCTCTTCACTTCATCATCCATCCTGATCCTTACCCGGGCCGCCACATCCCGGTGGGGTCATGCCACTTCACTTCACTCCACGTTACTTGGGAAGCCGCCCATGTGCTGGCCCCAGCGTCGGAGGTTCCCCGCAAGGGGTTCTGTCATCTGATCCACTTTTCGTGTTGATCGGTCCGATGCCGTCCCCGCTGGACGTTAAACTCGCGGCATACCCCGTGTTAAACACGGGAAGCTGAGGAAAACCTCAGGTGACACAGTTCCCCGCACCTAGTACGGGATGCCTCAGGCCATCATGCCTTCGAGAAGCCCTATTAGGGACGGAAGACAGATGTGCAGAGCCGCAGTGTTACGACACGCCCCCAGCACCCAGAGCCACCCGGCCTTCTCACTGCAGGTTGCTGCCCCGCCCCGACTCCTTGGAACGTCCGGGCGGAAGCAGCGTAATTAACCGGTGTCCATGAAGATATGGCGCCGGGAACGAGATTCACGAACATTCTTAAGTCTATGAGGGAGACCCGGATTAGGCAACAAGTTCCGAGGAGACGTCCAAGGAAGGAGAAGCCGACATCCCATCATCCCGGTTTCGATCAAGGAGCAGACGCCCCTGAATAAGGGACGGATGCCGCCCGCCCTTGGAAAGCGGGACTGTGGGACCACACGCCGCGCGCCCATCCCCTCGGGTTGACGGGTGCACGCGCGAACGCGTCCTGGCGGAACAGCGTAACCCGACGCACATCCGCACCGAAACAGAAAAATGGTGAACCCGACGTGAATCTCTTCTCCTCGATACGAAGACCGATGGCTTTCAGAGGTGTTGGAAGACCGGCGTGTTGCCCGGCCAAGCATTCAGTCTTACCCGCCAGGTGCTGGGGAAGGGAAATCGGGAACTCCGTCTCACGACGTCGATGGCCTGGGTTCCCCCCCACAGGTGGCGGGTGTTGGGTACGCTTCGGTTAACACCGTCGAGCTGGTAAATCCCTTTTCGGTTCCCGACGTTGAAGAACACCAGGTGGACCTCCCTAGTGTCCCCGGTCGTCGCCACCGTCGGAAGAACCGCAGCAGCAGGAGTCGCCGGGGCACAGCCGTTGGTACCTCCAGCCAGGCCGTGCACGCCACTGAGACTAGGCAGCAGGCTCAAGATCGAGCTCAACGCGCGCAGGCCCCCCATCCGGGGATGACGGATTCGCCTCCGCCACTGTTTGTGGTGTGGGACCAGGCAGAACCGCCTCAGCCGCGTCGCGACCAGCTCCGCCCTGCCACAAGTCCATCCCGGCCTCCTGACTCCAGTACGGTGACCATTTCCCGGACTGCGACCAGTGAACAGCGAGATGCGCCAAGTACCAGTCGGCCGCCGATCCAACCGGTAAGGCCCGTCATGCCACCAGCCGCAGAGCAACCTCCTGCAACCAGGAGCTCGCGCTTGGCCAAAAAGTATGATGTCCTGAAACACTTGGCCGACATCCCAGCAAGGCTCTCCATCCTTGAGGCTCTGCGCATGTCATCCGAGATGCGCGAGGCACTCGCTGAAGCCCTGAAGAGCCCCCTCCAGTTCGAGACAGAGGTTGCGGCTGCAGAGGCCTTCCACGCCGAAACGATCGAGGACGCCGAATGTCAGGCAGTTATCTCGTTCTCTGGTAAGGATGAGGACCCTCCTATACAGGGACACATCCGTCCGCTGTATGTCACTGGCCAGTTCAATGGCCTTGAAGTCCGGCGTTGTCTTGTCGACACGGGGTCCGGGATTAATCTGATTCCAACTCGGACGCTCCGGAGATTGGGGTTGTCTGAGGATGACTTGATTCCCTCCGACCTCAGGATCCAGGGGTACGAACGCACCGAGCAAACCCCGGTCGGCAAGATACGTTTGAAGACCCAGTTCGGTGACTTGGTTGCCAACACCGAATTCATGGTAGTCTCTCAGGACACTGCGTATAACGCATTGATGGGCAGGCCATGGCTTCACCTTCATGCGGCGGTTCCCTCGTCATACCACCAATGCCTCAAATACTCCCTTAATGGTCGAGTAGGCGTGCTTCAAGGAGATGCCTCTCCTTTTGCCTCATGTGAAGCCCGCTATCTGGACGCGGACTATTACAAGAGCAAGGATAAGCAGATCCTGGCAGGTGAGGTTGAGCCTGTCGCTGTTGCAAGCGATCCCTGGGCAAGTCTGGATGACGCTTACGTCCTCCCAATTCACCGGTTGGACGTGGCCATGGTCTCGACGGTCCGCGAGTCTCCTGATGAGATGGCCGCAACCGCCCGTGCCAGCACCAGTGGCCCAGCAGGACCTGGTAGCCCCAATGCAGTTGCCAACGCAGCCTCTCCCGTGGACGATCCCTCCCCGAGTGGAGAGGACGTGGAAGATGCACCCCCAGCCTTTGAGGAGGGCGTCCCCGCCACGGTCGATGAGTTAATACAGGTGAACCTTGGAACCGAGGCAGATCCAAGACCCACATTGGTTAGTGCCGCCATGCCCTCTGAGGAGCGGCAGCAGTACGTGGACTTTCTCAGGCAGCACCGTGATGTGTTCGCTTGGGGCTATGACGAGATGCCGGGGCTAGATCCTCAGGTAGCCGTCCACCGCCTTGGTCTCCCGGCGAACCATCGCGGGTTCAAGCAGCCTCCCAGGAAAATGCACCCATCCCATGGTGCCATGGTTGAGGCCGAAGTTGACAAGCTTATCAAAGCCAACTTCGTGAGGGAAGTTCAGTACCCCAAATGGCTGGCCAACATTGTGCCGGTCAGGAAGAAGAACGGGCAGATTAGAGTCTGCATCGACTTCCGCGATCTCAACCGCCACTGTCCGAAGGATGATTTTCCCCTTCCAGTGACAGAGCTGTTGATTGATGCCACAGCAGGGTTCCAAGCCCTCTCCTTCATGGATGGATACTCCGGATACAACCAAATTCGGATGGCCCCTGAGGATGAGGAGTTCACTGCCTTCAGGGCCCCCCAAGGTACCTTTTGCTACCGGGTCATGCCCTTCGGCCTGAAGAATGCAGGTGCCACCTATCAACGGGCGATGCACCGCATATTCAAGCCAATCCTCGGCGCACTGGTGGAATGCTACGTCGACGACTTGGTTGTCAAATCGCGCCAGCGTCAGGACCATCTCAAAGATCTTGAGAAAGTGTTCAGCTTCCTCCGGTCTCGCTGCCTGAAGATGAACCCGTTGAAGTGTGCCTTTGGGGTCACCTCCGGAAAGTTCCTTGGATTTGTGGTAAGATATCGGGGTATTGAGATCGACCCAGAGAAAATCAGGGCGATTAGCCAGATGCCTCCCCCGGGTACCGTCCGGGAACTGCAAGGGTTCCAAGGCCACTTAGCCTATATACGCCGATTCATCGCGAATCTGGCCGGCAAGTGTAAGCCCTTTTCTCGGCTTATGAAGAAGGGTGCCACCTATGTATGGGATAAAGAGTGTCAGACCGCTTTCGAGGAAATCAAGCAGTACCTGCTTCAACCTCCGGTCCTGATGCCGCCCGTATCCGGAAAGCCGCTGGTCCTTTATGTGACCGCCCTGGAACGGTCCCTGGGTGCCCTTCTCGCCCAGAAGAACAACGAGGGAACAGAGAATAGCCTCTATTACCTCAGTCGCATGCTCCTCGATGCGGAGGTTAGGTATTCCCCCATCGAGAAGAGCTTCCTGGCGCTCGTATTTGCCGTACAGAAATTACGGCACTACTTGCAGCACCATGAGGTACAGTTGGTTTCTCGGGTAGACCCGTTGAAATATATCCTGAGCCGACCTATGTTGACTGGCCGTCTAGCGCGGTGGGCTGTGATTCTCCAGCAGTTCGACATCAGGTATGTGTCTCAGAAGGCCATCAAAGGGCAAGCGTTGACAGACTTTCTGGCCGCTCACCCGACCTCCGCGGATCAGCCGCTGGATCTAGGCTTTCCTGATGAGACCATTCTCTCGGTTGATCGAGCCGATCCATGCTGGCAGATGCACTTTGACGGTGCCTCCCGGAGCCCCACCGGTAGAAGACTCGATAATCCTAAGCTCAATAGAGTGGGCTTGGGCATCGTCTTCATTACCCCGGAGCGAGCCGTGCTGCCATACTCTTTCCTGTTGTCAGAGGGCTGTACCAACAATGAGGCGGAATACCATGCCCTCATCACCGGCCTCGAGTTAGCTCTCGAGATCGACGTGCCCCGTCTGTGCGTGAAAGGGGACTCCGAACTGGTCGTTAAGCAGATCAATGGCGACTATGTTGTCAGGAAGCCAGAACTTGTGCCATTGTTGGAGTGCACCCTCCTTCTGATGGCCCGGTTCCCTTCTCGGCCAGAAATTGTCCATATTCCCCGGTCGCAGAACGGTCGAGCAGATGCTTTGGCCAGCCTGGCTGCGTCGCTTGCGGAACCTGAACAGGACAACCTGATCGTCCGCGTGACGCGCCGCAGGCTCATCGCTCCCGTTATCCCGGAAGAAGATCGCGGCCCGTTGGTAAGTAATCTCACCACGGTTGCCCCTATGCCCGGAGCCCCGAGTACCCCAGATATAGCAGTCGGATCAGCCCCTGATTGGAGGACGCCTTTGGTTGAGTACCTCCAACATGGCATTCTTCCGTCAGATCGGGCCGAGCGCGAGCGAGTTCGACGCCGCGCATCGCAGTTCGTCCTCCAGAGCAGTCCCGGCCTGGAGCAGATCCTCTACAAACGCGGATTTGATGGTGTTCTCCTCCGTTGCCTTCAGGGAGTTGAGATCCCACGAGTCATGCAAGAGGTTCATGCTGGTTCATGCGGCGCCCACCAAACTGGGCCGAAGCTGTCCCACCAGATTCGGAGGTTGGGATACTTCTGGCCCTCTATGATCCATGACTGCATCGAGTACGCCAGGAGGTGCCATGCGTGCCAGGTTCATGCGAACTTTGTGCATCGGCCGCCGGAGCCTCTCCATACCACAAGGTATTCTTGGCCCTTTGCAGTCTGGGGACTGGACGTCGTGGGACCTTACCCGCCGGCGACAGCTCGCCAGTGCCGGTTCATTCTGACCGCCACGGACTTCTTCTCCAAATGGGCAGAAGCGATTCCGCTCAGAGAGGTCAAATCCTGTTCGATCGCTGACTTCGTGACCTCCAACATCATCTATCGATTTGGAGTGCCTCACGCTATCCTCACGGATAACGGAACCAATTTCCGAGCAGCCGAGTTGAAGAAGTTGTACGCCAAGTATAACATCCGCTCAAACCATACATCTCGCTATCATGCGCAGGCGAATGGACAGATCGAGGCGTTTAACAAAACCCTCTCTAACATTCTGCAAAAGATGGTTGGTCAGAACAAGAAGAGTTGGCCGGACAAGCTCCCCAACGCCCTCTGGGCTTATCGGACGACGACTGGCAATTCCACCCAGATGACCCCTTATTCCCTGGTGTATGGAGCTGAGGCCGTCCTGCCCATCGAGATCCAGTTACCGTCCTTGCGCACTGCGGTCTACGACCAGCAAGCGCCGGACAGAGTTGCTGAAGCCCGTCTAGTCGAGTTGGAAGCACTGGATGAGAATAGACTTCGCGCTTTGCACAACTTGGAGAGGCATCAAAGCAGGATGGCTCGAGCTTTCAATAAGAAGGTTCGCCTCCGCTCCTTCCTGCAGGGTGATCTAGTGCTAGCCCTAAGAGCACCGATGATCCCCGGCAGGAAGCCGCCCAAGTTGGAGCCCAAGTGGGAGGGACCTTTTGTTGTCCACAAGGTCTATCCCAATGGCGCGTACTCCCTAGCGACTATGGATGGTGAGCGTGTCACTCCTCCCACCAACGCTAGGTTCCTCAAGCAATACTTTGCCTGAGTGTCACCACGTCCTGCACGACGTTAAACTGCATTCGTCCAGGCTACAAGACGTTAAACTGTTCAGCATTCGTCCGCGCTGCAAGACGTTAAACTGCCAAGTGCTTCGTCCTGCATGACGCTAAACTGCACTACGTCCGAGCTACAAGACGTTAAACTGTTCAGCATTCGTCCTGCATGACGTAAAACTGCCACTCGAGAACTACGTGCGGCTTGATTCCCATCCTTATGGGATACGTAGGACCGCCTGAACCCTCGTGTTTCAGGCCCAGCCCCATCCTTCGGGAATTTCCATCCCATCTCGGGCCCTTGGCCCAGTTGCCCCGGGGTGTGCGGCGTATGGTGTGAGTGCGGGGCTATGCCCTCATTCACGTCGGTTTGTTCGTCACGCCGTACGCCCCCCTCCACGTTTGGGGATGCCTTCTGCTCCCCCCTTCTTTTTTCCTCATCGTCCTGCATGACGTTAAACTGCACTTCAAGAACTACGTATGGCTTGATTCCCATCCTTGTGGGATACGTAGGACCGCCTGGACATTCATGTTTCAGGCCCAGCCCCATTTCCCGGGAATCTCTATCCCGCGTTGGGCCTCTGGCCCCAGTTCCCCTCCTTTTTGTGCGAGGCGTATCGCGTGAGCAGGGGATTATGTCCTCATTCACGTCGGTCTACTGGCCGCGCCGTACGCCTCCCCCGTGTGTGGGACTACCTCACACCCCTCATCGTCCTGCATGACGTTAAACTGCACTTCAAGAACTACGTATGGCTTGATTCCCATCCTTATGGGATACGTAGGACCGCCTGGACGCTTGTGTCTCAGGTCCAGCCCCGTCTCTTGGTTGATCACGGGGACCTGCCCCCCTTCGGTTGCTCTCAGGGTGAGTCCTCCGACCCTTTCCGGAGATCTGTTAACATGTTTTGGGTGCTTCGGTCTATGACTTGTAGTGTCAGATTCAATCCCGACAAGTCCTGTGTTGCTTGTCAGGCCTCGCGCTTCCTCTTGTTCGAGCCTTCACTCAAAGGGGTCCTCGTTAGCGGTTTGGGTACGATGCCTCAGTGCTCTCCCGCCGCTCCGGGTCGATTTACCGGTGGGTCTTGGGCCGCAAATCGATATGAATCCTGCGATTGAGCGGTTGATGCTCGTTTGCTTGCCCCGTCTTAGGCTGACGCGATCGGATGTTGTGTTGCGAATGCGTCAGCAACGTCCTTGATCGCCATGTCAGCTCTCTCGGGCTCTGAACATTGGTTGCGCAGTCCTCATCACACTCCGCCTTTGTGCGTTGTAGTGGGATCTTGACACTCTCTTCATACCGACCTCCGGTACGCCTCTACACGTTAGGCAGACCAACCAGGGTAATGATGTCGTTCGAGGCTCCCATGATCTGAGCACCAAGGATATATGCAGATATCCTCCCTAAGGGCCATGCGTAGCTGGACCCTCGTCCCCATAAGGAGGAGGGAGTCGCCCGAACAATTGCGTTCTGGGCCCAGTATATCTGGAGGCTAGCATCTCTGCCCCTCGGGTGATGGACATACGCAGACCCCTATCCCAAGACTCTTTTCCTGGAATCGTGCGTGACCGCAGGGCTGGGTATGCTCCCACCTCCGCCGTGTCCGCCGTACCGCAATAAGCGGATTCCTCCATGGTCCGAACCACACGACCTTAAACTGTGTTGTCTGGTCCTACCACACGACCGTAAACTGTGATCGTCTTGGCCGCCCGACGAAAAACGGCACTGCATCGTGATGTCCTCCTCAGGGGACACTCATGTTGGGCGCTGGTTAATGACCACGCCATTCATCAATGCCTTCCATGGCTTGATTATTGTGGCGACGCCAGCGATTTCTCAATCACGGGCATGTCGCCGCACAAAGAAAAACCATTCATCTTTAAGGACAAACAAGAAATATCAAATGCCGCTCCTTTTGTGTGCGAGGGTCAGACCCGCACTCTTCCCCGCGCTGGTGCCCGATTGTGTTGCACCGCGCTTCAAGAACTACGTGCGGCTTGATTCCCATCCTTATGGGATACGTAGGAACACCCGGATGTTTGAAACTTCGGGTCCAGCCCCCCACCTCTTAGAGATTCCCCCTTCTCTGGGGAATCCGCCGCCTTCAGGTCACCCTCAAGGCCTGTAACCCGACCCCTTGCAGTGGTCCACCGGTGTCAAGAGTACTCTGGTTTATTGCCAGGAGGGTCAGGATCCGCTTGGTCAGGTTTCCTCCACTTTTCAGGCTTCGTGCTCCCTTTCACTCGGACCCATCGTCTACGCCCTGGGTGGAGCCCCCGTGAACGGTTCGGACACAATGCCTCAGTGCTCTCCCACCGACTCGGGCCGGTACCCCCAATGGCCTCGGGCAGCAAATCGATATGAATCCTGCGATTGAGCGGTCGATGCTCGTTTGCTGCCTCATTCCACCAACGGTTAGTGCGATATTGATGCTGCCTTTCCGCCACGGTCGGCAGTACTCCCATATCGTTACGCCGGTGCCCCCAGTCCTTGAGTGAATGGCCGCATGATTCACATTTTCCACCTCCCATTCTGACCAGGCGAAACCTCGACACTCCTGACACTATCCCTCAGTGCATCTTCGCATATCCAGGGGATATGACCGGATGCGGCGTACTTTGAGCCCCTTCTGGTCCGAGCTCTAAGACCTTAAACTAAGATCCCCCCTTATGGTCCGAGCTCTAAGACCTTAAACTAAGATCTAGCCCTTCTGGTCCGAGCTCTAAGACCTTAAACTAAGATCCCCCCTTATGGTCCGAGCTCTAAGACCTTAAACTAAGATCCCCCCTTATGGTCCGAGCTCTAAGACCTTAAACTAAGATCCCCCCTTATGGTCCGAGCTCTAAGACCTTAAACTAAGATCCCCCCTTTATGGTCCGAGCTCTAAGACCTTAAACTAAGATCTCTCCTTCTGGTCCGAGCTCTAAGACCTTAAACTAAGATCCCCCCTTATGGTCCGAGCTCTAAGACCTTAAGCTAAGATCTCCCCTTCTGGTCCGAGCTCTAAGACCTTAAACTAAGATCTAGCCCTTATGGTCCGAGCTCTAAGACCTTAAACTAAGATCCTCTAGCCCTATGGTCCGAGCTCTAAGACCTTAAACTAAGATCCTCCACCCTTATGGTCCGAGCTCTAAGACCTTAAACTAAGATCCAGCCCTTATGGTCCGAGCTCTAAGACCTTAAACTAAGATCTACCCCAAATGGGGTCCTACGTCCTGCATGACGTTAAACTGCACTCTCAGAACTACGTATGGCTTGATCTCCAGCCTGATGGAGTACGTAGGAACGCCCGGGCATTTCGACTCGGGTCCAGCCTCAGGGATCGTTAAGTCCCGCCCCTCCTCGCCGTCGGCCGTCTGGCCTGACATCGGGTAGAGTGGTGCAGTCGTAATATTCTCCCCGATTCAGCTCGGGATGCCCCATCGCAAGGATGGGAAGCGACGGTTTCCTCGTCAGAGAGGTGCTGTCTGAGAATTGAGGTGACTCACGGCCAGATTAGTGCATCCGCCTAGTACGTTTTCCCCACGGTGGCGCAATTTTGAGAGCGTTGGATTCTGCCCGAACAAATCGTCACTTCGCCCCACGCTTCGCATGCCCTGTTGATCTGGATTTTCCACCCTTGTGTCTGAAGGAACCCCAAAGCGGTATTCATGATGACATGTGGTCCGCCTCCTGCAATATGAATGATGGCCTTTTTCGGTCCGTCTATTGCAGTTGTTATGGTCGATCCACTGTCCGCCTACCGTCTTGGGCATTTCCTGGAAGGCCGACCGTTGTGGATGTCTGGATTCGGGACACGCGATTCACCCTTTCTCATTTCCCTATGTTCGGATAAAATCTCAACGCCCCTAGCGTTGTCCCGCTCGTGTGTTGGAACAAGTTGGGGGACGATACATTGGTTAGGTCTGAGGTCTCCTTTCCTAGGAATGACCTCCCTCTTTTCTCCAGAAACCCAGGCCCAATTGTGGATGCCTGATGCTTGGTTAACACTCCCGCAAGACAACAATTTGTGGTTGAGCATGTTAAACCAAAAGACGCAGATAAATATGGCGATTCATACAAGTGGATCAAAATATTAAGTAGCGGAAGCAAATGTTCTGGGAATGGCAAAAAACAGCCCTTAGGGATTAGCGTGCTGAATGAGTCTTTCTAATGCCGCTACCCTTTGGCTGGCGGCCTCCAGGGCTGCTTCTCGTTCTCTGCGTGCCCTCTCCTCGTCGGCGGTCGCAGCACGCAGTTCGTCAATTCTGGCCTGTGCACGCTCCCGCTCGACTTGGAGCGTGACCATCTGTTGGCCCGCCTCCGTCAGCTGTACCTGAGCGTCGATCAGTTGCGCCGATAGTTGCTCCACAAGCTCGGTACATGCTGCGACGAAGGCCTCCTTCTCTGCCGCCTGCCCTTCGAGGCGCCGGACTTCCTGCTCTGCCGCGACGAGCGCCTGCGTGCTCTCCGACATGTCCCGACTTTGTGCGACGTCGGCACGCCGGCGGCTCTCGCGCATCTTCTCGGCCATGAAATCACGGACCGTCAGATGGAGGCATTGAGCATCAGCTCCCCCGGCACACAGGAAGCGCAGCCAGGTCTGAAGTGATCCCATGCGCCCCAGCCATTCCGATGGGTCTCGCTTGAGGAAGCGCTGGATGCACTTCCACCCCCTGCGTCGCGTTACCCGGCTATCCTCGACCGCCTCCGCGTCCGAGTCATCCATCTCCTCGGGGTCGGCAGGCCGGTAGGCAGGGAAGGCAGCCAGCAGGTCTGCTGCAGGGTCCGCCCCTGGGAGGTCCTCACGAGGGAAAGGTTCCCCAACATCCGGGCAACCTTCTTCTCTCTCCCCAGCGGCGCTGACACCCTCGTCAGCCCCCAGCCTCTCTCCGGTGGCAGCACCGCCGACGTCCGCAGCCCCTTGATCAGCAGTTGGTGGGGCCGGCTCGGTTTGGGAAGCCTGTTCCGGAGCAGGCGGCATGTCCACCACTGGTCCACTCGTAGATGGCCCGGGTTCGGCAACCCGACGAGCCTCCGATGTTGAGATCACTGCGCAGGGCATGCCATGGTTAGTCACGGATCGTCAATGGCAAGCACCAGCAGTAAAGTAGGGAGACTTACGGGAGTTCGGAGCATCATCTTCCGCTACCCCGGTCGCCGCAGGAACAGTTGCAGCAGGGGACCCCTTAGCGCTTGTCAATTCGATAATGGGTGCCTGGCCCCCGCCTTGTCCTGCTGGCGCCTCTCCTACTCCTGTTGAGGACGCCTGACCGACGTCCGTGTGCTCCTGAGAAGGATGGAGAAACGGGTTAGAAGCTGCATAAGAGAATGGATGAAGCAAGTTGAGTAGGGATAGAAGCGGACCTCGAGGAGCTCAGTGACATCAACGTTGTCAGAGCCGGCCACCTCGCCGCTCTCCCGTGGGCTCCCCCGATGGGACCTTCCCTCGGAGCCTTCATCCTCCCCCGTCTCCTCCTCATCGGAGTCGTTACTGTCATCTTCTTCCGGCGGCATCTGTTCCGGAGCGGGCTCGAGACCGAGCATCACCTTCACCAGAAGGGATGGCTCCGCACGCTGACCACGTTGGCGCGCGTACTCGTCCATGGCCGTCAGATATGCATATTGCCGGTTGAAGTCCACCCTGTCGGTGATCTGGAGGCGCCCGACCTCTGGCAGATAGATTCCTTCTCTGAGTATCTTTCGCCAGATGACGTCGGTCCCCAGTGACTGCCGCAGGGTCATCCAGGCCGACCACAGCGCCGGGAAGACTGCATCGTGGGAGGGTTCGAGCAGACGTCTCACCTGCTTCCCGGGCCGCTCCTCGACCGCCGCATGTGCCCCCTCTCTGGGCGCTGAGGTCGTAGCGGCAGCCTGCGATGCGCCCGCCGCCGAAGTCCCTGCTCGCGCCGGCCCCGCTGCTTGGCGCGCCTCCGTTCTCCCCCGTGTGGCGGCGCCTCGCCTCCTTCCTTGACGCCCGGTCTCCGCACGGGTAGCCTCGAGCCGCCGAACTAGCTTCCGCAAGAGCCCCTCAGTGTACGCGATGGCCCAGTGTTCGGCGTACTCGGTTGCCAAGCCTGCGTTAACTCCGGTAGGAGGGAGGGTGATGACGTCGCCAGAGCCGAAGGCGACGAACATCAGCCACATCTGGCGAAGGACGCCAGGGTTCGTCTCCTCCCGGACAGCAGTGAATACCCTCTTCGGCATCCGCTGAAGGCACCCGAACTGCCTGGCGAACCGGGTCGGCACGTAAGGCTCGCAGATCACCTTCCCGTCGATCCGAGCCACGAGCACCCCGCCCCGCATGTTCAGGAAGTATTCATGCTGCTCCAGCGGGCCCTGTCCGTTGTCGATCATCTGGCCGACGGGAGTGGGGAACGGGCTGAAGTTGAAATTGGCATGATTTCCAATCCGAACCCTCACGCCCTCCTCACTGAGGGTCATCGGAGCGACCCCCGCAATGTTCAGCAGGGAGGGTCGCAGGCCGTTGCCCGGAGGACTGATGGCATTTGGGAACGTATACCCACCGAGGTGAGCAGCCACCCATCCGTGGAAGAACTGAAAGGGCCCACAAATCCTTCGTGGCGACCCCCCTCGTGAGATGCGTCCCAGAATGGCATACAGCCTCGCCAGTACTGGGACCCCGAGGTTGTACCTCTTATTGGCAGCCATGGCGCCCGCCATCGCCAGCGTCGCCGGGCGGACGCCCATCCTCGCATCCCGCACTGGCAGGAGCCACCCGCTCAGAAAGGCGGCCAGGAACGCCGCGTACCGGACGTTCGGGTCCCGGGCCTCGATGACGCGGTACCCCCATGAGCGGTAATCGCCCGTCTCCAGGACCCGCCAGTACGACCCGTTCCGGCTCCTCTGAGCTGCGGTCGGGCACCGCTTCCCCCTGCCTGGCATCTTGACCGCCGGGTCATGCTCCAGGAACTGGCCGAACCAATCCTTGTAGGCTATGTCCTTCTGGAAGTCTTGGATCCCGAGCCGCTGCGTAGCCAGGTCAAGAAGATGCCAGGTCAGAATGGGAGTCTGTGACCTGTCCTCCCAGATGTTCTTCGGTGGCAGGAACTCATCGTACTGGTAGCCCTCCAGCGGGATACCTCCGATGCAGTGGATGTCCCAGAGACCGATGCCGACCTCCCCATGGTGAAGATGGAAGGTGTTGGTATCCGGGGACCAGCGAGTGAACAGCTCCGGCCCGAGCTCAGACTGCTGGTAGAAGTGGAACTGCGACGTCCACACCGCCTCGAACAGGCCGATGTACCGCAGCTCCTCTGCGAAGTGATCGCAAGTGTGGCGTACCCAGAACGCCCAGGCCCATTCACTGGTA
Organism: Viscum album; assembly: GCA_963277665.1. Taxonomy (NCBI): domain Eukaryota; kingdom Viridiplantae; phylum Streptophyta; class Magnoliopsida; order Santalales; family Viscaceae; genus Viscum; species Viscum album. The sequence goes on along the minus strand of OY728161.1, from coordinate 1,530,675,449 downwards.
AAGTTGCCCCCGGATCGCAAGTCCCAGTCCTTCAGCCAGCCCTTGGTGTCGTCAGTGACACTCTGACGGTATGTGCTCGAGTAGAGGGCTGGAGAATTCTCCGCTGTAGGCTCACCCCCATCAATGGTTCGCGTCCTCGGGTTCAGGACGTAGACATCCAAGTGCCTGGTTTCCCTGGCAGGATGCCCATTGTTGGTGATGTTATAGCGGTGAAGCTCGTCCTCCCGAGTCACCCAGGTTCGCGGCGCATCAACCTCGAATCCTGGCACCGGAACCTCATCGAGGATGCCGAAGTTCCAGAGCGGCAGGTTGTCCGACAGTGGATATGTCTTCTGGGCCGGCGTTAGTAAGTCGAACAAGGATTGATTGTTGGAAACAATCTCCTTGGCTCCGTAAACCTCCTCGTTCGTCGCCATCCCGGCTCTGCGGGTGGCGGCATCCCCTTCATTTCCTCTGTGCGCGGCCATCTCGGAAGATTCGGGAGTCGTGCGGGTTAAGGGATGAAGCGTGCGGGATCGGACGAGGCTGGTGGAAAAGTTTGAAGGTTGGCGCGCAATCCAAGTGGACGGCGCGCAATTGGGAAGACTGTCGCGCAAAGTTCCGGGTTTTCGCACAAAAACAGGCGAAATCCGGACGGTTTTGCGCGCCGATCGGGCGAATTTCGCGACCGGAAGAGGCAATTTCGCGCACGAGAGCTTTGGAGCTTATCGCGCGGAAGGCCAGAGTACGGAACGCGGGACCCAGCGCCCCTATTTATAGGCGAGGCCGGGTCCGCGCTGCGCGGAAAGCGCTTTGCGCGACCGCAGCGGCGAATTTCGCGACCGGCGCCCCTTTTTGCGCGCCTAAGTCCCGCGCCGCCCAGGACTTCGGCATTCCGGCGTCTCCCTCGGAACCCGATCGTTGCGACCTCTCGCCGATCAGATTCCGAGGGGGGGCTTTTGTAGACGCCGGAAAAGTCCGTTGTTCCCAAACGAAGCTCCGGATGCGGAAAGCGAGGTCATATTTGGAGTCGGAAGGATGTTTCGGAGGGCCCGAAGGCCTTGCGCGGAATTTCAGAGGCCCGCGCGCAAAGGTGATGTTCCGCGCGCAAACCCCCCGGGATGCGCGCAATGCGCCGGTCCGGCGCGCTATTTTGCGCGCCGCGGGTCCGCGCGACTCCCTTGCGCGCCGCGCCCGATTCCGCGCCCGCGGGAGGAATTTCGCGCTCGCTCCCTGGATTCCGCGCCCGGGGTTGCCTATAAATACAAGGCGACCCCCAACGTTTCAAAGGTTGCTGGAAGTCGAAACGTCTCCCGTGCGCGCAATTCAACCCCTTCCGCGCGCAATGACGAACTTCAGGTAACCTCCTTTCTTTCGCGCAAGAAAGCCTCGGGGTCCGCCTTCGCGCGCAATCCCCGCTGGCTCCTTTCATTTGAATAAACACTCACCCTAAGGCCTTTGCGCGCAAAAGAACCCGCTTGCGCGCAATTGCCCCCGGGGTGCGCGCAATCCGGCCCGATTGCGCGCACCCCCCCTTTCTTTCAAGTGGCCATTCATTAGAGAATGAGCCGTTGCCCCCGCGCGCTATTCGAAGCCCGGTGTGAGCATTCTCAAGTATCCGCGCGCAAGGCACTGGCCCAATTGCGCGCCAGCCGCCCCGATTGCGCGCCGGCCCGCAGTATTGCGCGCAAAGCTTCCTTTTTGCGCGCAATCTGCCAGGGTCGTCCCCGTTGACCTTCTAAGGGTACCCGCCTGCGTGGTGCCCGATGATCCTCATCCTGGGTGCCCGCACCGTGCGTTGTCTTCCCGTGCGGCCCTCCAGGCTTGCGCGAAGTGACACGCACGTATGTCCAGCATGACGTTAAACTGCATATTCGTCCAGCATGACGTTAAACTGCATATACGTCCTGCACGACGTTAAACTGTACCTCGTCCGAGCTACAAGACGTTAAACTGTTCAGCATACGTCCAAGCTGTACGACGCTAAACTGCCTAGCCTCCATCGTCCGCGCTGCAAGACGTTAAACTGCCAAGTGCTTCGTCCTCAACACATGACGTTAAACTGTACTTCGTCCGGCAAGACGTTAAACCGTCCGCTTCGTCCTCAACACATGACGTTAAACTGTACTTCGTCCGGCAAGACGCTAAACCGTCCGCATCATTCGATCCCGTGCCTCGCACGCAGGGTCTCCCCCGGTTTGGATGTGGCCCCCACCCGCTCGTCTCTGCAGGGATGTCGGGATTGTCCCCCTTTTGGGACGATTTAATGGGAGTGGCTTTTCCCTACGGGGGCAGGGTATTACAAACCCCTAGTTCCTCGTGGGAGGCTGCACATGTGTATCTCCATTGCGCCTCCCCACGGCCGAAGCCAGTAGAGGGTATGACTGGGATCGAGGTGTCTTCTGCTTTTGGTCCGAGTCCCTTCCAACTGAGTTTTGCCGCAACCGGGCTGCCCCAAGTGCGTAAGTCCTGACAGAATGAACTACGTGGACTTTGATCCCTGTCTTCTATACAGGGTACGTAGGAAGCCTCCCCGAGGTTCAAGCCCACCACCTGGTCGTCCCGGTCGTATTTACGTCGGTTCGTCCATCAGTGGACCCCTCCAGGGTTCACGCTTGCGTCGATTCACCTATGAATCCGCCCCTGTGGGAGACTGCCCGTGTGTATCTCCGCGGTGCCTCCCCACAGCCCCCCTTTTCCATTTCCCCTTTTATCGTCCAGCATGACGTGAAACTGTGATCCACCCGGCCGTTCCATCCCCCTCTGTGCGAGGTGGTTCGGTTCAATCCTCCGCCCGGCGGCCTCGACCTCTTCGTGAGTCGGCTTGCCGACGTCCAGCATGACGTTAAACTGTATACCCGAACTACGTTGACTTTGATCCGCGTTAACGCGCGGTACGTAGGAAGCCCCTCTGGGGTCCAAGCTCTTCACTTCATCATCCATCCTGATCCTTACCCGGGCCGCCACATCCCGGTGGGGTCATGCCACTTCACTTCACTCCACGTTACTTGGGAAGCCGCCCATGTGCTGGCCCCAGCGTCGGAGGTTCCCCGCAAGGGGTTCTGTCATCTGATCCACTTTTCGTGTTGATCGGTCCGATGCCGTCCCCGCTGGACGTTAAACTCGCGGCATACCCCGTGTTAAACACGGGAAGCTGAGGAAAACCTCAGGTGACACAGTTCCCCGCACCTAGTACGGGATGCCTCAGGCCATCATGCCTTCGAGAAGCCCTATTAGGGACGGAAGACAGATGTGCAGAGCCGCAGTGTTACGACACGCCCCCAGCACCCAGAGCCACCCGGCCTTCTCACTGCAGGTTGCTGCCCCGCCCCGACTCCTTGGAACGTCCGGGCGGAAGCAGCGTAATTAACCGGTGTCCATGAAGATATGGCGCCGGGAACGAGATTCACGAACATTCTTAAGTCTATGAGGGAGACCCGGATTAGGCAACAAGTTCCGAGGAGACGTCCAAGGAAGGAGAAGCCGACATCCCATCATCCCGGTTTCGATCAAGGAGCAGACGCCCCTGAATAAGGGACGGATGCCGCCCGCCCTTGGAAAGCGGGACTGCGGGACCACAAGCCGCGCGCCCATCCCCTCGGGTTGACGGGTGCACGCGCGAACGCGTCCTGGCGGAACAGCGTAACCCGACGCACATCCGCACCGAAACAACTGCCTTATTGCATAATCCAGAAAACACTAATTTCACTTTGATAGTTAGTATTGGAAAGAAGTTATATCAGATTTTTCTTAGTAGGATAACTTCAAAAGTAATATTAATAATACATATTATTATTTCTGATAATTAATAAATCTTCTAAGAAGTTGTTTAAATAGTCAAACTCTTATAAAAGTGTTACCTTGATTAACTGGGATGTATCTATTTTTGGGGAAACCATTTCATTTAGAATAATATTCTTGTAACAGAAATTTTATAGCCACTCAATTCACCTCTCCCCTCTTGAGTGAACTACTCCGACCAACAAACTATTCTTAGGACATTATCAAAAACTATGTCATTCATAATAATAATCATGATCTGATAAGTAGTTTATTAATATTAATATAATGAATACAAGTTTCTCATAAATTACAGAGAAGTAAGTTTCTAGGGAATGAAATCCAACAGACTCCCACTTTCACTAGATCCAACTACAAACTACATTCAGTCCACTAGGTCTCACATGATATTCATGCTTCTGATGTGATATGAATTTAGTCAAGGGGTCCTCCACGTTCTCTTCCATGAATACTCTACTCATTCCAACTTCACTAATATGATATAAATACCTCAACAAGTGATAATTTTAAATTATGTGATATGTTTGTTGATGTGACCTTGGCACTTTTTCCAGAGCCACTGCTGCAGTATTATCCCAATACAATGTATTGGTATCTTTACTGCATCACACAACATTAAGATCCTGGAAAAAGTTATGAATCCAGATGGATTCCTTAGCTGCATCAGAAGCCTTCATATATTCAGACTCCACTATAGAATCAACGACAACTGGGTGGTTTGAAAACTTCTAGCTCACAACTCCTCTATTGAGATATAAAACATATCCTGATTGAGACTTCAAGTCATTCTGATCAATTCCAAAACCAGCATCATCATACCCTATGATGGCATGCTCTTAGTCTCCTCCACACACCAGGAACATATCCTTAGTTCTTCTCAGATACATAAGGATAGTCTTGAATGTAGTCCAATGCAGTTCTCCCAGATCAACATTATATATTCCTACCATGCTCAGTGCATTAGATACATCAAGTCTGGTACATAACATGGCGTACATGATAGATCCTATCGCTGAAGTGTATGGAATCTTACTCAACCTATCTTTCTCGTGTTGTGTATGGAGACACATTTTCTTGTAATTATGTATACCATGTGACACTGGATCCAATCCCCTCTTGGATTCTTCCATATTGAATCTCTTTAGTATTTGGTCAACAATTTATGTACTTTTACTTAGTCTAATAAGCCTCTTGGATCTATCACAAATGATCTTGATCCCTAAAATGTAGGCTTCTTCTCCTAAGTCATTTATCAAGAATCACTTGTTCAACCAGTCCTTTACTGGATGCAAGGCTGTTATGTCATTTCCAATAAGAAATATGTTTTCAACATACACTCCTAGGACAACGACCACATTCTCATTAAACATGTTGTAAACACATGGCTGACATTTATTCTTAATGTAACCAAATTATTTTATGGATTCATCAAATTGAATGTTCCTTGATCTGGATGCTTTATTTAGTCCATAAATGGATCTGTAAGACTTTTATACGCTTTGATCATCACCTGGTGTCACAAACCCTTCAGATTGTGTCATATACACATCTTCTTGAAGGTTCTCATTAAGGAATGCAGTTCTGACATCAATATGCCAAATCTCATATTCCTGGAAAGATACTATGGATAGTATGAATCTTATGGATTGAACCATGGAAAATGGTGAAAAGGTTTCATCATAGTTAATTCCTAGATGTTTTTTATAACCATTCTCCATTATCCTTGTTTTATAAGTACTAACCTGACATTCCATATCTATTTTTTTAATACCCATTTACACCCAACAATATTTACATCAATTGGTGCATCCACCAAAACCCAAACAAGGTTATGATATATTGAATCCATCTTAGAATTAATAGATTCTAGCCATCTTGCAGATTATGAGCTCTCTACTGCTTCCTTGTAGGAGAGAGTTTCATCATTATCGAACAATAATGAGTCGCCTTCTTCGAGAAGGAATTTATATCTCTCTGGTTCCCTTACCTCTCTTGTGATCATACATTGTACTTGTGTGCCAGGAACTACCTCTTCCATGGGGGGCTGTGGAACTTATTCATATACCAACTCTTATGTATCTAAAGAATTCACTTCATCGAAGTCAATCTTACTCCCACTATCCTTTTTGATGATGTTCTCCCTCTCACGAAAGACAACTTGTCTTGAAATAGTCACTTTATTGTCTGAGGGGTTATATAGGTAGTATCAATTTGTTTCCTTGGGATACCCTAAAAAATAACACCTTGGGACTCAGGGTGCTTGTTTGTTTCCTGGGAAATCCTTAACAAATTCATCACATCCCCATACACGTGTATTCAAAAAAGTGGGTTTCTTTCCACTCTATATCTCAAAGGGAATCCCATTTTCCACCATAGTTGGTACTTGGTTTAATGTGTATGCTGTAGTTTTCAATGTATTTCCCCAGAAGGATAATGGAATATCTACATGACTCATCATCGACCTTACCATGACCAATAAGGTACATTTTTTTTCCTTTCACTAACATTATTCAATAGTGGTGTATAAGGTTAAGTGAGTTGAGATAGAATCCCAAACACCTGTAAAAGGTCGATGAAATCATGTTTAAGATATTATTATCCTCAATCTAATCAAAGATTCTTTATCTTCTTACCAAGAATATTCACTACATCATTCATGAACTCCTTGAATTTCTCAAAGGACCTGGACTTATACCTCATTAAGTATACATACCATATCTACTCAAGTCATCAGTAAAAATAATGAAGTAAGAATATTCACCTATATCTTCTACTGGAAATTTTCCACACATATCAGTGTGTACCAATCCAAGAATCTTTATGGCCCTTTCACCCTATTCACTAAATGGTGGTTTGTTCATTTTACCTTGTAAGTAAAATTGACATCTATCAAATGGTTTTAGCTCTAAAGAGTCTAAATAACCATCTTGATAGAGCTTTGTCACCTGCTTCACATTAACATGAACAAGGTAGTGATGCCACAACTAGATGATATATGATTCATTTTAAGTTGGTTCATTATCAATTTCCAACACTTGGTTCTTTTAATTTAATATATATAGATCATTATTTAAATGATTCATTAAATAACATATATTTTCCTTATAAAATTAACAAAATTTATTTCCAAATATGAAAATAAATCCATCTTTATCTAAAGTCAATACATAAATTATGTTCTTGGTAACACTAGGTACATAATGAAAACCATGTGAAACCAAAATTATTCCCATCAGCAATGTGAGGTGGTAGTCAACAACGACAAGATTAGCCAACCTCACACCACAGGTAGCTCATAGATCAACCTATCATCTGAAAATGTTCCTGAATATACTTGGTTTCTGCATTTGAATAAATATGTGAGCCCCACAACCTGTATCTATTACCTAGTGTGTAGAAATGAAAATATTTCACTTGATAAATAAATCAACATTGGCTTCCCCTTTCCTCTAGGTGAAGTTACTCTTACAATGGCCTAACTTACCGCATTCAAAGTATACTGCCTCCTTTTACTTACCCTATATCTGTGTCTTCTTCTTCTTCGTCGGACTATTCTTAGAGGCTTTAGATTGTTTATAAATCATTGGACCATTTTCCTTGTCTTTACTCTTCCTATTCACCATAAGAACTATGGGTCTTTCACACCCCATGACTTATCAACTTGGTGAATCAGGGTAAGAATATCTGATAGACTATTCTTATTATTTCACATATTATAAATAAAAATAAAAATAGAGAAGGTCTTAGGCAGCGACAATAGTATGAGATATATATGAAAATCATATTGAAATTTAATCCCTAATATGTCCATATGCTCAATGTAGCCAATAATCTTGACTACATGTAGTCTAGCTTGCACAAACTCTCCAAGATTAGTAGTGAACAAAGCATTGGAGATCTCATACCTTTCCTATCTCACCTTCTCTTGATAGATATCACAAAGTTGAGACATCATGATATAAGCATCCATTTCTTCATGTTGCTTCAAGATCTCATTGGTCATGGATGATAGAATGAGGCACTAAACATCTGTAGCATCATTCATATGTTTCTCATTCATAGAGATTTCCTCAACACTCACCTCATTTCTAGGCGCAACTGGTAAAGGATCTTCCAGCACATAAAGTTTCCTCTAATGGAAAACGATAACCCGAAGGCAGATTTTCCACTCATGGAAATTAGTTCTAGTGAGAAGGTTTTCCTTCTCGAGTATGAATCAAAATGATATGTTCGATGTCATTTTGATTGATGTTTCTACAAATTAATATGAACAGAGTTTTAGTACTTTATCTTGATAAGGCTAGACAAATAAATTAATTAATATCTATTTGTCTCCCACTATTATTTGGAAACCCAATATCCCTCACCATTGGCTTTAGAATTTCATATTTCTTGGACATTCTAGCGGAAAGGATCCATATTACCCTTCACATTATCCTAATAATGGTTGGTTAAGAAACATGAAAGGTTTTAGGTTGGAATTACAAATGCCAACTGCATTAACTCACAACTTCTTGATCTGTTGAGTGGACTCCCAAATCCTAAAATACTTAATTTTGGATTTCCTCAACCATTTCCTCTCAATTACACCCTATAAAACTAGGGAAATAAATCCTTGATGTTAACTAAGCTAGGTCGACCCAAAAATTCAAATTAAAATTCCCCAATAATTGAAAGCACCCCAACAAGGGTAGGTCAATCACTTTGAACTATGGTTTGATTCTTACCGAATTAATGGAAGGTTATACTGAATTAATATTTAATTGATGGATTTTATCATTTATACATAAATTTACAATTACTATCTTTTCGCATTCTTGTTAATGTTAAGTGGGATATACTCAAGTGATTAACCATGTATAGATATTATTTACTCATAATCCATTTTTATTTTAGTTTCATCTTGTATGCTTGATAGTTCATTAATTGTGTGATTGCGTCAAACATCCATAATGAATAACCATACAACTGACTGAAATAAAATAAAGTGTATGATCATGAGATTACTATTGGTTAGTTTATCTAGTGATTTATGAACTAACTCTGACCTAGGGGAGAAACACCTTGAACCATTTAAGGTTTGTGTTTACTGCTTTCCACCTGTCCACCTTTGTATCTCCATGGATTGGTTTTTCCTCAGTTCCTAACATGAACCACCTCTAATATCATAGTAGATCCATCCATAACATATGCTTTTAACTCACACACAGGTGAGGGCTAAAATGGGTTTACATAAAAGAAACCATGGGCACACATTCCCTATATATTAATGAAGAGGAGGAATGCAGGACAAAATTTTTAATTTAATAAATAAATTAAAAGGGAACCAATCACATACAAAGGTCTCGTCTATCTCATGATCATCCGTAGACATTCAAATAATTACACATTTAATAAAAATAGAATTAAATTCATTAAACATTCTTATTATGATAAATTACACCCGAATCGATTAATAATTTTCTTTAATTGATCAATCCTTTTTATCTTAATCCTTTTATGAATTTTCTTGAGATTCTCATCCACAACCTTGTACATAACATATAACTTGGAAGAAACCTGGTGAATAGCCATCCAAAACTACCCCTCATGTATTTATACTTGTATACACTTTATTCTTCATGAAATGTAGCATGTACATAGAATTATAATTATAATAAAACTCATACATGATTTGTAGAACTTTGAACATTATGTAGATGTTAATTAAACACACACACACACACACACACAGATATATATATATATATATATATATAACACATGTCACATGTTGTGTCCCAACATTACACCCACATGAAGATACATGTCTCAAGGTTTAGAGAATATAATAATAAATTTGTTACATCTGTGTAATCTGGAAATAGTACATGGCATGTAGATCCTACTACATGGAGTGTACCCTCCTCACCATCCATACAAAGTAGACTCCAAGGGAAATGACGTGTGAGGTGTAATTTAGAAATCTTTGGAGTACAGGACAGGATTAGTAGGCCACATGCAGTGTAGAATCCACCTTACATGATCACAATCTAGGAAAATCATGTATGGGATACACAACTTAACCCTGACCTCAAAGGACTACACACCATGTTTAGTGGGCCACACAATGTGTAGTATAGCTGATTGTGAACAAATCTGTCCTGGTTAACACATGGTGTATGAATTAACAACACTACATATCATTAATGCACACAGCTTGAGTAATTTCTGAATTACTCCTGATGAATTGAACACAAATACATGGCATGTAGATTCGACTACCCGGTGAGCATTCTTTTGTTTTCTGGATAGAACTATCAGCACATCCTGATGTGATACTATATTTTATTTTAATCATAAATGTATTTGTTTTTATTAGACCTGCTAGAAACGATAAGGGAGGAACAAATATCAAAATCTAGAATACAAGAACGTCTAAACATGAATTGACAAACTTAATTATTAAAGCGTAAATCATAAAAGAATTATTTATATTATTATAAATGAAAATATGGCCACTCTGATAACACTTTTAGGTTCTAGTTGCTACAAAAGATCAATATGGACATGTACCCGATATTGAAAATTTTCATTATTGATGATTAATCTGTTATCAATATGACGATGAATGTCGATATCCATGGAATTGAATCAAAGATAAAATACAATTGAGAGAACCCATAACTGAGAAGTGAGGATCAAAATATATTTTTTATAATTAATTTAATTAAATAATAAAATTACCTCCAAGGTTATTCTTTCTTCATTGATGTGTCTGACCATGGATTTGAGGTGTGGCTTTGTTGTGATGTAGAATCCAAGGATATGAATCCTATCACAATGATCCACCTGTGAACCACGTATCTCCAAACTTCACTGAACGAGTCTTTGGGTGCTAGAATATAAGATCCATGTGCTTGTGATGTCCACCTTTGATGGCTTTGATAATTGCTTCAATAGAGTTATCCTTGATCTGGTGGTGGAGGATCTATCTTGTTATTGAGAGAGTTCTTGGATAGGGAAGAGTTCTCTAGGCTTGATATATTTTCTCCAAATATGTTATGCAGACAATGATTGGTTAGCCGGTATAATGACACCTTGTCTAATTTAGAGAATAATAACATAACAGAAAATTTAATTCACCAAGTAATAATAAATAATTTGAACATGCACCATTACTTAATTTATTATTCCATATGAAGCCCCGTGTCAAATAATAACAGAAATACTATTATTTCCCTGACATGTGCATAACATTCCCATTATATTTAGATATTATTTAACCAAATAAAATTTAATATTATTTCTCACTGGACACCTAACTTGGTCTACCAATCCTCCTTAATATTTACCGGGCCTTGAATAATGACTATTTATTCATCAAATAAAAATAACTACATTATTCAAAGATAAATAAATATTCCATCAATAATATATTCTCTCAAATAACTAGAGAAGAAATAAATGCGATCAAGCATGCTTGAATAATTATTAAACCACAATCTGGAATAATATTTATTCAACTTGTTAAATAAAAAAATTATTTAACTGAGATATTGGTTATACATAGTGGGTGACCCACTAGGCCTCTTTATCATTGCCTTTAGGTGGGATTGCCTAAAGTCCAAGATTACCATCTAGAAACAGGTCAAGGCAACCAAGATAAAGAATTTGATGTCACAACAATATGTCACCTCATATGAATGCTTATCGTGTAATATATTTTCTTTGTCCTAATATCTCTAATGAAGCGGGTTTCATGCAAGTTCTATCAACCCATGTAATAAATTCCTCATTCTTTGACTTCCCAAAATTTAACTTCCCTAGAGAGCACCATGGCCATGTATTTATTTAGGATATGTCATTTCCATAAAAGGGTCTAAGATATCTACTTCTGTAGAAGTGAAAAATCCTTTCTCGCATTATTCATTAATGTAGTATTACTCGTGATGCACCCAACACATCCTACCTCACTATGAACATCTGTCATCATATTTTTCATCAATACATCTAAGTTCAAAATTCATAATACACATTAATAATACACATTAATAATAATATTAATGTCTAAGGACCAATACACACGTCCGCAGATAGGAACAACCAATGACACTTATGAATGTGGTTATCCTACTGGTGGGTCTTGTTCTCATAATATCCTCCTAGATTTCACCAAGGGAGAAAAAAATGAGATGGTGCCTCAAAGTTTCATGAGTCCCCACCCCTAATAGCCTGTATCATTTGTGTCCCTTCGATTGACATCATCCAGCCATAGAAAATATATTCTAGAATAGTGTCAAGGACCTTCTAGTTTCTCATTATAACAAGGACATTATCCCATACTAAGTCATAAATATGAACAATTATTATGTGATAATTAGTTTATTTAATATTCATCCAATGAATACATGTTTATCATAAAGTAAAATGAATTTGGTTTCTAGGACCCCAACTCCAATAGGTAGAGTAGCAATAAATTATTGTAAAAGGGGCAACCATCAAAAAACACCTCTCTAAATATACATCGAAAGTATAGGATTAGATAAAATATAATTAGTTTATTGATAAAGAAGATGAGAAAATATTATATAATATTTCTATTAAGGTTTACAAGACACTATTAGAGGAGGAGACATATGATGCAAAGTTATCCAAACTTCTTCAGCACATTAATGACTTATATTAATCACTAGTAAAACTTTTGTAATCAATATAACATGTGTTATAGTTTTATATTTATATTTTATCATCTTATTTTTTTAATCAATTGGGATGAGGATGAAAATTTGTGGATGTTTTTCCATTATTTTTTAATGAAGGATAAAATTTTCTATCTCAGTTATTTTTCAATTTCTGGGCTCCTATGTTTCCTTAAATATCAATTCATGGTAGTATATAAAACTAAAAATTATTATTATCCTGATAATTTTATCCATATGAACATTTTATGAAAATAGATTAGGTAAACACCAACACAAGTACTGTAGTAATGGTACTATTAATTAGAAATGGGATGTGGGTCCATGTATGAGGCCTTTAGGACACAAGTCCATTGGGAAAATATATTTTGGGACTTCAAGTTTTGTACTAGGGTATATTTAAACCAAGTTATGTGTGAGACAATGTAATGGAGGTCACTGGTGAGTCAGATAGGCAAGAGGAGATCATAAAGGGATAAGTAGTTGTGAGAATGATTGCTAGTAGTAGCGAATGACTAACATATAATGTAATAGGTCGAGGAAATAATAGTGGGTTTGATGAGATAATGTGGATGGATGGAAGGAAATAAATATGAGTTATTTAATTTGGGGACTTCGGTACATTCTTAGGGATTTTTCCCCTAGGCCTTCAGAACATATATTTTTAGCTTTCCTTTCATATAAGGGTTCCCTCTAAACCCGATTAAAAAGTGGGATTATCAAAAAAATGAAATGAAAATAGAATTTTATTATGTAAATAATAATTTTAGACACTTGATTAAATGATTATATATATTAATCAATCCATTATTTTTTAAATATGCACCCTTGATGGATATAGGAAACCTGAAAATATTGAAAATATACTGTGCCTGTATGCCAGGGCATGTCCTTGACATAAAGGACTACACAATTTGGTTCCCTCATGAACTTGTTCTCTTTAATGGATATAACTATTCTAAATATACTACACAATTACTATCACCATTCTCCATGGTCATTTAATTCAGTTGACTTCCTTAAAAAAATTTATGCTTATAAAAATATTGGTAGGACATATATTTGGTGTGATTACTATCAACATAAAACAAGGTTAGTGAATTTATATATGAAAGAGGTGAATCAATCATTATAATGAAAATCATGGAGGGGTTTTTCCTGAGGAATTAAATGATTAAATGGGCTCACAAACCATGAAATTATAATACATTCCACAAAAATCATCTGAACCAATATGTTTGAGGATAAAATGGTTCTCTAAAAGTTTCCCTATTAAATATACCCAATGAGTATGAATTTATTTTTTTGGGTTAAATAGTAGTTCCTATAATCGTTATTTATTTTTCATTTTAGCCACATCATTTTCCTAAGATTATAAAGGGAAGATACTTAGTGAGAAAAAAATGTGTTTTTCTCTAGACACGCTTCGTAGTTTCTTAACCTAACTATATTATTGTATTTTCCTATTTCTTTTAAATGATCAATTTTTCTCTTGGGATATGTATGGTGCATTACTAGTAAGTAGAGACATGATTTTTTCAAAGGATTCACATTGTGGGTTTTCAAACTGAAAAAAGCTATGTATATTTCATTGGACAATTTAATTTCTTGAAATTTATACCTTTGAAGATTCCATTTAATTAAAAAAAATTGACTAAAATATAATACAATATATATAGTTTATGAATGGTAAACTTGATATGAATTAAGAGCCTAATGATAATATAGACAATCTCAAAGATGGGTGCACATATTTTATGGTCATGGTAATTATAACAAAAGTTTCTAGTAATTATTTTCATACATGTTTGACCAATAGAGGAGATTCTTGTTTAGATACTAGGGTATAGTTGACCTAAAATGAATCATAACAACACCAATACAATAAAACATGGTTAGAAAATGGTTTACATAGTTTATGGTTACTATGATTAAACCAAAAAAGATAAATCAATTTATTCAGATATAAGGGTAAGGTAACAATCCAATGTGAATGATTAAGGGACCATATTAGTATAGATGACCTGATGGAAATGTTATCATAGTTTAAATCTATAGTTCTGAGAACAATATATTAGGGGTGTGACAACCCAAGCGGGGATCAAGATTTAAGAGCGCTTTAACACCTTTGAATGAGGAATGAGGAATGAGTGTGATAAGAATAATTAATTAAGTTATTTAAAAAGAGTGGTGATGACATAAAATAGGAATACTAATTATTAATACTAACCAAATTTGAATGATGGGTTTCATTATAGTATTGTAAAAGGAATATTAGGTTTGAGGACCTTATCATTAGGATAAAAACATACCTTTATTTGATTGGAATGTTTTTTTTGGAAAATTTACATTACCATGTAGAGGGATCCATTTCGGATTTAGTTATACTCATTAGAAATTTACAAGAAAGGTTTTTGGTGATTCAAACACATAAGATACCAAGTGTGGTATATATGAAGAAGACATCCATAAAGGTGATTCGAATGATTTGATCCAAAACTGACCAATGTTGGGTTGTTATAGAACATTAAAGGTGAATGGGTCTGGATGAGATATTACATTATTCATGAGAAAATTGATTACACATATCTATATATCATATGATAATAATAATAAAGTTATACATAGTTTTTATGAAATTCCACTATGAAAATATAGTTCATACATATGGGGGATGTTTATGGTTTCATCCTAAGAACTGGTTGTTGAAGAACCCGACATGGTTGTGGGGGGAGAAAACTTACGATAGAATGGTATTAAATGAGGAACCTTCATCCTAGTATATGATCTGAACTTGGATAATCTTCATGGATTCATCTAGGATAGGAGATCTAGGTTTCTGTATATTTTTTTCTAGGGTATGGTTATTATTGAAAACCCAATTTGAATGTAGAGAGAATACACTATGAGAGATTGGATGGTAGTAAAATTGATGATAATTTATAATAAAAATGACATGGTAATCATTTTATATCATGAAATTATAGTAATGATTCCACATATATTTTTTATGAAATATATCTCTGTAAATATGAACCATGCATAGGAGAAGTTAAAATGGGTTTCTCCTAGTACAAGGATATTAGATAAGACCCGACATGAACTGGTAAACTTTTACACTAGGAAATATTATATAGATGTGGATCACATATTAATGAATATATTTAAATAAAATAAACCAATATATGTAGTTTAAGTCCTTACAAGATGGATCATCGTGTTATTAATTTTAACCTAATGTGATAAGGACTATATGCCCATTATGAATTTTCCAGGAGGAGAATATTTACTTGAGGTTTTTGTGTCATCTAGAGGAATAATCAACTTAAGACTTCTGATGTCTCAGTGTAGGGTTAGTATGTAAAAAATGTTATTTGAAATATTAAAGTATCAAACACTATAAATAAGTTGGAGTTTGACAGGAATGATGTTCATTGATGAGTATAAGATAAATTATATGGAAATCACTCCATATCCATGGATACTAGGAATCAGTCTATACATAGTTCTAGATGAAAATATGTAATTCCAACATAAATTATAATATAAAAATACTCTTTAGATAACAAGAGTTCTTTTATAATTATTTTGAGATACTGAAGGTGATTATTGATTGTGGGATATTTTTATGATCCCAATGTGAGTTGGTTATAATCCAAAATCAACAAAGTTTCCTCTATCATCTGATATATTTTGTAGAGTGTAAAATACATAGAAAATGATGTTGATATATATATTTTATATTTTTTTAAATATATAAAGACTATGAAATATCCCAAGAAATAATGTTTTTATGTGCAATGTGGGTCATTTCAATGTTCTTATGTGTTTTAAGATGTTTCAAATTAGTTTTGTGAAGTGTGGATAAGGTATAGAGGTATTTGTAATAAAAATAGAAATATTTGGAATTAAATAGATTTGTATATGAAATATTACAAAACCAAATTTAGTAAGGTCAAATGTGATGGCGCTTGGTCTCGTTTCCCACCGATGGCGAACCCCGTGGTAGGGTTTGGCGATGGCCGCCGCCGCAACCCCTCCTCCCTCTGAGGGGGGAGGGGGACCGTCCTCTCCTGCACCTGAATTTGGGAAGTTTAGGGATGGTGCTCTTCAACCCTCGCTGGCCACAGGTTTCCTTCTTCCGTCTATCAATATCGCCCCGAAGGTCCCCGGCTGCATCTCCGGCCAACCCGTTGTTCCAGTTTCATCACTGGAATTCTATGCGGCTTCGGCTTTGCTTTCTAATGCCCTTATTGCAAGGTTTGTGAGAAAACGTCCGCTGTTGGAGGATTTCAGTAAGTTTGTAAACGAAAAATGGGGGCTCAAGAATTTTTCGCATGTTGGAATTCTTGGACCACGACAAATCCTTATCCTGTTTGCGGATGATGGGGATTTGGGGAAGGCTTGGTCCCGAAGTAAGATGGATTCGAGTTTCCATCTTCTTCGATGGACCTTTGAAAATCATTTGAACCGTGATTCTCCAAATTCTGCAATCTGGCTGTAGCTGCCGGGACTTCCAATTCCTTTTCAAAATCCAGGACTTCTACACTCGATAGGTAACTCTATTGGAAGATTTATTTGCTGTGATCAAAGAACTACCTCTTTGTCAAATCCCGCTTCTGCGAGAGTTTATGTTGAAATGGATCTCTCATGAGTTCCGCCAGAGGTCATTTGGATTATCGTGGAAGGTGAATACAGGTATGCTCAAAAAATTCTGTATGAAACTTGGATTCCGTTTTGTTCCAATTGTTGCAAGCAGGGGCATGAAACTGTTAAATGTCGAAGAAGGATTCCAGCATTCCATTCGGGTGTGCTTAATAACACCGGGAATGGTGATATGGTTCAGATTCATGCAGCTCTGAATCCAGGGGCATCTGAAACTGGGTTGGTCCCGGCGGTTGATGAGATGGTTCAGCAAAAAACAGGTCTGGATCGAGGGGTATCCGAAATTGGACAAGCCCCAGTGGTTGATGATATGGTAAATAATCAGGGTCATGTTGAGGTTTCTTCAGGAATGTGTGTGGGGCAGGAGATCCAGTCAGGAGAACTGCCAAATGGAGGTAAGAGAGGTATGGAGGATTCAATGCAGGAAGATGAGGGTTCAATGAAAATGGCTAACAGAAAGGGGAAAGAAGTAATGGAGCTTTCTTATAAAGAGGGGATGAAGGCTGGTGAGCCTGCTGTGCTGTATGTGGGCAGGGGACTGGGGAAAAATCAGGCTTATAGTGGGAGTAAATCTACAGGGCAGAGATCTCCTGTCATGGTACAGGTTAGTGATGATGGTTTGATAAACTGTTCGGAAAATCAGTTTGCTGTTTTGATGGATAATGATCAGAAGGAGGATGAACCAATAGAAGAGGAGGCAGTTCAGTGTCTCCCATCTCATGAAGATGCCATCACTATCCATGTGATGGAGAGATCAGCTGTTCTGACCATGGGTGACTCTGGTGGACAGCCTCATGTCTCACCTGGGATGGAGCAGGTAAAAATTGGTAAAAGTGTAGGGGTTTCTGATGAGCAGATCAAGGAGATCTCAAAGGAGGTGAATGGGGTATTGGCAGCTTATCATGGGCAGGTTTCTCAAGGTAGGTTGGACATGAATGGTGTGGCTGAACAGCAGCATGGTTCTATGGTGGCAGAAGGCAGTGAACATGATCTTGTCATGACAAAAGAAGCAATGGTGATGGAAAATCCGAAAGTTAGTCAGGTTGTTGGAAGAATTATGAATGACTTGAGTATGAGCAGTAAGGTTGATCATGGATGTGTTGTGGAGTCACATGGTTACCCCTTGCAAGAAGAGGAGCTACATAACCACAAAGCATCCTACACTGATGTTGTCAAGCATGGACTTCATGAACCCCTAAGCAAGGAAGTGGAGGGGAAAACCAAAAGTAGGAGGAAGACACGGAGGGACTATAAGGACCTACCCAAACCAATGGCGACGAGGTGTGCGTACAAGAATGAAGGGTCACAAGAAATTGTTCATACAAATGGGAATAGTGGCAAGCGAAGGGGAGGGTCTCCTAAGATGGATAATGGACATAGTGGGACACGGAAAATCAAAGAGAAGATGTCTGAGGAGATTCTTAGGAAGAAAAACATGTACCTTGAGATGATGCGGAGGTATGAATCTTCAGATTGGGAGTCAGCTGATCCTGGGGATGAGTTATGCGATGATAGGGAGAGGGATGAGTATGGGTTTGATGTAATGTAGCATTGTTTTCTACTGTCTTTACTTGCACTTTTTTCTTAATAAATTTTCGGGATCAGGCTTTTGCCTGGTCCAGACCTTTCTGGTATTACAAAATAAATATTCATAAGGATGAACCTGAATAGAATATAGATAAAATGGTTAAGGTATAAACCCTTTATGTGCTTTATAAGGTTATACTTACGAAAGGTTTAAGGTGAGAATCCAGTTTTTATAAGTACATTGACTTCATCAGTTGATTTATAGACTTTTTATAGGGAGGCTGAGATTATGTAAAATGAATTTAACACTACATAATGTGATTAAAAATTTATTAGGTGAAATTATTGACTTTTTAAGGTGATTTTGAGACTTTGTAAAGTTAATTTCAGACTCTGTAAGGAGTGTCCGACTTTATAAGGTGAAATTATTGAGTTCATATGGCGAGTTCAAGATTTATTAACCAAAATTCAAAATTTTTAATGTGAATATAGAATTAATAAGGAGATATTTTAGTTTTTAGAGATTGTTTAAAATTTTACATGGTTAGTTTTATAGGCATTATATAAATTTATTGGGAGTTATAGGAAGGATGTTCATATTTTTAAAAAGTATCATAAAGTTATTTATTTATATCCAATTATACTGATGCTATGTATTCAAGATTTAAATTTAATAAATGGAATTTTTGAGGAAAGAAAAGGGATAAGAGGTTCCACACTATGGAGAAATATGTTTCACCATGAAATAGTGTAGTTGGATATAATTACATTTATATATTTGAATTTTGAAATATAATCACTAAAATATGAAATTGTTGTAACATTATATATAACATTTCTTTTGTGATGTTAAAATATTAAATAAGAATACTATACGTAGACTTGTGATGAAAATATATACCCATATATTATATAAGATATGGGAGGAAGAGGAGGAAGAATATACTTGCCTATGAGAGTGAATAAGAAGAAGAATAAACAACAAAATGACAACTCGATTGAAGTATTATCAGGATAAAGACTCTCTTATTGTTGAAAAAATAGTGTTGTATTAATATCTATACAGGAGTACATAAATATAGTGTAAAGACTTTTTGGTAACATTATTTCTAGAATAAAACCCCTCTTTACAATTCACATATTTATACTAGTGGACTGTATGATCATTAGTGAATTTGAATCATGATAAGGAATATCCTTCTAATTTTAGGAGGTGAAATATTCATGAATGTGTTAGAAAATAATATAACTATTCACTTTAACAGGAGTTAAGGTTTTTTATAAAAATAAACTTACAAAAGAATTATAATAAATGATTCACCACCCCTGTCAATGATTTACACTAATATTGAGGGGTTTTTTTAAGTGGTATCAAATCCAAGATTCACTTCACATAAGATGTTTAATTTTATGTTTATAGGAAATGAGTATTTCACAATTTTAATATTCAGTCACTGAATTCATTTTATGCATAATGGAAAATCTCAATGTCATGAAAAACAAGTGGAATCCCACTTTTTATGGGAAAAATTATTATTTCTAGAAAGAATGGTTGAAAACTTATTTGTTTCCAATCAGTTTGGATATATTGGATGCTTCTACCACTTGTTTTATTCCTTATACTGAAGGTTATTCTTTCATGGAAACTAATAGAAATTAATTAGGGAATAATTAATGTTCTCAAATTTTCATTATGTCATCTATTTCAATGAAATAAATATTTATGGATAAATGAATCAAGATAATTAAATCCATATGGGATAAACTAAAAAATATTTAAGAGGGAAATATAAATGATAAGTAAGATAAACCATAGGTTTAAAGGTTAAATCATGAAGAAATAAATGTGATGGAATATGAAATTATAAATGGATTCTTTATTTGATTCAATGATATTGTGAGAATTGTTATTGTATTTGGATAAATGTTAGACGATACTATAATTATTGAGAAAAACATTTAATATTTTAAAAACTAGGTTTGATGCAAAATCCTCAACACTTGAAGATAAATATACATGTTATTTCATTAGGTAAACTTAAAAAAATACTTATTGCTTATAAAATGAGAAAGGGAAGTGTTTTTAAGAATAAGTATAATTAGGAAAATAAAATTTTTATTAAATATTCAAGATAATAGAAATGAATGAAAGAAGTTGTTGAGGATGATGGTGGCTGTTTATATTTTGATAAAGATGAAAATGTTAAATATTTTTTTAAAAAAACTCATTTTAGTTATTTGTTGATGTGTAAAAATAATAAAATTTTTTTAAGGTAATGATTACATTTGATTTCATTAAGTGTGGATCCATTAGAATTTTCATATAAAATTTTATAAAGTTAAAATAGGAAGAATCAATTAAATATAAGGATGATATCCCATGGATTTTATTTTATAAATAATGCATTTAAATTTGATTAAATAAATTTCTTCTAGAATGAAAGGGAAAACATTTCCATAAATAAAAGAAGATAATATTTTTATCTAAGTTAGAGGTAGATAAGAGTAGTTATGATGATGATGATAATGTTGAGACTTCAAGTGAAATTGAAAAAAAAAATTAATAGTTGTTAATGTGAATGAAGAAGTGTTAACTAGTTATGAAAGTATTATTACTATAATTGAAGAAGAAATAGAGATGAAGTTTACATTAGAGTGATAAATCAAATATGGTATTTAAAATATTTCAATACTGAATAAATAGATCATATGTTTGAAAAAAACAATCAATATTATAGATAAAATGAATCTATTCATGTTGTAGGAGAATCAAGTTTATTGGAAGAGATTGATGAATTGAATAATTTTCATGATGAAGAGAATAATATAAAAGTTTATTTGGGGTAAATAGTAAATTTTAAGTAGAAATATATTGTGACTATCTAATAAAAGTTTGTCAGTGGTATAAAATAATTGAATAAGTATAAATAATTTTTTTATAATTCTATATAGGATGTTGGTGAAAGTTCAAGGAATAATTATATGAATAATATAGAAATATAATATAATTATAAGTATCAATTAAAAAAATAAATATCACACTGAAAGGTTTAGAAATATCTTGGAATTATTGGTGGAAATCACGAGTTTAAGACACATGTGAAGAAAAAAATATTTAAAAAAAAGCAATTATTAGAAATTTTAATAGTCTGAGACCACTAACTTAAAGGAAACAAATACTATAAATGTTGATTCATAAAATTATTAAGGAATCCATATTGAAGAAAAATGTGTTGGGATTCTACAATTATTTTAGTTTACAAAAACGATGTAATATTAATGACAAAAAGAAAGAACAAAAGCATGTCTTAACATATGGAAAAAAATTATTCACTAAGGGAACTGTTCCTTCTATAGATATTATTAGAACTACATAGTATTTTGGAACATAAAAATATAAATTTTTGTTTAATTACCAATATTATTATTAGCCTATAAGGTTAGGGTGTTTGATTTTAAGGTTGATTTAACAAACTCAAAGAAGAAAAATATATGGATAAATTCTAAATTATTGATAGATGGTTGTAAATAAAGTTCAAAAATTTGAATAAGTTTATAGAAATATGTTACTTGATGGGTAACCTTGCTTAATATTATCCCACCACTTCACCAACCTAGCTGATTATGAATTACAATAGTCAAAATTATTATAAGAGGAATAAAAAAGTCATAAGAAAAATCTTTTCTTATTGAAGTCTCACTTAATGCCTCAAAGTGTAATATCCATAGATTATGGATAGTTAATGTTCTTCAAACATTATATTAGATTTAAAAATATTAAAATTTGTATTAAATTTCAATGAAGGTTCATTTTAATTTATAAATTATTGATCACTTAAAATTAAAAGTGTTGGTTTAGCAAAGATTAGAAAAGAGAAGATAAAGACCAAAGAAACCTTATATATTGATGAGATGAAACAAAATCTACTAAGTGTTTGTTAAAAATTTTACAAAACTAATTAAGTGATTGTGTATAAATATTAGTTCTTCTTTAAGAGTTTTAAAATATTATTTTCTATAACAATATGACAACGAACTCGGGGAAACTTTTTTTAGGTTGGTGATGCTGAAAATTATTTCTATTTAATCTTGAAAAATTAAAATAAATTATGGAATCAAAGCCTTATTAATGTTATAAAAAATAAAATGAGAAATATTACCTGTCTAGATAATGTTAGTGATGTGCCTATACTAAAAATAGAGAGAAATAATATGTGATCTACATGTCCAAAGGGGAATATTATAAATTTTCCAGACAAGAAAGTTGACATTTAGACATAACATCCATTATAGACCATTCATTTTGATATATGTGGGAATACGAGGTAGAAATAAAAAATGGAGATAAATATTTTATTTATTTCATTAATGAATTTATTTTTATTACTTACATTACTTTTATTATATTAATGTATCATAAACCATAGTCTCTAAAAATGTTCAAGATTTTTTGAAGTGCTGAGCAAAGTATTGTTTATCATTGAAGATTTTTCAGAAATATAATGGTGCATAATATAATAATAGAATAATTTAATCATGTATTGAGTGTAATAACAATCACCATGAAGTTTTTTATTCATAAACTCTACAAAAAAGTGGTGTTGTGAAATAGAATAATTTTTCTATTATAGATGGATTGAATTATATTTATTAAGCAAGATACTTATCAGAATTTATGGAGATTATAAATGTGTGTAGTGTTTCAAATATAAATTCATTTATTTTTTAGAAAAATTTTATTTATGTCACCATACGATATGTATTATAAGAAATATTTAAGTTTTAAGTATTTGAAGGTGATTTCTAGCCCCTATATTATCAAAGTTAAAGGAGAACATCTTTAGATGTTTAAGATGATATAATTTGATGGAATATTGCATGGTTATCCTATAAATATAAAGGGATAGAATTTATATAAAATTTAGATGTAGAAAATTTTTGATATTAATGATGTGAAAGTATTGTAACATTAATGAAAAAAACTGTACATGAAAAAGAAAATTTCATAAGTGGTGATGATACTGATTTTGTTAAGAAGTGGGAACAAGTTGTGGGAAATAATGAATGTTCAACAGAAGTGATGGTCAAAGAAGATGGTTGAAATATTTCTATTAATGAAGTGAAATATCTATCATCTCATCCGAGGATGATAAATTTGGTGGATATCTAAAAAATTATTTGAGAATTAATACATAAGGTTCAGAAAATAATAACTTTGAAGATATCAACACATTTCTCACTATATTTCCTTATTAAACCTTGAGATATGAATGAATCATTGGAGTTTCATGAGTGGGATGAAACTATAAATGAATATATAGAGTATATTGTAATTTATGAACTTGTTAGTTGGTATCGAAGACTTAAAAAAATAACTATATATGAAAAAGTGGGTTTTTTGAATTTGGTTAAATAAAAGAGGATATGTTATTAAAAATAAAAAAAAGACTTATCTATAAGGGGTAATAATAGGTATAAGGAATTAATTGTTATGGGAAATTGACACTAGTTTGTAAAACAAAAACCAATAAGATATTTATTATTATTTCATCAAAAAGGAAATGTAAGATTTTCCAAATGGATGTCAAATATTCCTTCCTCAATGGAGAGTTGGAAGAGGAAGTCTAAATTGAGAACCTAGTGGTTTTTTCTTGGGAAATATGATTTTAATTTTACTTGTGGACCACTGCTCTATATTGGATAAAACTAGCTTCAACCGCTTTTAATTATAGGTTATATACCTATTTAAAGAAGTTTAAGTTCAAGAATTTAAGAGTTGACAACAATATATACATGAAATATGATGATATGATATCCATAATTTTTATTATTTATGTATCTGATATAATATTTACTAGAAATAAAAGAAGTTTTTGTGAATATGTTACTTTATAAATGATGAAGTTGTTTCAAATTTACATTCTTAGAGACATGATATATTTTCTAGGTTTTGAAATTTATCAAGAGGAAGATCATACCATTATTTTTCAAGATAAGTATGCTTGAGAACATTTAAATAAGTTTTACTTATAGGATTTAAAGCTTGTTTATAGACCAATTATAGTAGGAACCAAGATATAAATGTATTATAAAGGTAAATAAGTTGATCCAAGAGAATACTATAAGCTTATTAGATTTTTTATACAAGAATGATTAAAGACCAGATATTTTATATGTTGTCACTTTATGTTCCAGGATTCAATGTGAACCATCCGAGTCTCATTTTAAGGATGAAAAGTGGATTCATAGAAATGTTCAATTCATAATAGACTACATATTTTAGTATGATTGTAATGTAAAGATATTTTTTAGTTATACTAATGTATACTGGGATAGAAATATAGATGATAAATGGTCATTATTTATTAGAGTTTTATTCTTGGGATAATGGTGTGCATATTGTCACCTAAAGAAGAAAAGTTACCTAGACTTGAGAGTTGATGATGTAGAATATGTGGCAACAACTCAAGACATAATCCAATAGATGTGGATGAGGTCTTAGTTGGAATATGTTATGGTAAAAATGAAGCTTCTATTACTTGTGGTCCATGATAATCAAAGTGAAATTAATTTATCAAGAAATCATATTCAATACTCAAGATCAAAGAACATTGATATAATGTATCACCTCATCAAAGAGTCTGTGAAGAAAAATATGTTGAATTTGTAATTTTTTCCAACAATGGAATAAATAGTTGATATTTTCACTAAAACATTTCCAATGGATTCTTTTCAAATATTAAGGTTACTGATGGGAGTTCAACCTCATCCCTCTTAAATCTATGGCATGTTAAATCTATCCCCAGTCTCATATTGTTCTTTTAACTATAGTTATCAAATAGTGACACAAACTAAAACCTAAATCTGTCATGTTTTCATCCCTTAATGTATCCCTAAAGGGGAAGAAAACTATATTGGGGGAATTTAATCTATTCATAAATATTTTAAATATTTTGGGAACATCTCTTATTTAGGAGGAAAATGTATTTAGTTAGAGTTACTAAAAGGTAAAATCTATGAATATATCATGTGGGTGTGTGAGTTGTGTGATTTTTGAACCATTATAATAGGTTCTGTTGGTACAAATACATGAATATTATATATATATATATTGTATATGAATAGTTTTTAAAAAATAGAAGAATATTTTATTCCCAAATAATATCTCATGTGGTATCAAGTTTAGATTTAAATTGGTATTCTCTACTGGTATCAAGAGAATCAAGGGTAGTGAAGAGGTTGATACAAGTCATTGATTTTATGGATAATATGACTTTATTATTCAATGTTATTTTTTACTATATCTAGTTTTCCAATTTAGTATTAGAAATATATAATGATTATTAATTTATATGTTTTTAGACTTTGAAACTGATTTATGTTCCTTGTTTCAAAAAAAATACAAAGGGGGAAATTATTGATCTCAAGAGTTATTTTTAAAAGATATTGATATATTAATGGAAATTATTGATTAGGGGAGATTATTTAGATCCCAATATTTGTTGGTTATAATATTAAATTTATGAATTTTCATCAATCATTATGTATCTTTTTTGGAGAAAAATAAATAGATAATATTAATTGGATATGTTTATTATGTTGATTTTTTTAATAATTTAAATCACATTCAAACTCACATGATATAATGTATTTTATTTTTTGTGACTTCCAATGAAATGTTTTTAAGTGTTTGAGGATGTTAGGAATTAGTTTTGGATAATATTGGAGTAGTTATATAGGTATTTTGAATAAATAATTATGTCTTTGAAGTTAAAAAAATAAAATTTGAAAAATGATAAATGAAATCGTTATAAGGTTGAACCTGAGCAGATGAATGATTAAATTATTACCGATTAAAACCTCTTTATAATTATTAAGGTTACCCCTAAAAACATTATAAAGTGAAATTATTGTTTTTAAGTATATACATTTTTAAGGAATGTTCTTAATTTCTTAAGGTTAGGTTGATACTCTATAAAGTGCATTTTGGACCATGTTAGGAGATCCAGAATTCATAAGGTGAAATCCCAAACATTGTAAGGTGAGGTTGAGACAATATAAGTTGAATTTTTTGATGAGTAAGTTTTTATAAACCTTATAAGTTGAAATTATATATTTATAATGTAAATTTCTTGTTTTTATATGGTGAACTAATATTTTTAAAGTGAGAATATACTTTTTAAGGTGATCTTCAAGTTCATAATGTGAGTCTAAAATTTCTTAAGGTGAGTTTTAAAAACCTTACATAAGTTTTAATTTAATTTGAAAGGAATTATTTCTAGTTATTAATAATTATACATGTGATATTTAATTAAATTTTATAATTATGAAGTTATGAATATATGATTTAAATATCAAATATAGTATTTGTGATTCAAGTAAATGAAGAAGAAGGTTCACGCTATGGGGGAATATTTTGTTCCATAAAAGAGATATGTAGTTATAAAATGACTTATTTCTCACACTAAAACATGAAATATTTCACCATGATGATATATAATAGATTAAAAATATGAAAAATAATTGGGTTGAAGAGGAAGTTGAGATAATCTTGGGGTATTTATCTTTATGTAATTTGATTTTGAAATTCATATTTTTAAAGGGGGAAATTATTACCACTCAATATATATTATTTTGTTGGGTGATATGAAAAAAATAAGGAATAATAAAAAAGATAAATATGTGATGAAAATTTATACACATATATTATTTAAGAGAGAGAATGTGGAGAAGTAATAATATACTTTATATTATGCAAGTATACTAAAAATAAGAACGAAGAAGAAACAAAAACACGATTACTCGATTGAAGACTTTTCTAGAATAATACTATCCTTTGGTTGAAAAAAATATTTTTATCATTGTATATGTGCATGATCACTTAAAAAAATTTGGTAGAATTTAGTGAAATAGGTGTTCTAGGATAAACCCTTATTGTTTTAATCAAATTTTAATACTAGTTATCCATAAATCTTGGGTGAATATGAATCATGCCTCAGATTAGCCTTCCCCTAATGAGAGGTGAAACTTGTAAATTATACTATTACCTAAATGTGTTATTGAGTGTGTTCAGAATATATATAAATAATTAATTTTATATATGCTAATTTTTTTTTCTAAAAACAAAAATAACAAGGAATTGTAATCACTAATTCACCCCTCCACCCCTTAGTGATTTCAACTGATTTGAGGGTCTTTTCAGACCTCACATGATTGAGGAGATCATACACTAGAAAGTAATTTAAATTTGATGAGATTTATAGCTAAGAAAAGGATGGGAAATCTGGGAATTAGTTTTTTTAATAAATGATAGTTTTATCCTAGTGTAGGGTTGTTGGGGAAGACCTATCATGAATTTGTGAAAACCTATACATTGAGGATTGTAGTTGACTTTGCTCATGTTTAGGTGTGAAAAAAGATATTTTTCATCAGTAATTATCCTGAGATAATAGGAATAAAACCAATTTTTCTCTTAAAAACTATTATCTATATCAATATATCTCATGTTCTAGGAAAAGATATAATGATACTACCCTAATACTGGTTATAAAAGAGAAATTTTGACATGAATTTAGAATCCCTAAACACTAGGAAATAATTCATGGTAGTAGGGTCATTTTTTATTACTATAATATTATAGATAAAGAACTATAAATCAATGACTCTTATAAAAATATGGATCTCATGTAAGGAAATTAGGTCATATAAAATGGACAGATCCAGGTAAATTAAGTGTTATGTGGTGGTGGAGTATATTTTATATAGTTTAATTTTATATGATAAGGGATGAAATGGAATTTGGATTATGACTATACAATGATGAAATTTATATAGATATTTGTTTCACATATATGGACTATGTTTAAAATAAAATGGTTTCCTCATAGTGTTATGTTTGGGGGGAAAAAAGGCATGAGTTGACGAATTCCTAGGCACCAACACAATGTAAGAGATTGATATGGACAAAACTAGTGGCACAGTCTGGAAAACAATAAGGTTTTTGAGATAATAAGAATCAATATAAATGTAGTTCTTAAATGAAATATTTTCATAGATCTAGATTGTACATAAGGGAAAATGGTTTGGCTTTGTTCTGGTGCCTAGTTGTGGCGATAAACACGACATGAATAATTTAGAACATAAGTACTAGACTTAAAAATGGTTATATTCATAGTTATATTCATAGTTATACATGAAAAAAGTTTGGAATCACTATGTATCATGAAATAAGATAAATCAACCCACATACAGTTATTATATAAACAACTCTAGGCATATGATTATGTGGGATTGACTATATATTGTGCATTTTAATGTCACACGAAAAGAAAAATCATATCTTGTAGTTTATGGTTGTACAATGATGTCTATCTCAAATAAATTTAACGTCATATAGAATGGACGTGGAACCCAACATGGAGTGATAAAATATATTTCTTGAGAGACCTTATAGTATTTTTAGGCATGAAATGCTCTCTATCTACCAGAATCAAAGAGTCAACTCTATTAGGATAACCATTATGTATAGATTAAGACACTTCCCACTTAAGATAATGATTTTTGAGTATTCTTTCTAGGTTTCATGGGACTTATCATAGACAACACTAATTCTCCTTATATGAATGTATAGAGGAAAACCTTATTATCGAAAGCTCACATGACTCAATTTTGATGGACCTCAAAGTTGTCTATTGCGCATAACCATTTCTCACCATTTAATTTCAATTCTCTTAGCTGGATATGATACTACTATTTTTTGGATAGCTTATCATAAATGTAAATGTGAATGAGGGAAATTAATCTTTAATGTTTATATTTTCTTCTATCCCAAACTCAAGTGAGAATGGGGTCACCTGTGTGGTAGTACATGTCATTGTGTGATCAGCCCGAAAAACATTCAAATGTTTATATAGATAAGAATTATTTTATTTTTATCCTACCTTATTATGGGTAATAGATAATGTTTTATTGAATTCCTCTGTATTTCTGTTCTCCTCTACATGATATTGAGATGAATGGTTCTACTGTATGTTGTACTTTTGATATTGACTCTTCAATTTGGAAGTACAAAAAATTGTGTCGTTGTCTATCAGTATTGTGTGGGGGACTACATATACAGTAATTATATTATACTTAATGGAATTTATGATATAATTAATTATGATATCCATGAGGGGAACTATTTGTCTCATTTAGAGAATAAATTGATGTCAATTAGAATGGAATTCAATTTTATGGCTATGGCGGGAGGGAACAAACCTGGGAAATCTTTCCCCTATATGGATAATAGATAAGAATATTAGGTTTTGTATAAAAACTTCAAGAGTATATTGATGAAATTTTCATGTATCTAAAAAACATGGTAATTATTCATGAATTTCATGTAGTCTAATATAATTAAATTCCAAAAGTATCCATTTCTACAGATCGTGTGGAAGATCATGTCTCCAAATTAGTGGAACCCACATGCACTAATGTGGACTTATTACATAATATTAAGGTTATATATTAAATTAATGAACTCGAGAAGTAATCAATAAAATCTCCTCTAGATTACCTTATAGGCGTTTTGTGCATCTTAAATGATGAAATTTATTTTATACAATGGGTCTATACCTTCTTGGATCGACCCACTAGGAGGATCCCACATTGGAGTTTGTATATTATAAGATTAATCCTTCTGATTATGGAATTAATTAGAGAGGTTAAAGGATTGATTTTAGCTATGATGTTCTTTAATTCTTTGAATTATTAAATGTTATTAATTATAAATGAAGATACCAACTTGTTATGTTTTATGAAAATGACTATTTCATCATGCTATGGATCTTACCGGGACATAGATTCATTTCCAAGGACATAAAATGAGATGATATATGAATATATGATAAAACAAACCATTTTATATTTACATAATTAAGTAATCAACCCTTTTAAATAACCAAGAAATAGAATCCACTCTTCCTTCTTGATGACATAGTCACTAGTGATTTCATTGATCACTAACTTCAAATTAGCCATAAATTTTAATTTGGTGACTAGTATTTATAGGGCTAGTTTGAATACTTAAATAAGGGTTTTTTATTTTACCACATTCTTGGTACATCCCTATTATAGTTGTAAGGAATTAAGAAAACCCACTCTCACCATGGAGACAAACAAAATCCCCAAGATAACCATCATAATATTTTTCTTTTCCATCTGCCTACCTTTTAAAATCCAAAAAGCACTTTCAAAGTACATATACCATGAATAGAAGGTTTCATGAATGTAGAATACATCTTCTTCAAGGATATTTGTATCAAATATCATCTTCTCTGGTATGAGGTGCACTTTTATGAAATCTTTTAATGCCTACCCCTTGATCAAATTTTAATACACGAATTAGATGCAATAATATTTTTGAATGATTGACCATTATGATAAACTCAAAATTCATATAGAAAAAATAATTATGTAGTCGATAGAGTTTATGTGAGAGATCTAGTGGAAAATGTGGTTATGTAAATAATGTATCATCTTCTACTCTATAAAAACTATTTTTCAGGATGTCATTCTAGATATTAAAATACTGATGAGACCACTTTGTGTGTGTTGTAATGATTTTCAATAATAGTCAATGTTGGTCAATGATTATATAGACTCATTGATGAACCATTTCAATATGTTGAGAAATAGTTTGAAAAGAAGATTTTATGTTGATTAAACGTGGTAAGGATTATGATGTATTGATTAATAACAATGATGACCCAATTCATTAAAAATAAAGAGATCCTAAGTATTTTGGTTCTTATTTGGAGATTAATTATAAGAAGTTTTGTTTGAAGATTTTATATTCCATAGAGTATGTATTAGTATATTTATGATGAAGGAGTTTTCACATGGTTCATCAATGGATTTTTGGATGACTATAAATTATGATATTCCATGTTAAATGTGTTTCAAAGTTATAGAAATAATGTTTAGATCATCAGGGTTCTATATTTTTATGAATATTGAAGAAGGATGGAGAAAGGAGGACCACATCCACGATGTTGGGAATGTTGGAGAATCCATAAAAGACCGCGCCAATGTTAGAGATCTTTTTTAATGTCTTGGGTAGTGAAAAATATCCACCCATCCCACACCATACAATAGTAATGACAGTAGTGCAATGAAAGAGTACCTGTGAAAAAAAGACACCTAAAATTGATGTGGTGATTTCTATTGGTGATTGTGGTTAATAAGAGAAGAATCTTTTCAAAAAGAACCAAGGAGATGGAACATGCCCATGGATTAGAAATTAGTGTTTGATAGGTGAAGATATATGCTAAAATGGGAAAATGTAGGAGACCACAATCATGGTGGAAGAGGTTGTGGTTGATAGGTGAAGATATAGACCAAAATAGATTGGAGGAGGACTATGTCCATGGTGATTTGTTTTTAGTGTGAAAGAGGACAATTATTTTTACCCCGTCCATGGTGAATGGTGTGTTGATATAAGATGTGATAATTTTATGATAAATCACTTAGGATATGAATGAGTTGTATTTTCAATGATTCATAATTCATGTTCCTCAGTTTTAGACCTGATCCAAGCCATATATTAAAGTAACATTCAATATTATGCAAATGTATTAATTGAGGATTAAGTTTACACTTCAAGTTGAAGGATATATTCATGATGATGGTTTTTATAATATAAAACATACATTCATGTCCATATTATAGTCATATGGATACCATGACCAATAAAAATAAGGATTATTATGGGTTTGAATGAAGTAGATCCTACTAAAGAATCTATGTTCTATTTACAGGATTTTATAAAATGATATTAAAGTGAATTTGAAATACCTAGAAACATGGATGTTCAAATTAAAAAAATATATTCAAGATCTAATAAAGGATGGTGTTTCCAAATATAGAAATACATATGTGTTTCGGCTGACGGTAGATTAAGAGAGTGAAAAAGAGGGACTTCAACATTACAGAATCAACGAAAGATTCTGGAATCAAGAGAGGGAATTGATACTTTACATCATTAAATAAAATCTATAGTATCTACGAATATAGATCCAGTGAAGAATGTTGTTCTATTGAAATATAAGAATAAAAATAATATAAAAAGGAGAATAAGTGGTGTTGTAAAACAATTATTGTGAAGTTAATAATAATAAGAAGAGAAGTCCCACATCTAATGTAAGAAAGGTAGTGACATTAATTTTTACTATGAAGAAAAGAGTTGTGTGCATATCAATTTTCATAAAATTGAAGTGATGAAGTACATAAATGCTACTATGCAATTGAAATAATATAAAAATTATAATAAAGCATAATATAAATAGTAAGATACAAGTCTCAATTTTAATCACACTTTTTTGTTATTTTTTCATTTTTTATTAAATTTTCAGGATGAAATTACGAAGAATCAGTGGGATGATATGGAGGGTAAGATGAACTAAACTAGGGCAGAAGAATAAGAAATGTCCAATTGTATTCATATATCGATACTAGTGGATCTTATAATATCAATGAAATCCATATCATACCAAGGACCAACCTTTCATTTTTAAAGGAAAAACATGTAAATATTTTTCTTCTCTTATGTGTGTGTGTTTAGAAGTGTTTCTTGATAGAAAAAAGTATGTGAGTGACATATAGAGAGAATAAGTGGTTCATCACATAATAGTGAAAGATTTAAAAGTTAAATGGGCTTGAAAAAGTGATAATCAGACATCTACACTAATTTACCCCCTCTTAGTGTATAACATATCCCTAACTGGTCCTCTAAAGAGATATCAAATTGATGTTAAATTAATTATATTCCCATGATAAAATTATTTTGTTTAAAGATTAGATGTTTATTTCCTGAAATCATCTAGAGGTGTATTTTTTGTGAAGTTATTTCAATGTAAAATCAAAACAAATTTTCTTCTAAGAATTTGTTTAATATGAACAATAAAGAGAATAAAATGTTAATAAGATGTCACTCTTGTAAAAATAGGAATAAGTTTCAAGTTATCTTAGAAAATAAGACAGATCTAACTTATAAGGAGAAAAAAATTGGTATGATATACCACAAAGGATATGAACACTATTTATACCTCAAATGGATCAAGTGATTCAAGTTATTCTATGGTATGAAAATATATTTCATTAAAATTTCCTTAAGAATAAGGATCAAGTAGGTGGGATCATATGTTAATAGATTTATCTATTGAAGAATTAAATGATTTTTTTAAATAATTACAAAATTAATTTGTTTCTATACTTTTTGTGATTTCTGAAATCTTATTGGATGAGATCACTTATCTTGAAGAGGTTTTTGAGAAAATAGAGAATCCTTGATAGATAATTTTATGTATTTTATAAAACACTCTAAATAGATTGGTGTATTACAATCGTTAAATATGGATTTTAAAGAATAATATTTCATAAATGAAAGTGAATGGATCAAATAAGTTCATGAGAAAAATGAAACAAGGAATAATCTTGAAGAAAAAACCCATGCACTTAATGAAAAACTTAATATCAAGAATGATCAAGTTGATGTGAAGACTAATAATATTAAGGATCTTGATACATCAATATATGAAAGACTCAAAATGCATGATGATTAAGTTGGGAAAATGAAGGAGTGTAAATATAGTTCAGGAGTTGTTAAGGATGAAAATAATATTCTTAATATGAAAAATACAGATCTTTAAATCATATTAGTAAATTTGCACACAATCCAAACTCAATCATAAAAAAATAACGGCGGAATAGAATATAATACCATTTAGTGTTATGAGGAGTATTCCGATGTTAATATATATTAATATAATTTAATTAATATCTATATATCATCTAGTGATCTTTCTCAATCAGTCATTAATAAATAGAATTCATCTATATCTTCATTTCTTGAATTTTTTGAATCCATTTTCATGATACGTGCATAGTTGAAATCCAAACTTGTACAAGTATGGATGTGAAAATTTTATCATAATACTACCATTAAATCAATGGTAGATCAAAGTTTTTTGGTCATTAATGGTGATATAATATATTTTTTAAATATTCATTAGAAAATTGGTACCATATTTTAAACTCTAATATTATGAGGGAGCTAATTTCTTGGATGAAAAAGATAGAGAAGGAGAAACATTCACAAATGAAAAGAAATTTATTAGTTCCAAAAAAATTTAATATTATTTAATACATATATAATTTTTTTAATGAGTGTGTTCAGAATAGTTTCCCATGTTCTCTAAAACATGTATATAATGGAAATGGGTAGAGAAAACCACTAGAGTTCTTGATGAAGAAGGAAGAGTCTACCTTGGATGGAAATTCAATGAAGGTTTTGAACCAGTTTACAACCATGAAGTTTTAAACTGGTAATATATCCTTAGATGAAAACATGAATAAAAATCAGATTCAAAATAGGTGTAAGAATATTATCAATAGGAGTGACACATATCAGAATAAATATATGAAGAAAGTCACTAATTTTATGCCATGTGGAAAATACAATAAATCTATGATGGTTTCAAGAGAATGTATGGTAATTTTTCCAATATATTTGGAGAAATAAATAATGTTATAAGTAGTATAAGAAAAATATTATGCTAAAAGAAAAGAGAAGGTTACACATGAATAAGATGAATTTCATGAGAGGTTGTCAACAAATTAAAACCGTAGATATAAATAAGAACTATATGGGAGATGTAAGATGACCAAAAACAATACAAAGGGATGTTTGACAATCTTTATAGAATACTAACAAGTATTGAAAATAATTCAAGCTATAATGAGAATGAAGGATGATATCACACACATGGAATAAGATTATATGAATAGTAACACGCTATATGAAGTAAAATAATATTTGAATGTAATATGTGGAAGAATGAAGGGCGGAGAAACAAGGTTGAGAAAAAATATCAACCTTTTTGTTCACATTGAATAACATAGAAGATCCACCTTATTCTATTAACATATTAGTATTGTATTTATACCTGCAATGTAGGGAGTTAAAGGTGAAGAATGATCTTAGGGGTAGCTCATGAGGAATGATTTTTCATATCATGACAATTAGAAATAGATTCCATCTTATAAGTTATTCCTCAAATTATATATTGAAAACATTGATGGAGAATATTCCTCGATGAAGTTTAAGAATGTGTTTTCAATAATGGATAGAAAATTTTTAAGATTCCATCTCAAAGTTATATATCCATTCCCAAGAGTATGTATCAAAGAAGACCATCCTTGGTGAATATTTGGATGTTTTCATCGTTTTAAATCCACAAAGAGTGATCCATTTAGGTGTTTTCTTAGTAATAAATAATTAGGAAACTATTCAAATAAGAGATCCACCATTATAAAGTTTTTTATGGAATGTTTACCTTAAGGGGAAGAAAAGTAAAGATTTATAGAGAAGCTACCATAATTATTTCATTCATGAAAATTTATATAATTTGGAAGGTTATTTAATATATTTTTAATTAAAGTGTTATGTTTTCTATATTATCCAATGATTGAATGTAAAAGTTAAAATTTTAAAAAAATGGGAGATAATTGTAATCGACGACCAAATAAAAATATTGATGAAGTTCAAAGGACAGTGTCAAGTCATACTATATTTCAAATGTTCTAATCTATGTATTTAAGTGATTTAGTAAATTCAGGTTGTTATATTTGAATATTAATTCATATATATCAATTTTAATATCCTAAATTTAGTTGGAACAATTATTGAATATAGTTTTTAATTGGTTTCATTTTTTTGGTATCATTTTCTACTGATAGTGGATTTTTTTCATCAATCAAACCATCTTGTAATAAACACCGAGTATGACTCACATTTACATAGAGTGTAATTATTAATGGTAAATGTATTTAGTATAGAATGATATCCTATATATAAGGACATTACATTTCATTTGATAAGTGGGAGAGAAAGAAAAATAAAAAGACTGAAGAGAAAGGGGGAGAGAATTGAAAAATAAAATTTTGAATTGGGATAGTGAAAGATGACTTAGAAGAGAACATATTGAAACATAATTTTATATGGGTACTGAAAATAAATACAAAGAGAGAGTTTATTGAGCCCATTTTTTGTGTGTTGTATTTATTTTCAGAAAAAATCAATTATTTTCAATGATTGAGTATCATTTTTGAACCATGTAAATATTTTGAGATAGAGATTGAGAATAATTTTGGATATTTCTTAATAATGGTAAAAATAATGATGTATTTATTAGTAATGATTAATATCATAATATTAGGGAAGAAGAAGATATATAGTATTGTGGTGCTTGTTTAGTGATTAATGTAGAGAATACTGGCTTAAATATTTGTAATTACATATAGATTATCTTAATATCTTTTGGATGATGGATTGTTCACAAGGTTCATCCATGTATGTTTCTATGAATATAAATAATATGATTCAACTTGAAATGATATTTAAGGTTATAAAAATCATTATCATTTTATCATGATTTAGAATTTTTATAGAGATTGAATATGGCTAGAGAAAGGAGGACCAAGCTAGGAGGCCCTTTCCCATAGTTCAGGGTGTGTTGGAGTATCCAAAAAAGTCCATGACTATAGTAGAATGAATTTTTATGATCATGGGTAGTGAAAAAAATCCACCCATCCAACTCCATATAGTAGTGATGAATGTGATGTGATGGAAGAGTACCTATGTAAAACAGAAATACCCAAATGTTTTGTTACGGTGTCTATTAGTGACCATGGTTGACATGATAAGAAAACTAACTAAATGGATATAGGAGAAAGACCACAACCATGGTTTGAAAAGTAAAGGCTCACAGGTGAATCTTCATT
The DNA here is from genome assembly GCA_963277665.1 of Viscum album. Lineage (NCBI taxonomy): Eukaryota > Viridiplantae > Streptophyta > Magnoliopsida > Santalales > Viscaceae > Viscum > Viscum album. Next base: position 1,530,637,974 of record OY728161.1, on the reverse strand, counting down.
CCCAAATAAGAATAGGTAGGAGACCACACCCTCGATGGAAGACGATGTGGTCAACAAGTGAAGATACAAACCAAAATGACTAGAATGATGAGGAGCAAACCTATAGTTCATGGAAATTTAGAGGAAAAAAGATAAGTATTTTTCACCAGGACATGGTGAAAGGTGTGTCGATGTGGGACAATATGGCTTTGTGGGAAATCAATTAGACAATTAATTAGAAGGATGTATAATGATTCATATATCATGTGTCTATTTATTTCACCATGATCTATTTCAAAGATCTAAGGAACTAACTAGATTACTCTATTAGATAAATTGAGTATTAATTCTAAGATCAAATTTGAGGGACAGATTCATGATAAATTTTGATGTAATATACACCATACATCCATGTTCATATTAAAAGAATATAAATATCATTAAAAAAAAGAAAAAATAGTGTTATAGGTCTGAATGAAGTAGATCATGCCAATGTATCTACATTCAGTTTAAATGTAGTCACAAAAAATAGCTATAATGAATTTGAAATTCCCATAAATGTGAAAGAACAAATTAAAAAAATACACATAAGAATGAATAAAGGTAGGTGTGTCCAATAAGAATCTATTATGACAATGTAGAAATATATATTTTTTCTAGTCAAATTAATAATGTGAATGTGAAAAAATGAGTTCATAACTACAAAATTTGTGAAATTTTGTGGCTCCAACATAGACACATGATATTATAAAGAACTGAATAAATTAATTATTATTGAAGAAGAGAGAGTTAGTGGATAATTTCTATGAAATTAAGTAGAATAGATTAATTGAAAAATGTTAATAAGGGGTTTTGTGAAAAATTGATTGTGTAATGAATAAGAATAAAAAGGGAGGTCTTGAAACCAGTTCTAGAATGGAAGTGACATTACATTATTTTTTGAAGAGATGATTTTTACACATTTCTATTTTCATAGAAGTGAAATAATAAAATAATGAGAAAGAATAATCACATAAAAATCTAGACAGGATTCTCAATTTGTATAAGACATTCTTGTTGTTATACCACATTTTATTAAACTATCAAGATTATTGTATGAAGAATCAATAAGGTGTTGTGGAGTAAAGGATGTATTAAAATTGGTTATAAGGATAAAATATTCCTAATTTTATTCATAGGTTCATACTAGTGGATCATATTATCTCAAAAAAAAATATCATACTAAGGAATATGTAACATCCCCGACCCAGGAGCCACTAAAACGGTGCCCCGAACTAGGTTGCTACATGACCTCAAGCGCGCCTACCCGTATGATAGAGGATGAAAACTAGAAGTGATGGTCTAATAGATCTTGTGGGGATATTATTCCCTCATTACTATAGTAACCCACAACAGATAATAACTTAAATAATAGAAAAAAATAGAACTATCAATAACATGCATAATTAACCAATTCCCAAAACTGGGTATAACCAAATTCATTAATAAATATGCCATTTCATGCTACAGTTCAAAGTGAACAAAATACCAAAAGAAACAAAACATTAGAATCCTCAACAAGGTCTGGACTCCAAGTCTAGAACCTCACCCATCTGCATCCCATGTCCAAATCAACTCCCTAGCACATAACCTTTACCCTTTTCCTGACCTGCAAGCAAGAAATATGCTCGAGTACCCAATGAAAGCCTGAGTAGGGTGTGAGTATAACTTAGTAGGCCAGCACCAATGGTGTTTACAAAATATATATAAAAAATAGATAGTCCATTCATGTGATAAATGAAGACATGTAATGATAAATAGTACATTCGACCATTCTAGACTATGTTCCTTTAATTTATACTACCATTGAATTTGGGTTCACTACTTTGGAATTTCATGATTTAATATACCTTTTTCATGTATTCAATGTATTAGGAATATTCAGTGTTCTCAAGCATATGGGAGTAAATTCAAGCCCTATCTCAATAGGCATCACATTATAACAATCCTCTAATCCTCACCTCGAAGCCTCTGTTTGGGTGGAATGAAACCATTAGGGGAATATAACTTCATCCCCTTCCCTAACCCATGAATTTAGGGGTGAAGATATAACCTTAGTCCAAATTTAACCATGGGCATAGAACCTCAAGTCGATACCCCACTCTTTCAATCCATGTTCGCATGCTTATGTATCATTCACCATCATTGAACATATCACAACATTCATATCCAATATCACTTACAACATCACAAAATTATTAATAAATGGGAATTTAACATTTTACCTCAATCCATTAACACATTCATTATTCATATTACTTAACCCCTTTAGCCCATTCCCATTTTCTATGCCTATCTCACTAAGCATAATCAAGTATAAAGCTATTCCTCTTGATTTTTCTCATTAATCCATTTAACCATTTGTCATGCCAACCAAACAACATCTTAGACCACTAACCAATATAAATGTATTTCTAAATTCAAAATAAAAATCCTTCCCGCAAAATAACATATTCATTATAGGTTCTATGTTCCCGCACAATGACCTTACACTAACCTAGATAAACTCTAAGTCCGAGGAATATCAAATCACCCCATGGGTGGCCCTAATTTGGTCAATTCATCAACCTTGAATCCCATGGGGATCTAGAGGGTTTCAATCAATCATTTATAATCCCACTACAACAAATCATGTCAAATAAACCAAGAACTCATAAAAAGCAGGCAAGAAAAAACCCTACATACCCAAATCTACACAAAAACCAAGGGATATAACATTTAGATCACCTACCTTGAATCTAATGGTGAACACACTATCATGTGAAGCCTTAGATCCTGATTCAACCAACCCTATAAGCTTTACCCTAAACCTCACTGAAAAATAAGGGTTTTAGAGCTTCAAAAGAAGACAAGAAGGAGATACCAACCCAAATCATGAAAAAGAAGAAAGGAGGGGTTTAGCCTTACCCAAATCATTAATCTACAACCTAAGACCCTCAAAACATCCCTATGATGAGGTAGATCGATCCTTGTAATCTCTTAGAGACTTTGGTTCGTTCCTAGGGTCCAAAGAAAGAATAATTGTGGAAATCCCAAGTTTGGTATAAAAATACCATAATGGCATTTTTTTTAATTTTTTAAAAGTTTATGGGACTCATCGTTTACTCACAGGGTTTTCCAAACCGTACGCAAACCCTAGAGATGCTTCTGTCCCAAAATAGGCTCCTCGCATGGTTTACCTACATAGTTTTCCAAACTGTGCACAAACTGTCTAGAGGATACTGTCTGAAAAACCCCCTTTCACACAGTTTCCTAGGCATTCTACATGGTTTTCACTAACCATGAGAAAAACATGAAGAATACCCAAAACCCCCTTTTCCATCCACTTTCGTGTCCCAAACCCCTGAAACACCCCCGAGCCTTATTAAGGACATGGGAAAACACTTAATTGACTAAATAAAGGGATTAAAATGAAACATGAGTAAAACATACCTTATAGAGAAATCTAGGATCTTACAGAATATAATTTAATTTTCAAAGATGATCCTTTTAAATATTTGTGTCTCCTATATGTGTGTGTTAAGTTGTTTTTTTGAAAAGAATAAATAAAAAGTGAGAGAGAGATAAAAAAGGACAATCACCTAAAAGGGAATGTGGTAAATGATAACAAGGATTGAAAATGCGATAATTTGAAACATAGACTGATTAAATCCACCGTCAAGGTATAAAATATCCAAAAAAAATACTCTCAAATACCGAGTCTCTAGATAAAAAATTGTACTACTGCGATAATGAGGATGATCATGGAGAGAAAGGATAGTGCCAGATGATCTTACTTGGACTTCTATATGATGTCATTGAAGGATTTCTAAAAATAGTTATGTCACTGATATGTGACCCATTTGTTTATAAATTTTGTAAAGGGTAATCACTTTGTTCTTAGGTTGGATAAAAATTTCTCAATGTATATGAGACATCCCTAGAGTCCCCTCAATTCGTTGAGGACTTGAGGAGGTGGAATATCAAGTATCACTATAATATTTGTATTGATGACCTTGATTGCATGATGGTGTACCATGAGGGTAAAAAATATTATTGATAATAACCTAAAGTAATATTTTAGTGGGTTCATATTTAATATGTGTTGATGCATTTTTTGGAAAATTGGATCAATATTAGAAATATTATCATTAAATTATAGAGATTTGACAACCAGGTCATCCATGTATAAATCTATAGCCATTCCAATATTGGAATTTAAAATATAGTGAATGGTATATTTGTAGTTCACAACAAAATCATTAATATCAAATGGTATTAATTGATAATAGTATACCCATTTTGAAACACTAAAGGTAGTGACATATATATCTTTAGGGAAAATTCAGATATATAAATAACCTAAATACGAATTTATAAATGTGATTGAATAGAATCCAGTCAATGTATTGATCGGTAATTTCCTGAGGGGACTCTTGGGATGAGTCTCAGTGTATTAATTTTCTATTTCCTTATTGTTACTACCATGGTTGATACTGAAGGGATGAAGTTGACCACATCAATGACTCCTTCCATCAGCTAAAATGAGGTTGTCTCTTTACATTCCATGATTTGGGATTCAGTAACATCCCCATATATTATTATTGATTAGTTGTTTTTTTCAACCAATATATCTTGTGGTATGATCATTTCATAGTGATCCTTTGAGGATTTAGGATCAAGTTGATGTTCCCATTAATCTCTATATAATTTAGTATTGGTTAAATATATATCTGGAATAGAAATAGAACATGAAAATCCTCTCCAATTATCAATGGAGGACTCAAGTTCATATGATATATCCTCATATGAAAAGGGGTATGTCAAGTGGATGACATGGAAAAATCTATATAAGGACTTATCATTCGATGAAATTTATATTCGGTGGGGTGGTTCCTATCCTCCCAATGACTTGAGTAATAACTTCAAGAGGTTCTAAACCATCTTGGGTTCCTACAAGTGATCCTATTACCATATATATTTTTTGAATATTTCATATATAGTGACTCTTATTAGGTTGTGATGATAAAAATTTCTTTTCTAGAATCATTGAGGGAATTGGACTCATGACTGGTTGATTTAGTCATAATATTAGTATTTTATACACATGGATAATTGTTATTCTATTCATCCAGTCAAAATAAATCTATACACACCAACTAAGAACATCATTACACTCTTCATATTCCTATAACTGCGTAAAAAATCCATATATTACCTATTCTAGGAGGTTTACAAATTTTTCATTCTTGGAATTAATTATATTATTAAACATATCTATGAAAATATATAATTTATAGATGTTAGGACCTAAAATCCATTGTAAAGGGTAGTAATCATGGATATCATTCTATATGAATTAATTGAATATCTTTTTTTCTGGAAATTTTACCCCGTTATTTTCTTGGGAAAATATGAAAAATCCTAGAACCTAATCTTTAAAGAAGGAATAAAATTTGTTCTTTTGATCTATGAATTTCAAGTGTTTTAATAATTATTTTCATCTAGATTAGGTAAATTATATTATTAATATTGTTCAATAGGTGGAATAATATAATAATAAGACACCCTAAGGTTTAGATCTTACTCCAATGAATATTTTTGAATTACATTTTCAATTTTTAATTTACCTTATTTATTCCCTTGTAGAGAAATTTTAAACTAATATATTTTTTTGGAATGTCAAATTTCATCTTCTAGGAACTATTATACAGTTGAATACACATAAAAATGACCAATTTATTTTAAGGGATTGAGAAATGTATATATATCCCCAAAAATATTTTATATTCACACATATAACAATGACTCTTGTAGAAGCTTTATATTTAGTAAATAGGTCAAACCATTCCATATTGAGATAAAGTCTTAATCCCTCTCATTTTCACACTATTTTCAATTTTATAGTTTGTGTGTGGTCATATTACTCATAATGGAGTTGAATTATTAAATTAACCACCATTTAATATATTTTTAATTTAGATAGTCATGGATGGTAGGTTGCAATACCCGATGAATTCTAGTCCTTCTAGGGTTTGTATGAAAAAACTAATCTTTACCACTTCTAGATGCTATCTTGTTCCCATCCTGGGGATACATAAATATACAATGTACATGAGGATCTAATTTATATATCTCAAACCATTGAATATTTAGAAATTTGGATTACCAATGTTGGGAAGAATAGGATTCATGTCCAACCACTCAAGATATGGTTTCCTCTCCAGATGTACCATTATGTGTATCCCCTCAATGAATGAAATTTAATAAGTAAGTAGATTAATGGAGTTAAATAATTTTTGTGGAATATTCACTTGTTCTATTTATTGAGTGGAGGTAGTATGGATATCTAGATAATTCTGGCTTGTACTCACTATAGATAAATAGTTTGTGTCGTTATAGGGTAGCTCGTTTTAGTCTACCTCATATATTGGGCTCACATTCCTTCTTCACACATTTTATTATTCACCAAATTTTGATTTTACTTCTCCTCATCATTCACATATATATTGCTTTCATGATTTGTGTTATCATTGGGGATAATATCAACAACATTAAATAACTTGAATCTCACATCAATAATCAAATCCTCTTCCATGTCAGAGTTCTAAGGGGATTCACCATCCTTTAAATATCCTTCACATGATTTGTTATCATAATTTTTTATATCTATTTTCTTGGATTAATGTTTTTAATTACATCCCTTTGGAGTTTTTTTTCCAAATCTCGTTATTTATTGCATGAAATAGGTTTATTGAAGGTATTCTTGAGGGAATTCCCAAAGGCATTTAGGTAATGTACTCTTGATGAGGAAGATTAATTGAAAAATAAATGTAGAAGAAACTATGGGGTAACTTCTTGGTAAGATTCTTCTAGTATATAAAATATTTACTTTCTTAGAGGTGGGGTAGGTAAAAATTCCCACCAACCTTTAGGTTAGGGTATATTTCACTCTAACATTATCATTACCAAACTCTACTGTGTATTTGATTACCCTAGGGGTCGTAGTCAGGGTAAAAATCTACCTCACCATGTGAGTTGGGATTTATCCAATACTGTTATAGGTAATGATTACATGAGCTATAGGGAACTTTTTGAATTTATCCTAGTATGATTTAGATTCATCACCTTATCTAGAAAGGAGGTGATCGCCACTATTTATTATTCTTGGATTATTGGATTCATTTTCATCAAATGGTAGGTTTTCACAAATTTCAAGGTAACCCAATTCAAAATGTTGTTAATAGATTACTCCCACTAAGTATAATATTTCTAGGATTTATAAATTTTAAGACTTCATTGGATGAAACATCAAGTATATACATATCTAAGACCCAAGACTTGTACTGAAATAATTACATGTAAAGATGTTTTACCCATCAAACCTTGTTGTCCCGTGATCTAAGTGAAATGAAGAGTTATTTATTCATCTCAGTATCTCATATGCACACCATGTGTGGTTTCAATGTAAATTTAGTAGAGTGAATTCAAAATTATACTATAGTAATATTGGATATCCTCTCCCTAGCATCCTAAATAAGGGATTTATGATTATGAAATGAAGGCCATGTTAACATAAAAAATATCATTTAGTATGTTAAGATGGTTGACATACATTATATAAGATAGGTGTATGGTATTTAGATGATATAGAGTCACCCATAAGTTGTATAAAATGGTATTCACTCCTCTTTTAGTTTCTTTTTAATTTCACACTAATGAGTGACCATGGGAAAAATGATAGGTAAACTATATTGGTCCAATTATTTATATATAACTATGGGGTTATATTCCTCCTCAATGAGGGGTTCTTTGACCTGATCTTACTATAAAGGACATTTATTTATTTCTTTTTCAAGAAAATTAGGATCATTTATAATTTCTTTGGTCACCTCCAAGGGTGGTTGGTCCAAGGGAGGCACTAATAATGATCATTTCCAAGGATGACTTATTGACTATAACAAAACATAGCTGATTGATGATGATTCAGCCAATGTAGATATACACAATTTCTTGAGTGACTATCAATATAAGGTATAATTTGGAGTAAAGTTTACATGTTAAGGAAATTTGTTTCATGAAAATGTCTTATTATGGGGATGTACTTCGAAATTACCACCATATGGAGGACCTCCAGGGTCAATTATTGATTCTCCATTATGGGGAGGAACTCCATTTTGGGTAAATTATTTTTAAAATGGATAAGATATATAATATATTCCCAGGAGAGGAGATATAGGGTTTTTATCTTGGATTCTATAGGTATGGTCTCCATGGATACATATTTTTTAGTTTCCTTTATAAGTAGGACCTTCATGTCAACTGGGTTATTTTTCATATAGAGAAAATATGTAATATATTCCCCATGGGAGCTCTAGATTAGTAATATGGTTTATATAGGGAGGGCCTACATGGTTACTAATTGTTGATGATTTAGTGGTAGGAGTACCTCCTTGTTGGTCAAACTTCATATTATTGGTAGGGCCTCTAAAAATAGTGTCATGAGAAGGACCTTTCTTATCAATATTTACATTTTAGTGGGGGATGTACTCCATGGTGGGAGTTTTAAGAAGATTCTTCAGTTCTTCCTAGTATCATTTTAACCTAGAGAGGAACTCAACGACCGATAATTAATTTTTTGGGTAGGGACTTCACATTTGATGTGTTTGGTGTTATAGGGATGACATCCACTATAGGTACTCGAGTTCACTATTTCTATTTCCACACACATTCAAACATGTGATTTTGTATTGGATTAATAGAATATTTACCAAAGAAGTATGTTGTCTGGATATGCCAACAATGATTTGTATTTAATATTGAGCTCAGGGGGATGGACGGCTGACTCATCCCTTAAGGGGAATTATTGTATAACCTGAGACTCTATTATATATATAAAGAATATTAATAAAACCATTCTATGGAATAATTATTGTAACATTGGTCATAATAGGGATTGATCATTACCATGCATTGATTTGAACATCTATATGTATCCGAGGTTCTCCATCTTGTCCTTAGTGGTGGATTACACAATGGTTTAAAGAAACACAAATGAGAACTATAGAATTTATCACTATATAGGGAGGTTGTATGTTTTTTTGAGTTTATATTGGGCCCATGATTGGGTATTCCTATACATACTTATAAAGAGAACCAGGACCCATAATGTTTGGTTCCACATAATAAGACACGTCATACCTTCTAAATTCATATGGCAAGGACCAATGCGGTTCCTTTTAAAGTAATACATCCATGAAAAATGATGTGGATTTTATGTTTGTACAACAAGGACCATTGATGAAACATTTAAGGTCGTGCATCATGGATTAATGATACAACTTTTAAGTTCTTGTGATAAATAAGAATGACATGCATTTTTCGGTCAAGTAATTTAGACCATGATGTGTTATATTTTAAGTTAATATGACTAGTACATGTTATAATTGTTGAAAAAAAGTGGAATGGAGTACTAGGTATAAGGTACCTAAAAAATATTTATCATTGACTTGTGTATGAGTATCCATTTTTGGATCAACTTGACATAGGAATTTAATAAGGGTAGGTAAGGGATTACACTAGGATGGAGGCCTATGATATGTATGATCCATTTATGGGTCATGATGGATGAGATTATCAACGGGGACATGTTTGAGACATGGAAACTAGTTAGGAAAAGAACCACTAGTTTCCTAAGTAAAAAAACCATCATTATCAAGGTAATACATGATTCTTAATGCCCTAAGGTACCTATTAGCCTTAGAGAAAAACCTTTGGGACATCTTCTAAAACATGATTGATTACCATTACCAATGGAATACATGATCAAGATGGAAAAGGTTTTTGTGAATTTCTTGGTCATGTATATTAAGAGGTTTTAGAGGAGGCCTCATAATATGGGAGCCCAAGTAGGTGACCTAGGCAAAAGGGGTGCTCCGATAGGTTACATGGATGAGTGGGAACCATGGATGGAGGCATAGGAAAATAGGACACTCATGTAGGTGATATTGTTGAGTGGGGTGAAAATTTATGTTACATAGGGGAATGTGGATCCCTATAACGTGACATGAAAATAGATCAACTTATAAATACGTAAATATGACCCATTTAGAAATACCTATGCATGAATCCATTTAGAATACTCGGATGTGACCCCTTTGGGACAAACAGAGCACATGGATGGCACAACTAGGCTACTTGGGCGCACCTATTAAGGATGGCCCTTCAATTTGGTCTTGGTGATAACCTAGGTGAAGTGATATTTCAATGATCATAATAAATAAAATACACAAATAAACATAACATATATCCATTTCCCATTAGTTTTTATTCAAAAGTCACATAAAAAAGAATATTGGAAGGGTTGAACACATATTAGTTTTCTAGGGTGTTTTTTTGTATTATCCTTCACACCTTTTTCAGATTTCATCCATAAATTTTCTGGTTTAGGGTTCTTATATAGGAAAAAGGAGTTGGTATCCAAAGTTATAGTCAGTAATTTACCAGAAACACAACTCGTTGGAATAGGGTGTGAATTTATAGAACATGTAGGGTTGGGCATGTTTCAGGGCATGAAACTTTGGTAGGGAGGGTGTACAAGAGATGCAAGGAATAGAGTGCAAAAGTGAATAATTGAATTATACATAATGAACTAGACACCCAATAATTTCTTCAAATATATATTAATCGATATTATCAAATAATTTTTGTAATTATTTATTTTTATAAAATTCAAGGGCCAATTATTCCCCCACCTCTTGTGTTATAAACACTTTTTGACACGTGACACGAAAAATAAGATTTCATTTGTATTATTATCCATTTATCTTTTTTTTGTTAGTGAATGAGTTGTATTATAGGATATGGATGTAATGAGGAAGTATATGATACAAACATTGATATCATATTTTATTCCTAGGTTATCATTAATCTATACTATAAATAATATGAGGATATAAAAAAGAGTTACTAACATGATTTACTTGATCATTGAAAGTTCATAAGTTTCATAGATACATGGGGTGGGTGATAGTACATTACATATGGTTACATTTAACTTCATGTATTGTAATTTAATAGAATAATAAAAAAAATTATACCATATTTCCTAAAGGAGTGTAAAAATTATAATATTTGAATCTTATATGATTGGAACTTCTTGGTCAAAGCACCCTCAAGTTCTCTAATATGTTTTCTTATGGTGGTACTTACACACTAAAAGTTTGGAGTAAAATCAAGATATTATATAATATTCCATATATATATGATTACCAAGTGGGAATAAGTCATTTTATTAGTAATTAGTGGTGTTTAACAAATAAAAAGATAAAAAGTAGAAACAAATGGTTTATGTAAGTGTTCTTAATTGAAATTGTACAAGATTTATCCCAAAACCTTTAGTGATCTATCATGGATTGGAATTTTAATTTTTCCATTGAATTTAAGGTATATGAGATGTTTAAAAAATAATTATATTATATTAGAGTCATTTGTTACTATTTTAAATTAACTTATGAATGGAACATTATGCAATTTTTTTTTCAGAGGGTATTATGACATGAACCAAACTCATTTGGATTCCACTAAAATTAATGATAAGGAAAAGTATTAATCCCCAAGTCCAAATCCCATAGAACATAGTCTGGTGAATATAATTAAGATAGCTCATATATAAAATGAGCGGCCTTTTACCATGGGCCTACAAAAACTAACCACCAATACATATTACATATGTACTGGATATTTATACCATATACAGGGAGTTTATAAATGGATATAAATAAACTTCACACTATTTGGAAAGATAAAAAATACATAACCAATGTTATAACATATGATTACTAAAATGGAATAAATTGACTAAAAGACATGTTTAGAGATGTAAATCCCATTATAATCATATTGACTAAGGATGAAAGCTCTATAGAAGGATGCCTATGATGATTATCACATGGTACAACTCTATATATGAACACCAAAATCTCCAAACCATCATTTAATTTTATAAAATATTATACATATCTATGGAAATGAATATTAAACTATATAAGATTCCATGTAAGGGTGAGTACAATGACCCAATAGTGAATCCCAATTGTTTAGAAATTCTAAATATAATCCTATTGATGAATAATAAATATAGCATATAAAATCAAAATATAATATCATGACCTCATAACTTGATACCAAATTGGAGTGATCTATGTCAACTATCAATTAAGAGATTATATCACAATAAATATTAATTAAGATATTATATAAAAATCTCACTCATCCTAAAAGTACAAAAGTCATTATCTATAGATCTATTTTTCCAAATAAGTCTATATACAAGCTCAAAATAAATAATATCTCCCCAATTAACATATTTATAATTGTATGAATTCAAAAACATATAAAATTAATAAGAATCACCCAAAACCTTGATTAAACATACTCCTTTGGAAAATATTGAATCACACCCAACCTAAGACATATGACCCTGAAAGTCACTCTCAAGAAAATCTAAATATTATCACCTTACCAAATGATAGTGTTGGATGAGAGACCCAACTACCCAAATGTCTCATCACCATTATCTTTTCCATTTGTTGGAGTAGTTGAATATCATCATCCAATACAACCCATGGAAGTTAACACCCCCTTTCCAAGATTCTATGGTTACTCCAATCAAATCTCCATTAATCCCATCAACAAGATAAAAATAAAATATCCTTTGAAAAAATTGATAAATTTAGTGATAAATCTATAAATCACCAAGATAAAGTAGTTATAACAATAAAAATTCAAAAATATCCAAAATAAAAAATAATCTAATAAAAATTTACTAACGTTCAAAACATAATGTGTCATTGAAATTAAATAGACTATACAAATGATAAAACTAGTGAACTATTATAATGTAATTAATAATATAAAATTATGACCCCAGAATTTCAACATAGTCATGAATTTTGACATACCAGGGGGGGTATGGATATAAAACCCACTGAAATAACAAGATAATGTCAAATATCCTCATAAAATCACTCATGTGGTAAAACCCTTAGTCAAATAGATTGGTAGGTAGATTTACATATTAACTTTATGTTTCTCATAATCCATCTATCCCATTGCATATGCATAAAATAATCAGATCAATCCTAATTAGGATAAAACAAAATTCCATACCTAATACCCAATTGTAGTATAGATTATGGGAATTTATGAGAATTAAATAACTTAATGATCATGATGAACTACTCCATCAGTTTTAGTGTTTTTTAAGATGAAATTATCATCTCATGAAACTCATAGGAAGCTCACAGATCATAAAATTCACTAAAATTACAACATATCTCATCATCAAAATGAGATATATCAATAGTTTATTTTATTGAAAATCACTGCTAATAAAATAATTCCCATTGAAATACTATTTATTAAGGAATATTCAAGATATCCTTGTGTATTTTAGTCACCGAACCCACTTTTGGAATTGGAACCTCTAAGTACATACCAAAAATCATTTTTCAAAAAAATATTCTATCATAGGAACTCAAAATGAATCAATAGACGGAAATTTTGTGTTGTGATCAAGAAAAATAAATATAGTAATAATTTTATAATTTTCCGAGTAAAATTAAACATCAGATAAAATGTATAAACATTTAAAATTTCCAAAATATTATTTTAATGACTTGAATTGGGATTAAAAACATCACTATAAAACTTTAAGGCTACTGTATAAATATTTTCAATAGTAAAAAGTCTTAAACCCCAACCTAATTCAAACATATTTAAACAAAAATAAAAATCTATAAAAATTATGAAAGTGAATAATAAATAAAGTTGGTAGATAATATATTGAAAACTTTGAACATAATAGTTATTAATTTTTCAATAAGATAAATGAAATTTCAATAAAAAATATATATTTGAATCCAAATATCATGATTTTAATGAGGAATAAAAATAAAAAACATGACACTCATAACATATTAAACTAGTGTACAAAATATTTATCCCTTTAAACAAGCATGACACAATAAATTATATGGTTTTGAAATGAAATGACACCTTACAATGGCACTCTGTTGGCTCATATATGTAAAAAATGATTATAATATTGATTTTTATAGTTTCTTACAACATAATCTAATTTGGTTGAGTTTTAGTGTGGTTCACATATTTCCAAGTGATAAAGTATTTTTAACTCTAATATTTTATTTTAAATCAGTTTTTTCAAATAGAGACTAATTGATGTTTAGTTTATTACTATATGTCAAAAATCATTTGATGATCTTCAAAAAATGGTTTAATGATATTAAAAACATATTTCTTGGTTTTTATCATGTCAATAATTTTTAATTTAAAACCTTTTAAAATTTAAAAATGAAATTTTATTAATTTTAACAAAACAATAGGTTGGATTTTTGTGAGACTTGTTTTTACACGCCTTAAATGACTCTTGGATCATTTGTATACATTTTTCTAATAATTCAAGAATGTTTAATTCATTTTCATCGAGCGATGCACATTTTAAGCCTAAAAATAAACTTGATATAATTAATCGCAAATAAAACCTAATATTGGCTCCCGGTTGGTTCGAATAGGTCCTAAATGATTTAAATAAATATTTTGTAGTGTTTCATTACATTCGCCACTGCCAAGGGACAATTCTTTCTACTGTGGGGTTGCTCCATGGCATGAGGTTTCTTGGCAAAATTGGACTGGGTTAGTGACTCCATCCCAGGGATAAAATTAGGATATATCATTATTATCCATGGCCTTAGTTGAATTAACTTCCTCATATCCTGTTATTGATTGGATGATTTTTATACCAATAGGTCTACCAATATGAACATTTAAGATTTATTCTTAGAGGATTCAATATCAAGATGATTTTCCCATTAATATTTATGTATTTTGGTCTTGGATTAATATATAACTTTATTAAAAATGACACCTAGACATGTTCCCCTATTATTATTAGGGCACTCAGGTTAATATGATTCCTCCTCATTAGAAAATGTGTATGTGAAGTGGATAATATTGACTAATATTTATCAAGAATCCTCATCTAATGAAACATATATTTGATGGGGGGGGGGGGTTCCCCCAAATAGTGATGGGATTATGAAATTCAATAAAGATTAAACTTTCTTTTATGCCTAAAAGAGATCCTATTCCCATGAATTGTTTTGAAAATTATAGTTATGATGAATCTTGAAAGGCTATGATGTCAAGGATTTCATCTATGGTATCACTAAAGGAATTGGGTCTTGACTTGTTTATTTAGTCATAATTTCACTATCTCATTCACTTGGTTGATATTTTTTCTATTCATCCGTTCATAAAATTTCTACATACACCCCCTAATAACTTCTTTCCATTCTTCTTCTTCCTCTGGTTTAATAAAAAAATAAACAAGTCACCTATGCTGGGGTTTTCCCAAATTTACAAGCTTATCATCAATAATTTTCAGAAACATATCCTTAAAAATGAATAATTCTAGGATGTTAATTGATTATATACAATAGAAGTGGTAATAATCATATATATATATTTTAGATCGACTTCATTGAGTCTCTTGATTTCTTGAAATATGACCAAGTTATTTCATAGGTCAATGTTGAAAAATCATGGAAGTTACACATTTTAGAAAGAGAAAAGTTTATTCTTTCCATTATTAGAGTTTTGGATATTTTTATATCTATTTACACAAAAATGATTGAAATTATATTACAATTGTTATTCAAGATGTCTCATCGTATAATAATGAGCAGGCCTAGGGGGTATAGCTGGTATCAATGATTGATTGAGAATGATTGTCATGACCCCAACCCCGTTGCCCAAATATGATTCCTTAATTTATTACTTTTGAATGACATATATGGAATCATATCCCAATGTACCAATAAATTTACTAGTCTTGAATATCTAGATACATACATGGTTATTTTATGAAATATTTAATTAAAATTAAGACATAACAAATAAAATTAATTTTCTTCCTTGAACTCATTCAAACATTTAATCTTCATAACCTGGGGAAAAGAGAACAAAAAAAGGGTAAGATTAAATTCCCAATAAGAGTTACATACAATGGAATTTATCTTGATCCAATAATGCATAATTAATATGGCAAGGTATAAGCCATTTAAATAATAACTTTTTCATAATCTGAATCTAGGAATAATATCATAGTGAGAATCTCATAGATAAAAAACATAACTGAATTATTAATGAAGTAAATGCTTAACTATTTGATGTCTTCTTTCCTAGGAACGTGATACCTTTTTCTTCATGACCTTTCACATGATATTTTAAAATTTATGTGTAAACACTCATTTAATTTGTCCAATTTATTTCTCCAATGAGACTATTGATGCATCGAGGGGGTTTTCTATATACAGTCCCCACCTATTATTGTATGTGTAAATAATTTATTGTATATATAATACTATATTGAATTAATGAATCAATATACCTTATAAAAATATCCATATTGAGTAAAAGATATAGATTTAACATTATTTTCCTCAGTTAATCAAAACAGTTTCTAAGTAAACATCATATATAAAAATGAAATATGACTTAGAAAATTATCATATACATGATATAATAATTTTGGATATTTAAGAGAAATGAAAATTTCAAGGAATTATGATCATAAATACAACAAAGGGGAAGTATATACATCAATGAAAAGAAATTAGGTTCATATTATTAAATTATTCCTCAATAAAGTGAAAATTAGATAAATCCCCTTACAAAGATCATATCATTAATAAAATGAAAACAATATGTGATAATAATATAAATCCACATAATAAAATTTGAATGATAAAATAATATAATTAAAATTAATTTCATAGATAACCTTAGCATGACAAAATCAATGGAATATAAGTTTAACCTAATGAATAAAAATTGAGTTAAGAAATACCTTACAACTTCGAAATCAGTCAAATTGTATGCCCTATTAAATTAATAATAATCAATTAAATAATTGAATATCATGAAGATAAAAAGATTCATGATATTATATATCAAAGTGGTAGTACACCACTCAAAATAAATAAGTGATCAATAACACATATCTCGCAGAAATAAAAGTGTGAAAATAGACCCCTACCTTGTGATTTCCTCTTATTGAACATTCTTGAACCTATTGTATAATGGTTTAAAGAATGTAATTAATTTATAATAGAACTATATTAATATTTATTATTCCATATATGATCCTATTATATCATCTTATCACCCTCTTCTTAAAAATATTTCATAAATACCCTTGTTATGGGTGTTAAATGCATTATTTTTATATGCATTTTGATCATGTAAGTCCAGGTTATTGTGCATAGGATATAGTTTCTTCATATAAAGAATTATATTAAGGTCATATATATATATATATCATATTTATTCACTATATACATTTTTATAATCATTATTTAAGGGTTAACACAGAAAATTAATTGAATCGCGTCGTAGGGACAATAGGTTATACATACTCATGAATGACAATATCATTCCCTTAATGGTTAAAAGGTATGAATTTTGATGATATATTACTTTTTATAGAACCAATTTCAGGTCATAATTATCATATATATATATATATTATTTTCATCATTATATCCATCCAAGTAAATTTTTGATGAAAAACAAATTACACCATGGCGTGGAGATGATAAGTCGTATGCATGTACATGCGATACCTTTATTTTTAATAGGATTGATAGTAGGTGGAATATGGTTATTACATAATAATAATGACATATAAACATATATATTATACTATATTTATTAATTTAACATCTAAACTACACCTGATGATGATGTATAATAATAAATAAACTTGAATGAGTCGGTAAAGACGATCACCTCCCCTTTAGCGGACTTCCTTTATAATTTCTGTTAAGGGACCTAGGGTAGGTATTTTGGAAGGGATAAAATATCAATAACAATAATTATGTTTAGAATATAAATATAAAGGGTTTTTTATCTTTAAGGCTTATAGTGGTTTGAATAATTGAGGGAGGAGGTGACCATTTATATTTAATATGAGGGGCACTTTTGGAAACTCTCTATATTCTAAACAAATATAAATTAATTTTTAATTAAAAATATTTAAAAATGAGTTATTTAAAATATAATATGATTAGGGGTGTAAATACTCTCATAAAATAATTTTTATACAAGTTTAGGTCACATTATTACCCTTATCTTTTGGTTTTAACCCTTATTTAATCCCTTAAACTCTTATGATGACAACATCGTTTTTTACGTTTTGAGGGTTAATATAATTATTATAAAATTAAAGATTACAACTAAATTGATCATTTATGAGATATTAAAATTATCCCAATATTTTGGCCGAATTTATGTTTTTAAATTATTTAATATAATTTAATAAAATATTATTTGCTTTTAAAATACCATTAATGTCAATTTGGACACCATCCATTACTTTGACTAACAAAAAAATCAATACAAAAAGATATATTCTTTTTTTTATACATCCATAACATGTTATGTTCATATATAAAATCCCTATATGACATCAATTATCTTAAATTATATTTATTTTAATATTTTCAATATCATTTATTTGATATTTCTTTTTATAAAATAATTACTACGTTAGTGTTGTGCATGAATTTAAGATAATTATTTCACTTCTAAAATTTAAACTAATTTAATATTTTGAATATAATTTATTTATATTTTAAAATAATATTTATATTTGAATATAAATTCAGGATAAAACCATAATAAAAATATTATATTTATTCAAAATATGAATGTGACAACTTTGAGTTTTCATTAAATAAAATATTATAAATACTATAATGTCATAAAAATGTCCATAAATGGTCATATAAACAAAGCTCAATTAATTATGAATGAAATTTAATCATTCAATAATATTTTTTCAAGTGTTAGAGTCATTTTATAATCCTTGTCATTTTTAACCTATATTACACAAATTACGCTTTAATATGATAACAACAATTACCAAGGTCACTATTTATATTGATAAAAAAATAAAAGGGGCCAATTTAATAAATTTATGCACTCTGAATATAAATATTTCATAAATTTTTAAAAATTTAAAACACATAAATGAAAGAATTTAATTTAATTTTAAATCAGAAAAACCCAAAGAAAAAAGTTATTCAGAAAGATGCCCAATTAAATATAAAAATGTTATTATACCAAATTCAACCATGAAATTTATTACAAAGAACTTAATTATATTTTTAATAATATAATATAAATAATTTTACTTTTATACTAGTATATAAATTATTTTTTAAATGGTTGAAATAAAAATATAGTTTTCAATAAAAATCGAAATTTTTCACTATTCACTAAAAAATAAATATTTTCTGAAAAATAAAAATAATCAACCTAAGATAATTTTGAAATTAATATATTAATATTAATGTTTATTGTTTCAAATATAATTTATATAAGTTTCATAATTTAGTTTTAAAAATAGTGTTCTGTTAAAAGGAGACAAAACTGCCCTTACAAAAGTATTGATTTTTATACATAAAATTAGATTTGTTCTTATCTTATGTCGATAAAATATATTGTATGAATGAAAAAAATGATTGATTATAATATATATATATATATTACATAATTTTTTTAATAATATTAATTCCTACCAATTTAATTGTAAGATTATAAAGATCACATAATAATTTTTCATTGTTCGCTTAAGCAGGGTGTTTTGTGAAATTTAATCAATCAAAGATATTAAATTTAAAATGAGACAGACCATAAAATATCAGGGCATTACATTATCCCATCCTATAATAAATTTCATCCTTAAAATTTGAAATTGACATTCAAAAAACCAAAGGATGATACTTGAAAAATCATTTAGGGGAAACCCACATCGTAAATAGGGTCAATAAAACATTATCTTAGTAAGAGGGAAAAGAAAATGTGATGGTCACAAAAAAAATTTGGATTTTGATTGGGGGAACATTAGAGTGAAGTGAAAATATAGAAATTGAAGAGAAATATAACTATCAAGTTATGAAGGAGAGTGGTAGAGAACATGGTCATTATAAATTTAAGTATCACAAAACCATAAATCAATGATAAGTTAAAATACCATTGATTTCTTGGAAAGAAAATTAAATGGATAAAATTTTTGGTTCCAAAATACTTTTCATAAAGATGAGCAATTATTCTGCTCTCTAGATAAAAAAATAAGGATAATAAGTTTACTTAAATTATTTCCATTTCATAAGAATAATCTCTTCCTTTTTCTGGGATTAGATCATTCTATAATTCATTTCTTACATCGAGATATGGATATTTAAAATGATTTTGTTATTTCTGAATATTTGTTATTGAAATAATCATAATTAATTACTTATATCAATATAAATTTACCAAAATGGTTATCATATGTCATAATTTAACCTAAAAAAATGATTTCCAGATTTTATCTTAATTTATTTCATAAGCAGTTAATCATAAAACCCCTCAAAAATAGTTATTTCCAAATTCAAAGACCAAAAATATATATGGAAGGTCACTAAATTTGCAAAATTAAATTAACAGCAGATATTAACAAAACAACATAAAGCAACTATTTTTTTTACATTCCAAATATTTGAATACCTTGATCACCTGTAAAACATAATGAAACAATACATGCTTCTAATAATAAAATATCAGGAATATTTCTTAAATCCATACATGCAGTATACCCTGTAATGATATGATAAACCATAAAATCACATAAAATTTAATATTAACTATTACTATCCCATTAATTTTTTTTTTCATTATTATCTCAACATCAATCATATATTAAGGGTTATATTACCTAAGTCTTCTATTTTTTAAAATATAAAATTCCCACTGAATCACTTTTCCTGGTCATTGGTTTCATTCAACACATTATCTCAAATCCTTAAAGAAAAGTTACTAAAATACAATACTTATATATCTCATTATTCTTATAACCGAATATTCATTGATAAAATAAAATTTTAATCCAAATAAACATGAACATTAATAATTCTACTTCATTCTTAATCCATTATCAATTCATCATTATCTTATTCCTTAATACCCCTTCCTTTCATTTATCATTTGTAGTCTCTTTATCATCAGAAGTATAACCATTACGTGAATAACCTTTCTAATCATCTTCATGAGTTTTCACCATAGAACCTAGGTTTTAATAATTTGTATATTTTCTACAATTAAAACATTCAACCATCAATAATACCTTAAGGAGACCATTATTCAAAAAATTTCATTTTTCTCATAAATTAATTTCTTTATATCATTATTTTCTATACCCAAAACATATTCACATACCTCTAATACATTCACATGGGTTTTATTCTCATATTCATGATATATAGAAAACTTAATCTTCTTTCAATCATGGTCTTTACCACCCCACCTCTCATCAAAATCTATCCTTCTCTTATTTGATGAGTATGTGAGTTGGTTATGGTGTAAGGTTTTAATCATATATCATGATAAGTGATTAGGAATAAGAAAAAAATCCTTTAATATATTTATAATTCCATTTTTTTCTCATCAAAATATTTTCTATCTCATTAAGATTTAACTCAGTACCTTTGTATTCTCACCATTGACTAAAACCCAATACACAATGTGAGAAACACCAATTATAGTGATATAGTAATAAATAATCATTTATAGGATTTCTAAATAATGAAATATTCTTCTCAATAAATGTGTCCATTGGTTTAACGTAGTTTATCCATGTCCATTACCAAATATTTATGATGATATCCCACACTTAGACTTATCCTCAATTTCAATCACATGGTTATGTTTTTTAATCCATGATTTCCTAAATATAGTTCCGAAGGTTTCTACTAAACATCATTTGATACCAACTATAATAACCTCGTCCCTAGAATCCCAAAGTCGGTGCACTAATTTACTAAATTATAATAATATAAAAGGAATCAAATCCTTATGAGGTTATTAATTTAATAGTCTTTAATAACTACAAATATACATGGTTCCCTTATTACATTGGTAATGAAAAATAAAACATTATAATGAAAAGAGATTTTTATCCTTGAACTAATTCAAAACATTTATACTTCATAACATGGGGATAAAAGAAAAAATAATAGGGCGACCTCAGATGCATAGTAAGAGTTGCATACAATGGAACATATCTTTATTAAATAATTCATAATCAACCTAGAAATGTAAAATAACTAAACACGCATTGCATTTAACTAATAAAATTTTCAAAATATGAATCCACAGATAATATCATAGTGAAAATATCATGAATATAAAAATTTCTTGAATTATTAATTAAGGAAATGACTAACTATTGGATTTCATGTTTCCTAGAAAAACAATACCTTTACCTTCAATACCTTTCACAAGACAATTAAAACATTACAGGTAAAAACCCTGTTTAATTCAGCTAATTATTCATCTCATGAGACTATCGATGCATCGAGGGGATTTTATATATACATACCCCACCCATTCTTGAATGCACAAAAAATTCATTATATATCTAATAATTTATTTCATTCAGGAATCAATATACCTTATAAAAATATCTATATTGAGTAAAAGATACAGATTTAACATTATTTCCCTATTAATAAAATCACTTTCAAAGTAATAAACATATATAAAAATGATATACGAATTAGATAATAATTATATATACGACACCAGAAATATGAATATTTAATAGAAAATAACTTTTCAGTGAAATATGATCATAAATACAACAAAGGGGTTATATATACACCAAAGAAAAGAAATTAGGTGCATAATATTAAATTATGTCTCAATGAAGTGAAATTGAGATGAATTCCCTTATAATGATCATGTAATTAATAAAATAAAACTATTATGTGTATATAATATAAATACATATATAAAAAGTGTAAATAAAGAATAATATAATATAAATTAATTTCACACAAAACCATTGCATGACATAATCAATGGAATAAAAGTTTAATCGGATGAATGAAAATTGAGTTAAGAAATACCTTACCACTTTCTAATCAATTGTATTGTATTCCCCATAAATTAATAATAATAATAATATGAAACACTTATTACCATGAAGATAATGACATTCATGATATTATATATCAAAGATTCAGTAAGCCACACAACAAAAATAAGTGGTGAATAATTCATATCTTACAAAAATAAAAGTTAGACGAGAAACCCTTTACTTTGATTTGCCTTTAGTTGAACATGTTTTAAACTCTTATATAATGATTAAATCATATTTATTATTTATAAAAAAACCAAATTAATATTTATTATATCGTATATGATCCTCTTATACCATCTTAACACCCATTTGTTTATAATATTTCATTATTACCGTTGATTCAGGTGTTAACTGCTTCATTTTCTTAAGTATTTTTTTCAGGTATGTTCAGGTTCTTGTTCACAGGATATAGTTATTTCATATATTTAATGATATTAGGTTCATAATTATTATATTTATTCATTATATACATTTTTATAATCATTCTTTAATGGTGAGTATGGAAAATGAATTACATTGTATCATGGAGATGGATGGTCGCACGTACACATTAACAACGATATCATTCCCTTAATGGTGACTAGGAAAAGAAGTGGATGATATATTATTTTTTCTAAAATAAATATCATTTCTTAATATATATATATATATATATATATATATATATTATTTCCATCATCATACCCAATTAACTAAATTGGAGATAAAAAACAAATTACACCATGGTGTAGAGATGGTAAGTTGTGCCTAAGCATGCGTGATGCTTTCATTTTTAGAAGGATGGATAAAATTTGGAATACGACTATAACAGAATCATAATAACATATCAGAATAAATATGATACTGGATTCATTACATTACCATGGAAACAACACATTAATTATAAGTAGAAAAAGAAATAAACTTCAAAGAGTTGGTAAATGCAATTACCTCTTCTTCAGAGGACTCCATTTATAAATTATATTAATTAAAATAGGGATGTTCTTTTGAAAGGAATAAAACCACAATAACTTAATTAAATATGTTTAAAATATAAATGCGAAGGTATTAATTGATATATGAGGCTAAAAGTGGTATGAATAAGTGAGGGAGGAGGTGCGTTTTTATAATTGAGGCGAGGAGAAATTTTGGAAACACTCAAAATATTAAATTAATATAAATTAATTTCCTTTAAAAATGAATAAAAAACGAGTTATTTAAAATATAAGATGATAATTGGTCGAATTTATCTCTTACAATGATTTTTATACAATTTTATGTGACATTATTATGCTTATAATTTGGTCTTAACTCTTATTTAATCTCTTTATCTCTTACCTTGGAACCATGAATGTTTACTCATTGAGGGATAATATAGTTACTATAAAATGAAAATGCCCCATAAATGAAAAATTGATGATATTTCAAACCATATCCCAATAATTGTTCCTAATTTTATACTTTTAATACTTTTATATAATTTAATAAAATATTAATTATTTTAAAATATCATTAATGTCAATTTTGACACTATTCATTACATTGACTTATAAAAATATCAATTAAATAAGATATATTGGAAAAAAACTCAATTAATAAATCCATAAAATTCAAATAGAATATATAAAATCAATTTATGACATTAATTATATTAAATATTATTTATAATAATATTTTTAATATTATTTTTTGATATTTCTATTAATAAAATAATTATTTTATCATTGTTGTTAAAGAATTTAAGCTAATTATCTTTAACTCAAAATTAAAAATAAATTACTATTATGAATATAATTCTTCTATCTTTCTAAATAATATTTATTTTCAATGATAAATTCTTGATAACACCATATTATAAATGTTATAGTTATTAAAAATAAGAATGTGACATCTTTGAGTTTTCTATAAATAAAATATTATAAATATCATAACCTCATAACAATCGTTGTAAATGGTCATATTACTGAAATTAAATTGATTATGGGAGAAATAGAATCATAGAATAATATTTTTTAAGTGTTAGGGTCATTTTATAATTGTTATCATGTTATTTTTAACCTAAATTTCAAAATTTACCCTTTACCGTGGCCAAAAAAATTACCAAGGTTACAATTCGTATTTGCTAAAAATAAAAGGAACCTATTTAATAAATTTGTACCATCTAAATAAAAATATGGAATTAATTTTTAAAAATTCAAAACACATTAATGGATGAATTTAATTAAAAATTAAACTCACAAAATGTAATGAAAAATAATTTTTCAGAAAAATACCCAATTAAACATAAAAATGTTTTTATACCAAATTAAACCATGAATTTTATTCCAATGAAATTATTTTTTTTATTAATTATATATTATAAATTTTATTAATTTTAAACCAACAGAAAATATAACTTTTAAATGGTTTAAATAAAAATATAGTTATCAATAGAAATCAATATTTTTCACTATTCACTAGAAAATAAATATTTTAAGACAAGTAAAAACAATTAACCCTAAGATAATTTTGAAATTAAGGTTTTAGAATTAAAGTTTATTTTTTAATATGTAATTTATAAAAGTGTCAAAATTTAGTTTTATAACAAGTTATCCATTAAAAGGTGATAAAAATTCCCTAAGAAAAATATTGTTTTTTATGCATAAAATTGGATTTGTTCTTATATTATCCATATAATTTCTATTAGAAGAATGTTAAAAAAATTGATTGAATATATAATATATAAATTTAATAATTTGGTTAATACTATTAATTCTTTTAAATTTAATATCTTGGTTATAATGATCAAATAATAATATTTCATTGCTCATTTATACTCGATGCTTCATGCAACGTAATTTATCAAAGAGATTAAATTTAAAAATAGACATACCATAAAATCTCAGGGTGTTACAATAATGGTTTTAATTTCTAATTTACCAAATTTATTCTCTTTTAATTATGTTTTTATCTAATATTCTTCTTTTTAATGTCAGATATCATCTTTTAGGAAATCTTTTATGGTTGAAAATTCATTAAAAAAACTAAGAAATTTCAAAGGAATGAGAATCATTTATATCTAATATTAAATATTTTATATGAATATATCCAAAACAACTCTTATAAAAGATTTTTATTTGGTGAATAGGTTAAACCCTTCTATATGGACCTGATGTCAGAAACCCTATCTTTTTTTACACAATATCCAATTTGAGATTTCCAGTATAATTATCTTCCTCAACATAAAGATGAATTGGTAAAGGAATCTCCATTGAAGATATCCCTAATTTGAGTCAGTCTTGGATCATAGGATATTTTACCCAATAAATGATAGTCCTTCTATAGTTTTTATAAATCACATGATCTTTACATCTTTATACTACTTTGGTTTTCCCATCATGGAGATTCATTGGGACACAAAGTGTATGATGTGATACTTCATATCTCTCATGCCATTTAATATCAAGAATGTTGGATTCCAAAAGTTGGGTAAAAGTGGAATAAATTACAAGTACTATGGATATTATTTCCTCTCTTGTTTCACTGGTTTGCACCTCCCCTCTATTCCTTCCATTGATGCAAAAGGGACTTAATGGAGTCACATAGTTTTTATGGAGTAGTCAAATTCTAGAATGATGAAGGGGATTTAGTGGGAATAACTTGATAAATTTGGATGTCTTTTTCTCTGTATTGACAACCATTTTGAGTCAGGTTTGGGTATATTTATTTAATCATCAGTTATTGTTTCCATTGTGGAGTGAAATCTTGAAAATCCACAACCATTGGGGTTAAATTTACCAGTAATTTGGGCTCTGATATGTCTATGTGAATAGAATCCACTGTTTTTGGTTGATTGGTTCCCTCTTATTGTATTGGATTTACTATAGGAGAGATATTGGCCTCGTCTTGGGAATTACAATTAGTAGGTATATTTCCTCTTAGTAATTTAGCATTTATTCACCTCATATTCTCCAACATGATATAAAAATGGGAAATATTTTCCCTCTTATAAAGAGGAAAACATATTTAAATTTTGTATATTATATAGATATAAACATACATTTCCATTCATATTTGGCTAATGATTCGTGAGTATACAATAGTTGAATTTTATAATGATCTCCCATATTAGTATTCTACCTCTAATATTAGGTTCATACTGCCTTTTCACACATTTTATCATTAACAAAATTTAAAATGTACATCTCCTTATCATACCCTTCAATGTCAGTGTCGTGCTTTGTATTATTGGTGGATATGATAATAAAAACCTTTACTGGAGTGAATCTTGCAACAAGAATCAAATCCTCATCAATGTTATAGTGGTATGAGAATTCTCCATCCATAAAAATACCCTTCGAATGAGAAGATATTATCCTACTATATATATATACATATTTAGATGAATGTTTTAACAAGTATCCCTTATGAAGGTTTTACCACTCTCCTTTATGTCATACATAATCAGTTTATAGAAAGTACACTAAGGGAATCCCCACTGGTATTCAGTGAATTCACTCATGATGGGGGAGATGAATAGAAAAATTAAAGTGGATGAAACTATAGGGGAGATTCTAGGGAATATTCCCCTAGTCTATAAAATATTTACTTCCTTATAAGAGGGGGAGTTAAACATAACCCTTGAACATTGGGCCATGGTAGATTTCATTCTCCTATTATTATTTCAAAACTTCATTATGGATTTTATGACCCCTAGGGTAGAGGTTATAGTAAAAGTCCCTTAGACCTATGAGTTGGGACTGCCACTCTACTGCCATTGGGAATTAATTCATGATCATTATTCCCTTTGGGCATTTATCCTAGAATAATCTAGATGAATCACATTCTCTATACAAAAGGTGATCACAATCAATGGTTGTTACATGATTACTTGTTTCTATTTCCTCAAATAAGATACCCACTTAAATTTTATGGTATCTTAATGAAAAATATTTTCAATGGATTACTCCCACTTAGTACGGATTTAGTAATGGTGATACTTTATTGGATATACCAAATCGAATATTCATATCCAAGTTCTAATACTGGTCTTAAAATAATTACATTGAATGTTGTTTTAACTGTCAAATCTTTTTGGCCCAATAGCTGAGTGAAATGGGGAGATATATATTATTCCCACCATATAATATGCATTTGAGTTTTGGTATCATTGAATATTTGGTTGAGTGACTTCAAAATTTTAAGGTAGGTATATTAGAGACACACACACCATCTTCCTAACCTGGGGATTATTGATCCTCAAAATGTGTCTAGGCCTACATTAAAAAAATTGTATCTAATATCGTAGGATAGTTAACATATATACTATAATACTGGTGTATGGTATTTAGAAAATATAGAGTCACCTATATGATATGAAAAATGGTACAGAGTCATCTTTTAGTGCCTTGGAAATGTTATACAAAGGAGTGTCTATGGGACAAAACATGATATGTATTCTTTCATGGTCCAATTTTGTCCACATAACCAAGGAGTTCTCTCCACCCTCAATGAAGGGTCCTTTGACGTATTCTGGCCATAATGTTCACCAGTTCATTTATTTTTCAGGCATAGTAGGATCATTTTAATATCCTTCATCCCTTACAAGGGTGAACAGTCTAGGGGAGGCATAAATGATGATCATTTCCTTGGACTGCCTATTGACTAGGATGAGACATCATTGATTCACGATGAAGCACCAAATGTACATATCCCTATTTTTTGAGTGAATCTAGATATAAGGGAAATGTTGGAGTAAATTTGAAATTGAATGTACCTTTATGTCATGAAGATGTGTTATTGTGAGGATTACATTTGAAATGTGAACTATATATAGGAACTACATGGTCCATTATTAGCTTTATATTATGAATAGGACCTTCATTTTGGATGAATTATTCATCATAGGGAGGACCTCTATAATACATTCCTTGGTGAGGAAAATATAAGGGTTTTATCTTTATTTCTAGAGGGATGGATCCCATGGGTAACTGTTTTTTAGTTTCCTTTATAAGGAGGACCATCATGTCATATTTTTATTTTTTGTAGAGAAGAAATCTGCAACATATTCCCAAAGGGACTTATAGAGTTATTAATTTAGTTTCAATGGAAAAGGACTCCATGGTTACTGATTTTTTTTTATGATTTATTGGTAGGAGGAAATCTTTGTTTGTCTAATACTTATATTGTATGGAGGGCATCCACAACTGGTGTAATGATAATAACTTTTATGATAAATCTTTACATTTTAGTGGAAGGACCTCCTTGGTGTGAGTTATGATGAGATTATTTAGTGCTTAACAGTATCCATTGACCACGTGGAGGACCTATGTCGATGATGATTCATTTTTTACTGTGATAAGGACCTTCACGATTTATGTGTCGGGTGTTGTAGGGAGGAACTCTATTATAGGAACTATGAGGGAGAACTTTAGAGTAGTTGATCAATGTATTGTGCGAGGACCTTGACAACAAATAATTTGGGGAGGAAAGAAAATTTTATTTATTATAGTGTTATATGGAGTACCTTTATAAAAAATACAATGAGGTGGACCTCCAAAGTTGTTTTTTAGGGTACCATGGGGAGGAACTCTCCGGTATTGTTTTCATTCACCTGCTAATGAGGCATTGATGGATCCTCAAGCCAATATTATGATATACTAATAAGAATCATGGGTGTCAATATCCATATAATTAGAGACCTAGCCTTGGGATATGGATTTATTTATGAAAAAAATTATTTTGGTTATTCTTGGTTGAGCTAATGGGGTCAGATTCTCCATCCTAATCATAGCCATGAAATTTGGTAAGTGAACTTAATGAGTAGGATCCCTGATTGGCGTAATTTTCGTAACCATTGGGATATGAAGACGGGATACATGTTTGTGAATGGGGTTAGGGGTTTGAACCAAATCCCATGAATTCAAAACTAGCTAACCCTAGAGAGCCTCCACCAAGGATTCCCATTTTAGAAATTCATAGATGATATCTATAAGGTGACCTCCACAATATATTCTTCAGGTTATGTGGTTTTGAGGTGCTAGGAACAATAGTTATTTTCATGATACTTAAAAGGAAACTCCCATATAGTATTGAGATTGTATTAAGAATCTTATTATACCTTTTTTAGGTATGTGAGATAATAATTGATGCACTACAGGGATATAATCCTAAATCGATTGAATGAGGAAACATAGGCCCCTTACTTCACCACTACTTGTTTTTGGTTGGAAGGCCTAAGATGATTAAATTATTATATGATTTCAAAACCACCTCAAAATTTGAGATAATTCTATTGAGGAGATATTAGTACACCATAGAATTCACCAACTTTCACTAAAGGTGATTTATTGTAAATAAGATGCACTAGGACATTAGGGCCATGGACGTTATTGTGGATGAAGAGAATGTCTAGTACACCGACTGATAATGTGTGGAATCTCGAGGTGTAACATGTTTTACACTAACCTGGAGAGGAATATTAACATGTGATTGTTAATTTAGTGATTAAATTTAGATATTCTGAGATATCCTAAAGTGAAAAAACACAATCAAGGAAATTTTCTGTGAAATATAATAAGTAAAAGTACATGTTCAATTGAGGATGTCCCCGTTCTCCCAAAGAGAACTTCCTCAAGTGCTCTCTTCTTCTTCCTAGGGTTTCCTTGCAACAACGCAGCTTCTTCTGGCATGTTTCTTTCTTCTCTATTTACTTTCTATCGAAGGTGGTTTTCTATGGAAGCCTTAGGTCACTCTATCCTAATCTGATCTCGTGTTCCACCACACCTCTCTAGGTCAGATCTGGGGTGACGATTCATCTTGGTTTTGGGGTTTTTGGCTCGGCGGTCAATGGTTTTCAGGCTTTCTTCTGAGTCAGATCGTTCTCTTCTTTAGCCCTTATTTCAACCTCGTCAGGATGTCCTTGTTTGGAGCCATCAACCGTTCAAATCTCTACCTTGACTTCAATTCCATCAGCTCTTCTCCTAGTCAGATCTAGAGCAGTGGATTCTTAGAGGTTTTGGGATGTGAGTTTTCATGGACGATGATGCCCCTCGCATGACCTGCTCTTGATTTCTTCTTCCTTGACATTCAGGTTTTTACACCATCAATAGTATGTTTCGGTTCTTTTGGTTATATTCCTTGAGTCATTTGCAAAGGATTGGTGTTTTATTTATGGCGGTGGATCTGCTTCATGTTTTTTTTCAGCAATGAACCCGTTTTGTATTAATGGAGTGGTTTTGTTTATCTTTGGGGAGGCAGTGTTTTTTTTTGGATTTTTGTACTATGGGTTGTTGGTAGTAGGGGATTTCTATCTCTCCCCATTTAGTTCTGTGTGGCGTTTCTCCTTGCAGCATTTGGATATTGCAGGTTTTATTGGATGTTCTCAGTGAGCTTTGTTACTATGTTGGTTCGAATGGTTTTCTGGTATTTTGGGTGGATGATGGCGATGCATTGGTGAAAATGGTATGTTATGATAGAAATGTAGCAAATGGTGCAATGGTCTTGTTGTGAGTTCTTTTTACGCAAGATATCATGGGAAGATCGTGTGTTTTGTTGGGCTGATGTTGAATTTCATACTACTTTATTTCTTTTTTGTTATTTTTATTAGGTTTTTGAATTATGAATATGTGGTCACTTTTCTGCTGAATGTGTGTTTTGGTTTTTGAACCTATTATAGGTTTACCCACTTGAATGTGTGTATTGGATATTTTAAGGTTCCCACTCTACCCGTATAGTGGTTTTATAAAAAGGAGTGAAAAATGATTTGGTAGGGTAAGTACATATTCAATCGATCAATTTCATTAGTAGAGGATTTAATATCAATTTAACTATTTCTATTACATGTGAATTCACGCCAATGATTTTATATAGGATTCAAACCAACTTTCTTAAGGTGTAAAATTGATAGGATATGCCAACGATGTTTTAAATTTCACATTGATAATGTGGGGATGGGAGGTCAGATCATTCTTTAAAAGGTATTATTTCCTTTCACAAGTATAATGGCCCAAAATTTACACACAAACACAAAGATATATATATATATATATATATATATTACATAAAAATTGTAGAATATTTATTACATAACATAACAAAATCCATTCCAGGACTGTATAGGATTAGTGTCTCTAGAAACTAGGAAACAAAAACGACTGTTTCATAAAACATCCACATTGTCTCTTACTTATTTGTTCATAAATAGACTCCTTATAGAAATATCTTAATTAATAACCATCTTCAAGACTTGTGTAAAAGGAACATATAAAAGGGTGATCTCAAATTATCAGCAAGGGTAAACAAGGGAAATATCAATCACATCACAATCATAGTAACATAACATTTGAAAATATTTTCCTGCATATAAAATATCACAATATCATGTCATGGGATAAATCATAAAAGTGAAATATAATCAAAATTTTCAAAACATAAGACATGATTTTTTTTCATACACACATAATAATAGAAAATCATTTGATATTAGTCAAGGATCATTGTATACCATCATAGCGAACAAAGTTTATATTTGGATTGAGTTAACTCTTTATTCCAGCCTAGTATTACTGAACTAGATTTACTTTCCATTCCATTAATTTATATCTCATGAGATATAAATATTTAACCAATTAATTGGAAGTTTATTTAGGAACCACCCATCTCATAATGAAACAATTCTTATGTGTGCCACAAAAACATTAAAACATTCACCATAGCATAAACTCGTGAAATTAAATGGGTTCTTAAACATCATTCTATCATAATTCATCTAAAACTAATGAATTTAATAAATAACACACAATAAAATCACAATAATAACAGGTTTATAAATATGAATCTACTTAAACAGTGTTATCTTAGATTGAAAATAATTTTAAGAAAACACTTGAAATTAATTCCTGAGGAAAATTTCATTTATTCTTCAAAAACGATTTCCTTCTTCAAAATGCCACCCAATTTTAGAAGAAATAATTTTATGTGAAAATAACCTTGTAATATTTTATTGGAAGCTTCAAGGAAATAATTAATTATGAAAGCATAAAAATCCATTCATGTCGTACAAGTTAAAAAAACATTTTTCTCATACTTTTTCCTGAAAAGTAAAAAATTACATCATATTGAAAACGAAAAATGATTCCATTCATACCGTTTACTAAAAATTTACCAATGGATAAAATCGAGATTAAAAAAATATAGAAGTATATAAATAATATTTTTGAATACATATTTAGGAAACATGGATGTGGATGATAAATATACCCTGATAAATACTTACAAATAAATAATCTCAGATAAAAATGATATTTGCAAAGCTATCCATTACCTTAGGTCTGATATCCATTGTATGTATTCGAACCTCCTGTATAATGATTTAAATAATGTTATTGAATTATTCCAGAATCATAATATTTTTCATTATATCATATATGATTATATTATCATCCTCCTATTAGTAACATTTCATTGTCACTCGTTATTCAGATATTGAATGCATTATGTTCTTATGCAATATTTGTCAGATAAGTTCATGTTACACTTATTAAATTACAGTAAAATCATTTACTGAGTTATATTAGTATAATATATATCATATTAGTTAATTCAATTCATTTATATAATCATGTTTTAATAAAGATCATATAGAATGAATCACATCACATCGTGGAGACTGTAGGCCATACGTATGCACTGGCGATGATATCATCCCCAAAATTATTGAATGGTATTGAAGTGTATGGTGTAGGATATTTCAGAATTAATATAATTTTATAATAATCATATATATTTATTATTTCCATAATTATACCCATCCATGTAAGGTGCCGGTGAAAAAAATATTACACCACGACGTGGAGACGAAAAGCCGTACGTACGCACAAGTGATGATTTTATTTTTCGTATGATAAATAGAAGGTAAATTATGGTTGTTTAAAATTTATAATAAAATATCATTATATGAGTGATACTAATGTTATTACATTATAAGGAAATAACAAATGAATATAGAGTAGGTGAAGAATGAATTTTGAAGGAATCATTAGAAGAGATTACCTCTTCCTTGACATGCTTCCTCTAAATCTCTTCTTAGATCACTAGAGTTGGTCTTTGAATATGACAAGAACATATAGAATGAAAATAGGTATGATTATATGGAAAATTTTCAGGATATGGCTGAGATATAAGGCTCAAAACGAATTGAATCGGTGATGGAGGAGGTTCCCTTTTATAATTGAGGTGAGGGGCACTTTTGGAAACTTAAGAAAGAATAATTTATAATAAAATCAAACCCTACCCAAAAAAACTCAAAAAATATCCCAATTTAAAAGATTAGAAGAGATAGTATTTTAATATCATAAACCAATAAATTTTGGACAAGTTATTTAGTCAATTTAAACCATATCTTTTTAATGGACACTTAGTTGTTCTATTTAATTTTAATTATGGAAATAACATTATAAATATTTAATGGTAATAAATATTTACTTATATGATGTTAATTGAGCATAAATGGATATTTTAGGAAAATTTAGATATTATGATTATCACTTTTTAATTTTTAAATATTTTTTAGAATTTTAAATAATTTAATAATATGTTATTTTTATAAAATTTCAATAGTGTCAATTTTGATAATATTCATTTATTTGACATAAAAAAATCCACACAGAAGATAAATTAAAAAAAATATTGAATATAATTAAAACATGTACTAGTAAACTATAAATTTTTTGTATCACATTAATTAGTTCATATGAAATTTATTTTAATACATTATAAACCATTTATTTGATACTTATATTAATAAAATAATTTTTTAATCGCGATTGTTTCATAATTAATGGTTATTATTTAATCTATAAAAATTATAAGTAAATTTCTATAATGTAGGTAATTGTTTTATCTTTCAATATATTATCTATAGTTTATATTATATCCTATTTATCCATATATTAAAATTAATGTACTTTTATAAAATGATATTATGACATTTTGTGACATTCATTAGTTTTTCTTACATTCAGGTCATATTCATAGGTAAGTGGCCATAAAGTGATTTCATTTCAAAATATATATTATAAGGGTATAATTTAGCCATCCAATAGGGTTTTTTATAAGTGTTAAAGTAATTTTATAATATTATTTTTTCTTTTAATTACCTAATTTACCTTTAACCATGGTAACAAAAATAATTACCAAATATGCAATTCATAACACCCGAAAATAAAAGAATAATATTAAAATAATTTGTAACAACTGATTCCAAATATAGAGTCTATTTTTTGAAATTCAAAACACCGAAGTTACAATCATTAAATTAAAATCGCTCCCATTGTTGGAATAAGAGAATGAGTCTTTAAATTTTAACACATTGCAAAATATTGAAATGTTTTTACATATGAATTCAATGTAAAATTAATGATAATTACATATATTATATTGAATTTTAAAAATATATTCTATTTATACTTTAAAACCATTCAATTTACAATATCACCTTATAAAATATCTTGATGAAAAAAATTTGTTTTCACATAAAATTTAGTGTTATTTTACTATTCATCAAAACGTGAATGTTATCAGAAGATATCCTAAGTTCAATCAAAGTAAATTTTTATATATTGATTTAAAATAACATTTTTATGTCTTCATATAAAAAATATTAATGTGTCAAATTATTAATTTAAAACGGGGTTTCCATTCAGATATGTAAGATTACCCTTTGTTAAAAAAAATTGGTTTTTATACAACAAATAGGGTTTATTCATACCCTATGATTAAAATATCCATTGGTTGAATACAAAAATATTTTATTAAGTATTTAACCTATATATCTCATTAATTTCATTAAAAATAGTAATTCACTCAAAAATAAAAAAAATCTAATTTATATTTTTCATAAATAAAGGTTAGCCAATGAATTGACAATACATTTTCATAAGATTGTTGTAATTATTCCTGCTAACCTAACGAAAATGCTATAATAGAAATTTTATACTAAGGGAGTCTCATGGTTCATTTAAAATCACTATTTCATTTAATGTAAGCTACTGAAGAATACAAATTATTTAATGAAAATGTTTCATAAAAAACATCCGTGTGTTACATTCTACCCCCCTTAAACTGAATTTCACCCTTGAAATTCATCAAATGGAAAAAAGAAAAGGGTAACTCTCCCTCTTCATATTCTCAAGTTTCCATGTAGATAATTCAAATTTTTGGTTCCTACATAAAAATTTTACCATGCGAGCGGTCTTGTTTCGTAGAACTTTTTCACTACGATCCAGAATCTCTTTCAGTTGTTCTTCATAAGAAAGATCTTTCCCCAGCGGTATGAACTCTGAGATTAGTAAATGTGAAGTAACAGGTATGTACTTTCTCAAGAGAGATACATGGAACACATCATAAACTTGAGAGAGATTCAATGGAAGAACCAATCAGTAAGATACCTTTCCAACACAATCCAGAATTTCAAAAAGACCGATATACCTAGGGCTCAACTTTCCATTATTTACAAATCCCATTACACTCTTACAAACAGATATTCATAGAAACACCTTATCACCAACTTCATAATCTAGGTATTTTAATTGGTTGTCAGTATAACTTCTTTTTTCGACTTGGAGCTTATCTTTTGTTTTTTGAATAGATCTGACCTTTTCTGCCTTTTAATCAACAATATTAGGTCCTAATAGATTTCGTTCCCCAACATCACCCCAACAAGTTGTAGTTATTCACTTTTCCCATAGTGGGATTCATAAGGATCTATCTAAATACTAAATTGAAATCTATTATTGTAAGAAAATTCCACAAATGGTAGGTTTTGATCCCATCCACATTTGAAATCTATAGAGAAATATCTGAACATGTCTTCTAGAGTTTGAAGTGTCCTCTCCGACTGAATGTCTGTCTGAGGATGACAAGTAGTGTTGAAACGTAACTCAGTATCCATAGTAAGCTGAATACTTCACCAGAACATTGAGGTAAACCTTGGATCCTGATCGGATAAAATGGAAAGTGGTACTCCATGCAATCTTAACACTTCTTTCAA
Organism: Viscum album; assembly: GCA_963277665.1. Lineage (NCBI taxonomy): Eukaryota > Viridiplantae > Streptophyta > Magnoliopsida > Santalales > Viscaceae > Viscum > Viscum album. The sequence continues at coordinate 1,530,600,922 of OY728161.1, read as the reverse complement.
ATATATCATAACAATATGATCAAGAGATAAATTCACTCTAATAGAAATCATGTGCACTGAATTCATAAGGAGATAAATTATAAACCAAATAGAATTATTTCCTTTGGATGTTTTGGGAAGTCCGATGACAAATTCCATAGTATTTCATTCCCTTTTCCATTCTGGTATGGGTAATGATTGAAGCATCCCCTTAGAATTCTGTGTCTTAACCTTAACTTGATGACAAAACAAGCATCAAGAGACATATTCGACAACGTCTCTTTTCATGATATCCCACCAGAAGTACTCTTTCAGGTCCGTATCCATCTTTGTGCTTCCTGGGAGAATAGATAATGAATAAATATGAGCCTCATCCAATAGATCCATCTTTAATTCTGGTATAGGAGGAATAAAAACTTGGTTCCTAAACCTTATTATTTCATCACAATCAAGGGTGAATTAAGGAACTTTTCTCACCTTCTTTTGTAACTTTACATCTTCCTTATACACCTCCTTAATCTTCACTTGTATATATGGTTGAACATTCATTTGAGAAAGATAATATTTCACCCCTTCCATTAAAATTTATAGATCCATCCTTTGAGAATCCACAAATATTGGATCTTTTATTATCCTTATCATGGATAAGTTAGTATATTCTTTTTGACTCGAAGAATCTGACACCTTATTCGATTTCCCATGGTGGTAATGTATTGATAATTCATAATCCTTAATCGACTCCGACTATCTTCATTGGTGCATATTCAGCTCCTTTTGTGTGAAAATATAATTTGAACTTTTATGATCAGTATAAATATCACACCTTTAACTATAAAGATAAGGCCTCTATATCTTTAATGCAAAGATTACCACAGCTAACTCTAAATCATGATTTGGGTAATTTTTCTTAGGAATTTTCGAATTTTGTGAGGCATAAGCAATAAACATATCATTTAGAATGATAACACGTACCTTCCCCTTCATGAATACATCACTATAGATCAAAAACAATTCTCCACTACAAGGCATTGTGAGCACATGTGCACTTGCTAACCTTATTTTAGATCTTTGAAATTCTATTCACTTTCCTCAGTTTAAACAAACTTAACTCTAGTCCGAGTCAACTTGGGAAGTGGATTAGATAATACGGAAAATGGTTTCATAAAACGTCGATAATATCAAGAAAAACCAAGAAAACTTTAGATCTGAGTTACCGTTGTTGGTCTCAGACATCTTTCAATAACCTCAATTTTGATGGATTTATAGTTTTTCCATCTCTTGAGATTATGTAACCCAAAAATGAAACATTATGATGCCAAAATTTGTACTTGGTAAGTTTGGCATAAAGATTCTCCTTTCTTAGGGTCTTCAGTGCAATTATTAAGTGATCATCATGTTCTTCCTTTCTCTTTGAACAAACAAGAATATCATCTATAAAGACTACTACAAAATGATCAAGATAGTCTCTAAACACTATATTAATTGTATCTATGAAGGTAGAGCGGTAATTATTAAGAAAACAATGCATCACTATAAATTAATAGTGTCCATACAATGTAGATAAAGTCATATTTGGTATATACTTCTTTTTAACCCTTAATTGAGGATATCCTGAATGAAGATAAACCATGGAAAAGTATTGAGCTCTGTGTAGTTGGACAAATAAGTCATCAATGTGGGGAAGATGATATTTTTTCTTGATAGTGCTCATGTTAAGTTCTCGATAAAAAATGTGGAGTCTCATTGATCCATCTTCATTATTAAAAAATAGAATAGGTGGTTCCCAAGGTGAAAAACTAGGGAGTTTGAAACCCTTATCAAAATTCTCTTGGATTTTCTTCTTCAATTCATGCAACTTAATTAGGGACATTCTATAAGTTGTATTTGAAATATGCACAGTACCCGGTATAAGTTATATTGAAAACAATACTTTCTAATTTGGTGGAAGACCTAGAAATTCCTATAAAAAGACATCATCAAACTCTCAAATAGTGTGTGTATTCTTAATCTTGAGTTTCTCCCTAACCAATTGAGATAAATAACCTTCATAAATTGGAATCATGACCTATAATATGGAAGAAATTGACACTAAAAAGTTATATTCATCATTGCATCAATTGATGTTCATATATTGATCTCTAATATGAAATGTGACTTCCCTTTCTTGAAAACAGATATGAGATCCATATAGAGGAAGCCAGTCCCTACCAAGAATCACATCAAATTCCATTATAGGAAGGATAAAAAGATTTTCAGTAAGTACTTTCCAAAAAAAATTCAACTGGAGAAGAATTATAAACTTTGGATGTGACCGTTGTGTGATTAGAAGTTTTCAAAACTAACTCAACATCTAATTTTTGAGGTAATACAGAAATACCATTAGAAAATTCTTCAGAAATAAAAGAGTTAGTTGAACCAGAATCAAATGAAACACTTTCTACTTTTGAGTGTATGGTAAGTGTACCTTTCACTACTTCATTATCGTACTGCATGTCATTGATAGTGATTTCATGTGAATTTCCTTTTTCTTTGGCCTTAAAAGTTTTTTGATGTTGATCATCATCAATAACCCTTGGATTAGGGAATTGATTGGAATAATTCCCCATTTCCTTAAACTTGTAACATTGAAGTGTAGGAGGTGCTTTCTGTGTGGAATTTTATTTGTTTTGAAAATTAGACATATTTTTACCATCACTTTGGCCTTCAACATCCCGATGAACTTATTTTCAACACTTAAAGCATTTAATAGTTACATTAATACAATTACATCCAAGTTTATTTCCCCCGATTGATTAGAATGGAAAAATTATCTTCTTTTCATTGTGGTCTTTAGATTTTCCTTTGAATTCTATTTTTCTCTTCTTATAAGAACCATATGACTGATCGGTTACTATAATATCCATCTCAACCTTTAGATAACATCAAAAAATATTCTCATAGCTAATGAAGTCACTTATGGATAATTCCCTTTTGGAGACATGATTTTAAGACACTAAAGAATCAATCAAATTTACTCCTAGGTTGGATAATAATTCATGAAGTGTACCTTGAATTTATTGTAACGTTTTCTTTGTAGGTACCAATGAATTCAAAATAATTTTTCTTATGTTCAAGGAACTACATTTCCATCTTTAATTGAATAATATGAGGCATGTACTTATTTAAAAACAAGTTCATGAACTCATCCAATTGGATGGACTCAATTTCATCTCTTTGCCTTATATTCTTGATAAGATTCCACCATTGATAAGCTACACCTACAAAATGATATAATGATAAGATAAATTTATCATGTTCAGAACATTGTAGAACTGAAAAAATATTTTTCGTGGTACTGATCTATTATTCAGACACTAATGGATCCGAAGACCCGCTGAATGAAGGCGTACGATGCCTCATAAAGGATTCAACATAATGTTTCTCCCTCCTTTGCTCGTTTGGGAGTATGGAATGATTAATAGCTTGAGAAAGTTGTGTGAGAATGAATAAAATATTTTTAATTCTAGATTACATAACATTTGGTTTCTTAGGGGGACAATCATAACATTTCCCTTCGTATTCAGCATTTACACTGTTCCTTCAGGTTCCATCCATTGAAAGAAACAAAGAATAATTGTGTGAGAAGTACTAATAATAATGGGAAAACAAAATAATAAAATAATAAAATTTCAATTTAGGAAACTTTGGGTTATATCCTAGGATATTCATTAGAATCTCTAAAACACTAGGATGGGGTTGCAACCTATACTTAGAAAAATCCTTAGGATTCTTACCAAGGTTCTCTCTTCCTTGTTTCAAATGGTTAAAAATAACTTTTATATGATACCAACTATAACAGACAAACATTACATATAGGTATTACCTAAAAATTAAAGAATATTTATTACATAACATAATAAAAAATATTCTAGGACTGTATATCTTTAGTGCCTCTAGGAACTAGGAAACAGAAACAAATGGTTCATAAAACATCCACATTATCTCCCATTTATTTCTTCATAACTAGACTCCTTTTTGACACATATTACTTTATAACCTTCTTCATGAACTGAGGAAAAGAAATATAGGAAAGGGTGATATCAAATTTTTAGTAAGGGTAAATAAGGTAAATATCAATCATATCATAATCATAAGAACATAACATTTAAAAATCACATCGTGCATATAAAAGATCATAATATCATGTCATGGGATAAATCGAAAATGTGAAATATAATCCCAATATTCATAATATAAAACCCGAAATTTTGTGTCATACACACATAATCATAGAAATTCATTTCATATTATTCAAGGCTCATTGTTGAGACCATCATAGTATACAAATTCCATTAATGAACTGAGTTCACTCATCATTTCATCTCTGTATTACTAAACCAAATTTACATTCCATTCCTATCATTTCTACCTCATGAGATATAAATATTTACCCAATTTAATTGTGGTAGATATAGGTCCCACCCATCTTATAATGTAACCATTATTACGTGTTCCAAAAAAACATAAAAACATTCACTATAGAATAAACCCATGAAATAAAATGGGTTTCATAAACATAATTCCATCATAATTTATATAAAACAAATGGATTTCTTAAATAACACAAAATAAAATAATATTAATAAAAGGGTTATAAAAATGAACCTATTTAATGAGTGTCATCTTATATGGATTTTTTTTAAGAAAACACATGAAATTAATTTCTGAGGAAAATATCCTTTCTACTTAAAAAACCTTTTCCTTCCTCCGAATGCCACAACATTTTAAAAGAATTCATTTTATGTGAAAATAACCTTGTAATATTATAGGGGAATCTTCAAAAAAATAAGGAATTATGAAATTGTAAAAATATATTATTGAAATACAAGTTAAAAAACATTCTTCTTGTACTTTTTCTGAAAAATTCAACAAGTACCTCCTACCGAAAATGACAAAAGATTCCATTCATTCCTTTTAGTAAAAATTTACCAATAGGAAAAATTAACTTTATACAATTATAGAGAGATATAAAGAATATTTTTAAATACATATTTAGTAAAAATGGACATGTATGATAAATATACCCCAGTAAATACTCAAGAATAAACAATCTCAGATAAAATCGTGATTTTCCAAGTTATATGTTACCTTATGTATGATATCATTTGAATGTATCCAAACCTCCTGTATAATGATTTAAATAATTTTATTTAAAATATCAAGAATAATAATCAATTTTATGATATCATATATGATTATATTATCATTTGTTTGTTAGTAACATTTCTTTGTCACTCATTATTCAAATATTGACTGCTTTATGTTCTTGTGCAAGATTTGTCAGATAAGTTCATGGTCAACTTCATAGATCATAGTAAAATAATTTATGGAGTTATATTATTATAATATATATCATATTTATTCATTAAATTCATGTATATAATCATGTTTTAATGAAGATCATGTAGAATGAATCACATCGCATCGTGGAGAGGGTAGGTTGTACGTACGCACTAGAGATGATATCATTCCAAAAATTATTAAATGGTATTGAAGTGGATGGTGCATGATTTATATGAATTATTATCATGTTATAATAATCATATATAGTTATTATTTACATCAATATACCAATACAAGTAAGGTGGTGGTGGAAAAATGATTACACCATAGTTTGGTGACGGTATTCCATACGTACGCACACAAAATTATTTCATTTTTCATAGGATATATAGAAAGTAAAACAAGGTGTTTCATATTTATGATAATATATCAGTATGTTACTGATACTATTTATATTACTTTATAATGAAAAATATAATTAAGACAAAGTAGATTAAGAAATAATTTTGAAGGAATCGGTAGAAGAGATTACCTCTTCCATGACATAATTCCTCTAAATCTCTTCTTAGAGCACTAGAGATGGCCGTTGAAGATTACCAAAACCTATAGAATTAAAATAGGTAAGTTTAAAATGAATAATTTTAGGGGATGGACGAGCTTGAAGGATCCAAATTAAGTTAAGAGGCAAGGGAGTAGGTTCCCTTTTATAATTGAGGTGTGGGGCACTTTTGGAAACTCCATAAATAATAATTTATAATATCATAAAACCCTACCAAAAAAAACTCTAAAATATCCCAATTTATAAGATGATATGATATAAGGATTTAATCTCATAAACCTATAAATTTTTGGAGAAGTTATTTTTTCAATTTAATCAATATCATTTTAAATGACAATAAGTTATTCTATTTAATTTTAATTGTGGTAATAACATTCAAAATAATTAATGGTTATAATTATCTACTTATATGGTGTAAATTTTCTTTAAATGGATATTTGATGACATTTTTGATCTTATAATTATCAGTTTTTAAGTGTTAAGTATTTTTTATTATTTTTAAACAATTTATTAAAAATTTACTTTTTTAAAATATCAATAGTGTTAATTTTGACACTATTAATTTATTTGACATAAACCAAATCCACACAGAAGATAAATACAGAAAAAAAATTAAATAGACTCATAACATGTCATAGTAACATATTAATTTATTTTATCACACTAATTATTTAATATTATATTTCTTTTAATATTTTTAAACCCATTTATTTGATATTTATAATAATACAATAATTTTTACATCACTATTCTGTAATCATTAATGGTAATTATTTAATATATAAAAATATAAATAAATGTATATGATGTATGTAATTATTTTATATTTCCATTGACAATATATAGTCAATATTAACTCATATTTATCCATATATTAAAATTAATATACTATTATAAATTGAGATTGTGACATTTTGTCACGTCCAGTAGTTTTTATTAATTTCATGTCATATTCATAGGTAAGTGGAAATAAAGTGAATCCATTTCAAATAATTGATGATAATGGTCTAATTTAGTCATCTAATAATATTTTTACAGTTGTTAAGGTAATTTTATTACATTATTGTTTTCTTTAATTACCCGATTTACATTTAACCACGGTAATAAAAATAATTACCAAAGTTACTATTCATAATGCCAAAAAATAAAAGTATCCTATTAACATAATTTGGACCTAATGATTCCAAATATGGAGTCCGTTTAAAAAATTCAAAACAAATAAGTTTTAGTAATTAATTTTAAATCAATCCCGTTTTCGGAATTAGAGAACGAGTTTCTAAAAGTTAAATCATTGCAAAAGATTGAATTGTTTTTACATATAAATTCAATGTAACATTAATGTTAATTAGATAAATTATATTGAATGATAAAAATATATTCTATTTATACTTTAAACCATTCAATTTTATAATTTAAATTTATAAATTATCTTGATAAAAAAAATTATATTCACTTAAAATTTAGTGTGTTTTTAATATTCCACAAACATGAATGTTATCAGAAAATTTCATAAATTCAACCAAATTAAATTTTTATGTCCTACTTTAAAATAAAATGTTTATGTTGTCATATAAAAATTATTAATGTGTTAAAATATTTATTTAAAAGGGGTTCTCCACTGAAAGGAGTAAGATTACCCTTAACAAAGGTTTGTATACAACATATAGGGTTTATTCACATCCTATGATTAAAATATCCATTGGATGAATAAAAAATATTTTATTATGTATATAACATATATATATCATTAATTTAATTACCAATAGTAATTCACTCAAAAATATAAATATCTAGTTTATTTTTTTATTAATAATTGATCGCTAAAGAATTCCCAATACATTTTCATAAGATAGTTATAACTATTCCCACTAACCTAACAGCTAGGCTATAATAGTAATTTTATACTAAGGGAATCTTGTGGTTCATTTAAACTCATGATAGGGTGAAATACAAGCTATTAAAGAATAAAAATTATTTTAAATTTTTTTTCTTAAAAATAATCAGGGTGTTACAATGAGACTATATTATATATTTAATATGTATTATTAAAATACTTATCTACAATAATACTAGTATCCTTGGTCATAAAAGTGACCAATCATTATCTTTCATCGATATGAGCATCTATATATATCATAGATTCTTCATCTTCAACTTGGTGGTTAATTAAACTATGGTCTATATCCACATACCTGGGAACTATAGAATTTATCACCATGTAGGGAGGCGGTAGGTTTTATTATGTTGATATTGGGACCATGATTGGGGATTCATATATATCTTTATAAATGGAAGTAAAACTCAAGTAGTTCTATGCCACTTAATAGGACACACCAAACATTTTATTGTAATATAAAAATGACTATCGTGGTTCCTTTTAAAATTGTTGATATATGACCAATGATATGTATTTTAAGGTTATACAATAAGGACCAATGGTGAAACTTTTAAAGAAGTGTGTCATGCACCAATGATTAAACTTTTAAGGTCTTGTGATACAGACTAATGACACACCTTCTATGGTTAATAAAGTTGGACCATGATGTCTTATAAGATAATTAAATATGACTTGGACCTTTTCTATGTAGTTGTACATCATATAGAATGGGATAATAAGTATAAGGTACCTAAAAAAGGTTTATGTGTGTCTTATTTATGAGTAAAACTTTCTAGCTTAATCTAATAGTTGAATTATATAAGAGTAGGTAGAGTATTACAGTAGGTTTGAGGTACCATGATTTGTATGGATCTTTGATGGGTAATGTGGGATGATATCATCAATGAAGACATGGATGAGACATGGAAACTAGTTATTAAGAGTTCCACCAGTTTCCTAATTATAGGGACCCTAATTATTAAGGTAATACATGTTGGTTAATACCATGAGGCACATATCTGTTAGGGAGAAACCCCATGGACATATTATGAAATATGTATTACATCCATTAATAAAGGAATACATGATTAAGAGGCAATAATTTGTCATACATAACCAGATCATGTATCTTAAGAGGTTTTAGAAAAGGCCTCGGTAGATGGGTTCCTATGTAGGTGACATAGGAGAAAGGGTTTCCCATACAGGTGACCTGGATGAGTGGGAACCTAGGATGGAGGTATGGAAAATAGGATACTCATGTTGATGACCTGGGTGAATGGGGTGACTAGTTATGTGATTTTAGAGAATGGGGATCCTCATTTTGTGACATGAGTATAGATCCACTTAGAAAGAGCTATGCATGACCCCTTTGGAATACCTTTACACCACTCCTTTGGGAAGAACTAGATGAGATCCCATTGGGACATAAATGTTGCCTTTAAGGAACTCCATTGTTTCTTGGTTTCATCTCTTGAAGTGAGTCCTTCATTGTGATCTTGGTGAGGACCCAGGTGAAGTTGTATTCTAATGATCATAATCATTAAAACACACTAATACCCTTCAATTATATTTTTCCACTTAGTTTGGGTTTTAAAGTCACCTAAAGGGGAATCATGGAAGTGATAGTAATGGATTAGTTGTCCTAAGGTGTTATTTATTCTTCTCATTCAATTATTTCCCATATTTCACTTGTAAAATTATGGGTATGGGGGTTATTATATAGGAAATATGAGATGGGAAACCAAGTTAAAATTGGTGACCACAAGGTTTAGCCAACTCCTTGGAACATGGTGCAAAAAATAGGCACAAGTAGGGTTGGGAACTTGGCAAGGAATATAAATTTGAAAGGAAGGGTGTATAGGCGATTTGATGAACAAGGTGCACCGATATATAATGGAATTAAAAATGATGAACTAGATGCCTAGTTATTTAATCCCTTTAGAAATTTAATGATCTTCTCCAAGAATTAATGAAATTATTTTTTTTATAAAACCCATGTTTCGATAATTCCTTCAACTATTGGGTCTGAAAAAACTTTTACAATTTGATAAAAAAATATGATTTCATTTTTCTTATTATCTATTCAACATATTTTTAGGGTAGGGAGTAATGAAATATCTATTTTTTCTATATTTTTATGGGGTTTTATATATGAATTCATTGGATATTAATTTATTTTATATGATATGCAATCCTGATTTCATTGTTTTCTATGATCTTATGGAAGGACAATGATTTTGAAGAATAAGGAGGAAATTATGAAATTTAGAGATGATAAAGGCATTTTTAATCATGACACGAAGCTTCACAGAGTGATACAGGAAAATGAATATCAATATTTGTTTGGAAAGAAGTTAAAAAAATCTTGTTTTTAATCGAAAGAAGAATTTCTATGATGTGGGATGTCCATGGGATGTTCTGAAGGCACAAAACCAAATAAAAAGGCGAAAAAAGGTTCTGATACTACAAAGTGGAAATTAAAAATGTAAAAAAAGTTTGTGGCATGTACTAGATACAATAGATGAGACCAGGATGTGAAATTTATGAATCAGATGAGATCTTGAAACTTTCTGGGTGTAAACTCGTTTCACACCATAAAATATGCATGGTATATCCAAATATGAATATTTTGATATATCTTTTGGTAAAAGCCTCCCCTTTGATGGAAAAAAATGCCAAACAACACTATTTTGACCTAGAAAACCCTAGGGATGACTTTAATGCTTATAAATATGGTTTTTGAAAAATGAAAAGGGATTATTTCCAAGCATAGGGATTTGAAAACTAGGAGGACACCTCTAGGGTTCTGCCTCGAAGATTGTTCTTCATACTTAGGTACTCAATTTTTTTATTATCTTTATTCTGAATTGATGTAATGTTATATTATCATTAGTTTAATTCTAATCTCTTTTCTTTTATTTAATTTTCATTATTGATTATATATTCTCTCTCTTATGGTTTTGGTTTTATTTGTTGTTGGTGATCACCTAATGGTGGTTGGATAAATCCATAGGGGAGAGTGGAATTGTTCAAAATTGGAATGTACCAAATTTTAATATTTATTTTTTCACTTGAAACATGATACTTTTCAAATTTTATCTTTTTCTGACTCATTATTTTCATTGATGTTATTAATTCACATACCAAGTGTGTTTGGTTGCAAATGAAACCCAATATGATAGAGGAAATTAATTCCTTACCACTGAGCAAAATCAATATTGAAATTATTGAATAATTTTATTGATAATCCCTATTTTCCTTGATTCCCATCATTACATTTATCCTTCTTATGTTGTATAATCCATGAATTACATTGTTAATATTGATCCACATTACAATCCATTATTTCTTTTCCCACCTAGATATTTTTATATTTCATAATATTCATTTAAATGAGTATTGGAGATGGGTTGTTCATTATAGAGATGGGATGTTGTATCTTCATAGAAGACTAAAAGGTTTTTCCTTGGGGGTTTTGGGGAAGGTTTATATTTACATTAATTATATTTCATTTTTTATCCTACTTGTTGTAAAAAAATAAAAAATAAAAAATAAAAAATCTTAATTTATTAGGTAGGTAAAAAATAAAAAAATTTAGAACAATAATTTCAAAATCATATGTTATTATGTGTTAGATTTGAGACATATCCTAGGCCTAGCTTTAGAAAAAACGAAAAAAATATAGAGAAAAAATGGGTTATGACTTGGACAAATAAAAAATCACCAATACCAAACTAATAATTCTTATCATATGTGGTTACATATTGGATTTTATGTCCAATAAAATAATTACCTTCTAAAAAAATATTAAAAAGAAAAAACTAGAGAGGGTCATTAATAATTATGATTACATTGTATGTGAGGCTTAACTTTGCGCTGGGGGTTGGGGGGGGGGCGAAAGATATTATATTTCGGTAAGGAGAATTTTTATTGTGACATTCTTTTGAATATCATGTATTATACTATAGATATTATCCTCATCATTGAGAATTACTTTATTTTCAACATTTTTACCTACCAACCCTCATCCCCAGATATATTAGATCCTAATTTAAAATCCCTTGTGATTAATTCTTTTATTTGTCTTTATTTGGTGTAGAAAGTAGATTCAATGATAGCCTATGGTTAGGGGAATGTACTTGAGGTAAGAGTATAAATCCATTATATTGTTACCTTGAGTGATGAGGGAAAAAATTCATGGTATGGTAAATCATAAATGGCATGTGGGTTGATGAAAATTTGAATTCTATAAGTGAAAAGGGGAAATATGTTAAATTAAAAATTATATATGAAGCAAGATTTGATGAATTATTTATTGGGTATGTCTTATTATTTTAAAATTTTATTTTAAAATTTGTTTTTATGAGAATCATAATTTGAAAAATCCCTTGTTGTTATTTTAAGCCTTTGTGTTTTGATGTTGGGATTTTGCTTGAGCACGAGAAAATATTTGACTTTGGGTGTATTTTTTTTAGATATTTTGTATCTATATTTTTATTGGGTTTTATATATGAATTAATTTTATATTAATATATTTTAAATGAGAATAATTCCTACTTTCATTGTTTTATATGTTCTTAGAGAATGACTAACATTTGGAACAATAAGGAGGAAATAATGACATTTTGGGAAGATAAAGGCACTCTGCACTATTACATAAATTAGTGCAGAATGAAACTAGAATATAAGGATGATGAAAATATAAAAAAGTAGAAAAAATGAAAAAAATTTCCATAATAAAAAGAATTTCCTTTGTGTAGGATGTCCACAGTATGTTATAAAGGCTCAAAAATGAAGAAATAAGGATAAACCAAGGTTCTCATATTGGAAGGAGGAAATGCATAACATGACCAAAGTTTAGGATGTGTACCAGATATAATAAATGATCACAAGATGTTAAAAACACTAATTTGAGGAGATCCCACATCTTTCACTATGTGAACATGTTTCACACAGTGAAACATGCTAGGTTGACCCAAATATGAATATTGTGTCGCATCTTTTGATGGTAGCCTCCCCTTTGATGGTCCAAAATGCCATTTATCACCGTTTTTGACAAGAGGGACCATGGGTATAACTTCAAGGATTATAAATAAGAGTTATATCCAAAGGAAAATATATTAATTATTGTAATAGGGATTCAACCCCCAAGAGGCAGCCGCTAGGGTTCTGAACCAGATATCATTCTTCATTGGTAGGTTTCCTTTCTGCTCTACTTTATTTTTATTTGATGTAAAATTATATTTTCATTGGTTTAATTATAATTATAATTTATTTTATTCCTTTCATTTTTTTCTACCATATATTATGTCTCCAATGGTTTGGGGTTTTTTATCATTTCTATCACCCAATGGTGGTTGGATAAATCCGTAGAGGTGAACATAATCAGTCAAAATGGGTGTGTACTAAAATTTTCAATTTATTTAATCAATTATAAAATGATTATATTCAATTTTTATAGTTTTTTGAAACATTATTTTCATATCTGTTATTAAATCATAAACTAAGTGCGTTTTGAAACAGACAAAACCCAACATGATAAAGGTAATTAACTCATAACCACTGAATTGGATTATTTTTATTCTTTTTATATATGATCCTAAATCATCCTAGTATTTTAATTCATGTAATTACGAAAAATTATTGCTCTGTTGTATATTTATTGGGATTGAATATTTCATCTATGGATTAAATTCCTTGATTATACAACCATTGAGTATTACTATTTCACAAGTGCTGTTAGGATTTATTTTTAGCACAACTTCCCATGGAAATTAATTTATAACCCTTCAGTATTTATTGTATTTCAATCTTAATTTTAATTATTTAATTTTTGTAATTTAAATAGTTTAATAATATAAAATTACAATTGGGATAACCCAAACTTTTTTCAAGAGTTTTCATTTCTGTGTTCCCTACTCTCTATGTGATCAACCTCGTACCATCGTTATTCTTTTCCTTTCTATCTAGAGTAGTTTGGGAAATTATAAATTTATAATTTGATCACATATAAAGGATTTAATGATTTCATATACATATAGGTTTTGATGAAAGGTTAAAATCTTTTTAGGAATAGAGGAAATGTCTTGAATTGAAAATTTTAAATGAAGTCTGATTTGTAAATTCCTTATTGGTTATGTTTTTAATTTATTAATAATTTTAATATATTAATATTTTTATGAATATCATACTTTTAAAATTCCATTATTTTTTAGGGACCTTTTTTTGTTTTGATATTGAGATTTTTCTTGAAGAAAAGAAAATGTTTGAGTGTGGGGGTAATTGATATCTTTATTTTTTATCTATATTTTGAAGGTTTTTCATATGTGTTTCCATGGGATATTAATTTATTTAACCTAATATGCATTCCTTATTTAATTTTTTGTTGTGTTATTATATTAAGAATGATATTTTTAATAATATGGGGGAAATCAAGACATTTTGATAAGATAAAGGAATTGCACACTGTGACGTAATGTGGTGTTGTGTGACCAAAAAAATTAAAATGAAGATGACGTTGAAGATTGAAGCCAAAGGATGAAATTATTGATGAAAAATGGGAAAATGGTGAGAAAAAAAATTACTAATATTTACATTGAATAAATTTTCCCCAAATTTTTTGTATGATAATGGGATGTTCTAGAGGGTTGAAACTAAAGAATTGAAGAAAAAAGGCATTTAGAGCTGGAAATACATGTTTCACATCTTGAATCAAGTTCACGATGTGTAAAATATACAATGTGTGATGAAAGTACAAAAACTGAATTGGAAAAAAAGAAATTTTGAGGAGACCCATGGTTTTCATGATGGGACACATTTTTCATGACGTGAATGATACTAAACAGTCCCCAGTATTTTCTTTTAACATATCTATTTGATGGGGAGTTATGGGTTAGACCTAAAATGACCATTTAATAAAAGTTTTGACTTATGGAAACAAAATGATGACTTACAAGGTTATAAATAAAGGGTTATGAACATAGATAATAGGATTCATTTGAGGAATATATGTTCTACCACTAGGAGGCTTCTATTAGTGTTCTAATCCAGAGTTCGTCATAGATAGGTTTTTAATTTTAATTTTAATTTTATTCAATTCATTGTAAGATTTTGTGATCTTTATTTGAATTCAAATCATTCAGTTTTATTTAGAATTTTATTCTTTTCATTCACATTTAACCTCTCTTATATGGGTATTGGTTTATTCATTGTCGGCAACCACCTGTCGATGATTGGTTGAACCCCATAGGGGAGAGTAGAATCAATTAAAGGGGGTGTGTACCAATAATGTATGATTTTCATTAAATTAGAAGATAATTTTATTCAATGGAATTATATTGATCCTGTACATTTATTTTTTTAATCATTTATCCAATGAATATATTTATTCAATAATGAATGATCACCTACATGATTGAGATAATTTCTTCATAACCATTGATTATGTTATTCATATTTATTTGGAAATATGATCGTAATGCGTTTATGAAATTATGGATCATTAGAAGAAAATGAATTAAGAAACTATTGAAGGTAGGTTAGGAATAATAATTTATAATATAACATATTAAATGGTTTCACATCTATTTAATATTATTATTTGGAAAGAAAAGTTGAATTAATTTATTTTGTAAAACAGCCCTTGGAAACTAGTTCCCCCTCTTCTTCTTTTATCTCTACTTTTGTCTAATATTAAATGATATAGTTAATTTAAATAAAATAAATTAAAATCAGGTTGAACTAACCATTGGTCAAGAGTAGTCAACGTTGTATTCCCCTCTTTGTGGGATCGACCCCTTACAATCTCTATGATATATCTTTGTAGCTAGTATAGTTTGGGATATTATAAATTTCTAATTCAATGATGCTTGAGAGATTTAATGAAACCATCTTTACGTGCCAAATAAATTTTATTTTTTGATATAGATAGTTGGAGGAATTATGTGACAAAAAAATTTATATGATATTTTATATTTAGGTTATCATTAATTTATACTACTCATTATATGATGATGCAAAAAAGTTTCTAACATGATTTTATTGATATTTTAAAGTTAAAAGTTTGACTAATAAATGGTGTGGGTGATTGGAATTTACCTATGGTTCTATTTAACTTCTAATTTCATAATTCCAAATAAACAACAAAAATTATTTATACCATACATTATCAAGTGGTGCAAGCATTATAACATAAGTACCTGATCTGATTGGAACTTCTTGGTCAAAGCACTCTTGACTACTCACTTATGTTTTCTTAGGGAGGTACCTACACACAATGCGTTTGTATTAGTGATAAATATATGATATAATATTCCATATAAGTAGTATTACCTAGTTTAAAGATATCATTTGATTAGTTATTAGTGGTTTTTATCAAATACGATAAGAGAAGATTTATAAATAAAGGGTTCCCAATATCATTCTTAAATCATTTTAACTTGATTTTTCCCAAACCATTGGTTATCTATCTTGGATTTTAATTTTTATTTTTTTACTAAATTTAAACTATATGAGATTATTACAAAATAATTTAGTTGTATTAGTGTCATTAATTATTATTTTCAATTAACTTTAAAATGGAAGGTTATGATAGAGATCAATTTCATAGGGTGTGATGACATGACCCGACCTTGTTGGGATTATAATCAAATTAATGGAAAGGAAAAGTATTAATCCCCAAGTAAACTTCCAATATAGAATAGGTTGGGCACTAGATTTTAGAGATATCATAAATAAAATAATATTAATTTTACTATGAACCTATAAAAACATACCACTAACACACATAACATACATACTAGATATCCATAGCAAATATTTGGAGTGTATAAATAGAAATATTTAATTTTCATACCATTCATGATGTTTAAAATGATTTATTATCACGTTTATACCATATAATTACTATAATATAATAAAATTAATAAAATATATGTTTAGGGATACAAATCCCATTATAAACAATTCAACAAAAGAGGAAAACTTCTATACCAATATTCCACTGATGATTATCACATGGTACTCCTCTATAGACTAACACCACATGATCCACAACTCCATGTACACCTATAAAATATAAAACATCAATATATAAATGAGTATTCCACTGCATATGTTACCTTTTTGAGGTGAGTACCACGACCCTATAGAAAATCCCAAGTGCTAGGAAATTCTAAAAATAGACTCATTAATGCATAATAAACATAGTATATAAAATCATAATACACAACCATAACCTCATAACTTGATACAACCTAAGATTAAAACAGTAAAACTATAAACATAGATATAATCTCATCTTAGATATTAGTTATGATATCATATTCAAATATCTATCATCCGTGATGTCCACAAGTCATTATCCATAAATCCAGTTCTCCAAAGAAGTCTATATGCTAGATCAAAATAAATAATATCTCCCCAAATAATAAATTTAGAATTGTATGATTACTAAAAACTATAAATTTAATAAGAATCGCTGAGAAACCATGATTAGATATATTCATTTGGTAAATAGTAAATCACACCCAATCTAAGAGACCAGACCATGAAAATCACTATCAACATATCCAATGATTGATTACAATACTAAATGTCAGGGATAGATAAGAGACCGAATCCCACCCACATGTCATCGCCATCAACTATGCCAATTGCAAGAGTAATTAAATATCATTATTCAATACAACACATGGTCATTAACACTTCCCTTACATGTTTATAAGATCACTCCAATCAAATCTCTTTTTATCTTATCAACAAGATCAAAATAAAAGAGCCAGTGGCCTATGTGGTAAAGATGGTGAATTGTCTCTATATCACCAAGATCACATAGTGATAAAATTAAAAATTTAAAAAACGTAAAAATATAAATTAATACTATAAAAACTCTCTAATTATCCAATCATCTAGTCTTATGGACATTCCATTAACAATATAAATGATTAAAATAGTGAACTACTATAATAACGTACAAAATATGTAACTTATAACACTAAAAGTCTAACCTGGTCATGTATTTTGACATGTCTAGGGGGAGGGGGGGTTGTGGATAGACCCACTAAAATAACAATAAAATGATAAATATTTATGTCAAATTAGTTATAAGGTCACACCGTTATATAAATAGATAGGTAAGTGTATTTAAATATAAACTCATCATTTTTTCACCAGTCATTTATCCCATCACAGATGAAAACATAATAATGGGATTCCTGCAACCTAGGACAAAACCAAAATCTATAAACAAGACCCAATTTTATTATATAATATGGTAATTTCTGTTAAAAAAATCAATTAATGATCTTTATGTACTACGCCATTAGTTTTAGTTGTCTAAAACAAGAACTTATCATCTCATAAAATTTACATGATGATCATAGGTCATCAATTACACTAATAGAAATCATAGTTCATCATCATTTGGAGCTATATCCATATTTAATTTCATGGAAAATCACTACTAATAAATGAATTCCCTTTGACATACTCTTTATTGATGACTCTCCTAGATATCCTCATATATTATAGTGACCACATATACTTTTGGAATGCACACATCCAAGTCCATTCCCAAAATCAAATTTTAATAAAAATGGCCAATTGGAATTGATATATGACCAAATAGATGACATAATTGTGTTATAACTAATAAAAATAGTCATAATAATAGTTGCATAATTTCCTAGACCAAGCCCCACGAGATAAAAAGTGAAAACATTTAAAATTCCAAAAATATCCTTTGAATCACCTGAAATGGAATTAAATACCTCTCCATAAATCATTAAAGATACCGTCTAAATATTTTAAATAAAAAAAATGTTAAAAACCCTACCTATTACTAAAAAATTTCAATTAAAATACTATAATTCACCACATACTAAAAGAAATATTAAATAGAGTTAGCAGTTAATATATTCAAAATTTTACCCCTAAAAGTGTCATTTTTCTAAAAAAAGGATAAACTTTATATGAAAAATAAATGATATTTAATAAAAAATATCATGAAATAAATAATGAGTAAAATTTAAAATTCATAAAACACATAACATTTTAAACTAGTGTACATAAAGTGCACCATTTACACTTGTATCATACCAAACATTATATGTTTATGACACCAAACCACACCTAATAATGACACTCAGTTGGATCTTATGAGTCAAAAATGAATTGAATATTGAATTTTTATAGATTAATTAAAATACAATCTCATTTGGTTTATTTTTTGTGTGTTCCATAGATATGAAAGGGAAAATTATTTTAAAATTTAATGTTTCAACTTAAATCATTTTTTCAAATAAATATTCTAATTCGTGTTCAATTTATTCCTATATGTCACAAATCATTTTAAGATATTCTATAAATGGTTTCATGATAATTAAAACTTTTTTTCTTAGTCTTCAACATTTTTGGTAATTTTATGTTAAATCCCTTTCTAGCTCAAAATGAAATTTTAGTAATTATAACCAAACTATATGTTGAATTATTGTGAGGGTTTTTACACACCTTAAATGATTCTAGGATCATTTTTATATAGTTCAACCATAATTAGACCATGTTTCCTTCAGGTTTAGTGTACAATGTAATTTTTGAGCCTAGAAATCCACCTCAGATAGTTCCTCTCAAAACACACATCATATTGTCATAGGGTTAGTTTCTATAGGGAACAAATGAAAAAACTATTATTTTTATATATTGTCATTACATAAAAACATGCCAAGGGACTATTTTTCCAAACAAGGGGTTTCTCTCTAGCTTGGGGCTCAGGGGTCGAAGTTGACTATGTTGGTGAATTTTCCCTTGGATAAAATTAGGTGGTGTATTTTTTGTCTCCAGTTTTGGTTTCCCTAACTTACAAATATATTTGAATTCATTGAGTGGATATTTTTCTACCGATTATTCTACTAGTATGTTCAAGTTTGAGTGATCCTTATAGGATTATAGATCAATATGATGTTTCCCACTGAGCATGCTATCTTTGGGTATCAAATGAATATATAGATACATCATAAATGACCATGACCATCTTCACCGAATTATTAATGGGTGAATCTGGTTCATATGTGTGATACCCATAATAAAAGGGGTATTTTAATGGGATAACATTAACCGATCAATGCCAACATTCCACATCTTATGAAACATATATTGGGTGGGCTAGTGCCCATCCTCCTAATTATGGGATGAATAAATTCTATAGTGTCTAAACTAGATTGGGCTCATACATAAGATCCTCTTCCAATTATTTGTTCTAACTATGAATGTTCTGATGACTCTTATAATGATACGATGATAAAGATTTCATCTATGATATCATTGTGGGAATTAGAGTCATGATTGGTTTATTTGGTCATAATTTAAGTATTTCACACACTTGGTTGATCGATATTATATTAATCATGTCATAAAATTTCTATACACACCCACTTATAAATTCATTCCACTCTTATTCTTCTTATAGTAGAGTAACAAATACACAGATTACCTATTTTGGTGGTTTTACCAAATTTACATGCATGGTAAGAATCTTCTTATGAAACATATTCATGAAAATGAAGAATTCATGGATTTTATTCCCAAATATTCAGTTGAATGGTTAATAATAATTGAGATCATTCAGAATATCTTCACTGAGTCTCTTGGTCTCTAGAAATTTTACCATGTACGTTTTTAGTGAAACAATAAAAAATCTTGGTGCCTAATTTATTAAAAATAATAATATTTTTTATTCTTTTCTTCGAAGTTTATGTGATTTTCACATTATTTACATTAAAATTAGAGAACAAATATTACTATTTTTTCTAGGGGTTGAATCATAAAATAATGAGAAGGCCCATGGGTTAGAGATTGAATCATTGATGGAGATAGTCATGGATGATAGGTTGTAGTACCCGATGAATACCAATCCTTATAAGATTTATATAAAGCACCATATCTTTACCACTTCTTAATACTACGGTGTTCCCTTAATGGGGACACATCAAGACAAAAAGTTCACGAGGTTCAACTTAAGATCTATCATACAATTGAATTTTGAGAAAGTTAGATTCCCAAAGCTTAATAGAGGAGGGTAAAATTCCATCCATTCTATATATGGTTTTCTCTCCACCTAAGTTGGTGCATCTGTCTCCTCCATGGATTCTATTTATATAGTATTTGGATACAATAGAGTTAAGTAGTTTTTTTAGAGTAGTAACATGGGTAAATGCTCAAGTAGAGGTAGTGGAATGAACATGAAAAGTTTGTTTGTATACTTCCCTTTATAGATAACTTGTTTGAGTTTGTCTGTTGTGGATAGCATGAAATAGCGATGAGTGTTTCCATAGTGGATGAAACTATTTATAATACATAGAAACTTGAGTTAATTTTACTAGTTTTATAGGCCCCATGATAGATATGTGACTGGAATTAACTCTTAATGATCAACATATTCTCTTTTTCTAAAAGAGATTCACTAGAGGAGAGATATTTTCCCATTCATGGGAATTTCACTCAGTAGGATTATTTAATATTAGAAATTAGGCATTGATCTAACTAAGATGCTCTAAATCCACTTTATATTAGGAAATATTGTCCTTGGTATAAATAGTGTAAACTTACTTAGGTTTTGGGTGGGATATTGAGATAGCTACACCGTTATATTTATCTTTTGTTGAAACTTTCTAAGTAGAAATTAGTCAAATTTTCAAATAGCTCCAAAACAATGAGTCTACCTCGAATATTGGTTGCATATTCATTCTCAAATTTTTTATTATTCACCAAATATAAAATATAGTCCACCACATCAAGCCCATCAATGTCAGTTTCATGTTTTTTCATATCGGTGGGGATGAAATCAACAACATTCACAAATAAAAATCATGTAGAAAGAATCAAATCCTCAACCATGTTAGAGTAGTAGTTGGGTTAAAAATACATTAAATATCCTTTAATTGAAAATTTATAATCCTATTTTTTTGCGAGAATATGTACTTTCCCAAAAGAATAATCCTCTTTTATGTAATAAAATCAAGGTTACAAAATTGTGAAAATTATTATTTTTTCATAAGTCCCTTTGAATGAAATAGGGAAGATCATTAGGAACGTCATTGAGCCATATCATTTTAAAAAGAATAAAACCCTTTATTTTACATCCAATATAGTAAATTAATTTATTCATAAAAAACATTCTTAATTATAAAATTCATGGACAAAATGGAGTCCATATATTCTATCCATTTCGAAGTCATCTTCCATGAAAGGTGAAAAAATACATTTTTAAAAGATTTAAAAATTGTAATAGGATCACATTAAGGACACAAGTTGACCTATACTCATTATTTTTCCATTTCTATTACACAAATTATAGTATGAATTTCAATTTCAAGAGATATACTGATACCACCTGGTCCATAAAGTCTTCCCATTGCATCAATGCTATGATTTATGAAAATTAAACCATATCCCGAAGGACCTAGGTTCCCTTTATAAGCTAAAATATTATTGCATTTTAAATGGACCCGAGGGTGGAGGGATATACATAACTTATAAGGATAAAAAATAGGATGATTATTTCCTTCATTTGTAACCCACTTAAGCATGATAAGAACACTGAATAAAATTATCACATTAACTTTGTTGAAGTGTAGTAATAGTTTTCATAGAAATGATGATTTGAGTAAGTGAAAACTATAGAAGAAGGTAATATTGTCAGGAACAAGCTTGTTTTGGCTAGTCCAAAGCATATGTAAATCTACGTATTAGGACACCAAGTAGAGAATCATAAGTGTCTTTATAATATAAATCTATGCGAAAGTAATGTGATTATCCTATATACTTGTAGTGAGTGGGATAATCACCTCAAACATATCCCCAACATCTGTCTATAAGGTCACATAAGTAACATAACAGCGTAATAAATGATTAATATCATACCTATATTGATTAAGTAGGACACATCTTGAGAAAAAATCGATTCTAAAATCATGAATAAAGTCATTCGTGGGGATTTTAGAATACATCAACCTCCAATTCATTGGGAATCTAGATTTTAGGATCCATCCTCTACTCAAACTCATAGCACAATTGTTTATATTACCTTGTATTAATTTACTGTAGAAGGATTTATTGTAGATACATCCATTAGTGGTGGGTTCCTAAACCAAGAGGTCATCACCATTTATGAAATTGAAACATATAACACTTTCACTAATCTCATAAGAAATAATATACAAATAAATAAACATCTTCTCTTTGATTGACACATTTTGATCAAGTGTTGGATCTATGGAGTTTAAGAGATTAATAAGAGGTGTTTCTCTCCACTTCTCTAACCAAAGGTTTACTGATTAGTTGATGTTGTACATTCAATGAAAGTTCATCAAGATATTAGAAATTGAATCTTTAAGATTAGGCCATATAGAGAAATCCATATATTATAAATTCCTAGATTTAATTCCATAAAAAAACTACACCTCAAGATGTTAAGATCATCTGAATTCCCATTAATAATCCTTCACATAAAATTATCGTATGGAGCTTGTTTAAATTCATTGAGATTTTTGATACCAAGACCATTGTAATCAATAGGATGACAATATTACTTCCATAGAATAGTCACAAGTCTCAAATAAAGGGTCCTCCAACTCGAAAAAACATTTTTAATAGAATTATTTATATTATTAATGAGGTATCTGACCATTTATATTACCAAAATTAATAAAACATTTCTACACAATAATAGATTTCATAAGGCTATTCACACCTTCCATCGAAAGAGTTTTTCCCTTATATGAATCCAAAAGATTTCTGATATGACTCATAATGAGAAAAATTGATCAACATGTGGTTTCATACAAAACATAGGGACACCAAGAGAAGTGAAAGTAAACACACATATTCTAATTTAAAACTCATTAATGATTCCCACATTTCTGGAAGTAAGGATATTTTTTCCAAAATAAAAACAATATTTTTTTTAAATTGACCTTATACACTGAGTCTTTTTGATAATAGAGGATAGAATTTTTATGCTTATAAAACTTCTTTTACCACATTGAGAGAAAATGATGATATCTTTAGCATATAGTAAATTAGTAGCAGTAGAAAGGCCTATATAATCTATGATGGGATCGATTTTGTTGTTATCAACCATGTTGAGAGAAATCATTCTTAAATAATCTGTAGAAGTAGAGAAAATAATATCTGAGACAGGTTCAACTTGTCTAAAACCTACATAACATGTGAAGCATCCCGTGGGAAATCCATTGATGAGTATAAAATTATGTTCTATGATTATATTGATTCTTTCAGATTTTATAAAGACCTCATCAAATCCAAAACTGGTTGAAACATGAAAAACAAAACCCCAATCAAGCATATCGAAATATTTTTTAACATCTATCTGGAGAAAAATGTTTCCTCCAATGGTGTATGTATTTAAAATATTAACACTTTACTAAGTATTGGTAATTCAATATTGAGTAGTTATTACTATAATGAAAACAATTTTATTTTTCAAAAGAATCCCATAGGCAATGTTGGTGAGCCTTTTAGTAATAGTTCCTCCAATGATTTTGTAAATAGTATTGACAAAAGAAACATGATAGAAAAGATGAATCTCATTGTAAATTTCAATTTTTGGAATGAGATATAAAAGGTGAGAATTTATTTATTATTTAAGATGACAAAATTTGAAAATATTTCTCACAAGTATATAGAAATCACTATGAATTATCTCCCAGAAGTCCTAAAATAAAGAGTTTGTGAACTCATCTGGTCCTGGAGAGCTACCATAATTAAGTTAAAAAACTAATTCTTTAAACTAAAAATCAAATATAATTGTAGTAATTTATAAATCATCCTCACTATTGAGAATAATAATAATGATTTATTTCATAATATCAATGCTAGTTATGGTCCCATTAAGGAGATTTAGATAATAAGAGTCAACATGAGCATCCAAATCCTCTCTACTCTCAAAATACTTCCCACTATCATTGAGGATAGCCATTGGTATATTTATTTTTCTATCCTTTTGAATAGAATTCAAAAACATTGTATTTCTATCCACTGAGAAATCTTTTATGAACCTTTTGGTCCATTAAAACATTATACTATCTTGATTAAGATGCATCACCTTCTCTATACAATAGGTGATCACTGTCAATTGTTTTTTCATGATTACAAGTTTCATTTACCTCAAATGGGAGGGTAAATTGACTTTCATGGTATCTTGATGAATAATATTATAAATATATAACTCCCATAGAGTACACCATTTCTTGTATTTAGGAATGGTGAAATTTATTGGATGGATCAACTAGGATACTCATATTCAATATCCTTTAATTTTCCTTAAACAATTGCCTTGCAATATCTTTTATCTGTCAAAACTTGTTAGACCATTAGTTGAGTGAAATAAAGAGATGTATATATTTATCTTACCTTCTAATATTCATTTTATATTTTTTATTAATGAGTATTTTTCAGAATGCCTTAAAACTTATAGGGTAATAAATCTAGAGACCCTCACTCTAACTTCTTGACATAGGGATTTTGGATCTTGAAATGGTAGACAGGTTACCATGAAAAAAATATCATCTAGTTTATTAAGATGATTATCACACTCTATATAAGGCTGGTGTATGGTATTTAGATTATAGAGATTCACAAATAAGTTATAAAAATTGGTATAAAATCCAATTTTAGATCCTTCGTAATTTCATACTAAGGAGTGACCATGGTCTACAAAATTATAGGTATTCTATATTAGGATAATTCTTCCACTTCACCATGGTGTTATCTTCATCCTCAATGAGGGGTTCTTTGACCTCATTAGACCATAAATTTCATTTATTCATTTATTTTTCAAGAGGATTAGGATCATTTAGAAAATATTTGTTCACCTCCAAGGGTTCATAGTATGAGGGATTCCAAAATGACAATTATTTATTAGAAATTCCTATTGACTGGAATGTAAAATCAGTAATCAATAATGATGCATCCAATGTATATAGCATTAGTTTCTTGAGTGAATCTCAATATAAGGTAAAATTCTGCTAAATTTTACATGGGAAGGACCTTCTTGGGAAGAATATGTGTTATTGTCGTCATGTCCTTCGAAATAAGAATAATATGGAGGATATAAATCATAAATTATTGATTATCCAACATGGAAATGACCGTTAATTCATATGAATGATTTATTAGAGGGAGGAACTCTATTATATATTTCTTTGGGTTGAAATCAAGGATTTTTAGTTTTTTTTATAGGGAGGTCCTCTACAGTTACCTATTTTTTAGTTTCCCGTATAAGGAGTTTCTTGATGTCTTATATTTGAATTTTCATGGAGAGGATATCTGAAAAATATTTCATGAAGGACCTGTAGAGTTATTTTTTGGTTTTTATTAGGAGGGCCTCCATGGTTACTAATTATTGACAATTTATTCGGAGTATGACCTCCTTTTTGGTTAATCGTTATAATTTAGGGAGGGACACTGCAACTGATTTCAAGATAAGGAACTTTGTGATAAATATTTACATTGAATTAGTGAGAACCCCCTTGGTGGGAGTTCTAAGGATATCCTTTAGTGCTTCCTAGTATAATTTGTCTATAATGAGTACCTATTTGGAAGATGATTCATTTTTTATTATAAGGAGTATCTTTTTGATTGATGCATTAGGTTTCATTTGGATATCCTCAATTATAGGTAATTTGGGGAGGACATTCAATGTTTTCTATTAATGTGTTGGGGGAGGAAATTAAAAGAAAATAATTTGGGGAGGACCTCTAGAGTTATTTATTTTAGTGTTACAGGGAGCACCTTCAAAAAAACAAAATAATATTAGGAGGACCAACAATATTGTTGTCATTGTATCAGGGGGAGGACCTCTACATCCTAGATTTTTTTCACTTAATAATGAGGCATTAGTTAATCCTCAATCCATTGTTAGGGTATACTGACCAGCCTTAGGTCTATCAATGTCCATATAAGTAGATACATGACCATAGATAATGTATTACCCTAGTAAATCCCTCATTTTGGTTGTTCTTAGTTGAGAGACTAAGGTTTGAAGCTCAATAATATGCTGGTTTATGAAATTTGGGAAATGAAATTCATAAGTACGATCCTTTCTAGGTTGCTACTTGGTTACCATCAAGATATAGCTGTTGGCTTCATGGGTGTAAAGGGGGATATGGTTATGAACCAGCTCTCAAGATTCTATAGCTAGCTACCCCTGAAGATCCATCGTTCTTGGGTTCTTTGTTTAAAAAACTCAAGTATAGATCTTTTAGGGGACATCATTATTATATTATTGACGTAAAATGGTTGTGAAGTGACGGAAAAAAACTTATTAGTGTGATTCCTCCTAGGATGATACCGAATTTTAGTAGGGTTCCAATCCGAATATTCTTTCACTTTTCAAAGGTAAGAGAGATAAGAATTGATATGCTCTGGGGGTGTAGAGTCTTAAAGATGTTTTATGTAAAAAAATGAGAAACTTTATTCAATACTACATGTTATTAGTAGGATGTCCTAGTATTATTTACCTCCTAAAGGGTTTAAATAGATACCTCCAATATTTGGAGAGAGATACTGAGAAGATATTATTACACCAGGGAATTCACCACCATTCTCTAAAGGTTTTAGATTTAAAATAATGTGTGAAAGGGCTTTGGGGGCATGGAATAAATTGTGAAGGTAGCCTATGTTTGGTGCATCATCTGATAGTCAATGGAATCCTGAGGTATATTGTGTTTTCTAATATCTATGATTTGAATCTTGACATGTGATTAATAATTTAGTGACTTCAATTATATGTGATAAGATATATGAAAATGGAAAACCATAATCAAGGAACATTTCATAGAAACTTCAAAAGTACATGTATATTTTCAAATGATCCCTTTAATTAATAAAGGACATCCTATTGAGTTCACCATTTATATTTTAAAACACGTCAATGATAGATATTATTTTATGGGATTGAAACCAACATTCCCCATGTAGAATGTTATCAGAATATGGAAATGATGATTTTAATTGTACATTGAGATCAAGGGGATGAATGGTAAGCTCATCCCTTAGAGGTATTATTTGATAGCCTAATACACTCTTATAGATTTAAGACTTATTCATGAAATCCTTCCATGTAATAATACAAATTACCTTGGTTATATGAGTTATTGATCATTACCATGCATCAATGTGAATACACACACACACACACACATATATATATATATATATGTATGTTTTCATATATCATATGTTCTCCATAGTCTCCATAGTGGTAGATTACACTATGTTTTAAACCCACACAACTGGGTACTATAGAATATATCACCGTGAATGGAGGTGGTATATTTTTGTTAAGTTGAGACTGGGCCCATGATTAGGGAATACTATATATCCATATAAAGGGAATAATAACCCACATAGTTTAGTTCAACTTATATGGACATGTCATGCCTTTTAAGGTTGTACAACAAAGACCATTATGGTTCCTTTAAAATTTATTCATCTATAAAAAATGATATACCTTTTAATATTATAAAAAAAGGAAAAATGATAAAACATTTAGGGTTGTGAGACAAGGACTAATGTTTCATCTAGTAAGTTCTTACTATAAGGATGAATAACATACCTTTTGAGACATTGAAATTAAGACCGTGATGTCTTATATTTTAAGGTAATATTACTAGGACCTCTTCTATATAGTTTGGTATCATGTGTAATGGGCTACATGGTATAAAATACATAAAAAAGGTTTATGTGGAACTTCTGTTTGAATATAAATTTTTGTATTGACCAAAAAAATGACTTAGATATGGGTATGTATGGGATTACACTAGGGTGGAGGCCAAAGATATGTTTGGTTCATTGATGGGTCATGATGGATGAAATTACCAATAAGAAAAAAAAATTGAGACATGGACACAAGTTACACAAAGTTACATTAGTTTCTTAAGGAAAAGATTAATCATTATCAAGGGAATACATGATTTTCAATACCCTAATGTAACTATAATTTAGGGAGAAAAACCTATGAAAAATTTTATATTACATGATTGATTCTGATTATCAAAGGAATACTCAATCAAGAGGGAGTACATTGGTATGAATAACCTATACAAGTATGTTAGGAGGTTGTAGAGGTGTCCATAGAATATGGGTACCCAAGTAGATGACATGAGTGAAATGGGTTCCTAGATAGGGACTTGGATGAGCTGGAAACATGGTTTTAGGGATGAGAAAATAGGTGTAATGTCCTGACTTGGGTTCTACATACCAATACAACAAGCCATATAACCACATGAACTCAGGAGTTCCTCATTATATGCTAAATTCTACTGACTATCAATTATGGTCTAATATGTCACATGAGGAGACTATACCATATTTATCAATGCATCCAAACTATGGAAATTAATAGGAAATATTACCAATATAATATAATATTCAATAGTAAACCTAACAATAACGGAATATATAAAAACTGGGAAAATGAGCATAAACCAAAGTAATAGATATGTCATTTCATATAAGTTTCAAGTGTCAAAATAAAACCATAAATAAGGACACATAGAAAACAACCATGTGAGTACTGACATTATATATGGTTCCCTAATCCATTATCTATCTCAAATCCCAACTCATCCATCAAACATATGGCACTTTTCCTTATCCTTTCATGTAACCATGATGTCTATTCGGGAACCAATAAAGTATCCCATGTATGGTGTGTGTAAAACTCAGTAGTCCACCACAAATTGTTTCTAATGTAATATTCAATCTATAATAGTGTATGAGGTTGTATAAATATTAAATATAAAATGATAAAATTAAAAAGGATTCAAAATAATTATTCTTTATTTATCCACCTCATACTTTCTTTGTCCCATTCCAGATTTTGAACCATACACCATATAGATTTTAAATTTTACTCTTTTCATGGGATCTCATTATTAAATTTAATTACAATTTTGTTTTTGTACCCTCGAGTGTCAATCCAGGTACTATCATCATGACACATTTAATATTAGTCCAAAAAAATAACTTTGGGGCCTAGAAAATTAGTCAATCAATTCATTGGTACTTAGAGCATCATTACCTCACACACAACTCATTGTTCACATGTACGAATTGAGAACCTAGAGATGTAGTTAAGAACCCCATGTGTATTTGAATCATCGGCCCCTAACCCACAACTCATTGATCAATCATTAAAAAATAAGACACATACACATATGTGTGTGTATATATATATATATATATATATATCAAGTTTCAACATCATTAAACATCTTATCAATCATTAAAATAACATAGAACCATTTCTTTTATAAAAAAAAAATTGTTCTTTAATTTTATCACAAGGATGAACAAGAAAAATATCCCAAGAATTCATTTATCATAAATTAATAAACAACTCATTAACCCTACAAGTTTAAAACAATACACCCTTTAAATACCACTTTGGAACCATGATTCAAGGATTTAGTTAAATTACATCATTTAACAGAAATTTTTTCAGACCATGGGTTGACATCAATAATGGTCACGTAATATCTAATGGGTCTAAAATGATTCATGAAGGGTCTCACAATTTAAAAGGATTAAATTAATTATTTCAGATTTAAAATAAAATTACAGAGCATGGGAAAATGGAACAATTAAACACACATGATCAAAATAAATAATATGGGAAAATATCAATTAGACCAACTATCTCAATATCATTGATGAAAACTCTCCAAACTATAGCCCTTAATTCTATATATAATGATCAAAATTACAATGATGAGGAAGATCTTGGATCAGAACCTTGGATCAAGATCCAAAAAATGAGACACATTAAAACCTAGATCTAAACCATAAAAATGTATGAATTCATCCCACTCTATTTGGATATAAAGTTAGTAGAGAGAGAAATGTAAAAAGATAATAGATCACATACCATAAGAGAGTCTGATACTTCCACTAGATCTTTGATTTTCAAATGATGGACTTTGGGGAGCCTTATAACCCTCTCTAGAGCCTCCAAAAGTGTTGGAAATATTGTTCGGTTTAATATGGGAGAATAGTGATATAAACTATGGGTCCATGAATTTTTAAATAATTTTGTGGGTGTTTAAAAACCCACAGGCACAGTTTCCTATGTAGGATTCATGGTTTGAATAACTGTGCACCATAAACATGTGCCCCTACTATCTAGGGTGAATAGTTTGAAATATCATTTTCCAACCATGGAAACCCCTTCTATCCAAGAGTGCATAGTTTAGAGGGGTGGGGTGGATGTACTATTTATCAAACTATAAACCCCCTTCTAGTGGCTCAAAATGGGGAGAACAATTTCTTGGGACAAACCACATGGTTTTCCCTAACTGTGAACAAGCCATGCACAACCCCAAGGGATCAAAAAAATAACTAGATTTACCAGAAACAACCCTAATGAAATACCCAAGAAAAGTTGATCAAAACATGGGTAAAATATTTTCTAAAAAAAAGTACAAGAAATCTCCAGAAAGGTCGGGATCTTAAACTCTCCCCACCTATAGTAGATCTTCCTCAAGATATATTCCCAATCATCACTAAGCCTCCATGGTAAAAAGGTCAAGCCCCTAGGTACACATATCATATTACCTCTAACTTTTATCATACTAAACATATCCATGCTACCACAATACTCATACCAATGGCACAGTCTTATCCCACAAAACATTCTCACTACAATCCACACAAAAAATCAGATGCTCTTGAAAGGTTTCATAATCATAAATCTCAACATCATAAATACTGATCACATGATAAGTTTTTTGGTGAGAGTATGAAGCTATGACACTTGAATAGCAACATTCATAGAACTATAACTCTGTGGAAAAGTCAATCGGCATGCCACCGATCTGATTCTCCCCACAATCTCAAATGTTCTAACAATATTGGGAACCAAATCCCTTGACTCTAAATCCTATGGTGTCCTAATATTTGTGAGACCCTATGGAATACATGATCACCCACTATAAACTAAAGAGTTCAATGATTTTGATAAACATAAGACTTTTATCTATTCTATGCTATAACCATACATTTCTGAATTAACAGAACCTACTCCAATGTCTCATGTATAAGAATCAGTCCCAAAAACTATAACTTACCTACCTCCATCCTACATAAGGGTTATCTACATGGCCTACCATAAAGCGACTCATATGTTTCAATCCAAACAGTCACATAATAAATGTTGTTATAGGAAAAATCAATGAGCACCAAGTGTTTCTTCCCAGATCCCCCAAAGTTTAGAACGTATATCTATAACATTTTTTTCTAGGACTTGAATAGAATGTTCTCATTTCTACTATATCTATGGGATAAAAGAAATAATAAAAAACAACTAGGTTTATAATTACTTCTTTAATCCTTTATAGATGTGAAAATTAAAGCATGAATTATGATATGTAACTATACTCTATGGAACCCCATACAAATAGGCAATATCTCGATCATACATATCCTCCAACTTATCAACTACGAAAGTTTTATGGATATGAAATAAATACAATAATTTTGTCAACTAGTACACAGTATACTATATCACATCATTCTACCATGGGATCCTCAGAAGACCTACATAAAAATCCATTGTAATGTCATCCCACTTCCATTTTAGAATGAAAAATGGTTGTAACAACCTGCCAGGTTGTTGATTCCCAACCCTCACTTACTGATATATGTATCCTTGTGTCACAAAACCAAAAACATCCCTTTTCATTCCCAAATTACAATTGTATCAATATAGTTCGTGGTATATTTTAGTGAAACCAAGATGCACCACACACTTTTGGGCATAAAGCTCATGTATCACCTCCTCACACATACACATATTAACAACAACATAGTTCCTATAATAAATGATTTCATCCTCATATATGGTCAAATTAAGTGAAATATCCACCCCTTCAAGGATTTCCCTTAAAGATAAGCACTCTGAATCCTCATCCTGACTCTCCTTGATCTAAATCATAAGTGTGAATTCAACAGATAAAGATACAAGATTTATTTTATTCTGGCTCCCTTGAAGCTCTATATGCATCTCATCCAACAAATCCATTATATTACACTAAGAACTAAACTTATGGATCACCTTAGTCTATATATATTAAGACCTAAATGATAATTTTATTTATAAAAAATAGCCAACAAAAACATCAAAACATAGTCAAGGAGGGAAAAAGAAATAAAACATGAGAGCATGAACCCTCACACTATACACACATTCGGGGGAAGGGATCCTAAACAATAACATAAATTAAGGTTCTCATTTTAATTACTCCTAGAATAAAAAAACTTATTACTCTATTACCTTCTCACCATGTGTGAATCACCTGCACTTGGTTACTCTTAAGAAGATTAATCCTTTAAATGATATATATTATATTCCATGGAATTGATGCTTTCTTTTTTAAGGGGATGTGAATGATTTAGAAGTCTGTCTCCATCATCTCCATGTTTAGATTACAATCCAGGGAAATCTTCAATCCACTAAGAAGTGAATTTTATTCCACCATAACAGAGGCAACATGACCGTAGGAAGCTTAGAAGGAGACCAACAATGATCCTATAGCATCAAACACCACTCCGCCTCCCCACATCAGACCATTATTACATGATCGATCAGTTTTATGTCTGAATCTAGAATATTGAAGATTCCATTTAATCTACCTTCCCCATGGAACCATGTTCTATGGAATGGTATAATAATAACTAACAATAAATTATTTATCAACAATATAGATCTATCCCATTTATCATGGAGAATCCTAAACCCTGCTTCTATACTTTTGGATCATGAAAATAACTAAGGATACAAACTATAAGCACCCTCATGCTGGGACTTATTTATTGCACACCAGATTATATAGAATCCTTTCAAAAGGAATAGAACTCAACTTTGGTTTTTTCTTGTTGGTCCCCATTCCATTATACCATATTTTCTAGAAATCATCAATAGATACATTATGTGAGCCAGACCTAAATAACTCACCAAGTCTCTTTGATATCACATGGGTCAGTTATTCATCCAAGAAAAGATGATGGTAAATTTATTTTTTTGGACTTTTGAACCGTTGAAATTTAAATTCAAGAGGGATTATTTTCTATTTGATCTCTATGTATGTGTTTATAGAATGGGTTTCAATGCATCAAACCGGGATGAAAAATATCGAACGTATCTCATGGTACTAAATAATCCCTCCCCATTCATCACTGATGGAAGAGTGATTATATAATGTTCGATACATTTTGGCATTAAAGGTACCTAATGAGGAATGAAAACCATTATATCATCCTCATAATTTAGAATTATATTTTCCAAAACATCATGCTACTATGAGTTTAGAGTATTTTGGACAAACAAAAAACACCTTCTTTCTTCATTGAAGGAGATACATAGAGTAGGGATCTCTAGAAAGCTTAGCATCGATCTCGACCAGTTGTGGATAAAAAAACATATATTACCATGTCCAATGACCCATCATGAATGTTGATGATCCTCCTAAACATAGGCATTAATCCTTTTCCAAATTTCTACTGATCAATCATTTGAAACAAACATAAGTAACCCATATTTTTAGTAAATAAATTTAACCAACATGGATCAGACCTCCAGAGCAGCCCATGCTAGTTTTCCTTGTATGCAATGCATGGAATCCTACAAACTTCTCATTTTTAGTCCCCAAATATCTTTATCATTTTTCATTATATCCCATAAAGCCTAAAGACATCAGCAATCATCATTCACATCACATTTTTATTTCACAAATAGTTTCTCAATTATTTTTATCACAATATTAGGAACACGGAGGGTATGTTAAATATTCATTGGAATCTAGGACATTACATAATTTACCAATGTAATGCGACCTCCAAATGTGGGAAATTGATTTTTCCAATTATTGATATGATTATATATCTTATCCATAATCCCCTCAAAATGATGAATACAGATCCTACTAGGGGAAATTATGGCACCTAGATATTCAATGGCAAAATGATTTCTTAAAATATATAATTAATCCTCAATAGTATTTCTTGTTCTCTTTGGGAAACAATTATAAATAAATGCATTTCATTTTTTTGGATGACATACCCACTTTACTTGGTATATTCATCCATGACCATGTTGAGGTTATGGATAGACCTCTTTCACCCATTAACACAAAGAAAAATATCATCAGTAAAGAGTAAATGATAAATACAATAAATATTTGATCTATATTGATAAGGTAGGATGGTTCCATCATTAATGATTCTTGTGAAGTATTTTCTAAGAGTATCTTAGAACAAAATGAAAAGGGTGGGGGATAAATAATCCCCCTATAATAGTCCCCATATCTTTTTAATGAAACCACATTTTCCCCATTATATTGATAGAGAACCATGTAGAACTCTAAGATCTAAAAATAAGATCAATCACCAATGTTGAAAAACCCATGCTAGACATCACCTTCATAATAAATCTCCATTAAATTATATTATACACACTATCCATATCTAATTTGACTACAATATTCGAGCCTGACATTATAATGTTAAAATCGCCAATCAATTATTATACTAGTACAATTTTAGTAAGGATAGATCTACCTTGGATAAAACCATGTTATTCCTCCAAGATCAAATTGTGCATGTGTGGTGCGAGCGTTATATTAAGAATGCTATCCAAATCCTTTTATGAGAAATTTCATATAATTATTGGTCTAAATTGGTGGATATATGAGTGTTCCATGAACTTTTTAATAAAGACTATCATTATAGCACCAAACACCCTTGGCAAACCACCACCACTAAAGAAGTCCTGAATGATCACCACCAACCCCCCTTTAATTATAATATAATATGAAATATAGAATGGTCTTAGGAAACAATCTGGTATTAGAGAACACTCAAGATTGAAAAATTTAACTACCTCCCATATTTCTTCCACTTATGGAATATTTTAAAGTGACTAATTCAAATTTTTTGGCACCACAATAGTTATGTTATCAAATTGAATAGCCAAACCTGATGGACAACCATCATGCATAGATGGATTAATATCACCTATAAGAGATTTTACGTGAGATTAAATGAAAACATCCACCACATTAAAGTAATTTTTGAAAGAGATATATTCTATATAATGGTTTGGGGAAAATGATTTCTTTTTATTTTTAATACAAGAATGAAATAAGGTTGAGTTGTAGTCACCCTTCTTGAGCCACAAGGCTCCAGAATGTTCCTAAGCCATTTTTTCCACTTCTAGAATTATTTTCGAGGAAAAATATTCAAATTAACAAAATCACTAAAGACATAATCATCCCAAAATTCATCTAATCATTCCATATCTTTCTTGATCTATGTTTTCATGTCCTCTATTCCCCCAAATTAGAAGTTCTACTTTCAAATGTCTAACTTTCTTATGAATGGACACTCATGAATTATCCTACATTGAATAATTCTAGGACATGATAAATAACTTATAGAATTTGGGACATATGGTCATCTTAATAGAGAAATGGAATAATTTGTGATCAAGGTTATTGGACTCAATATAAATGAGAATGGCGAGGGATTGGAGATAGAATGAAATAGATTGGAGACCTTCACATCCAGAATGGATGAAATAGCATAGAGGTTGGAAAAAAATGTGTCCAGCCTACTCTATACATAATGTATTCCCAACTGGTTGTTACAACATGTATACTTATAACCTGAAAACCACAAGTCCATCCAGATGTTTCTTAAAAAAATGGAATAAAAATCATTCCTTCCCATATATAAAATAGTTCCACTAACTTTCTTCTCTAATGGGTCTAAGAACATGTTGAACTACCCTAAGAAAATAATTAAAAATCCCTTGGATTAAAAGATCCATGATCAAGCCATAGGGATTCTCTGGCCACAAAAAAAAATTATACACAAAAGGAAGAAGAAAGACCTATTACCATTACCAGTCCTCGTGGAAATATGATGGTTCAACTTCCAAAGTTTCTCTATATAGATATAATTATACCAAAATATCCATATATGAATGTTTTTAGGGGCTCCATACATGAAACCTGGTATTAAAAGTTTCCCAGAGAATTCAAGGATCTTGTCCCACCATTGTATTTGTTCAAGAACAGTGATAATTATAGATTTATACTAACACCTTTCATATAAAGTAATGTTAGTTTTAGATGAGGATCAAGGTCTATGGAAATTACATATAAGGATGAGTATTATTTTGAAGGGGTAACTTGGTTTTTTCCATTGGCACTGAAGAAAACATTGATGACTCTGAGAAGGAGGTCCTCATCTCCCACTTAAATCGAGACCTTGTATACACCATTTTAATGGAATAATCATGAAAAATAACAACTGAGAACATGAATATATAAATGAAATTCATATATGGAGAATCTGGTACAAAATCAACACTATTTGGGGGGATAAGTAGATATTATGGGGAGTTGAGATCCATCCAATTTAATTTTAGAGTCATTCAAATCGACACCAATGGATTAAGAGAGAAAAGTTGGGTCTTACTGCATTTGTAATAATAAAATGTACCCGTTCGATGTTGAGACTAGATGTCATACATAAAAAGAAAGGTCATGGGGCTAAGGAGCATGAGGAGGATAATTTGATAGGACCATATATTTCCCTTTTAAGGATAATATTTCAAGGAATGGGGACTTTGATGGATGAATGAGAGCTATAGGATAAGAAGAAAACCAAAGAAGATATGGAATTATATCCATGAATGGTAAAATTAGAGAGATAATCGATTACTAGGAAGAGGATGTACTGAAAGGAGGGACCTTCAGGACCATATATGAGGATACAAAAACTACATCAAAGGACACTGAGGATGCTCAATGTGACTGGTAAGATTCCACTTTGGATTGAGAAGAAAATACACTGTTGTCAAAGAATATTGGATGATAGGATGACGATTGATGGGATAATTGCTTTATAAAAATTGAAAAATATTTATTGATGATATGACATGAGCTATAATAACAGGATTATGAGGAATATAGAATATGTTTCCTCCATTCTAGTAATCCTTCAACCGGAAGGTGAAGCTGCGGTGGAAGAGGAGATGAAAGTCCAATGATCATGCAAATCTGAACCACGGAGGATTTTTGAAGTTGAAGGGTCCACCCATAGGAATTCACTATGTAAATCCCCTATCTTCCCTAGGAATTAATGTTTTTATGAAAAGGTATAGGAAAACATGGAATCTTAATCTTCATTACTAAGATAAGAGGTTCCCTTCCTTGATGAACATACATAGACCAAAGAAATAGATGAAAACAACACTGATTGATCAAGTGGGGATTCCAAGACCAATCCTAGAAGAAATATTCCCAAAAATATAGAACGAAACAAAAGTCCTTCCTAATTAACATAGAGACACTTTCCAAATTATTTAAACTCGAGGAGCACAAAATGTTCTAAAAAAATACAATAGAGTCTTGTCTTCTCCAAAAATAGACTCTAAAGTCCATGTGAAAGTGACAGAGCATCCTCGAAAGAATATGAATAAAGGGACAAAAAAGATCCCTTATCTGAACTAGCATAGGAAGAAGCCAAAGTAATTCCCAAAAACTGATATGGCAGGGTAACATGCATGGGGGTATGTTTAATAAATAATTCCTCTATCAATGGACTAAAAGTAAGATTAGAGCCCTATAGAGGAGAAAATCTAGCCTGAGGTGAATAAGAAACAACACTATAAGACTCTAATAGCATAGGGATAGGTAAATTTGACAATGAAGACTCTATAGAAGAGGCCTTAATCACCATAATTGTATGAAAATTTGTAAAAAATAGAGGCATATGAAATGTGTTCATTCATATATCCATTCTCCACCTCCAATTTGTCTGTGTATTTTAGCTCAGAGTGAGAAACGTTATTTCCCTTCACAAGTATATAGGATAGCTCAAAGTCAAATGAATTCATATACCCAACCAAAACCTTCTTCCACAGATTCTAGTCTCACTATGAAAAGATATATTTTAATCTTTTGTGGTCAGTATGCATAATAAAATTTTCTCCTAATAGGTAATGAAAAAAACACATTAAGGCATAAACCACAATGACTAACATGAGATCATTAATATGGAAATTATGTTTATGTGGCCACAAATATCATGATCCATACACCAAAACTAGATCTCTCTATATCAACACCACCCCAATACCAATCCTAGATTCATAAAAAACAAGGTTTAACGTCCCGGTTATGGGTGTCGCCCAGAGGTTCCCCGTACCTGGGTAGGTCACATGCCCTCATCTGGATTTCCCCAACTTCTAGAGGCTTCCGTCTAGAAACAAGGGCCTTGGGTGTGATAGAGGGGAAACTATTCCCTCATTGGGAGAGTAACACAATAGAAATAAACAGATATACAATAGTGGAAGAAGTAATAATATCATACAATAGTAAACAATGGAAGACTGAAAGTAATAACAACTGGAGAACATATATAAATTATGCATGATATATATTTCTTGGAAAACATCAAAACAAGTCACAATTATGGAATACTATACTAATCCAAATTACAAAGAAAACAAAAAAAATCTAGCATCATCACAAGCCTCAGCTTGGTCCCATGCTCTCCAACTCCACAACAATCAAGTACCGGAAGTAGAAGGGTTCTTGCGGTTATCTATAACTACATCAATTTAATCTATTTGGGCCCAAAAGCATGTCTCAAACAGGGTGTGAGATGAATCCTAGTAGGCAACCACCCAAAACTATTTATACTTAATGGTTAGTGAATATATATGGTTGGAAATTAGCAGAATGAAGTAGTAAATAAGGAAGTAATCAGAAGTAAAAAATCCTACAATTTCTATTGCTTTCACTTTCATATGTCAAGTTAGTAGTTAATAAAAAACATCTAACCCTCGGGAAAGTACTCAAAGTCTAACCCCTATAGTTTTTCCAAACAATCTCAAGTAACCCTCTGGGTATGTTCTCATAGCCTAACTCCCCTAGATAAACTTATACAAGGATATAACAACCTCCTGGGTAGCTCACACGGTCTTACCCCTTTGGTCTCAAGTGAACAAAGAATCTCTGAGGAATAAATCACCATCAATTCCCCCTATATTCTTTAATCGGTAAACTACATACACTCTTGGGAAGAACACAACATCCAATTCCCCCTGTGGTCTCACAACATGGAACTACAGACACTCTAAG
The DNA here is from genome assembly GCA_963277665.1 of Viscum album. Taxonomy (NCBI): domain Eukaryota; kingdom Viridiplantae; phylum Streptophyta; class Magnoliopsida; order Santalales; family Viscaceae; genus Viscum; species Viscum album. Next base: position 1,530,560,961 of record OY728161.1, on the reverse strand, counting down.
AAATCACTTACGTCCATCCCCCCGTATGGTCTCACAACGAAAAAGTTAACAGACACTCTGGGGAATCCCTCAATGTCCATTCTCCCTATGCTCTTCTACACCAAGTTCCCACAATCCTGTGTAAGTCAATAGTGCACAATGATGTTAAACAACCAGAGTAAACCTTAAGAAAAACTTGGCTAACAACTTTCATGAAATACTTGGATAAACAACTACAAGAATATAACAATATCAGATAGTATCACTCCTTCCTAACAACACTAGGCACAGAAAAAAAGTATCCTAATTGGGATAAATATACCAAACGGTCAATATAAAAAAACATGGGTAACACATACATATCATGGGAAATAACCCTATTCACAATCAAACAGCCTCTACTCAGGCACAAAAGACATAACAGGAATTAACAGAGCTAAGATCCCTAAACACACAATACCCTTTCCTAGGTTATTAGGAACTGTTGCACATTATATTGAAAGACTAACTCCGAAAAGGCACAAACCATCTACCTATGCATTGTACAATAGATATACCCCGATTTTGGCCATTGAATTTACCTAGAACATGGTATATCTACAAAGAAGTTAGAAACACACAACCGAGGATATCTCACGAAGGAAGAGAAATCAAGGAACAAGGCTCTAGATGAAGGAAGTGATCAATATGGAGATTCCAATGCAATCTACATTGATTGATTCATAGAAAGGATGGAAGGTCAGTGGATTGGAGAAGAATCGTCTCTCCCAGTTGCTCCTGTATGAGATAGAGCCAGAAGAAGTGCATTCTTCCAATTAGACGTGACCCCGGTCCAATATAATAATTAAAAATAAAATTACCCAGCATGTCTTTTAAAAGTACACAACGTTTATATGAAATTAATGGGCCCCAATTTAGGTGGTCTCCAGGTCACCCCACACGGCCATGTACTCGTCCATTACACGGCCATTACACGGTCACCCCTGGAAAATAGGTACACAATGTGTACTTCAAAGTACATGACATGTAACATCTCGGTTTTGGAAGCCACCCATAGGCGCCCCATACCCAGTTAGTCACATGGCCTCAAGAAAATTTCTCCAAATTCCAGAGGCTACCGACTAGTAGTGAGGGCCTTGGGTGTGATAGTGGGAAAACTATGCCCTCATTGGCATAGTACACAGTGGAAGGGAGACAATAAGAAATAGTGGAATCAGTAATCAATCCAAGCACAAATGAACAGTGAAAGACTAAATATGATAAATAGCATGAGAACATATATATATGATGCATGATACATATGTCTAGGAAAGCAGCCAAACCGGTCACAATGCTGGAAATACAAATAGCACTAAAAAAAGTACAAAATAATGATAAATAGCTCCTCAGCATCACAATCCTAAGCTTTGTCCCATGCTCTCCAGCTCCAAAGAAATTCATGTACCTGAAGTCAAAGGGTGATTTCCCATGTCTATACCTGCAATAATATAGTCTTTTTGGGCCCAAAATCCTGACCCCAATAGGGTGTGAGACTAAATCCCAGTAGTCAACCCCCCGAATATCTGTCCCTAATAGTAAATGAATATATGGAAGGTAACAACACAGAAAACAGTAAACAGGCACATGCTGAACAATAAACAATCCACAGTTCCAAAGTCAAGCAACAACTAACAAGCAGCAAAGCACAATAGGCAACCCTCTGGGAAGTACTCATAGCCATCCCCTCTGGTCCTACCTAACATGTCTCACCCAAACTTCTTAAATTATTTATATTTTATTATTTCTTGGCTCCGCATTCTCGCGTCAAGGATCGGGCTGAGTCCCGATTTAATGATTGATGACGTTTAATGTTTTGGTGGGTTCTAGACCTATGAATGGGCACCACATGGTCAGAAATGACCGTGCAGTCACCCCATGTGCTTGTGCAGGTTCCCAAGTAGACCATGTTGAGGCGCCCATTCTACGTGCGCGTTTTCATTAGGCCGTGCGATGAGCGTGCGTGTACCCAGTTTTTATAGTTTGACAATTAAATGTATTATGTTTTAAAAATAATGTTTGTTGATAACAATGATATTATGTTGTGATTTTTACTATTATTATTTGTATTATTATTAATATTATTATTCTGGTATTATTATTATTATCAATATTATTAATATTTTTGGTATTATTATTATTAATATAATAGAATGAAAAAAATAACAAGAAACCCTAGCTACCCGCGCCCCCCCGTTTCCAGTTGTGCACCACGAGCCGCACCCCCCCTCTCCATCTTCACTGTGCTCTCCCCCTTCCATTTCCCTAGCACCGCCGGCCCCTGCGCGGCCTCCCCGACATCTCGGCCTCCCCGGCATCCCAGCGTCTCGGCTCCCCCGAGCGACCCGCACCCCATCGCGGGCGACCCCGCCTGCTCGCCGTCACGGATTCCCTCCCCTTCGCCAGTCCCGGCCTCCCCGTCACCGGCCTCACCCCGACCTCCCGACCACCTTCCGCTGCGCCGAACTCCTGCGGTCCCACTCCCTCTGCCGCTCCCCGGCCAGCAATTCCGGCGAACCCCTGTCACCGACCAACGACCTCCAGCCCCTTTCGGCACCCCTTCCAGCCCTTCCGGTGAGACCCCGCCACCAGCCAGCGCCTCCGGCGAGCCCACGATCCAGTCGACCATTCATTCCGATCGTGAAACCCTCCATCGATGCGTTTTATTCAATTTTTGGCTGTTTTCATTCGATTTACCCGAACCCTATTGTCTTTTTTTATTCACACATTTGCCTTATTGTTTTAGGAGTATGATAGGTGCACAAGAGGTTCTTCTTCCTTCCGTTGAAGTGGTGTCGTGGTGACATGACATTCAGGTGCGGTTGCGGTGCGAACGAGGGTTCACACCATTTTAGGGTGTTCTGTCAATGTCTGAGGTAGGTGTTTCCGTGTATAACTTTTTTTTGATGAATTAATTTGCGAGTTTAATTATTTTAGCATGTTTATTTATTAGTTGCATGCTGTAAATATGGTTTTGTTTTATATTTAATATGCATTTGATTTGTTAAGTATCATGTTTATGCGTTTAGTGATTGTTTTATGAATTAATTTTCTTCTTAAATTTGTTTAGCATATATATTAATTAGTTTTTTTAATGCATATCAAGTTTTTAATTGATGTTGATATGTATATATGGTATGTGCATGTTTTCTGTGAACAACCATGCAGAATTGTTTATTTTCATTTCACAAACATTGTAGTTTGTGTTTTGTTTTAGCGTCGATGTGCAGAGAGTCATAAAAGATATTTTTGAACAGGTTTTGGTCTGTGTAAACTGAAAAATGGGTTTTTATAAAAAGCGGTGATGTTTTGTGTGTGAAAATGGGTGCGTTATTTTATAAAATGTTTTATGGGTTGGTTGTTAGGTGTTGAGTTGTGTTTTGGTGTGATGATGTTGTGTGTTTTATTTTAAAGTGTTTTCTTATGTGAAACTGAGTATGTTTTGATGTGAACCTTGGTTTTACCGTCATCAGATGTTTTATATATTATTCAAATGATTTATTTCTTAAATCATGTGGTGTGTATGATGTTTGAAAAGTGGTTAGTGTGTCTAAAGGTCATGATTAGATTCAAATATAGAGTTTGGTTGTGGTTTGATATGTGTTTTGGATGAGGTATTTTTTCAAAACGTGTCGAACTAGTTATTTTGCGTTGTTTGTTCGTATAGATTGTTTTAAGTCCATGTTCATGTATTTTATTTATCTTTGCAGTTGCAGCATGTTGGCGGGGTATCCCCGCATTACCGCGATCATAGGTTTGTTCATGCTTGTGTTCCTGCGCGAGGCATGTCACGCCTTTGTGTTTGGACAACGAGCCAAGGTAAGTCCCCCTATGCACTTACCTTTAGATTTAGAATTTATTGATTACTTGTTGTCTTATTAACTTTTAATGAATGAGAAATAATATAAGATAATTAATTTTTAAATGGTTATTTGGTGTGAAAAGATCCGTTTATTTTATACCGAACACTTGAATCATTTTCGTGACGAGCGGACACCCAGTATTGAAAGAATGCTCGTTTGGACTTTAAACACAATCCATGGAATTTCATATGTACTACTAGTTTTAAATATAAATTATTTCTTTTGAACACATGTTTTGGGTTTTCTCGAGAAATGAGATTTTTCTTTAAAATTGGTGAAGGCCCGCCTGGCACTTTAATAAAATAAATTATTTTGGAAAACCCATTCAGGGGTGATCTTTGGTGTGCGTTGATTGCGTGAGCTGTATGTGATGTTTGTGCATCGTGACTGATTGTTTGGAATTGTTGATTCACCCCTCTTTTATTATATGTGATGACATGGGAACCTGCCATAGTGAGTGAATCTTCTGAGAACGATTGTTGCACTAGTTTAGACCACGCACTGGCTAGTGGCCCCATAGCAGGGGAATACTCAGTTTTTTCTGCTATAGGGATTGGGCCCCTTGGTTAGGCCCTGTAGGGCTATACCGGGTAGTAGTATGGGAGTTATGGCATCATTGAGTTAGGGCATGCCTTCAGAATGAGTCAGTTGTATAGTATGTTCTGGATTGTTCATGATCTCCTAGGTTCGTCCCATGTTTCTTTTTGTGTTTATTTGTATGTGGTGGATGGTTGAGAGGTCTAGTTCGGTTGCAGACCCATGTGTGCCACTTTTTCCATTGACCTTGGTGTTTGTTGAGTGTTGTGTGTGATTATCCTTTAGACTAACAACTAAAGTTTGGATTTCTAAATTGTTCACAAAATGTCTTAAAATGCAATGCACCTGTTTCTTTCAACATTTAACTTGTTCTAAATTAAAAATGACAATGGACTGTTACTTATTTTAAAAATGAAAGTGTGTGTGTGAAAAACCATATTTTATATAATTTAGTGCAAACCTGGAGTTGATAAATTATTTGTTTAATGTTATGTGCTTTGGAAATAGAATTAGTCGGGCCTACCAACTGAGTTTTAATACTGACGCCTATAGTGTTTTATTTTTTTTAGTTCTGTTGCATGTTCCAACTTCAGTTTTTTACCTTGAGATACATTGGTTGTGGTACTGGAGAGTGACCCACAGGGTCACATGGAGTTTTGGTCGTGGTCAGGTTAGTAGCGTTGTTGGTTGTTCTTTGATTATTCGCTTTTGTTCTATTTTTTTCCACTGCTTAGTTTATTTTCCTTTGGGACAAATCGTTCCCACCTGCTTAATTTTGATGCCTGACACTAGTTTCCAGCCCGCGGGGATCAGGAACGCCCCTCGGGCTGTGTCGCGGGCCGGGTCGTGTGACCAGTTCAGGGTCGACCTGGGTTGTTTCATGAAAAAATGGTATCAAAGGAGGCCCTTGTTATTTGGGGTGTCTGGTAGATGGAGATTAGGATTTTCGGGACTCGAGAGGTAGGTACGAGAAGGACGTCATGAACCCTCTCCCGTTCTGCACCTCGAGTCTCCAGGGTTAGTTCGAGAATTGAGTCTTTGTTTCGTTCTTGTTTGTTATGGATTGAGGGATGACAACGGAGATAAACCGATGTTATTTCGTGATCTCACATGGAGTAGTGACCCAGGTGGAGTCCTGGTACATGGTTTGAATTCCTCCTAGTTGTTGAGGCTTACTTGGGGCATAACCCACTACCTTGTTGCAAGGTTAACTATGACCTCTAGTCCCTCACTCAGGTGGTTTGATGTAAGTTGAGTGTCATTTTCGTTCTGGTTGGTGTAAGTGCGTTTTAGGAAATAAAAAAGGGTTTCTAAAAATGGGACTGATTTCTTTTAAATAATTTTAAATTTCTGAAATGGGTTTTAATATTGAAATCCTCTGGTTTGGAAAACGGGTGATTTCTTGGTAATTGGTAAAGAATGGTTTGTGGTGAAACCTTAGGTACTCCTTATGAACACTTGCAGATGTGAGAGGATGCGTGGAAAGTGCGTGTTGGTGCGTATGAATTAAAGTGGATGAAGATGTGTGAAATGGTTCATGGGATTACCTGGGTGTGTTTTAAATTAATGGCTTGACCTTGTTTTTCTAAATTGGATTTTAAAAAGGAAAATGGTTTTGGAAAGATATTTTGGATTGAAAAGTGGATTTGGTATTTGGGAGAGTGGTCTTGAATGAAAGCGGTTTTGAAATCAAAAAGAAAAAAAGTGGTTTTGGAATCTAAAATGGAAGGTGGATTTTAGACAGGAAATTTTGGGTTGTGTTTGTGGTTGTTTGGTTTCTTGAGCTGGTTGTTTTTGGATGAGGGTGCTTTATTGATGTTTCTTCGATTGATATTGGTTTCGGCTTGGTGTTATATATGTTGTTCAGAAATTCCGCCCAGAAAGGTCCCCATAGTTTTGATGAGTCATGCCCGGTTTTTGGACTTTATCGGATGTTGTCTGTCCTTCATGGTGATTGGAGTCTGTTAGAGACAGTATAGTGGCATGAAGAAGTCAAGGGCGTCTTCAGGGTATTGGGAACTCCCGATCCGATCTGAGTGCATGTTGTTTTGGGTCTGTTTGATGGTCCATCTCTGGATGAGTAGGAGTTGTTCGCCCCAGCATTACTGCAAGTTGGGATGATGTGGTATGTCTTTAAAGCTATCTTCGTTCAATGGTTTACACTTGTGGATGTGAAGATGAAGAAAATGGAAGAGCCCATGCGTGTTCAAAATGGCCAGCAGACGGTGAAAGCGTATGTTGAACATTTCAAGGATCTGGTGTCTCTTTTTTCGGGGGTAGTGTTGAAAGATTTTATGAATACTCCTCCCTTCATCAAGGGTCTTTTTCCAGATATCAAGGAGCGATTCCTCCCTTTTTGGGAGCATTACTTTTGAGAAGTTGGTGCATGAGGTATTCTTAGCTGTGTTGGTTTTCGGAGCGCAAACGGTTGGCAATCCACCGTATCCAGTTTCTCACGAAGGTCCCCCATCTGGCGAGCATAGTTTGTTGGATGGATCAGTTTTTGAAGAGTCCTCTGTAGTGACTCTGGTTTCCAGTTCGACGGATTTTCCAATGGTGTACTGTCAGTATGGACATTTAGGACATACAAGCCATCATGTCACACCCCTCTGAAGACGTGTCATCGTTGCGGTTTCCTGGGTCACCTAGAGAAGTTTTTCAGGAAGCGTCTCGTGAAGAAGATGTCATGACCAGAGGATTCTAGTGCCTAACTGTGAGGCAGGAGATGCTTCAACCATTAGAGCCCCAGCCACAGGTCTCGGGGTGAAGCTCGTGCACCGTCAGGAGTTGATGTGGGTGTGAAGCCTCAGTTCGGGTTTTGTGCTCTGTGTTGGAGGTGGAACATTTAACGTATTTTCGTTCTTGTTTTTCTACTAGTTAAAGTTTTGGCATTGTTGGGAGTTCATTGTTTCATCATGGAGTTATGATGGACTTGTCTTATTATAATCCAAGTAGTTCTACTTTTGTGGATGTGGTTTTCTGAATCATGCACTTTTCTTAAAAGTGTGTTTGGACCTTGTGTGGGTTAATCTCGGTTTAGCGGTGCTCGTTTGGAGATGTAAGTGCAGGTGGAAGAGTTGATGTTTGTAGTTATTCTTGGGATCACTGTTTCAGATAGGTTCTGCTTAGAGGTTTTTCTCTAGTGTTGGGAGTTCCTGCGTCGCCCCCCCTTACCGGGGTGCTATGTTTGGATGTTAAATTTCCGCTCTAGTAGAGTTCTTGTGGTGGGGAGAACCCTCTCATGTTCTCCCGTTCTCTTATTTTGGGGTTTCTTTCGGTTTCAGTCGGGCTTGTTTTCATGTTTTGTTTATTGTTCGGCTGGGTGACTTTCTAGGGGAAGAAAGTGTCTGTGGTGGGAGAAATATCACACCCAGACTTCTTAAATTATTTATATTTTACTATTTCTCGTCTCTGCATTCTCGCGTCAAGGATCGGGCTGGGTCCCGGTTTAAAGATTGCTGACGTTTAATGTTTTGGTGGGTTCGAGACCCGTGATCGGGAACCGCGTGGTCAGCAATGACCGTGCGGTCGCCCATTGTGCTTGTGCGGGTGCCCAAGCGGACCGTGTTGAGGCGCGCATTCTGCATGCACATTTTCTTTAGGCCGAGTGATGAGCGTGTGAGTACCCGGTTTTCATAGTTTTACAATTAAATGTATTACGTTTTAAAAATAATGTTTGTTGATAACCACGGTATTATATAGTGATTATTACTATTATTATTTGTATTATTATTAATATTACTATTCTAGTATTATTATTATTATCAATATTATTAATATTTTTGGTATTATTATTATTAATATAATAGAATGAAAAAAATAAGAAACCCTAGCTACCTGTGGCTAGCCCCCCCGTTTCCTGTTGTGCGCCACGAGCCGCACCCCCCCCCTCTCCATCTTACCTGTGCTCTCCCCCTCCCTTTCCCTAGAACTGACGGCCCCTGCGTGGCCTCCCCGGTGTCTCGGCCTCTCCAGAATCCCGACGCCCTGGCTCCCCCACACGACCTGCACCCTGTCGCCGGGGACCCTGCCTGCGCGCCGTCCCGACATCCCTACCCCTCGCCGGTCCCAGCCTCCCCGTCACCGGCCTCGCCCCGGCATCCTGACCACCTTCCACCGCGTCGACCTCCTACGGTCCCGCCTCCCTCCGCCGCTCCCCGGCCAGCACTTCCGGTGAACCTCCTATTGTCGGCCAGCGACCTACGTCCCCTTCTGATGCCCCTGCCAGCCCTTCCGGTGAGACCCCACCGCCGACCAGCGCCTCCGGCGAGCCCACGCTCCAGCCGGCCATTCTTTCCGACCGTGAAACCCTCCATTAATGCATTTCATTCAATTTTTGGATGTTTGCATTCGATTTACCCGAACCCTATTGTCTTTTTTTATTCACACATTTGCCTTGTTGTTTTAGGAGTCTGATACGTGAACAAGATGTTCTTCTTCCTTCCACTGAAGTGCGGTCGTGGTCACATGACATTGAGGTGCGGTTGTGGTGCGAACGAGGGTTCGCACCATTTTCGGGCGGTCTGTCAACATCTGAGGTAGGTGTTTCTGTGTATAACTTTTGTTTGAAGAATTAATTTGTGAGTTTAATTATTTTAGCATGTTTATTTATTAGTTGCGTCATGCGAATCTGGTTTTTTTATATTTAATATGAATTTGATTTGTTAAGTAGCGTGTTTTTACGTTTAGCGATTATTTTATGAGTTTTTTATCTTAAATTAGTTTAGCACATATATGAATTAGTTTGTTTGATGCAGAAAAAGTTTTTAATTGAAGGTGATATGTATATATGGTATGTGGGTGTTGTCTATGAACAACCATGTAGAATTGTTTATTTTCATTTCACAAACTTTGCAGTTTGTTTTTTGGTTTAGCGTCGATGTGCAGAGAGTCATAAAAGATATTTTTGAACAGGTTTTGGTGTGTGTAAACTGAAAAGTGGGTTTTTATAAAAAGTGGTGATGTTTTGTTTGTGCAAATGGGTGCGTTGTTTTATAAAATGTTTTATGGGTTGGTTGTTAGGTGTTGAGTCGTGTTTTGGTGTGATGATGTTGTGGGTTTTATTTTAAAGTGTTTTCTTATGTGAAACAGAGAATGTTTTGATGTGAACCTTGGTTTCACCATCCGCGGATGTTTTATAAATTATTCAAATGGTTTATTTCTTAAATCATGTGGTGTGTATGATGTTTGAAAAGTGGTTAGTGTGTCTAAAGGTTGTGATTAGATTCAAATATAGAGTTTTGTTGTGTTTTGATATGTGTTTTGGATGTGGTATTTTTTCAAAACGTGTCGAACTAGTTAATTTTCATTGTCTGTTCGTATGGATTGTTTTAAGTCAGTGTTCATGTATTTTATTTATCTTTGCGGTTACAGCGTGTTGGCGAGGTATCCTCGCGTTTCCACGATCATTGGTTTGTTCGTGCTTGTGCGCCTGCGCGAGGCATGTCGCGCCTTTGTGTTTGGACAACGAGCTGAGGTAGGTCCCACACTTCACATACCTTTAGATTTAGAATTTATTGATTTCCTGTTGTTTTATTAACTTTTAATGAATGAGAAATAATATAAGATAATAAATTTTTAAATGGTTATTTGGTGTAAAAAGAGCCGTTTATTTTATACTGCACACTTGAAACATTTTCTTGACGAGCGGACACCCAGTATTGAAAGAATGCCCATTTGGCCTTTAAACACAATCCATTGAATTTCAGATGTACTTATAGTTTTGAAGATAAATGTTTTCTTTTGAACACGTGTTTTGGGTTTTCTCGAGAAATGAGGTTTTGCTTTAAAATTGGTGAAGGCCTGCTTGGCACTTTAATAAAATAAATTATTTTGTAAAACCCATTCAAGGGTGATCTTTGGTGTGCGTTGATTGGGTGAGATGTATGTGATGTTTGTGCATCGTGATTGATTGTTTGGAATTGTTGATTCAATCCCCTTTTTTTATATGTGTTGACATGGGAACCTGGCATAGTGAGTGAATCTTATGAGAACGATTGATGCACTAGTTTAGACCACGCACTGGCTAGTGGTCCCACAGTAGGAGAATACTGTGTTATTGCTGCTATGGGGATTGGGCCTCTCGGTTAGGCCATGAAGGGCTATACCGGGTAGTAGTAAGGGTGTTATGATGTCACCGAGTTAGGGCATGCCTTCAGGATGAGTCAGATGTATAGTATGTTCTGGATTTTTCACGATCTCCTAGGTTTGACCCATGTTTCTTTTTGTGTTTATTTGTATGTGGTGGACGGTTGAGAGGTCTAGTTCGGTTGTTGACCCATGTGTGCCACGTTTTCCATTTATCTTGGTGTTTGTTGAGTGTTGTGTGTGATTTTCCTTTTTACTAACAACTAAAGTTTGTATTTCTAAATTGTTCACAAAATTTCCTAATATGCAATGCACCTGTTTCTTTCAACATTTAACATGTTCTAAATTAAAAAGGGCAATGGACTGTTACTTTTTTTAAAAATGAATGTGTGTGTGTGAAAAACCATATTTTATATAATTTAGTGCAAACCTAGAGTTGATAAATTCTTTGTTTAATGGTATGTGGTTTGGGAATAGAATTAGTCGGTCCTACCTACTGAGTTTTAATACTCACGCCTATAGTGTTTTCTTGTTTTTAGTTCTATTGCAGTTTCCAGCTTCAATTGTTTACCTTGAGTGATGTTGGTCGTGGTATTGGAGAGTGACCCACAGGGTCAGATGGAGTTTTGGTCGTGATCAGGTTAGTAACATTGTTGGTTGTTCTTTGTTTATTCACTTTTGTTATATTTTTTTCCAATGCTTAGCTTATTTTCCTTTGGGCCAAATCGTTCCCACCTGCTTAATTTTGATGCTCGGCACTAGTTGCCAGCCCGTGGGGATCGGGAACGCCCCTTGGGCCGTGTCGCGGGCTAGCTCAGTTGACCGGTTCAGGGTCGACCCAGGTTGGTTCATGACATAACAAGTACCAACAACCCTCTAGGAATTTCACTCACCCTAACCCCTCTGGTTTTGTCAAACAGAGTTGTAAAGACTCTCTATGGAAGCACACATAGTCATCTCCCCTTATAGTCTAGGGTAGTCCGGAACTTTATGAGGAAGCTCACACACTCAATTCCCCTTATAGCCCCAAGGTCAAGGACTCTCTAAGGAAGCACACTTGTTCAATTCCACTTATAGCCCAGGTCATTCATAGACTCTCTGAGGAAGCTCACACAATAAATCCCTTCTATAGCCAATGGTAATCTGGTGATCCAAACAAACAAAACATAGACTCTCTGAGGAAGGTCACATGGTCTATCCCCGTATAGTCTAAAGTAGTCAAGGAATCTCTGAGGAAGCTCTCACGGTCTATACCCTTTTTCCCAAAGTAATCCTAGGGTGTTTGAGGATGCTCACTCGGTCAATCTTCGTATAGCCTAAAGCTCAAGGACTCTCTGAGGAAGCTCACTCGGTCTGTCCCCTTATAGTCTACTACACCCGGTTTTCATGGCCCTGTGTAGTATAACAGCATAAAAATACAATATGACCAAAGTAAACATACAGAACTACTTATCTAAACATTCTTACAACATATCAATCATGTCAGAGAACATTTCTCTAACCTACTACAACAGGCACGGAAACAGACAAAGCAGCCAAGGAAAAACAGGACCAAACGGTCATAAACAGAACGTGCAAGGGAAGAACCTCCAAATCATAATAGTTCAACCAAATTCATATTCAAACATCCTTTACACATTTATACTAGCATGGACGATATACAACATGGGTAATACGGTAAACACACAAAAACCCGTTCAATGGTATTGGTGGAATTTGCACATAATATCCAAGGACATTAAACGGAAAGGCACAAAACACCTACCTTAGGGTTAGGATATCAATATACTTGAAACTAAAAGCTTGATTCTCCTTGTAACATCGTAGATCTATGAAAATGTCCAAAACATTCAACCCATGATAACTTAGAAAAAGAATAGGAATTGGAAAACAAGGCTCAAGCAGAAGGAAGAGATTACTACTTTGGTATGAAAGAAATCGATGGCGGTCGATTTGGAGAACTGATGGAGGCTTGGGGGTCTCAGAGGGATTTCGGCGCCGTACAGTTCCTCTCGGCCGAACAAGACCTAGAAGAAGACGCTTCTAGGGGTTAGACGTGACCCTAGTGCGTTTAATGAAAAAACGAAGTACATAACACTTACTTTTGGTGTACACGACGTGTAATTTCTATTTTCTTACCCCGTATTAGGCGAACTCCACATCTCTCATACATGGATGTGTATGTGCCCATGACATGGGCATCACACAGCCTCAAGCGGCATCAAAGTACACGTCGTGTACTCATAAAGTACACGGCGTGTACTTCAAAAATTTCCAGAAACCCCTCTTTTCTCAAAAACTCCAAAAAAAGAAGAACATACCTGAAAAGAAGATACGAGTTCTTAAAAACTTCCCCCCCTAAAGAAATTCATCCCTGAATTTCCCTAGAGTGGCGTAGAAGATGAAACCCTGAACAAATCTAGCCACTGAGCTCATATATCGACCTCCCTCTCCCAAGTCTCATCATGTACCCGTCTATGCTAACATAGCACTCGTACCAGAGGAATAGACCGACCATGGAGAACCTTTGTACAATGATTGAAAATCTGGATTGGATGCTCCTCAAATGAGGCATCCACTTTGAGCTCAACCTCCTCGGGTTGAAAGACATGAGACTGGTCTAAAAAGTAACATCGGAGCTGAGAAACTTGGAAGACATCATGCATAGCCCGGTACCTCTGAGGTAACTGCAACTGATAGGAAACCGGCCCAACCCTCTCTAATACCTCAAATGGACCGACGTACCTTGGTGAAAGATTACCCTATCTCTTAATCCTCTTGTTCCCCAACCTCGGTGTGACACCCAGGAAAACTTGATCCCCAACCTCAAACTCCAAAGGTCGTCTCCGCTGATCAGCATAGGACTTCTGCCTAGACTATGCAGTAGCGATCCTCTTCCGAATCAACACTATCTGTTCTGTGGTGTCCTGAACAAGACAAGGTCACAACAAAGATGCCTCTACTTCCTCAAGCCTACATAAGGGTGATCGACATGGACTACCGTACAAATCCTCATAAGGTTCCATCTGAATAGTCGCTTGAAAACTATTTTTGTGGGAAAACTTCACAAGAGGTATATGCTTCTCCCAAGAACCTCTAAAATCTAGAATGTATGTTCAGAGCATATCCTCAAGCACCTGAATCGTACGCTTGGACTGTCCATCTGTCCGAGGAAGGTAAGTTGTACTCAAAAGTACATGTGTACCCAAAGCCTTCTGAAGCCACTGCCAGACCCGAGAAGTAAAACGCTCATCTCTGTCTAAAACAATGGAGTGTGGAACTCCATGCAGATGTACAATCTCTCGGATGCACAAACATCCCAACTCATCAATACTGAAGGTCTCCTTGATCGGAAAGAACTGAGAAACCTTCAGAAGCCTGTCGATGACTACCCAAACAACACCATTCCCTCGAGGTGACCTTGGAAAACCGGTCACCAATTCCATCACTACATCAGTCCACTTCCACTCAGGAATGAGTAGCTGTTGTAAAAGCCCTGCTGGTCACTGATGCTCTGCTTTCACCTGCTGACAAGTGCAACACCTCCTGACAAAATGAGCAACATCTCTCTTCATACCTGACCACCAATACTAGTGGTGTATATCACGGTACATCTTGGTGACGCTAGGATGAACTTCCCAAACTGAGGAATGAAAATCCCTTATCAACTCCTCGTGTATATATGCTCGCACCAATACACGTCCTTGGAAACGCAAGATCTCATCCTCTCATATTGTTCATCCAGGAAGAGGGTCCTCTCCTTTCACACTCTCCCGTAGGACTAGGCCTTTTGAGTCTGATAGCTGCCTCATCCATACCCAATCGAGAAGAGTAGAGGTAACAACTAAATAAGCTAGAAAATTCTTCCCCTGTCTATCATGCACCTCCAAATGCATCTCAGAGAATAGAGCCATAAGATTCCACCCACTACTGGACTCTTGAACTGCCTGTATATGGGTCCTCCTTCTCAATGCATCAGCCACTGTGTTGACCTTCCTAGGCATGTAGGAAATCTCAAATTCAAAGGACTGAAGATAATCAACCCACCTACACTATCTCAGATTCAGATCACACTGAGTGAAGATGGTCTTGAGACTTTTTTGGTCAGTGAAAACCACAAAATGCTCACCGAGAAGATAATGTCTCCAATAGGTTAAGACATGAACAACTGCTGCCAGCTCAAGATAATGCGTCAGGTAGTTCCTCTCATGTGGCCTCAACTGCCGAGACCCGTACACAATGACTCCATCTCCCCGAATCAGCACAGCTCCCTGCCCGATACCTGAAGCATCACAGTAAATAGTATAGCTCTTTCCAGACTCTGTAAAGACTAGTATCTGTGATGACGTCAACCTCCCCTTCAGCTCTTGAGAGGCTGACTCACGACAATATGACCATACGAACTTTTCACCCTTCATGGTCAGACCCATCAGCGGTGTTTCTAAGCATGAAAAGTCCATTATGAAGCATCTATATTACCCAACCATCCCTAGAAAACTCTGCACCACCAAGACGTTATTCGGCTGCTCCTAGGAAATTAATGCTCTCACTTTCTATGGGTCTACTAATACTCTTGTCTCTGAGATAACGGGACCCAAGAAGTGAATCTGGTCCATCCAAAAGTGGAATTTTGAGAGCATAGCATATAACTGATTCTCTCTCAGTGTACATAGAATGATCTCAAGATGGGTAGCATAGTCATGTCGAGTGTGAGAGTACACCAAGATGTTCTCCAGAAAAGCACCACGAAGGAATACAAGTACAGATGTAACAGTCGGTTCATCGGTTCCAAGAAAACTACAGGCGCATTCGTGAGACCAAATGGCATAACTGTATACTCTTATAGATCATGCCTCATCTGGAAAGCTGTAAGAGGTATATCAGATTGTCTAATGTGAAACTGATGGTAACCAGACCTCATGTTAATATTCGAGAACACATGGGCTCCTTGAAGCTGATCAAAGAGATCATCAATCCTCAACAAGGGATATCGGTTCTTGACCATCAACTGGTTTGGCTACCAATAATCCACACAAAGCCTGAGTGTGCCATCTGCCTTCTTCCCAAATAGGAAAAGCGAACCCCAGGGAGAAGTACTGGGTCGGATGAAACCCTTGGTCTGTAACTCCTACAACTATTTCTTGAGCTCCTGCAACTCTGGTGTCACCATCCAATAAGGAGGAATGGACACCGGTGCCACTTCGGGCACAAGATCAATAGAAAAGACTACCTCACGCTCTGGAGGCAAACCAGAAAAGTCCTCTGGAAAGACATCCCTAAAACGATCCACCACTGGAATAAGGTCTAACGGTGAAGTCCCCTAGTCATCCAGATATAGAATAGAAATTTGGGTTGTAACTCCTCTTAACCCATGATGCTCTGGACCTACTCTTCTTTCCTAGACATCCCACTTTCCCTTATGAAGAAAATATCCACCCTCTGGTGATATAAAAATCACCCTTCAGGGGTATCCATCGACAACTACCTAGAAGGGAACTAGCCAGTCCATTCCGACAATGAAATCATAGCCTATCATCTCTAGGGCATAGAGGTCCCATAAGAAGTGACACCCACCGACCTCAAGAGGTCACTCCTTGCACTAACATATGCTAGATATCCTCATTCCCAACGGTGTGTCTAGTGTCAACATGTCAGTAGAAGAAAGGATACAGAGCCCAAGGATCTCCACAACAGAAATAGAGATAAAGATATGGCAAGCCCCTGTGTTGAAAAGAGCAGAAGATAAAACTGAGGCTACTAAGATCGTACATCAAATGGTGGAAGGTTCAGGATACTTCTCCTGCTGGGTCTACTCCATTGCAAAAGTCTGGCCTGCTCCATGGCCCTATGACCCTGCCTGACCGATTTGAGATGATCTCCCCCGCTTTCGCTGATAGACTAGTGACTAACCACCCCGGCCACGACCTCCACCTTGGTCTGAATGGCAGGAAGAACTCCAGTTCCCAGACTGGTGAGAAACTGGTGGTGATGCTCCCAAATGCGGAGTCATAGAAGAACCCCGGCCTCTGGCTGCTAGAGGGAAAAACTAACAGAAACACTGGAGATGGTCCATCCTGCCACAAGATCGGCACTCCATCGGGTCTCTCAGGAAATGTGGCCTCGTATTTCCACTCCTCCCACACTGGTAGCACACTACCTGGCTACCGGAAGGTGCATCCCATCTACTCTGATCTCCTTGAGTAGACTCCATGCGGTGCTTCCTGCTATCAGAAGAAGGAACACTAACTCTGGATGTCGAACCACCCTGGCTCACTGCTCCAGAATCCCTCAGATTTCCCTCTGTGATCAGCACCTAGTTGACGATAGAGGATATAAAAGTCAACCTGAATATGTTCACCTGGGAACGGATCTCCTCACTGAGACCATCCTCAAACTTCCTAGCCAAGAAAAACTCATCACCTGTTGGGATCAGCATGAAATGGTGAAGCTCCATGAAATGACAGGAATACTCCATCACAGAAAGAGTACCATACTCTAAGCTCATGAACTCCTGGGCTCAGTCGACCCTCAAGGTATCAGAGTAGAAGTAGTCATAAAAGATACACTGAAAATACTCCCAATCCATATTCCGGTGGCGTCCCGCATGAGAGATGACATCCCACCACCTCTTGGCGGAGTCTCGGAGCATGTAGGTTATGAGCTTCACCCTCCTCTCTGGTGGTACCTCGAGATGCTCGAATATCATCAGCATGGCTTAGAGACACGACTATATATCCTGAGGTCCTAATTCCCCTGAGAATGTGGAAGGATGCTGCTTCAAGAAAACCCATGTCAAATCAGCCATCAACAGGGCAGGAGGCTGCGCTCTCTGGAAGATCTGCATCATCCTCAGAAAACCCTCCCTAAATTGCACATATGCACCTGCAACAAGTATAACTGCTGGTTCCAAGGCTAGCACAACAGGAGTATCTACAAGAGGTCCCTGATCAGCCATATCGGGCGTCTAATCACTCACCTACGACTGAAGATCAACTGAAGGATGTCTAGGTGGAATTATTCTGCAAGTTCAAACACACACCTTAGATTCAGGATTAACAAGCACTGAAAAACTGAAGGCACAAGAAGGAACAGGGAAATGGAGACATTCAAGTTATAACAAGGAAAACCAGTAATGATCCACAAAATTCTGGTCCATGAGGGCCCATATCACCTCAAGAACCAATGTTTAGCATCCATCTAAGCATATCACTATACCAAAAAATACCCTATCAAATAGCAAGGATTATAACAAAGCATCTATGACAATAACATACATAATCTACACAACACCTATCACAACAACATACAACCACTAATGCATCCTTTATGGCATGGAAAGAATGCAAGGCATGTGATTTCTAACAAGTTTCTATCTGATGAATGAGATGGCATACCCTCATCTCATCGGGTTGTGACAGAAATAGAACCGTAATAACAACAACGGTAACAACATAATGCATGTGAATCACCCAATGGTGAAATCAAATCAACTGTAAAATTGAAAACCAATAAAATTTCAATAAACGAGGTAGTATGGATTTTCCCTGTACATGGGTTAGCTACTCCCAAGAACATCTTATTACCAAGTACCTATTCCATCCTATCCCTGGCTATAGGCTCCAGAAAGTAATTCACGAGAAAGGAATTCCTCTGATACCACTTTGTAACTTCCTGGTTCCGGAAGCCACCCAGAGATGCCCCGTACCCGGTTAGTCACATGGACTCAAGTGCATTTCCCCAAATGCCAAAGGATTCCGACTTGCAGCGAGGGACATGGGTGTGATAGTGGGGAAACAATTCCCTCATTGGAAGAGTACATAGCGGAAGGGAAATAATAAAAAAGAGAGGAAGTAGTAATAAATCCATACACAAATGAACAGTAGAAGACTAAATATGACAAAAAGAAGGAGCACATATATATATGATGCATGATACATATGTCTAGGAATGCATCCAAACAGGTCACAATGCTGGAAATACAAACAACACTAAAACAATTACAAAATAATGATAAACAGATCCTCCACATCACAAGCATAAGCTTGGTCCCATTCTCTCTAGCTCCACAGCAAGTCAAGTACCTGAAGTCGAAGGGTGCTTTCCCTTGTCTATACCTACAACAATATAGTCTGTTTGGGCCCAAAAGCATGACCCAAACAGGGTGTGAGACTAAATCCCAGTAGGGAACCACCCGAAGATCTGTACCTAATAGTCAGTGAATATATGACAGGTAATAATATAGAAAACTGTAAACAGAAACATACTGAACAATAAACAATCCACTGTTCCAATGTCAAGAAACAGCTAACAAGAAGCAAAGTACAACAGGTAACCCTCTTTGAAGTACTCACAACCATCCCCTCTGGTCCTACCTAACAAGTACCAACAAACCTCTGGGCAGTGCACTCATCCTACCCCCTCTGGTTTGGTCATACTGAGTTGTAAAGACTCTCTGAGGAATCACACGCAGTCAAATCCCCTTATAGTCTAGGGTATTCAGGAACTCTCTGAGAAAGCTCGCATAGTCAATTCCCATATAGCCCCAACGTCAAGGAATCTCTAAGGAAGCACACTCTGTCAATTAAATTTATATCCCAAGTTGTTCATAGACTCTATAAGGAAGCTCACATAGTCAATCCCTCCTATAGCCTATGGTAATCAGGTGATTCAAACAAACAAAATAAAGTCTCTCTGAGGAAGCTCACACGGTCTATCCTCGTATAGTCTAAAGCAGTCAAGGACTCTCTGAGGATGATCTCACAGTCTATCCCCTTTTTTCCCAAAGTAATACTAGGCTCTCCGAGGATGCTCACTCAGTCAATCCCTGTATATCCTAAAGCTCAAGGACTCTCCGAGGAAGCTCATTCAGTCTATCCCCTTATAGTCTACTACACCCGGTTCTCATGACCCTATGTAGGATAACAGCATAAAAATAAAATATGACCAAAGTGGACTTATAGAACTACTTTTATAAATAGTCCTACAACATATCAAGCATGTCAGAGAAAATTTCTCTATCCTACTACAACAGGCATGGAAATAGACAGAGCAGCCATGCCAAAACAGGACCAAACAGCCATAAACAGAACGTGCATGGGCAGAACCACGAAAGAATAACATTTCAACCAAATTCATATTCAAACATCCTCTACACATGCATACTAGCATGGTAGGCATACAACAGGGGAAAAACGGTAAACACACAATACCTCGTTCAAGGGTATTGGTGGAATTTGCACATAATATTCAAGGAATTTCAATGGAAAGGCACAAACCACCTACCTTGGGGTTTGGAGATCAATATACTTGAACCTAAAAGTTTTATTCTCCTTATAACATCGTAGATATAAGAAAAACTCCAAAACCTTCAACCCGAGATAACTTGGAAAAGAGGAGGAATTGGAAAACAAGGCTCAATCAGATAGAATAGCTTACAACTGCGATTCTAACATAATCGACGACAATCGATTTAGAGAACAGACGGAGGTTCGAAGGCTCGAAAGAGTTTCGACACTGTACGGTTCCTCTCGGATGAACATGACCTAGAAGAAGACGCTTCTAGGGGGTAGACGCGACCCCAGTGCAATTAATGAAAAAAACAAAGTACACGGCGTGTACTTTTGGAGTACACGCCCTGTACATGTTGTTTTCGTACCCCGCATTAGGCAGCCTGCACATCACCCATACATGGCCGTGTGTGTTCTCATGACACGGCCAGCACACGACCTATAGTGGCATCAAAGTACATGACGTTTACTCATAAAGTACATGGTTTGTACTTCAAAAATTTACAGAAACCTATCTTTTCTCAAAAACTCCAAAAAAAGGAAAAACATACCTGAAAAGAAGATACAGGTTCTTACACGGCATGTACTCCTAAAATTTCCAGATTCTCCTCTTTTTCTTAAAAACACCATAAAATAATATTAATACATGAAAGGATGATTTGGGTTATTATAAACATCCCCCTTAAATAAATTCATCCTCAAATATCCCTAGCAAGGCGGAGTAAAAGGAGAATCCTCGAACAACTCTGTCCACTGTGATCATATGTCGGTCTCCCTCTCCCAATTTTCATCATATACTTGCCTATGCTACAATCACACTCGTACCTGAGGGACATACCAACAATGGAGAAATATCGCACTGTGATCAAGAATCAAGATATGTTTTTCCTCGAATGATGCATCCACCTCTAGCTCAACCACCTCAGGTTGAAAAACATGAGACGAGTCTAAGAAGTAACACCATATCTGGGAAATGTGGATGACATTGTGCATAGACCATTACCTATGAGGTAACTGAAACTAATAGGAAATCGGCCCGACTCTATCAAAAACCTCAAACGGTCAAACAGATCTCAGTGAAAGCTTGCTTTGTCTAATAATCCTCATGTGTTCCAAGCTCGGTGTGATAGATAGAAAAACCTAATATCCAACCTCTAACTCCCGATGTTGTCTCCTTAGACCAACATAAGACTTCTACCGTGACTATGTTGTATCCATCCTCTTCTGAATCAACTCTATCTACTCTGTGGTCTCATAGACAAGATGATGTCTCGGCATAGCTGCCTCTCCTACCTCCAACCAACATAGGGGTGATTGGAATGACCTACTATACAAAGCCTCATAAGGTTCCATCTGAATAGTTTCTTGAAAACTATTGTTGTAGTAAAAGTCTACAAGCAGTATGTGCTTCTCCCAAGAACCTCAAAAATCTAGGATCCATTCTCGACACATTTCCTCTAGCACCCGAATAGTACGCTCAGACTGGCCATCTGCCTGGGGATGTAGGCCATACTCCGAAGTACATGTGTACCCAAATCCGTCTGTAGTCCCACCAGACCCATGAAGTAAAACATATGCCCCTATCATAAACAATGGATTGTGGAGACCATGTAGACATATAATCTCTCGGATGTACAACCATCCCAGGTCATCAACACTGAAGGTCTCCTCGATCTATAAGAAGTATGCATCTTTTTTCGAGTCTATCAATTAAAACCCATACTACATCGTTCCCTTGAGTAAACCTCAGCAAGCCTCTCATGAAATCTATCACGACATCATTCCACTTCCACTAGGGAATGGGTAACTACTGCAAAATACTTTTTGGTTGCTGATGCTCCACCTTCACCTGATGATAGGTGGAACACCTCATGAAAATACCAACAACATCTCTCTTCATACCTGGCCACCAATACTGATAGTGCAGATCTCGATACATCTTGGTGATACTAGGATGATCTGGCCAAATTGAGGAATGAAAATCACACATCATCTCCTCATGTATGTATGCTGACAACCATATGCGCCCATAAAATTGAAAGATCTCATCCTCACCCATGGTTCATCCAGGAATAGGGTCCTCTCCTAACACACTCTTCCGTAGGACTAGGACTTTATAATATAATAGATTCCTCATTCACAATCGATCAAGTATGTTAAAGGTAACAACCAGAGAAGAAAGAAATGTCTGCCCCTGTCTATTGAGCATCTCCAAGTGAATCTTAGAGAATAGAGGAATTTTCTGACACTCACTACTGGCCTCCTGAACTACCTGTATTTGAGTCCTCCTACTCAACGCATCAACTACTATGTAGCTTTTCCTAGGAGTATAGGCAAGCCCAAAGTCAATGTACTGAAGGTTCTCAACATAACTTTACTATCTCAAATTAAAATCATGCTGAGTGAAGATATATTTGAGATTTTTTTTGGTGAAAACAAAAAAATTATTTCCAAAAAGATAATGTCTCCAACAGTGTAGAGCATGAACAACTACAACCAACTCAAGATCATGCATCAGGTAATTCCTCCCATGTGGCCTCAATTGCCGAGAACCGTACGCAACAACTACTTCCCACTGCATAAGCACAACTCCCAGCCCAATTCTTGATGCATCACAGTATACAATATTGATATTCCCCTACTCTAGAAATACTAGTATCAGTTATGAATTCAACATTCCTTTTAGCTCTTGAAAGGGTGAATCACAAGAATCTGACCACAAGTACTTCAGACCCTTCTTATTCAGGCCCATCAGTGGAACTACTAAGTATGAAAAGTCCTGTATGAAATTTATATAGTATCCATCCATCCCTAAAAAACATTATAACTCAAATATGTTCTTCGACTGCTTCCAGTAAAATACTACTCTCCCTTTCTCTGGGTCTACAGATACTCATGTCTTTGAGATAAAATGACCCAAGAAGTGAATCTGGTCTATCAAAAAATTTCATTTTGAGAGCTTAACATATAACTGATTCTATATTAGGGTATTCAAAATTATCTCAATATGGGTAGAATGGTCATGTTGATTGTGAGATTATACCAAGACATCGTCCAGAAAAACCACTAAAAAGGAATCCAAGTATGTATTTAACACTCGGTTCCTTAGTTCCAAGAAAACTACATGTCCATTCGTGAGACTGAATGGAATAACCACATACTCCTATAGCCCATACCTACTCCAAAAGGCTGTAATAAGTATATAAGATGATCTAAATCACAAATGATGGTAACTGGACTTCAAGTAAATCTTTGAGAACACCCAGGATCTTCAAAGCTGATCCAAGAGATCATCAATCCTCAGCAAGGGATCTCAGTTCTTGACCGTAAACTGGTTCAACATACAATTATACACCCAAATTCTAAGGGTACCTTCCACATTATTCTCAAACAGGATAGGATAACCCCAAGGAGAAGTACTGGTTCAGATGAAATCCTTTCTTGCAACTCCTCTTTCTTCTTCTTTAGCTCATGTAACTTTGTTGTGGCCATCCTATAAGGAGGAATGGACACTAGTTTCACTAATAGAACAAGCTCAATAAAAAATTCTACATATCTATCTAGAGGAAAACCTATAAATTTCTCTAGGAAGACATCCCTGAAACAATCGACCACTAGAGGAAAGTACAACAGTGAAGTCCCATAGTCATCAAGATATAGACTAGCAATTTGGGTTTTAAATCCTCACAACCCACGATGTTCGGGTCATTCTCTGCTCTCCTGGACATCCCATTATCCCTTATGTAAGAACAAACCGACCTCTGGTGATGTGAAACTCACCCTACGACCATAGAAGTTGACAAAATCCTTGAAGGGAACTAACCAGTCCATTCTGAGAATGATATCATCGCCTGTCATCTCTAAGACATAGAGGTCCCAGAAGAAGTGACACCCACGAACCTCAAGAGGGCACTCCTTTTACTGATGTACACTAGCCATTCATATACCCAATGGCGTATCCAACATAAATATATCATTATAAGTAACGATACAGATACCAAGGATATTCACAACTGAAATAGTTATGAAACTATGGGAAGCCCATATATCGAAAAGCACAGAAGCTAAAACTGAGGAAACTTGGATCGTACCTCGAACTATAGGGGTTTCAAAATCATAATCTTGCTGGGTCTGCTTCACGTCCAATGTCTAGCTGGTACTACGACCCTACGACCCTACCTAACCACCATGAGCTGATCCACCATGTTTTCACTGAAATCCTACCGACTGGCTACAACAATCGTGACCTCCACCTTAACCTGAATGGCCAGAAGAACTCTAGTTTCTAGACTAATGAGAAATTGGTGGTCCTTCTCCTAAATGTGGAGTCATAATAGAACTCCTATCATCAGCTGATGGTGAGAATAACTGACCGAAATTCTGAAGATGACCCATCTTTCCGCAAGATCGGCACTCCACTGGTTCTCTCGAACAATGTGGCCTTGTATCCCTACTCTTCTAGCACTGGTAGCACACCCCCTAGCTACAAGTTGAAATATCCTGATTTCTCGAATCTCTGTGCATAAAATCCCTATGGGGAATCCTACTGTCAGTACGAGGGGTACCAGCTTCGGATGCTGAGCCTCCCGTGCTAATATCTCAAAAATCCCTCAGATTTCATTTCGTGATGAATTCATGGTTGACTATAGAGGTAATGGAAGTCAACCAAAATATGTTCACCTAATATTAAATGTAATTCCAGAGACAATCCTCAAACCTCATCTCCAAGAATAACGCACCACCTTTTGGGATGAGTGTGAAGAACTGCAGCTCTTTGAAGTGAGAAGAATAATCCATAACTGAAAGAGTACCATACTCCAGACTCATGAAATCTCGGTCTTGATTGGCCCTAAAAGTCTTCGGGTAGAAGTAATCATAGAAGGTATTCTGAAACGCATCCCAACCCATACCCTACTAGCATCCTGCCAATGAAATCACATCCCATCATCTCTTGGTGGAATCCCGTAGCATGTACGTAGCGAGCTTCACCCTCTTCTCATGAGGCGTCTCTAGATGCTTAGGGATAAAAAACATGTCTTCCAAACATGACTCAACAACCTAAGGTCCTCCATCTTTCGAGAAAGTGGGAGGATGCTGCTACTGAAAGACCCACATAAACACTTCCATAGATGGGGTAGGATGTGGTGCTCCCCGATAGGTCTGCATAAACCTCATGAATCCTTCTCAGAACTATGCATCATCAATTTTATCTGAAATGAGGGATGGTTCCAAGATAGGAATGACGGGAGGGTCTTATGGTAGTTCCTGATTTTCCATGTCCGGTGTCTGGTCACTACCATGTAACTGGCGTACAACTAGAGGGCGTCTCAGTGGAATTACTCTTCAAGGTCAAGCTCACACCTTAGCTCAAGATTAACAAGGGATGATACTTAGATGTGGAAAAAGAGAATAGGATAAAGAATCCATTCAAGTTTCTCAAAACAGGGATACATGTCATGTATAAACCTTACACGGCATGTTCCTTTTGGCATTTACATGGGCATGTACTCCAGCCAACCCTGGTCATGGAACACTCTATACACACAACATGTTCTCCCAAGACACGGCGTGTACTTGAATCGTTTCCCCTGCCCATGTTCTTCTACATGAATAACCCACACGGTTCTCCTAGGGAAATATAATATAGAGTTTTTGTGCCATCCACGACATGTACTAGAAAGAACCTCACTAACCCATATTATTAGTCACATGGCCAGTTACACAACTATCTCTACAAGATGTTTACTATCTATCCATAATACACCTGTGTCGTTGGTCGCACGACTGGACACATGGTCTATTCACATAGAGTGTACGTTCGGTACACAAAATGTTCTACCCAAGATTTCCCAACCCTAGTATCATCCCACATAGGAAGTAACACGATTAGAGACAACACGGTGTGTACATCCAATACATGGCATGTAATTAAGAAAAATAGTTCCTTCCCGAACAGAAGGACACATGGAGTTTATTTATCATTAAATGCCGTGTATTTTGGGTTTTCTAGAATATTAATCCTCAGAAACTACTCTGGAACCCAGAAAGACACTGAAACAAGAAATAAAGTGCCAAATTCTGATCATGGGGGCCTATACCTCCCACAGATCAAATCTTGGAATCTTTTACATGTCATATACAAGCATAACAGTGAAATGATCAACCAAATTCCAACCCATGAGGTCCCATAACACCTCAAGAACCAAAGTTTTGCATTTATTCAAATGATACCTTACACAATCCAAAACCCTATAAAATAGAAGGTTTTTCATCAAGGCATCTATCACAACAACATGCAAATATTGCACAACATCTATCACAACATCATGCAATTAGTTCTGTACCCTAAGTAGCATGACAAGAATGCCTGACATGTGATCTCTAGCAAGTGACTATATGATGAATGATATGGCATACCCACATCACATCAGGTTGAAAGATAAATAGAAACTAAATAATATCAATGATAACAACAAAAAATATGTGAATCACCCAATGGTGAAATAAAATCAACTATAACAATTTAAAAACCAATTAAATTGAAATAATAGAGGTAAATTAGATTATCCCTGTACATGGGTTAGCTACTCCTGGGCATAGCTTTTTACTAAGTACATATTCCTTCTTATCCCTGTCTGTAGGCTCCAAATAGTAATTCAAGGAAAAAAGAAGTCATCTGATACCAATTTGTAAGGTCCTGGTTCTGGGTGCCACCCATAGGTGACATGTACTCGGTTGGTCACATGGCCTCAAGCGCATTTCCCCAAACGCTAGAGGCTGCCGACTAGTAGCGAGGGCCTTGGGTGTGATAGGGGAAAAACTATGCCCTCATTTCCAGAGTAATGCAACAGAAATAAACAGATATACAATAGAGGAAGTAGTAATAATACCATGAAACAATAAACAATGGAAGACTGATGTAATAATAATTAGAGAACATATATAAATTATGCATGATACATATGTATAGGAAAATATCCAAACAAGTCACAATGATGGAATACCGTACTAATCAAAAGTACAAAGAAAAAAATAAACTCTAGTAGAATCACAAGCATCGGCTTTGTCCCATTCTCCCACGCTCCACAACAATCGAGTACCTAAAGTAGTAGGGAGCTTTAGCATATCTATACCTACATCAATATAATCTTTTTGGGCCCTAAGTCATTATCCAAATAGGGGGTGAGATAAATTCCATTAGGCAACCACCGAAAGATCTGTTCCAAATGATCAATGAATATATGTGGTAGGCAATAAGAAAAATGAACCAGTAAAAAAGGAAGTACTCATAAGTAAAAAATCCTACAATTTCAATTGCATTCATTTTCATATATCATGTAAGGAACAAATCAAAAACAAGTAACCCTCTAGATATCCCCTCTGGTTATACCAAATAAACTCAATTAACCCTCTGGGTAAGTTCTCACAGCATAACCCCTCCAGTTCAACTTATACAGTGATATAACGATCTCCTGGGTAGACCACACGGTCAACCCCCTTTGGTCTCAGGCGAACAGAGACTCTCTAAAGAATCACCCATCGTCAATTTCCATTGTGGTCTTTCATCGGTAAACTATAGACACTATAGGGAAGAAATCAATATCCAATTCCCCTTGTGGTATCGCAAAGTAGAACTATAGACACTCGGAGGGAGATCTTACGTCCATCTCCCCTATAGTCTCACAACGTAAAAGTAAATAGACACTCTGGAGAAGCCCTCATCATCTATTATCCCTATAGTCTACTGTACCAGGTTCCCACAGCCCTATGTATGTCAATCGTGCAAAAAAATGTTCAACAGCCAGAGTAACCCTTATGAACTACTTGGATAACAGCTTTCATGAACTACATGGCTAAGCAACTACAATCATATAACAACATCAGATATTATCACTCCATCCAAACAACACTAGGCATGGAAAACAAGCAGCCTAATCGGCCAAGCTAGAACAAACATTAAATATCAAAACAAACATTGGTAACACATCCATAGCATGAAAAATAACCATATTCACAATTAAACAACCTCTACTCAAGCACACAAGACATAGAATGCATTAAAATGGATAAGATCCCTAAACATGCAATACCTTGTTCCAGGGTATTGGGCACTTTTGCACATAATATTCAAATACTAACTACATAAAAAACAAACCACCTACCCTGATGTTGTATGATTGATATACTCTGGCGTAATCCCTTGAATCGACCTAGAACATGGTAGATCTAAAAAAATGTCAAAAAATGCTCAACCGAGTATATCTCCCAAAAGAAGAGACATCAAAGAATGAGGATCTAGAAGAAGGAAGAGATCACCGTGGAAATTCCAACACAACTAATGATGATTTATTCCTAAAACAGACTGTGGGTTGGTGGCTCAGAGAAGAATCATCTCTCCCAGTCACTCATGGACGAGATGGAGCCTGAAGAAGGGAGTTATGCCAATTAGACGCAACCCCAGTCCAATATAATAATTAAAATGAAATGTACATGGAGTGTCTTTTAAAAGTATAGCGAATGTATATACCTTTAATGGTCCCCACTTTAAGAAGTCTCTAGGTCATCCAACATGGCCATGTACTCTGCCGCTACACAGCTAGTAAATGGTCACCCGTGACAGTAGGGTACATGGTGTGTACTTCAAAGTACACGACGTGTACTCCTTAAATTTATAGATTCTCCTCTTTTTCTTAAAAACACCAGAAAAGAAGATTCATACAAGAAAAGAAGATCCGGGTTCTTACACAAGGTATACTCATCACTCAGCTTGGGTGGGATCCAAATTGTTGTGGTAGTAAAACACCTTTTCAATTCATATAAGGCATCTTCACATGCTCTAAGACTTTAAACCTTGAGACCCTTGTTGGAAAAACCTAAATAAGGTTCTTGAAAATTATAAAATTCTTGGATGAATCATTGATAATATCCCTCTATGCCCAAAAATCATCATATATAAAAAAATTATGGGATGACCCAAGAAACAACTACCTGACACATATTTCATAGAGATAATGTAACACATGAAATGTACCCAGTAGATCCAGAATTGAAACATAGATAGTATGGTGTATAGTATATTATCTATTAGTGTACTTAGAATTATTTGAAGATACTGGGCATGATTGTCATGAATCTTAGACTACACCAAGATGTCATAAAACAATTTCCCCCAAAAATGATCTTGGTATGGGTGAAAGATGTAGTTCACCCTGGCTATATAAATTTAAAAAGAATTCATCATCTTGAATGGCATCACAATGAAATATATATACCATAATTGTTTTTTTGATCATAGACCATGGTATATCAAAAGTTATAACTCTCAACTTATGATACCATGACATCAAGTCAATCTTTGAGAATACACAAGCTCTACTCTACTAGTAAATGAGATCAATGATGTGAGGAAGAGGATACTAGTTCTTAATTTCCATCTATTTCAACTTCTAGTAATTGATACACAAACTCAATGTCCCATAAACATTCTTATAAAAAAAACTGGAGAACCGAAATTAAACGTATTCAGATGGATAAATACTATATCCATAAATTATTCCATCTGAGTATTAAGATCTCGAATCTCTATTGGTTCCACTTTTTAAGTTATAATGGAAACTGGTTCAGCTCTCTGAAAGAGCACAATTGTAAACTCAAAATTCCTCTTAAGTGAAAACCCTAATATGTCTTCGGGAAACACATCCACAAACTAGTCCACTACAAGTGGAAATAAACTTTTCTTTATACCCCCATAATTCAACAAGAGTCCAAACCAAGATGGTGATATCTCCCAGTTACTAATGAATTTTCCTTTCACGGCTTGCCTTGTTTTCCCATTATCCATAATGAATATAACTATTACCCTTAGGGGACGTAATGGTTACTATCCTATGGTTACAATATATGTGGGATTGGTATGATACTATCTTAATAATACCAAAAATCAAGTTAAAAACCTAACATGTCATGTAAATTAACATCACAATGAAAATGATACTCACCAACCTTGAGGGAACACCCATTACATAGATATATTTCCCTTGACCATACACCAATTCAGATTTCAATTTCCCTAACCCCACTCACAAAATCCACCAACAAAGCTAAACTATTCACAATTTTTGAAAATATAAAAGCATGTGAGACACCTATTTCAAATAAAGCACTAAAAATCATAAAGGGTAAAATAATAGTAACTCCAACTGTAGAAAACACATCCTCACTATCCACAAGTGCAAGATGAAGTGCATGAAACTAACCTACTTCTATTCATTGTGATCTTGTCTAAGTCCCTTTTACTACACTACTCTATTGATAAAAAACTATTAAACAAATGTACCACATCCACTATCCCAACTAGAACATCCAATAGAGATTCAACCACCTGATATGTATGGGGTGAAAGAACCCTTATAATATTTTAGTTCATCCAGGCTCCTCCATCAATGTCGATCAGTTGAGGTTTTATAGAGCACCTCAATAAGTTTTAGGTCCTACTATATGCTTGGAACTCCACCAATGGTTTTAGGGAACTGTCTATGAATGTGAGCCAACCTATATCCCAGATGATAATACACATGATTAATTCCCTGGGTAACTGATCCATCTCTATAGGTACTATATTTTACACTTCCCTTGTAGATTTTCTCAATTTGATTCTTCCTACTATATAAAGATGTAATTTTTGGTCATCTAGCATAAACCACTTCTACTCCACTAGAATCCTCCACTAGGTTCTCCTAATAAATGAGAGCCTAATTTACTACTTTGAAATATCCTTCATGTGGGACGTAATCTAAAATTTAATTACATCCTGAAATAATATTATTGTAGTTTCATTATCAGCTACCAACATTGGGGAAAAGCACTACAAGTCTGTGAGGTGACCAGTATTGTTCTTCATTGATATGCTTCCATGGGTTAACCACAAAAAATATTTCCACCTCTCTTAATTGTCTAGGTAAAAGTGTTCTAGTAATCTCCCATGAAATACCTTCAATTCCATGATCTCCACCTGCTCATCCTGAGGCTGATTACCCCACTAATACTTCTCTTGATCTCATAATATATAAGAATTCAACATGAATATTTTCACCAATGGAGTCTCTAAATGGTAAAAATTTCTCTAGAATGAATTAATGTATAAATTTTATACTTAAATTTCACCATCACTGGTGAATGTTGGAGGGTGCTCTAATTAGAACATCCATGTCACATCAAACATGTTCTACATACCCTGCCATGGGTCTATTTCTATGAACTATATAACACAATAAAATTTCTCACAGAACATCTCTCCTGCCCCTTCACCTAGAACTATTAGGTCCTCTTGTCCAACTACTAGAGGTCTATTTCTAACCACGTTATCCATTCATCCTGCCAACAAATGACATCATGGAACCATGTCTCTATAATTCCAAACACATGTCTTTGGACACAGAACACATCCTTTACACATTTACAGAATAGATATTCATGTAATTCCATAACAATTAATTCTTTATACACCTCCACTAGATCAAATCTGAGGAACTATAACCACCCTTACCCTTACCTAACAAGGTGCATGGATAATATAGGGTTAAAAATATTCATGTCATAAATTCATCATTAGACACCCATTTCTTTAACAATTCAAAATACTAAATTTAATCTATTTTTACCATTAATAGTTTAAAATTTGGCACCACTTATTTTTAATACACTCAAACAAGGGAAACAAATTCAATTCTCAAAATCCACTCATCACATTATTTTTCATTAATTCCTAATATGATGCATGTCACATAAATTCCTAAGTTCCTAGATGATGCATGCATACAAAAATCTTGTTCAATATTGAGTCATGAATAAAATATAAGAAAACAATAAAATCATAAAAAAGTGCATCAACCAAGATGAAATAACATCCTACTATAATAGAGAACATCAAGAACAATAATCTCACCCTTCTTACATAAGGTTCCCCCCACACATGGGTTAACTAATCCCATACACGAGTTCATGAACAAGGACCAAATCATCCCAATATCATGTATACCTTTAAAAAATAAAACATAAAAGAAAAGAAAATATCCTCTCATAGCACATTATTATATCCCGTCATAGGTACCAGATGATGGTGACCTGATCCGACTCGCCACATGACCTCGAGTGTTCTTCCCCATACACTAGAGGCTACTGACTATTAGCGAGGGCATAATATGTATTATGCGAGACTATAAACTCTTTATAAAAGTAGAAAAATAGTAAAAATCAATATTAAATATAACAAAGATATCAAAATAATCAATAATCAACCACACAAAACTTGAATAAATCCAAAATAGGGAAAATGACCCTAAACCAAAGTGATACATATGTCCTGACATATAATTGTTAAGTTTCAAAAGAATCCTAAAATAAAGACACACAAAAAACTCTAATGTGAGTCCTATAATCATATTTGGTTCCCTAATCAATTTCTTATCCTTAATCCCAACAGATCTATCTCACATAGGGATATTTCCCTTATCCTATCCTGAAAACATGAAGTCTATTTGGGTACCAATCAGGAGGCTTGAAAGGGGTGGGAGTAAAACTCAATATCCTAGCACCAATGAAATATAAATCTATATAAATTCTATAAAGTTGTATAAATTTTTATAAGGAATAATGATCAAATGACAAAAGTAAATAGGTTTCACATTTATTATTCTTTAGCAAACCACCTCATACCTACTTCTTCCCATTATATATTTTGAACCATACACCATATATATTCTATATTTTAATCTTTTAATGGGATATAATAATTCAATTTAATTTCAAATTCATTTGGTACCCTATTGTATTAGTCATGGTAACATTATCATGTGACTTATAATATTAGTCCAATGAAAATATCTCAGGGGCCTAGAGAATTAGTTTGGAACACCATGGGTACATAGATCATCAGTCCCTCATACAGAACTAATTGTTCACATGAATTCATCAAGGGACTAGAGAAGCAGTCTAGTACCCCATAGTTATTTGAAGCATTTTTCCCTAACCCAAAACTCATTGAGAAATCATTCACAAATATCACACACACACACACACAGAGAGAGAGAGAGAGAGAGATATCATTGTTCAACATCATTAACATTATTACCAATCATTCACATCATGAAACACCATTTCATTTATCAATCAGAATAACGACACATTAAATTTATCCAAAAGAATAACATTAAAAATCCCCCATTAATTAATTTTTCAAAAATTATTACACAACTCATTAAAACTTCATATTTAAACCAATACACCCTATAAACCCAATTATTAAACCATGATACAAGGATTTAGTTCAATTATATCAACCCAATTTTGTTCATTATTCAGACAAAATTTACCATTTAAAGGAAATTAAAACACTCCAAGGGTTTCAATCAAGTTTGATCATGTAATCTACAATGGGTCCAATAAGATATTTAAAGGCCCTCACAATTTCATTTAATAAAATTCATTATTTAAAATTTAAAATGAAATACCACAACATTGCAATGTAATGTCACAATTACATAAACGTGACCATAATCAAGACTATGGGAATATATAAATTAGACAAATTACCTCAATATAATTGAAAAATAATTTCCAAACTGTAGTCCTTAATTTGATGTAGAATGATCGAAATCACAATGGTGAGGAAGATCTAGGATAAGTTCCTAGGATCAAGATACAAAAAAATGAGATCCATTAAAACCTAGATATAAACCATAAAAAATGGAGGAATTAATCCCTCTCAGATGGGAGATAGATTAGGGGATAGTGAAACCTAAAAAAATACATCACATACCAGAATTGAGTTTGATCCTTCAACCAGATATCTAATTTACAGGGAAAAGAGTTTAATGAGATTCAAACCCTATCTTGATCCTCAAAAATAAATGAATTTTTTTTTGTATAATTGGGGTAATTAAGGATATAAACCAAGGGTATAATAATTTTTAAATAATTTTTTGGGGTTTAAAAACCCATGCGCATGGTATCATAGGTAGGCCACATAGTTTGAAAAATAGTGTGCCCTAGCTATGCACCCCAGCTATCTATGGTGAATGGTTACCCCTAAATGATTGGATGGTTTGGAAAACAATGGGAAACCCCTAAAAACCCCATCTTTAAATGGGTGAAAATTTTGTAGGGGTGGATGAAAGGTTTGTTAAAACCGTGCGTACCCTTCCAATGTGTCCGAAATGGGGAAAATAGTTTCTTGGATGAAACCACACAGTTTTCCCTAACTATGTGAAAATTATACACAACATGGGATTTTAAAATTCTTGAAATTCTCCAAAAAACAACTGTAAATAAATACCCGACCAATGTATGATAGAAAATTGAAATATAATTCCAAAAAACAAGTACTAAATTTATATAGAGAGGTGGTGATCTTACAATAGGACACTCATATAGGTGATCTAGGTGAATGGTGTGATTTATTATGTGAACTATGGGAAATTGGACCTATGTTATGTGACCTGATCATAGATCCACTTCGAAATACCTAGGGAGTCCACATTTGGAATGATCCATGCATGAATCCTTTAGGAAGACATAAGTTCAACCCTATAAGATATACATAACCCTTGTATGACAAACCCCTGCTTCTTTGGTACACC
Source organism: Viscum album (assembly GCA_963277665.1). Lineage (NCBI taxonomy): Eukaryota > Viridiplantae > Streptophyta > Magnoliopsida > Santalales > Viscaceae > Viscum > Viscum album. The sequence goes on along the minus strand of OY728161.1, from coordinate 1,530,526,536 downwards.
TCTTGAGGAGGTTCCTTTATTGTGGTCTTGGTGATGACTTTGGTGAAGTGGTATTTCAATGATCATAATCACTAAAATACACATATACCATTATATTTCATCATTTACTCCTTAGTATTGATGAAAAAATTTCATAAAGAAGAAACTTGGAAGGGATGTGCATTTATTAGCTGTGCTAAGGGGATTTTTAGTCTTTTCATTCAGACTTAGTCAATATTTTATGCATAAAATTTGGGTCTAGGAGTTCTTATATAGGTAATGAGAGATGGTATCTCAAGTTAAAATCATTAACTGGTTGGAGAACCAAAATCCTAGGAATAAGGTTCATAACATAGGCAGATTTAGGGAAGGGAACATGGAATGGCATAGAGGTTTGGTATGGAGGGTGTACAGGTGATGTGAGGAGCATGGTTTGTAGGTGTATAATGAAATTGATCATAATGAGTGAGAAAACTACCTGTTAACTCCCATTATAAAATCTTCTATATTCTCTAAGAATTATTTGGATTCTTCCTTTTATAAAATTCAAGGACCAATAATTCCCCAACCACTTGGGTCATAAAAATCTTTTGAGAAATAAAAAAATATGATTTCATTTTTATTATTATCTCTTTAACTTGTTTTTATTTTAGGTCCTAAATTTTATTGTACGATATAGATATTATGAGGAAGTATGTTATAAAAAATTTGATATGATATTTTTTTATCTAGGATAGAATTAACTTGGACTATATTTCATATGATGATTCTTAAAATCATTACAAACATGATCTACATGAAATTTAAAAGTGAAAAATATACAATGATACATGGGGTGGGTCATAGGATATTATATATGGTTATATTTAATGTCCCATTTCATAATTCTATAGAAACATTTCAAATGATTTATACCATCCTTTATTAAGGGGTGTATGTTCACTTATGAAGGTAATTACACACTCTATGCTTGGATTAGTGATCCCGATTTGATATAATATTCCACATCTGTCAGATTACTAAGTGGGAACACGTTATTTTATTATTTATTACCGGTATTGATAAAATAATATAAGAGAAGAATTAAAAAATATTGTTCCCATAAGTGTTATAAATTAGTTTTCTCTTGATTCACCCCAAACCTTGGGTGATCTATATTAGATTGGTCTTTTAATTTTTTTTATCTAATTTAAGCTATATGTGATGCCTAAAATTTATTTAGTGGTTTTTGTAACACCCTGAGATTTTAAAAGAAGAGAATTATATTCGACATCATATATGAAATTAAATGAAAATATTATAAGATATTTTAACACCATAATACTTTATGATATATTTATTTTTAAAAAAATAAATTAAATCTCTTCTATATCTTGTAATGCAGGTAACACTAGGTCTAAAATAAATGTGATAATCAATTGAAATATTATTATTTAAACACTAACATCATAACCTATATGATAATTTGGTGGGCATTAAAAATACTAATTTTTTTTGAAAATTATTTGTTCTAAAAATTTATAAAATAAAATAAAATATTATCTATTGATTAGAAATAAAATAAGAGTCATTTGAAAATAAAAGAAATGTTTTCTGAAAAATGTATTTTTATAAAAGGTGGTTTAATATCACTTTTCACACGTAATTTATAATAATTTTTTTCACATTTAGGAAATATATTTAATAAGAAAACTTAATTTTTGTAATCATTGGATCCAAATTATCTTAGGTTTAATTTTTGGGATTTTTTTGAAATGTTTCAACTTTGGATGAATAGTGAAAAAGTAAAAATTTTAATTGATAACTAATTTTTTTAAAATATTAATAAAGTTAGGCTATATTTTAATTTTTTTAGAGTAAAATATGTTAAATAATATATCCATTAATCCAATTTTTTTTCATCGAAATCATTTTTTTATATTTAATTTTGATCTAAAATCTTTGTAATCTTTTGAAAATTTCTCTTTGAAAACCTTCTTTCTCATCAAATTTATGGGATTAATTGTAAATTAAAATTTTCCAATTATTTAAATGAAAATTTTAAAAATATATTACATATTTTTTATTATAATAATTTATATTATCTAATAATTGAAATTAATTTTTGACCATAATGAATAGTAAAAATAGAAAAAATTATATGCCACATTTAAGGTGAAAAAGGGTTTATCGATGGTTAAACTAAAAGGATAAGGGTTAAAAATGACCCAAAAATTTTCTAACACCAATTTCATAGAAATATATAGACTTTATATATTATAGGATCCTTAATTGAAAATTTTATTGAATTTTTACATGTGAAAAATGTTGTTAAAGGTTTTTCTTTTAAAAAATTACAATTGTTCCACTCACATTCCTTATATAAGGCCACCCACTCTCCTCTCATATTCACACATAGAAAAATCATTGGTTCAGAATATACCTAAAAAATGACTTATTTAATTTCATAATCTCATCCTATAATCCTTATTTTTGCCCTAATTTCATTATAATAATCATTTTGGTGAAAACCAAACGAAGTTTTCAAAGAAGATGTACCATCACTAAACGAGAATTTTATTTTATATCTTCCCCAAATTTCTCCAATATTATTATAAAATGATGATATAATAAACTAATTATATTACATATAAATATATTTTTTTATTTTAATGTTAATAACCTACATAATTTGAATCTTCCATCAAATAGGTTATGAAAACATCATTTGTGTGTATGGTGGACTACTGCCTCACGAACTAATGCTATTTTTTTTACATCACCAACATTCAAGGATGAAGGTAATGATGGATTTAAAATAATTATATCATATTTATGATATTATTATATCTATATAATTACAATATCAAACATACATTCATACTTTCCGTTTGTGAGAGATACGATTACATCGCTCCTCTATACGACGAACTGCCACCTCACAACGTAATGTGATCCGTTAAACACTTACGGTTTACATGGAAGGTATTACAGATAAAATTTAATGAATATATTTTATATTTATTATCTAAAAATATATATTTAAATATAATATCACATATTACTTCCTAACTTCCAATCCATCGGAAAATAATGACGTCTCTCATGCATACATGTATACTATCACCTCCACGTAGCAATGTGAAATATTTGTCATTTTATTTTTAAATGGATCCTAATAAGGGTATATTTTATTAATTTAAATGATATATGAAAAATAATAATGATTCTATAAATTATAATTAATATTTATTTCACTTTTAGTTCATCTGTCTAAAAAAATGTAAATATCATTCATGTGTACGTACGACCCACTATCTCCCAGAATAGTGATGTTCATTTTCTATCTCTAACATTTATAGATTAATATAAATACATATATAATGACTTTATATTATATCTATATAATTTTAAACATTGTATATATAATGTAACCATAATCAAATTAAATGGTCCAAAATCACCAAACAAAAGAAAACATGAAAGATTAAGTTATTATCACCCGAAACAGTGATTCTGACAAAGCATTGTTAACAAATAGGTGATAAAATAATATAAATAAATAATATTTAGTATGATATATATGATTATGGTTCTATTATATATCTCTAATAAACTTATATTTATTATGTATGAGGTCTATTCAAAAACTAATTAAGTTAAATAAGTGGTAAAAACTCTGAAAAGGGAGCATTGTGCTTGAACCGATCATCACCTAGTGCAAGACAATAAAAGTTACAATGAACCTGTTTTGATGGTATCATGTGAAATAACTATGATAAATAAAATTTTATTTAAAAAAAATATAGAGGACTTTAAAATAAATATACACCTAAAGAAATTTTTTTATGATTATGATATTTTCTATGAATAAATATTTTAATTCATGTCAAGTGATTCACCAATTTTGGGATTATACATTGTGTTTCATAATGTTATGATCTAATATAGTGTTTCAAATTGTTTAGAATAGGTGCCTAATAGAATTAATTGGAACCATATCAATGAACGTCCCCCATGTCGGTATTTCCCCATAGGAATGATAATGTAGTTGGAGATGGAGCTGAAGCTGGAACTGATCAAATTATAACCATATTGGGGTAGCTAAATCCGGTAATGAGTAATGAAATTTCCCATAACTAGTATCCTAGTGATCCAAAACATGGTTTAATTATTCTAATATACTTAATAAATCAACAATTTTTTTTATTGGGACTACAGGTCTATTTTTTTCTGAGCGATCAATAAGTTCTATAGAGAGGTTATATCTCACACTTGGAAGTAGTGAAAGAGAGAAAGTTGTTATGAAAGTTTATTATATCTAAATATTTGAGGATAAATGGTGTTAAATAATTTAAAACACTAATTATGGGAAGGAAATATAAATCATGGATTGTACAAATTTTAAGTAACTCTTCATGGAAAAATATTTTCCTCATGAGCAATGTGCAGTCATGGAAAGGTAGTTCCTGAGTCTGAGATAGAAAGAAGAGGATAATGTTTCTTAGTATGAAGCTAACATTATAAGGAATAAAGGCATGATATATAATATGAAGGTAATCCAAATAGTAATATTTATTTCTTATTTTATGTTATTAATACAATCCTAGGAAATGGTACTTGTTTCCAAATCTTTCTAATCATACAAGGATATAATATCACATGATATCATGATAGAGAAAGAATTATCCAAGTCTTATGAATTAAAAGGGAAGAAAGAGAATAAGATGGAGGTAGAGTAAAATGCATATAAATTGAAGAAGGTAAAGAATTATTTTCCAATATGTGATACTTTCAAAAGGAACCATCTTGGTGCATGATTAAATGGTAAAATATTTTTCTTCATGTGTAGAGAAAAAGGCCAGTATAATTATTATTATAAGGGAAAGAATGAATATTCCAATATCTAATGATTCCATTGTATGTATATGGGGAATAATGAAAATTAATTCCCTGTGAATCAAGGGAATGTACATCAAATAAGAAAATGGATCAAGGTAAAGCATATGCAATTACCATAGAAAAAGTGGAATGATTAATGTGCTTGTGTTCAGATTCAAGATTTATGTTTTAGGATTATTTTTAAGAATTATATTTTGTTATATGAAAAATGAAATTTATGAGGATTTTACTAAAGTAGTATTTATTTTAATATTTTTAATCATGTGTTAAATAGTACCAATAAAAGTGATTTAGTGGCATGTTGAACATCTTGGAAAACACATGATAGGGGTAGGATAACCCTTAATATATTCTTGATGTTGGGATAATAATGATAAAGATGATTTTATAAAGGTACTAGTAAAATGTAATTTTAATATAATCTTTTATTTTGAGGTAATTATAGGTTATTAAAAATTGGAAATAGTGTTTTAATTTTAAAATTATGGTTTTAGAAAAAGAACAACTCGTATACCGAGTTACAAACCATTTCATTCGATAAGGTCGTGAGACATAAACCCACTACCAAAGGTTGATAGGGATTTAACACCTAGTATTAACCTACGTGATGTCCTGGTTAATATGCAATTTGTTTAGTTAAATTATTTTACAGATAAATATTGATGTTGAAGGAATGGTGTTACCATTTTGGTTAGTTTATTAATGTATACAAAAGTAATTTTCACTCTTTTATAGATCATATGATCTTTTAAAATTAAATTTGAGTGATTATAGAATAAAAATAAAAATATTTGATATGAATTTCTTGTTGGAAGAAATTCATTAGAAAATTATTGAATCACAACTTAAATAAGAAATTATTTATTTGAAATAGAAATATATCAAGTAAGTATATTTTCATATATTCTCATTCTAGATGTTAAAATAATTCTTCAACTCCTTGAAAAGGATACTGAAACAAAATATTATCCTAATACCTTCATTTTGGTTGAACCTATAGCCTTATAAATTATTATATATTTATGGATTTTATGTACTTAAATTTCCATTGATCATTCAATTTATTGTGATCAATTAACTCTATTATTATCTATAATTATTTATTATTTTCTTCCATGTCCATGTATTTACTTTCCACCAAAATTCCATTACTTATAAACCTAGGTATGTGTTATTCCATATAACCTTTTTACGTATATTTATCTCTAATCAAGGGGATGTTTTATTAAACCTTCTAATGATGTGGTATTTTAAGAAACTAATTTTCAAATTTCAACCACAATATTATTGAGATCTCGATTAAATTATACGGATTCAATTTATTTAAGGGGGTAGAATGTAACACGTAGATATTTTGAAAGTGGGGAATCATATACGATAGAGTATATGAAATAAAATTCCCTATTTTGAAGAGAATGTAACACCATAATACTTTGTTATATATTTATTTTTTTAAAAATAAATTCAATATTTTTCATAGCATGAAATAAACACAGCACCGAGTTTGAACGAAACTCGATACTCTATTAAAATATTATATTCTAACAATTAAAATTTTAACACAGTCGTTAAGTCTGCAAGTATTAATTGTATTAAATAAATTATGAAAATTATATGGATTAACCATGTATATAATAAATTTAATTGTTATTTAATTTATTAGATATAAAATAAGAATCATTTGAAAGAAAAATAACGAGTTTTTGAAAAGAAAATATTTTTCTAAAAGGAGGTTTAATCGCGCTATGGGAAAATAATTTATAATTATTTTTAAAAAAAATTAAAAAATGTGTTTAAAAAAAGAAATTTCATTTTTGAAATAAGAATTTAAAAATTATCATAGGGTGAATATTCTGTATTTTTTTTAAATGTTTCATTTTTTGATTAATAGCGAAAAATACTAAATTTTAATTAGAAATTTCTTATTAATTTAATTTATTTTTAATGTTTAATTGTATTTTAAATTATTTTCTAAATTAAAATTAGTTCAATTATATATATATATATATATATATATATTAATCCAACATATGTTAGTATAATTATTTCAATATTTATTTTTGATATAAAAACATTGAAAACATTTGACCGTTTTTTGTTGGAAAACCTGCTTTCTCATCACATTTGCAGGATTGATTTTAAAATAAAATTTTCTACTTATGTAAATGTAATTTGGAAGAATGGATTAAATATTTTAAATAATAATTATTTATATTATATAATAATTTAAACTTAAATTTTATATTACATTTTTAATATTAAAAATAGTAAAAAGTATCTACCATAGTTAAGGTGAAATAAGTTTTATAGGGGGGTTAACTGAAAAGATAAGTGCTAAAAATGACCCAAAACTCTTAAAATTACCAATTTATTTTCATATATAGTACTTATATTTTCTAATATTTATAATGAACTGTTTTAGAGCCATTTTCATCTGAAATACACTTCAAAAATCACAAGTATGCCACTCACCTCACTTAAAAAAGACCCCCGATCTCATCTCCAGTTTACACATCCAAAACCCATGGGTTAATACAATAAATAATAAAATAACTTCATTAATTCCATACTATCATACTATAATCCTAATATTTGTCATAAATTCAAACAATGATGTACTTTGGGGTAAACCAAAATAATATTTTTGAAGAAGAGGTAACACCCCTAACTGAGTGTTTACTTTTATTTCTTCCTCCACCTATGTTAATTAATTTGAGACCATGATGATATAATAACCTTATTGTATTAAATGTAATAAAATGTTATATTTTTTTATTATGCATAACCTAAATCTATATCCTCTTCCCTAAATTGGGTTATGAAATGATCATTTGTGTGCTTGGCAGACTACCGCCTCACGAACCGATTTATTCATTTTCCATCACCACCATTAAAGGAGGGACGTAACAGGGGATTTAACATATGTATATTATATTTATGATATTAATATACTTATTTGATTATAATATCAACATCCCTTCTTAATTTTCATTCCATTACGGATACAATTACATCACTTCTGTGTATGGTAGACCACCACCTCATGAATCGATGTGATTCATTTTTCTCTTACAGTTTACATGGAAGGTAGTAAGGTTTAATGGTATGAAATATATTTTATATTTATTATATAACCATACTTTTGGAAATATAATATCAAACATAACTCCTTACCTTTCAATACTTTGGAAAATAATAATGTCTCTTGTTGGTACGTGTGTACTACCGCCTCTATGAAGTGATGTGAAATGTTTTTTCATTTTATTTTTACATAAATAGAAATAATGATTGATTTTATTAATGAAAATTATATATAAAAGATAATTATTATTTTTTAACGGTTAATTAATATTTATTTTCTATTCTTTCTATCCATCAAGAAAAATGGAAACATTGGTCTTGCGTATGTATGGCATATGGTCTCTATGAACGGTGAAATACATTATATATATATAATTTATTGATAAATTTAAATAAATATATAAAAAATATATTTTTCATTTATATAATGGTTATCATTTTTTATATTATTTAACCATGATAAAATTAAAATAAAAAAAAATACTGAACCAAAACATGAATGAAAGACGAAGAAATTGTCACATGAAAAAAGGATTTTAGCAATGCAGTGTTAATAAATAGGTAATAAAATTGTCTACATAAACAATATATGATATTTTATATGTGATTATGGTTCTATAATATATTTTTAATAAACCTAAATTTATTATATAGGTGTTTTGGACACACACATAAGAAGTTGAATAAATGTAATGGGTTCCTCATCTAACTATTACTTTCATGAGACATATGATATTAACCAATTATTTATTTTATGTGGGGAAAAAAATAAAACATTTATATATTATATCATGAATATTTTTATAATGATGGGTTTTAAAGTATCATTTAATGTTATTTACATGGGTATTATGATTCAAAATTTATAAAAGAGGTAAGATTTTATTTCGCAATCTAGTCATTATTCATGACTGTTATTCTGTAAGTCTACCTTAGGGGAAATATTTTACATTTATATATTAAAATAAATAAATTTTTTTATAATATGGAAATTCATGAAATTTTTAATGTTATAGTACCATTTTACACTCTTTGTTACTTAAAATTATTTAGAAAATGTTTCTACGCAAATTTTACTTTATATCTCTCTTAAGTGAGAAATCCGTTTTCATCAGAAACAATGTTTTCAAAAAAAAATATCCAAAAAATATTTTTATCCTTTTAAGAATTAATTATTGAATAAATTTTTACCCATTTTTTTGATGTTTTAAAGGAATCTTCATATCTTTTTCAAAATAATACCCATATTATTTTTACAAAAAATTTAAAACAAATCCTTATTTTAATCTGTATGATATGAACAGATTTTCTCACCATCATGAACAATAAATGTTTTGAAACTTATTTTAAAATAATTAAATGTTATTTTCAAATAGAAATATGTTGAAAAAGATTTATGAACATTTAAAAAAGTATATTTTTAAAATTCAATGGTTATTTTCCTCAAAAATGTTTTTGAGGATCGTCTTATGGTGTTTATATTCATTAATAACATAAACCCTTTATTATACTTATAATACACATGTGAAATGTTGTAATGATAGCATACATATTATTTCTTTAGATGTTTAATTATTAGTTTGACTGAGGATGTACCAGTTTTATACCATTCATATTACTCTAGAGGGTTTATGATTATGTTTATTAATTTGAGAAATTGTTAACATTTCATATCCTGATGCCTAAATATGAATGTTTAGGTTGGTTATTTTCACCCATTTAATGTGATTAATTCATTTGGATTAGTAAGTTATGGGTGATGTTCAGTTATAAATAGACCCTTGTTGCATCAGTAGGTTTCATGAGACAAACTTGATTGGTATTTAACGGAGGTATTACCCATTTATTTAGAAGTCATTGAAAACTTATTTTATGGTATATTTCAGATGTCCGACATTATTTATTCCATAATTATGAATTATGTTATTGACATTAAATGTGATTATTGGATTAATTATAACATCCATGGTTAAGTTTTAATATAATGTGATTATTTATATGGAATTACATGATCATCATTTATTAATTCCGTATTATGATCACGTTATTGATTAAATATCACATTTTTTAGTTATTTACCTTTACATACTGATTGTGCCTTATCTAATCATATATTTCATTGTACACTTAGCCTTATTGAGCATCTAAACTCACCCCTTTTTATGTTTTATTTTTCTCATGAGACGAAGATGTTATTTATGATTTATATGCATGGATAATCTATGTGTAATAATGGAAATCTAAAATAAAATTATTTGGGTATTTTATGTGTAAAATATAATGCGAATTACAAGTATGTATCTAGTTTAACAAGACTACCAAACTATTCATTCCGTCAAGATGAGATACCTTATATCTAATTATAATGTAATAATGTAGACACCAGATCAGGGCTACTGGTGTCAGAGTCTATAGAGTATTATATTCTATTTTTATTGTTTTCAATTAACTTAAAAACCCAAATTATTTCAAAACTTGATTTCATAGTTTTTTATGACCTGACCTGACCACATTGAGATTCCATAGAAATTAAAAAAAATTATTAATCCCTATGTCTACTTCCAATAGAGCATTGGTTTGTGACATGAATTAAGAATGATCATAAATTAAATGAGAGGCATTTTCACATTATCCTACAAAAACAATCCACCAAAACATATAACATATATACTAGATATCCATACCATTTACTAGGTGTGTATAATTTTATATTAATAAATTTTATACCATTCATCAGGATGCCAAAAAAAGATAACCAAGGTCATAAAATTTTATTACATTAAAGAAATAAATTTAATAAATTAAATGTTTTTGGATACAAAACCCACTTTAACAAAATTGATTATGGATGATAAATTATATTCAATGATTCATTTGATGATTATCACATGGTAATCCTCTATATAATAACAACACAAGCTCCCCAACTCATTATAAACTAATAAAATATTATACATCTATATAGTTGTGAGTATGACACAACATAACTTTCTATGCAAGGGTGAGCACAATAACCCAATAGAACATCCCAAGTGTTGATAAATTCTAAATATGACCCAATTAATTCATTATAAATGTTACATATAAAATCATAATACATAGTTATGAACTCAAAACTCAATACCAACAAAGAGTAACTATCAACTAGGATAGTATCTCATCATAATTATTAATTAAGGTATCATATAATAATTCACTAATCATCAAATTCCACTAGTCATCATCCATAAATCAAGTTTTTCAAAGAAGTATATATGCATGCTCAGCAAAAATAAAATCTCCCCAACTAAAAAAGTTAGAGTGGTATGTATTCTAATTCCATGAAATTTAATAACCATCACACACAAACCATGATCAGATATATTTATTTGGTAAATATATATCACACCCAATATATAAGAGACTAGAACATGGAAATCACTATCAAGATATACCATAGAGGATCACCCTATTAAATGTCGGTGTTACCTGGGAGACCCCACTCCACCCAAATGCATAACCATCACCTGCAATTTTTTTAGAATAACTGAATATCATCATTCGATGAAACTAATGAACATTAACACTCCCATTCCAAATTACTAAGATCACTCTAATCATATATATATTGATACTATCAACAAGATCAAAATTAAAGAGAATATAGACTAGGTGAAAAAGCCAGTGACCTATCTTTATATCACTAAATGACCATAGTGGTAACATTGGAAATCCCAAAATCTCAAAAAATAAACTGACCATATAAAAATTTACTTATGATCCAATCATCCTGTTCCATTGAAATTCCCATTAATTTATTAATTATAAAAATAGTGAACTGTTATAATATCTTTAACTATATATAAATTAAAATACTAAAAGTGTAACCTGATGATATATTTTGACATTTCAGGGGGTTTGGATAAAAGAACCACTAATATAACGTCAAAATATGAAAGATCAATATAAAATTACTCATGTGGTCACAACCTTAGTTAAATATATTATTAAGTATATTTACATAACAAATGGGTGTTTCTCCCCAATAAATTATCCCATCATATATACATAATGAATAAATTGTTAAACACAACTTGGGATAAAACCAAAATCCATACACATGACCCAATTCTTGTTGAGAATATGGAAATTTATGATAATTAAATCAATTAGTGTTCATGATGAACTACACTAATTTTTTGGTGGTCTATAACAAGAAAATATCATATTATAAAACTCATAGGGAGCTTATAGCTAATTTAATTCTCGAAATAGAAATCACTACTCATCATAATTATGTGCTATATCAAAATTTTATTTCATGGAAATCACTTCTAATAAATGAATTCACATGGACATACTCTTTAACAAGGACTGTCCAAGATTTCCTCATGTATTTTAGTCACCACATCTTCTTTTTGAATGCACTCATCGAAGCCTATATCAAAAATAATGTTCAATAAAAATGTTATCTTAGGAACGAAAAATGTACCAATAGAATAATTTTTTTTGTTATACTCAAGAAAAATAAACACAAAAATAATTTTGGAATTTTCCAAGTCCAAGACACCATTAAATAAAATGTATAAACTTTTAAATACCAAATATATCTTAGGAAAGACCTCAAATAGAAGTGAATACCCCATGATAAAACATCACAACTACTTTATAGAGAGTATCAATTATAAAAAGGATCATAACCATATAATAAAACATTATTCCACCTTCAATACAAAACTTGAATATTTAAGAATATGAATATTAAATATAATAGGTAGATAATTCATTCAAAATTTGACATATAACAACTAATATTTTGTTAATAAAACAGATAAAATTTTAATGAAAAAATGATATTTTATCCCACAATTCATTAAATAAATGAGGTATAATATTTTGTAAACACAACACACATTACATATTAAACTATTTTGAATAAATTGTACCCCTTTAAACTATCATCGTACTAGAAATTCGATGTTTATAACACATAAATGAACCTTATAATGGCACTCAATTAGCTCAAATGTCTCACAAACTATTATAATATATTTTTTTTAGTTTCATTACAATACAAGCTCATTTGGTTTAAATTTAGTATTAATTTTATGTTTCAAAGTGAGAAAGTATTTTTAACTTTAAATCCTCACTTTAAATCATTTTTTTCAAATAATGAGTCTAATTGGTGTTCTTCTTACTACTAAATGTCAAAAATAATTTTAAGATATTTTACCAATGGTTTCATGAGAATTAAATATGTTATTATTGGTCTTTATCATGTCGGATATTTTTAATTTTATTGTGTGGTGCACATTTTGAGCCTAAAAATACACCAAATACAATTCGTCAAAAAAACTCATATTGGAATATGGATAGTTCCTATAGGTCAGAAATGATTTATGTAAATTTTTTGTAGTGTTTAATTTAAATATGAGCCTGTTTTGCATATTTTTTTGTATGTGTTGTGGGTTTTAGATTAAGAAGTTATTTTTTAATTTAATGTTTTAGTAATGATCATTTTTTCCAAATGAATGTTAAATATTTTTCTGGGTTTACTCGTATAAGTAAAAAATCATTTAAATATCATATACCTATGTTTTGATGAGAATACAAGATTTTTTCCTTAGTTTTTAGCATGTTAAACATTTTGAAGTTAAAAAATTTACTAACTCAATAAGAATTTTTGGATATTTCAACAAAACCATATGTCAAATTCGTGTGATTTTTGTTCGTATAATACTTTAATAATTCATAGACCATTTTTATATAGTTTCATGGAAGATTTATTATTTAACTATTTTTACAATTCTTGACACATGTTTTGAGTATTAAAACTGACCGGAGATCATTTTATCCAAATCACTCATTTTATTGTAATAAGGTTGGTTACTATAGCTATTTTTTTTTTTGAATTTTTCTTTACTAAGTTTCAGTACAATTAGAGATCATTTGTTTTATTTTAAATGTGATTTAAAATTTTGAATGTGAAATTTTTTTAACTATAATGTTTAACTCTTGGATATTTTGTTCAATCCACTAGTCTAATTTGTGTAAATTTCATTATTATAATTAAGAAAAATAAATTTAAAATAATATTCTAATGGTTTGATTATAATTTGAGATTTTTTCTTGATTTTTATCATGTCACATATTTTTAAGTAAAAAAAATTCAAATAAAAAATGTTCTTTTGGTCATTCAAAAAAAAGTTATATTGGTCTGAGTTTTTTTATAAGTTAAAAATGAGTTGATGACAATTTTTAAATAATTTCATGAGAATAAAATATTATTTCCTCCATTTTTAGTGCATGACATGTGTTTTATATCTAAAAATCATCCTTTGGTCATTATGATCTAACAATACATCTAATTGGATCACAATTTTCTCCTATTGTAACACCCCATGATTTTATGGTATGTATATTTTAAAATTAATAACTTTGATAATTTATGTTTCACACAACATTGAGTTTCAAACCGTGATATACTATTAAATATTAACATGACAATTAGAATATTAATGTGACAATTACGAATAATAATATGAAAATTATAATAATAAAATCACATATTAAAGTATAAATAAAATTTTGATATCACACAAATGAAAATGTGACATATATTTATATAATAGAATAAGTAGATATTTTTTAACAAAATGATAAATTAAGTGCTGGTATTTTTGGAAAATGTAAATGTATATTTAAAATTTTATAATTAATATAATTATTTAAAATAAAATTTATTTTGAAAAAAATACCTTCATAAATTAACATTTATTCACTATTTTGAGTTCATCATTAATTTTTCAAAGTGTCACTAAATCAATTATAATTTTAAAATCAGAATTTTTTGAATAAGAGATTATTTTATTTAATAATTAAATTTATTAAATTTATATAATAATTCTCATAAAATGGAGTACATTTTGTAAATTTAAACATTCAAAAATGGATGGGGTAAAATTTTCGGATTTTCCTAAAATAGTTGAATTTTTGTTGAATAGTGAAATACAGTAATTTACAGTACATAACATTGTAAGTAAATAAATGGATTTTTCAGTTGTGGTTGAGTCATAGATGATATAAGTGTCCATTATCTAAAACTTACATAATATACTTACAATATTTAGTAATAATAATCAATACTATTGATATTCTTGAGCTAAAATATTAAACTAATGCTTAAAATAGTCCAAAATCACCTCTCTCCTCCCCTATAAATAACACCCCTCACCACAACTTCTACTCACACATTATAAGTTTTTTATATTTATTATATTATACCTAATTATTATACCAAAACACTCCTCCATGTTTGGGTCTTGCTGATATCATGAGAAGACCATTTCTAAGTCCCCTAAGGAGACTCTCAAGGAGACAACGCTAAAGAGGTAAAACCCTACCTCTTTATCTTTTAATTTCTTATAATTCCCTAACCTCCCCTTCATATAGTGGAATGAAAATTTAGTTATTCTACATATATTTTAATTTTATTATGTTAATAAAATATCCATCATCAAGTCTCTTATCTTCTCATTTTATTCTAAAAATGGAAACGTCATCTATGAGGTGTCGATTTTCCGCCTTCATGGATGATGAGTTTTTGTTTTTAATTACCACATTAAAGGATAGTCATAAAACCATATTTATGGTTAAAACATATAATAATATATTTATTAAAACTTATTTAATGTTTTGGAAGTAGTATATAAACACATTATTAAATTAAATGATACTAATTCGCAATGGTCATAAAAACCACCAAAATAAATTAAATCATTTTAATTAATGTTTAATCTAATAAAACATCCCAATAAAATATAACCAAGTGATATATTAGGGCCATTTAAAATTATATATGTTTATTAATACTAAATAATTTCACTTTTATATATTTCTTACCATTTTACAAGAACTACCATAATCATACTCAAGAGAAACAACTATAAAAATGAAACGAACGCTCTTGGAACAATGAAATTAAAAATTTTAACCCATTAAAATGGCCATATATGAGCATAATAAAATTATAATTAATAAAATATATATTTAATAGGTCCTAAATTAGGTAATAATTGAATATAATTTTATTATCCAAGGCAATATGTACAAGAGCAGAATGCTTTCAGAACTAAAGTAAGAGTTTTCTCATAACAATTTTATTTCTATGGGAAATGCGTTGTTCCCCACTAATTTCTTGAGTGTGGTGTGTGTATAATTTCCTTTGATATTTAATATCATGAATATATTTATCCTCATTAGATTAAATGTTTTATTTGATGATCATTAATTTTATGGGGCATACAGTTCGACTGATTAAAAAGTGGTTTGGGATTTTGTCCCAATCTTATTTCATTGAGAAATATTTTGATGTTGTACACCAAAATTATTGTATATTGTTTATATATTGAATATTTTACTTATCATATCATGAATTTATTTATTCTAATGTTATTTAATGTTTTGTTGAATTTTTTTCATTCATTGGGATTATGATTTAAATGATGAATGTGGTATGGGGCACTTTAAATGATTAAAGATTTAATTTAAAATTATTTTTCTCTATGAAAATATTTATGATATTGTTTCACATTTTTATTTATATGGATATAAAAGGGTTATAAAATAAATTTTATTTATATTTTTAAAAACATTCAAGGGGTTTTGAAAATATTATTTTTATTTGTTTTATATGATATGTTTTTCAAAATTTTAAAAGAACGTATTAACAGATAATGGAATGTTCATATTTTAACTATCTCATGATGACTTCATTTTTGAAGCTTCTTTTATAATATTACAAAGTTATTTTTCAATTTTTTTTCATTTATTATTTCAAAAAATTTTATGAATAATTTATTTTAGAGATAAAAAGGGTATTTTCCTCAATAATTTTTAGTCATGTTATTAATGTCATCATACTTTATTGAATCTTATGTTTAATTAAGGTTTATATACTATGATACTATTTATAATATCTTATTGAATTTTTTATGGTAATCATGACTGGGGATGTACAATTTTTACACCATTCACCATATTTATATAGATGGTTTATGATTATATTTATTGTATGGAAAAATTATTTAAATTCCATATAATGTATAAATTTGATGGTTTATATTGATTATGTTTCATCCCTTTAATACGAGTAATTCATTGGACTTAGTATGTTTTGGGTAGGGCCCGATATAGCCCCTTGAGGCTTCCATGTGTCTCATGAGACGAGCCAGACTTGGTTTAGGCCAAGGCCTTTCAAATTTATATAGATTTCTTGGATGAGGCCACGATGGTATGTTTTAGATGTCTCACATTTTTCATTCAATCGTTATGATATTATTTATTAATAATCGATGGGATTATTCGACTAGTATAATGTCTATATTTATGTTTCATTCATGTGTAATTATTTATATGGAATTATTCGATCATATTTTAATCCATCCATATTATAATCAAGTTATTTATTAAATGGAATGTTTCTTAGTTATTAATATTACCATATTATTTATACTTATTTATTAATGATATATTTCACTGTATGTTCACCATTACTGAGCCACTGAGCTTACCCATTTATTATGTTCTATTTCTCCCAAGGATTCCATGATGTATATTATGATTGACATGCCGGGATAATATAGGAGAATATGGATGCTTCAAATGGAGATTCTATATTGTATTCCATTTTATGTTGTAATGTAACAATTATTTTTGTATCTAGTTTTCCAAATCTACTAAACTATTTAATACTTTGGGATGCGATCACTTATACCTAGAACCAATGTAATAAATTATGGAACCAACTCCGAGATACTGTGGTAGAAGTATTTATAGTTGGTATCTAATAAAGTTTAGTAGAATCCTTGGAAAGTAGATTTAGGAAAACTTAGATTAGGGAAACATAACCATATAACATACTTTGAGAATATTCCTAAAGTAATGAATATTAGGATTTAGAGATTTTCTATACCTAAAATTTCAATTTATGTTATGTGATTCACATGTTTAATATTATACATTATGTTTCATAATGTTATAAACTAATCTAGTGTATTACATTATTTTGAAATGGAACCTGAATGAAGGAATGGAAACTGTATCAACGCACATAATCCTTGTAAGGATTTCCTTTATATGCACCAAAATGATGTTCGAGCCGGAGCGGCAATCATAGATGAAAAATTTACAACTATACTTGGAAAATTGAGTCAGGTTATGAGAAATAACCTTACCCTTATAGAGAAGACTAATCCACAACGTGGTGTAACAATGTTTGATAAATTCATACGAAAACATCCTACATTATTATGTGGGACTACAAATCCATTTATCGATGAAAAATATATAATTTCATCAGAGTTTTTATTTCTGAAATTGGGACGTAATGAAAGGGATAAAGTTATCTTTGTGGTTTATTATATCTCAGGAGATGTGGATCAATGGAAGTTATCAATTCAAATCACATTGGAGGAAGAGGAAAATCTAAACAAGGAATTTTAGGATATAAAGGAACATTTATTAGGTTAATATTTTCCATTGTTAATAGCAACTAAATATAGAGAGACAATTCTTGATTCCGAGATAAAATTTGGGAGAAAATGGATATATGTATGAATCCTAATTTACAATGTTAGAAAGGCATGTCATATACTACATATGTGAACCAAAGAGCATGATTAACCACTTTTTTGATGGTCTTAAAAAAATTCTATAAATAAAAATAGTCTCTAAAACATTCAATTAATATGAGGATATAATATCACGCGCTATCAATATAGATAAATAATTCTCCATGGTTTATGAATTTGAAAGGAAGAGATAGGAGAAGAGTATGACATATAGAATAAAGGATAAAGTGATGAAAGGAAATAATGATTTTCCCACATGTGATAATTTTGTAAGTAAAAACCATTGTAGATTCTTTAATGGAATTATATTTTTCTACAAGTGTTGATAAAAGGTATACCTGGCTCATGAATTGAAAGTAAAGAAAGAATTTGTCAAATTATTCAACTATAAGAAGACGAGAAACTACACAAATGGATATCCCAATTGTCAAGGATATATAGGTCAGAATAAGAAAATGGGTCAAGGTAATGATTATGTTTCTACTATAGCTAATGTGGAATAATTAAATTATTTGTGTTTTTTTTATTTAAGAATAATTTTTTAAATGATATTTTGTTTATAAAAATCATGATATATTAAATAATTGTGTTGTAGTACTTCTTCTTTAAAAATTGTAAGCATGTGATGCATATCACCAGTTATCAAGATAAGTGATTAGGTTGTATGTCTACTTTCATGAAAAAACATGACATAAGAATGATAAACCTAAATATATTCTTGATATTGAGATAATAATAATGTTTTGAGGGCTATTATTGTTGACCATGAAGGTGGTTAAGTAATCCAATGGCTTATGTTTTGTTGGAATTATTAGATGTTTGGATTTAAGGAATATATTCAACAAAAAGAGATTTTACTCTACGAAGCATGATTGTTTCCATAAAGTTTTAATGTAGATTAAGATATACATATGAAAATAAGAGCTACATATTCAAGGAAATCATATGTTATGTTGATTCATTGACCTTAATTCTAATTGTTTTGACCTGGAATTTAAAACAAAATGCATTTTTAATGAGTCTTAAGGTAACTACTTATTGAATGGATTAAGTTTAACTTTTTTAATGTATGATTTATCAGATTAGATAAAATATTACACAATTTTTTTTGGTAAATATTTAAAGGCCGAAGTAATGACTTATAGATATTTTCAAAAAATCACTTCAGACATAAAAATTCATCTTGAATATCCATTTTTTAGTTTAAGAAGTGAAGTGGAGATGGATAAAAGCACAACCAAATAAAGAGATTATTCTTAAGACCTAGAAAGAAGTCATATATGTTTATTTTATCAAGTTACTATATATATAGTAAAAGATCCCTCAACTTTAGGAATTTGATTTTGCAACAAAAATATTGTATATTTACTTTCCTTACTAAGAAATCAATGGTCTTTTGATTGATAAATAATTTACAGTTTTGGGATGGTAGACTTTATAAAGACCATGTTCTATATCACTATCCATCAGAAATTAATAGTTTTATTTCTCTTCCTTGCCCATGTTTTCGGTTCCCACCAATGTTCTCCTATAGGGAAACCTAGTTTTGTGGTGACCATAAAATTTTATATTCCCTCCATTTAATGGGATGTTTTATTAACCATTTTGATGATGTTGTATTTTCATAAGGGTATTATAAAAATACAACTCCATCATTAACAATAAAAATATTAAATTGTGAGGACACAGTTTATTGAAGGAGGGTATAATGTAACATCCCAATATTTTATGGTATGTATCTTTAAAATTTAACATATTGCATAACCTATGATTCACACAACACTGAGTTTAAAACTATGATATAATATTTAATATTAACATCATAATTGAAATAGTAATGTGACTATTTAGAAAAGTAATATTAACATTTGAATAATAACCTCACCTATCAAATTATAAATAAAATTTAGGTGCATCTCAAATGAAAATGTTATAAATTTATGTTATGGAATAAGTAATTTTTATATAAAATAATGATAAATTAAGTGTTCATATTTTTGGGAAATGTAAATGTTTATTTATTATTTTATAATTAATATAATGATTTAAAATAAAATTTATTTTCAAAAAATACATTCATAAGTTAATATTTTGATTCATTATAATTATGAGATAATTTCATGAGACCATAATTAAATTTTCAATGTGTATTAAAATGAGTTATAATATTAAAATCAGTATTTTTCGAATAAATGATTATTTTATTTTAAAATTTACATTCTATTATTTGAAAAATTATTTTCATAAAATGGAGTTTGTTTTAAGAAAATATACATTTAAAATTCATTAGGGTGATTTTTTGTGGGATTTTTCTAAAATTGAGGAATTTTTGTTGAATTGTGAAATATAATAAATTTCAGTATTTAGAATTATAATTAAGAATTTTTTAGCCATAGTTGAGTTATTTATGATGTATGTAGCCATTATATCTAAATTAAATTCTCTAGTTTCTTTATTTATTCACATGAAACAATATAGTTAATAGTCTTGAGCCTAAATAATAAACTAATGGATACAATAATAAAAAATCACCCCTCTCCTTCCCTATAATTATCACCCATCACCACCCATTCTCCACACACATTATAAGCATTGTATATTACTAATATTCGTATAAAATATCCCCCCATTCATATTCCCCATTTTTTGGTCTTAATGGTATCACCAAAAGACAATTTCAAACTCCATAAATGTGGCTCCCTAAGAGATGACACTCAAGAGGTAAAACCCTCCCTCTTTATCTTATAATTTATTTTATTTTATTATCCTTACATCACCTCCCCCATATAAATTGAAATAGTAACTAAATTATGATACATATATTGGAATTTTATTAGGTTAATGGAATATACATCATTATGTCTCTCATCTTCTACTTTTATTTAAAAAATTAAAACTTCATCTACAGGGTGTCGATTCACCGCCTTCATGGATGATGTGTTTTTATATTTTATTACTGAATTTAATGCCAGTAATAAAACCATTTTTATGGTTCAAAAGATTATAATATATTTATTTTAACTTATTTTATATTCTTTAACATATATATAGACATATTATTAAAAGAATTATACTTATTCATTATGGTCATAAAAACTGAAAAATTAAATTAAATCATTTTCATTAACATTTTAACTAATGAATCATACTCATGCCATATATGAAATGATATATAAGGACCATTTGAATTTTTTTAAGTTCATTAATACTAAAAAAATTCACTTCTAGAGTTTTTATTACCCACTAAATGAGGCTAATATTCATTGTTAATATATATAATATTCATGTTCATTGTTATTCATAAACACCATTTTAGTGCATTTTACACTTTGAACATCATTTCACATTATGATTGTAATACCTTCTTAAAATGCACTACTATGTGGTACATTTTTTAACATCATTTAAAGTAACCAATGATTCATCTAATTTTAAGGAATATAATTATCCGTATTTCAATTTGATATTTTGGGAAATTGATCTACACTTCAATATGAACATGTTTCATTCAGGGATCAATGGAGAATTCATGGAAGAAGATGAGGATATTTTGTGATGAAAGGAAGCAATTTTAGAGAAGGCAGATTGGACACCATCCCACTGATGAGAATGTGGTACCCACATTACAAAACCAATGAAGCCCAAATTTGGTGGTAGGCTAGAAGACATATATAGGAACAAGTAATTATGCATGATCCAGTTCTAATTTGGCCTCCATTGTGGTCATTTAGGCGTCCCAAGTTAGAGATAAAATTCTGGGCCAGATTCTGAGGTCCAGACAAAAATCCTACTCATCTAATCATATCTCCGTATCTACAACTCCAAATGGTCCCCATTTTACAGGCGGTTGGGAGACATCTGGGGATCTATTTTCTTATTCTATAGCCCACTGTGATTCGGCCATCTAGAAGGTCATCCAAGTGCTTCTATTCGGTGAATGAAATCTGGCTTGCATCTCAGGACATGTGTAGAAAAGTCCAAGTTCCACAAGCTTTTCACCACCCTAGGCCTACCATAATCAAGTGGGATGCTTTGTACTGTTGGAGGATCGACCCAAGCCTTCCCAAATACCTATTTAAGGTAGTGGTGGTGGTTGATTTTTTCATCTTTGGTGCTTTGTTCAAATGTAATGTTATGCTGTGATTTTGTTGTCAAATGTTTGTCTTTCACATGTAAGTTGTTCAATTTACTTTAGTTTCATAATAAAAGTTCTTCTTATCCTATTATTCTATTTTTTATAATCTCAATTTCATACTGTTGTCTCAAGGTGTGAATTTATTCACACCAAATCTTGTGAAATTATTCACATCATTTTATTTTTATTGTTTTCTTTACTTCTCGATTTCCTCCCAAATGAGTCTAATTTCCGCTTCCATTGAAACTATATAATAAATGGAGGGATAAACCACTTTTGGGTTGATCCAAGGGAGTATAAAGGGGCTGGATTGTATGTTATTTATCACTCCATTAATGTATAATTACTTCTTTTATTGAGATTTGTATTTGATGATTTTTAAACTAATTTCTCCTTGTTGAATTTAAGGTCACACACTTCATGTGCTAATACGAACCTTTAACTTGAAGTGATCAAAAATTTGATCCTTCAAGTGTATAAGTGATTAATATTAAAGGGTGTAGGAATTAAAATAGTAAGTGATGATGTTGTTGTATCTTCTTAAATGAACCCATCTCAAATATAAGAAATTAAAATCATTGAAAAGGAAATACGTCCAATCCACCCCAAGCTATAACCTAGGATCAACTCATTATTTTAAATTGAATTCACTAAAATTTATTAGTTATCCTTTAAACCCATATAAAATCAACCCATGTTGGCCACTTCATACACAAAACAGTCCATAGAATGTACGTGTCTATAGGTTTCTTCTTAGATCTCTGAGGATTCGATAACCCAAGATAAACTACAAGGACCATTATACCTTCATCTCTTGGGTAAATTTGAGCATGAATCATGTTTTTATTCCATTTGACAGGAACTCTCAATATTATACACAAGGGAATAGACTATAAATCCATGTAATGAATGCTCTTAAAACAAAACATTAAACATTATAACCCATATAAATGGTAATATATGAATGTAATTAAGTTACAATATGTCCAATATATGTTCAATATGTTATTAACAAATTAATTAATGAATCTAATTTCATTATCCATGACATTAAGTAAAAATACAGAATGATTTCAGACATAAGGTAAGGGTTTTCTCATCTTACTTGTATTTAGGTTTGATATTCCTTATTCACCACTTATTTAACGTATTTGGTGTATATATACTGAAATTTTATATATCGTGTCACAAATCTATTTATTTTCATGGTATTAAATGTTTTTTTGATGATCATTAATTTTATGGGGCACACGGTTCTTCTGATCACAATGTGGTAATGGATTTCATCTCAATATACTTTAATTGTGGAATATCTTGATGTAATACACCCACCATATTTTAGGAGGTGTATATACAGAACCTTTTAATTATAATATAAAGAATTTATTTATTCTCATGTTTTTTTTAAAATTTTATTCTTTCATGTGGATGATGATTTAAATGTTTAAAGTGGAACGAGACACTTTGAATGTTTAAATATTTTACTTATTTTTTTATCTATGTTAATATT
This sequence comes from Viscum album, assembly GCA_963277665.1. Taxonomy (NCBI): domain Eukaryota; kingdom Viridiplantae; phylum Streptophyta; class Magnoliopsida; order Santalales; family Viscaceae; genus Viscum; species Viscum album. The sequence goes on along the minus strand of OY728161.1, from coordinate 1,530,502,340 downwards.
TTTGATATTATTTTACATATCTATTTATATGGATGTAAAAGGTTTATAAAATACATTTTATGAATATTTTTAATTGCATTAAATGATTTTTGAAGAGTATTCCTATTTGTTTTATATGGATTTATTTTTAAAATTAAAAAGGAATGATTTTTAACTTATAACGAAATAAGAATATTTTACCTTTAATAATAAGTTAATTTTTGATGAATTCATTATAAGACTACAAGGTTATTTTTAAAGAAATTTTTTTCATTTATGATTTCAGATATTTTTAAAAATTAGTGATTTCAATGTTAAAAAAGGTGTTTTTTTCAAGAAATTTTCATTGATCTTATATAATTCAACATACTTTATCGAATATGATACTTCAGTAAGGATAATATTTTGTGATAATATTTACCAAATTTTATTTAATAGTTTATGATCATCTTGACTTGGGATATACTATTTTGACACCATTAACGATATTTCTCTAGATGGTTTATGATTATGTATGTTGTATGGGAAAAGTATATAAATTATGAATGCATGTTTAAATAAAAATGTTTATGTCGATTATGTTCCACCCCTTTCTTATGAGAAATGCATTGGATATATTAAGTGTAGTGGGTGGGGGGGCACTATATCCCCTCAATGTATCGATTGGTCTCATGAGACAAACTAGACTAGGTTCTGGGCAAGGCCTTACACATTCATGTGTAATTATATAATGATGCCATGATGATATGTTTTAGACATCCCCCATTATGCATTACCTTATTATGATATTAGTTATTGATATTTAATGTGATTAATCAACTAGAAGTATATCCATGGTTATGTTTTATTATTATGTAATTATTTATTTTCTATTATTTGATCATCTTTTATTCCTTCCATATTATGCTCAAGTTATTTATTATATGGAACGTGTTTCTGTTATTCATATTACTATATTGTTTATAACTATTTATTAATGATAGATTCTTATGTACGTATACCCTTACTGAGCATCTGAGCTCACCCCTTTCTTATGTTTTATTTTACCCCAAGATGCCAAGATGTATATTACGATTGACACATAGGGTTAATCTAGGAGAATATGGATATTTACAATGGAGTTTCTATGTTTTATTCCATTTCTTGTTGTAATGTAACAAATAAGGTTCTATCTAATTTTCAAAAGATACTAAACTAATCATTCCTTTGGGATGCGATCGATTGTAATTAGTACCATTGTAATAATGTAAGCCACAAAATCTAGGATATTGGGGACATGGTCTTTAAAGTTTCTATCAAAGTATTTTTAGTAGAAAATTTGGAAACTAGATTTAGAAAAACATATATTAGGGAAATATAACCATATAACATACTAAGAGAATATTCTCAAAGTAACCAAGATTATGATTTAGATATTAGTTATACCTAAATTTTCAATTTACATTAAGTATTTCACTAGATTAAGATTATTCATTATATTTCATAATGTTATGATCAAATATCCTATATGACATTATTTAGAAATTATTCCTAGTGGAAGGAATAGAAACTATATCAACACATGTAATCCATGTAGGGATTTCCCTCTTTTCCAAAATAATTCTGTTGGATCTGGAGGATCAATCTAAGATATAAAACTTATATCTATAATGGGACAACTGACTCTCGTTATGAGAAAAACCCATACCCGTATGGAGAATCCTGATCCACAAGGTGGTGTAACAATGTTAGATCACTTCATGTGACCACAATATTCATTATTCAATGGGGCTAAAAATCAATTTTTAGCTGATCAATGGATACGTTCCTTAGATAAGATATTTATTTCGTTGGGAAGAAGTGAAAGGTATAAGGTTATCATGTCACATTATTATCTCTTAGGAGATGTGGATCAATGAGGTTTATTGATTCAAAACACCAAGGAGGAAGAGGAAAATGAAAACATGAAATGAAAGTATTTCAAGGAACTTTTTTTGGAAAATATTTTCCATCATGAAAAGAGTGTAGATATGCATATAAAATTCAAAATTTTGTGATAAAAAGAGGATGAAAATGTTGCTAAGTATGAATCCAAATTTTAAAGGTTAGAAAAGCATGTCATAAACTACATACGTGATCTAAGGAGTATGATTAAATGTTTCTTTGGTGGTCATAAACCCATTCTATAATGATTACTAGTCTCCAAAAAATCCACATCATATGAGGATATAGTATCATGCTCTATCTGGATAGATAAATAATTCTCCATATTTTATGACTTTGAAATGACACAAGAGAATAATAGGACTAGATAGAAAATTACGGATAAAGGGAAGAAGGGAAATAAGGATTTTCCCACATGTGATAATTGTGGAAGGAAACACCATGGTACTTGATTGAAGGGATTGAGAGTTAGAAACTTTTTTGGAGAGAAGGGATATTTAGATCATGATTTAAAATTAATGAAATAATCCATCAAATGATTCAGCTGTTAGAAGACGGGGCACTATAGAAATGAATATCGCAAGCGCCAAGAGAATATAGCTTAGAAGAAGCAAAGAGATCAAGGTTAATCTTATGTTATTACTATAACCGAAGTGGAATAATTAAATTATTTTTGTGTTTGGATTAAATAACTATGTATTAAATGATATTATAGTAAAAATAATCATTGTATATAAATGGATTTTACTACAATACTATGTGATTCATAACATTAGTAATCAAGTGAAGTGATTCTATTGTATGATGATCTTATTGAAAACACTTGACCTGTAAAATATATCCCTAAATATGTTTTTGATGTAGAGATAATAATAAATTTATATAGAATAATATTGGTGACCATGAATGTGGTTAAGTGAGTTGATGGTTTATGTTATGCTATAATTATTAGATGTATGTATATAGGGAATATATTCGATAATAAGAGATTTTACTCTTGTAAGAATGATTTTTTTCATAAAGGTTTAATTTATATTAAAGAATTAATATGACAATAAGAGAAAAATTATTTAGGTAAATCATATGTTATGTTGATTTAGTTCTCTTCCTTTTAATTTTTTTTGGACTTGCATTAAAAAAAGAACTGTTGTCTAAATGAGTCTATGGTAACTACTTATTGAATGGATTAAGTTTAACTCTAGATCAAGTATGATTTATCATACTTGATGACATATTCTAACCATATTTATTTTGGTAAATATTTAATTTTTGAATGAGTGACTTTTTGATCATTTGATATAATCACTTCAGACATAATAATTCAACTTGAATATCGATATTTTAGTTTATGAAATGATGTGGAGATAGATTGAAGAACAAAAAAATGATGAGATTATGATTATGAAATGGAAATAAATCATTTATGTTTATTTTATCAATTTCCTATCTATATATTATAATATCCCTAAAATCTAGAAAATGGATTTCGGAACAAAAACATTATCCATTAAATTTTCGTACTAAGAAATCAATGGTCTTTTAACTAATCACAAATTTATAGTTTTGTGATGGTAGAATTTCTAACGAATATGTTCTATATCAATATCCATTAAAACATTATAGTTAGATTTCTTTTTCATTCCAATGTTTTCGCTTACCACTAGTGTTCTCTTATAGGTAAACCTAGTTTTATAGCTACCGTCACATTTTACATTCCCTATATTTATGGAGAGGTTTTATTATCCCTGTTGACGATGTGGGATTTATATAAGGATATTTTAAAATGAAAACTCTAGGATTTCTTGCTAGAAGTTTAAATTATGAGGAAAAAATTTATTGAAGGAGGGGAGAATGTAATACCCAAATATTTTATATTATTTCTCTTTTAAATTTAATAACATTGATAAATTATGTTACAAACAACACCGAGTTTAAAACCATAACATAATATTAAACATTAACTTGTCTATTAAAATAGTAATGTGAGTGTTATGAATAATAATATGGACTTTAGAATAATAACATTTCTTATGAAATTATAAATAAAATTTAAGTATTCACAAATGAAAATTTGAAATACTTATATCGCGGAATAAGTAAATAATTTTTTTTTAAATTATAAATTATGTTTTGGTATTTTTGGGAAACATAAATGTTTATTTACAATATTATAATTGATATAATAATTTTGAAGAAAAATAATTTTAATAAAATATATTCATAAGTTAATATTTTTTAATTATAATTATTATATAATTTTATGAGACCAAAATTACACTACTGGAAAACTAAGATTTACCAACGGTTTGGAACCGTTGGTATAGGCCTCCAAACCGTTGGTATAGCCTATACCAACGGTTTGGAGAACTGTAGCCATGTAAGCCGTTGGGATAGGTCTATACCAACGGTTTTTGGAAAACCGTTGGTATAGACCTATACCAACGGTTTTGGAAACCGTTGGTATAGGTAATATGAAATCTATACCAACGGTAATGGAACCGTTGGTAAATAAAATCCAAAAATAAAAAACCCGCTGGGATTTGATCCCAGGACCCCTCGTTTATAATCGAACGACTTAACCACTAAGCTAACATCACTTTTTTAAACATAATTTCATAAATATATATATGTATTATCATAATTATTTAAAATTTTGATTTATGTAATGTTCTCGGTTATTAGAACTGGAAAAAAAAATAAATAACCTATCCCAACGGTTTTCAAAACCGTTGGGAAAGAGGCTCAAAATACAGCCTTTCCCAACGGTTTTGGTGAACCGTTGGGAAAGAGGCTCAAAAGACAGCCTTTCCCAATGGTTTTGGTGAACCGTTGGGAAAGGGTCACTCTTTCCCAACGGTTTTCCAAAACCGTTGGGAAAGGTGGGGAAATATATGGATTTCCCAACGGTTTTGGTGAACCGTTGGGAAAGGCCACCTATAACAACGGTTTTTACAAACCGTTGGTATACAAGTGTTGGGAAAGATCATCTTTCCAGTAGTGTTAATTTTTCACAGTGTCACAAAATTAGTTATATTATCAAGTTCAAAAATTTTCAAATAAATTATGATATTCTTAAATAAATTAACTTTAAAACATTTAGAAAATTATTTTAAAAAATAGAGTCCATTTTTTAAATCTACACCTAAAAAATGGCTAGGGTTAATTTTTTGGAGTTTTCTAAAAGAGTTGAATTTTTGGTGAATAGTGAAATATGGTCATTTACAGTATTTAACATTATATGTAAATAAATGAATTTTTGAGTCATTGTTGAGTCATGGATGAATTAAGTGGAAATTATCATGAACTAAAATCCCTTATTTACTATATTTAAGCACAAGAATTAATATTATTGGTAGTCTTGGACCAAAATATAAACTAATGAATAGAATAATCAAAAAACACCCCTCTCATCCCCTATAAATACTACCCCTCTCCAACCCTTCTCCTCAAACCATATAAAAATTGTAGATCACTTATATTCTACCTAATTTCTCTATAAAACCTCTTCCACATGATTTTGTTTTCATATTATCCCTAAAATACCATTTCCACGTCCCGAAAAAAGGCTCTCAGGGAGATGACACTCAAGAGGTAAAATCCTACCTCTTTCTATTTTAATTTCTCTTATTTTCATATCCTTACCTCACCCAATATAAAAGTATCATGTTAAATCCAGTATCATATATATATTTAAATTTTATTATGATAATGGAATATCCATCATCAATTATCTTCTCTCCTCCTTTTATTCTAAGAATGAAAGCATTGGCCGTGAGGTATCGATTCACTACCTTGGCGGATGGCGAGTTTCTGTTTTTAATTAATGCCATAAAGGCTGGGCATAAAACAAATTTTATGGTTAACAAATATTATAATATATGTATGAAAACTTAGTTATTGTTCTATAACCAGTTTATAAACACATTACTAAATAAAATGATACTAATTCGTGATGGTTGTAAAAATTTCCAAAATAAATCAAATCATTTTTATTAACGTTTAATCTAATGAATAATCCTTTACCATATAAAAATGATATATGAGAATTATTTTGACTTATAAAATTTCATTGATACAAATTATTTCACATGTTGAGTTTTTCTTCAATTTGATAAGAACTCTAATAATTATATTGAAGGAAACCGACCATAAAACCATGAAACGAATGCTCCAAGAAAAAAAAATTAAGAATTATAATACATATAAATGACCATATGTGAACTTAATAAAATTAAAATAAATAAATTATATGTTTAATACGTTATGAATTATTTAATTAATGAATCTATTTTTTTTATCTAGGACACTAAGTTCAAGTTCAGAATGCTTTCAGACATAAGGTAAGAATTTTCCCATATCACATTTATTTCTATGGTATATGAATTATTCACCACTGATTTATTGTGTGTGGTGTATGTATACATAAATTAGATATTAAAAATAATTAATCTCTTTGTATTTATTATTTTAAATGTTTCATTTGATAATCATTAATTTTATGGGGTATATGGTTCAACTGATTACCAAGTGGTAAGGGATTTTGTCTCAATCTCCATTCATTGAGGAATATTTTAATGTTATAAAACCACCTTATTTTATGAGATATATATGAAGAACTATTTAATTATCATATCAGTAATTTATTTGTGCTTAGGTTATTTAATTTTTTGTTAAATTTTATTCTTTCAAAGGGCTTATGATGTAACTGTTCAAAGTGGTATCAGACACTTTTAATGTTTAAATTTCTAATTTCAAAATATTATTCTTCATTTAAATATTCTTGATATTATTTTACATATTTATTTATATGGATATGAAAGGATTATAAAAGAAATTATATGTCTAATTTTAATTAAAATAAAATGTTTTAAAAGAGATTCTTTTTATGTGTTTTATATGGAACTCATTTCAGAATTTAAAAGGATTGTTTTTTAACTTATAAAGGAATGAGTGGATTATACCTATTTAATAATGCCTTAATTTTTTAAGCCTCCATTTAAATATTACAAGGATTTTTATAATAAAATTTTTTCTTGTATGATATCACATATTTTTAAGAATAATTGATTTCAATGTTAAAAAGGTAATTTTACTCAATAATTTGTATGTGATATTATCTATGTCTACATCCTTTGTTGAATCCTATGATTCATTAAGGTTTATCTACTATGATACTATTAACCATATTTTATTGAATATATTATGACCATCTTGATTAGGGATGTACTATTTTGACATCATTGACCATATTTCTCTGGATGTTTTATGATTATGATTATTATATTAAAAAATTATTTATATATCATATTCTTCTTCAAATATGGATTTTATGTTGATTATGTTTCTACCCTTTCATATGGGGAATGAATTGGACTTAGTAATAATTGGGAATAGCCCAATGTATCCTCTCAATGCGTTGGTAGGCCTCATGAGACAATATAGATCAGGTTTTGGCCAAGGTCATACCCATTTTTGTATAATTCTTGGCTAAGGCTATGATGGTATGTTTTAGACGCCCCACATTATGTATTCCCACATTATGATATTAGCTATTTATATTCCATGTGATTATTATACTAGTAGAATATTTATGGTTATGTTTCATTATCATGTAATTATTTATATGATATTATTTGATCATATTTTATTCCTGTCATTTTATGTTCAAGTTATTTATTAAATGGGATGTGTCTTAGTTATTCATATTACCATATTGTTTATTCCATTTTATTAATGATAGCTTTTTGTATGTATCCTTTACTGAGTATCTGATCTCACCCATTTCTTATGTTTTTCCCTAAGATGTTAAGATGTATATTATGATTGACATTCAGGGATAATATATGAGAATAAGGACGATTCTAATGTAGTCTCTACGTTGTATACCATTTCATGCTGTAATGTGAAAATTATTTTTGTAACTATTTTTCTAAAGCCACTAAACTCTTTGGTCCTTTTAGATGTGATCAAATGTTCTTAGTACAACTGTAATAAAGAAAGGAACTGGTTTTGGGATACTATGTTTGGGGTCTTTTCACTTAAGGGTAAAAATGACTTTTTTTAAAAAAAAATCATTACTATCCAAACTTATTTAGATTATTTTAGCATGAAATTCACATTTTAAATTTAGAAAATATTTTTAATTATGAATTTTAATTTTTTTTCATTTTTATTATTCTATAATTCTAATTAATTTATTGTTAATTTATTCAATTTAAAATTATTTGTCTATAATCTACCCATTTTTTTTGGAGAATCTAGACTTTCTTGGTCAGTGTATAGTGTATCAGTCATTTTTAAGTCAAATAATTTTCTTACTCAAAATTCATTTTTTAGTCCATATAATATATAGTTCATATTGGTGTGAGGTTTGGTCATATATGTTTCAACTAATTTGAACATCATTGTTATATAGTTTCATGAGAATGTAATCATGTTTAATTCATTTTTGGTCTATGACTCTCATTTTGAGTCTAAAAGTGATCCTTAGATGATTACTACCAAAACATACCTCATATTGGATCACATTAATAAATTATGGGTAATTTTTTATTCAAATTTCTTTTATAATTTTTTATCATATAACATTTCATAATTATCTTTTAAATTGTGATATATATTTAATAGTATTTTTAACTTTAAAATTTTAATGCTTTTCATTTTTTTCAAACAATGAGTCTAATTGGTGTGTGTTTTATTATTAGAATTAAAAAATCATTTGAATATTGCCAGTAAATTTTTTGATGATAATATGAGATTGTTTTTTTTATTTTTAATATTTCATGCATTTTTTTGATAATACCTTTTTTAACTCAAAATGAAATTTTGTTCATTTTGATGAAACCACAAGTTGGATTGGTGTGAGTTTTGTTCATAAAAGTATCAAATGAGTCAAATATTATTTTCATATTGTTTTATGATAATCCTAGAATGTTTCCTTGATTTTCTATGTGCGATTTGTTATTTTTTCTCTAAAACACACACCTTTGATTTTTCAGGCCAATACACTCATTGGATTAAAACATAAATAACTTATGTAGGTATCAAAGGATTTGAATATTATTTTTTATAGTTTTATTAAAACTTGACCCCATATTCTTTCTTTTCAGTGTGTTAACTTCTATGTTACACTTTTTTGTTATTTTGTTCAAATTATCAGTCATGTTGGAATGTTGTGAATTACTATAAGACAAAAATCCTTTGAATATAATATATCTATGCATTAATGATAATGAAATATTTTTTTCTTTTTTTCATGTAATTAATTTTTTAGTTAAATGATTTAAACTCAAAATTCACTTTTAGTTATTCCAAAAAAACAGTTTAAATTGTTGTGACATGTTTTTACAAAAATATGAAAACGAGTCAAAGGTAGTTATTGTTTAGTTTCATGATAAAATGATCACTGTTTCTTCATTTTCTGGGAGAAATGAGTGTTTTTATTCCACATAAATTCATTCAAATGAAAAAAAAATCACATTGGTTTGTGGTTAGATCCAAAAGGTGAAAATGTATTGAATAATAATTTTGTAGAGTTTCATTACAATCCATGAATTCTCAGTTTGTTTTTAGTTTTTAATGATAACTTCAAAGTGATAAATAATTTTTGACTTTAAAGTTATATTTTTGATCATTTTGTTTAAACTTTAATTCTAATTGGAATTAATTTCATTCCTATAAGTAGCTAATCATTTGAAGATCTTATAACTAAGGCATGATGAGAAATGTATATTTTTATGAAAGAAAAAAACAAATTTTATTTATATTTAAAATAACATTTTCAATGTAATAAGATAATTCAAATAGAAGACTCATCTCATATTACCCCAAAACCCTTTCATAGAAACATTCCAATAGAATACAGTATCATCATTATAGTAAATAAAATATAAATTTAAACATATAATAAATTTACTTTATAATTTATCTCTAAAATAATAGTTATAAAACCATAAATTTACTCTGCTACTATACCTGTTATCTCTTTCAATATAAATACAATGGAATTTTACATTATTAATCACCAATTATAACATGGTTTCCTATTGGATTCCTGTTCTTTTCAAAAAAATTTATCCTTGAAATTTCATTCTTTAGCAAAAACACTACTTTAACTACCATAAGATTCATCCTCAACACCCATACTCTTTCCTAGTACTAAAAATCAGGAATCCAATGTCAATACTTTTCCTATTTTCCTACCCACATCCAATAATTAGATCCTTGTATAAATAGAATACCCAAATAGGATATGAGATACAATTAGTAGGCCACCCCAATGTTGTCTATAACAAATCTACTTAGGGAATATAAGTAGTTTTAGTCTGTAGGTAATAAGGATATACATTTTAATGTAAAACAATCTAGATCAACCGATAAAAGCTATGTCAAAAGTAGTATATGAATGAAAAGTAACTATATACCAAATTAATCTATCAACCATTACATATGACAGATGTATCATGTATCAAATATACATGGTCTAAGACCCATGTATATTGAAAAATTCTACCTCTTTGATCCCAATGATCTCATACATAGAAAAGTAGGTATATTGTAGACTTACATGGTCTAGGAACCCAAAGATAGTGGATTATGCATCTTCATCGGGTTTGAGGAGCATCTCCAATGGTACTCAGTAGATACTTGAGTGGACCCCAAGGAAAAAATTCAACGTAGTCCAAGAAAGAAGAATCCAAGTTAACAATTCAAGCCATCTAATGTAGATGAATCATTGATTTTATACCGTGATGTTGGTACCATATTCAACTATCTAGAATAGTAAATTTTTTTATAAGGGATTTGGGGATATGTTAGTGCCCATGCCATTATCAATTTAATTCATCACATTAATTTCATAAATCAATTCAATCACAAGTGGTTAAAATAGGGTTCATGTTAGTTTCCATGAAACCTTACCAACCATTTAAATTAATATTCACAAGCCAAGAGATCATCTATCTCATTTATAATTTACATTTATTCTATTACACTTATAAAGGAACAATGGTACAAGGAGATTTTAACCATTAAGCTGAAAAATAAATTATTATATGGCTTACACTCATGGGTGTAAAGGTCAATAAACCCAAAGGGGTTCCATAATCATATGCATTAAAATGAACCCACTTCAATGGGTAGTTTATATTTAATATGATGACCTATAACTATTCCGATGGGTGAAAAAAATATCAAAACAAGTTTTATAACATTAAATTTATGGTATTACTCATTTTGAGAAGAAATTCATGGAGGGTATGGAGTTATAAAATATTGACCAAGCTATAAATATCATTATTTTAAGGGAAAAGATATAGAACACCAACCATAGTTTTGTAAAAAAAATACTCATATCATATTATCTATAGATTCATTCTATAACAAGAGAAATCAGAGAAATTGACTAATACTGGAAAAATAGGGAATATTATCATTAAAGAATTTAGCATTCTATATTTAGAGAAAAATGAATAATTGACGGAAAAATATTCAAGTGAGTACTGATAGAAATTCCACACGATGAATGGGAAGTGAATTAGATGTTGAATAATGAATTTGGATCAAATCCTAGCTTGGAGGAGAAGAGAATATCTCAATGGAAGGGGAGATTTTGAGCATGGAGTTGAAAGAAAAAGGAACAAGGAAGTTTAATATAAAGCGGGGAAGTAGGAATTTCATCCATTTTTAAAGGGTTGATGGTTTGAATGCATAGTATTCCAAATTGCGCACCAAAATTATCCCATAGAGCAAACATCTTTTATAGTTTTTATACAATTAGAAAAACTAGTTTCACTCCATGTAGATCAAATATGAAACCCATAAACACCAATTTTCTTAGGTGTGTGGAAGAAGGTCCATGGTTTGAAAAAATGTGTGACGCCCTCTAAATCCCTTATGGTTGAGGATTTCTATTTTCATTAATCGTGAGCTAACTATGGGCCTCACATATTTCTCCTAAAAATCAATGCATTGAGATCTGAAAAAACCACAAACATCCCCCGAGACCATTTATTAGGCTCACAAGAACTTTTATTAGAAGAAAAAATATATTGAAACTAAAAATTGAAAGATCTATACCTCATCAAAAAGACAGGGTGTTACAACATCCCCTCCTTAAAAAAACTCATCCATGAGTTTTCCTATGGTTGGTTTATCATCATCTAAGAATAGTTTAGGACACTAGGCATGTACATCATCCTCTCATTCCGAGGTCCCATCATGTACATGGGCATGATTCCACAGAACCCATACTAGAAGAATGTTCCTACCCCCTAGAGAATTCATTAAACATTCAATGATATGAACCAAATACTCATTAAAAGAATTGTTAGCCTCCAACTGAATTTCCTCAGGATAAAATGAGTGAGATAGTTTGGAATGAAAATTGTGATGATTAGATAAATGGGAGAAATCATGAATTCAGATGTACCTAAGTGGTGGTTCATATTGATAAGCCAAAAATACAACCCTCTCCAAAACTTTGCATGGTATGATGGTTCTCATCTTGAGCTTACCCTTCCACCTAATCCATTGATTCTGTATTCTAGGTATAACATAAAAGAAGACTCAATCTCATACATAAAACTCGAGAGGTCATAGATAGTGTTTGGTATAAGATTTATGCCTATACTGAGAAATATCCACAAAGTTATGGATAACCTATACCCTATTGATGTATCTTCAATGCAATGAGGTCCTAGTAGCACTACCTCTCATGCCTCTAACTAGTATATGGGTGAAAACAATGAACAATTACATAAGGCCTCATTAGGATTCATATGTATAATTTCTTGAGAGATGTTATTGTATGGAAATTTTGAAAGAGGTATGTGTTTCTCCTAAGAGCCTCTAAACTCATGGAAAAATTCCCACATAATATTCAATAAAATCGGTATAGTACATGTGGATGCATATTAATCTAAGGGTGACATTCTGTTCTCAGAAGCACCTGGGTAGAAGGAGCCTTCTACAAACCTTGATAGAATCGTGATGTAAAATAAGACTCCATTTCTGATATTATGGTATGTGTATCTTCATGATGGTGTATGATCCCCATGACATATATATATATATTCCCACACTCATCTACTAAAAAGGACTTCTGAATAAACAAAAACGGGGTGACCTTTTTAATCCATTCTATGGTCACCCATACAATGTCACTTCCTTGAGAAGAGATAGGTAAATCCATTAAGAAGTCCACGGTGAAAACATCCCATTTCTACTCTATAATGAGTAATTGATATAAAAGTCCCACTAGAATCTGGTGTTCTTCCTTAACATATTGATTGGTGGAACACTAAATAATAAAACCCTCTATCTCTCTTTTCATCCTCAGCCACCAATACAGGTGGCGTAAGTCGTGGTATATCTTGGTAAGACTAGGATGTACTACAAAAGTATAGGCATGAGACTCTCGAATCAACTCCTATCATATATATATATATATGGGTACCCAAATATGTTCATGGATGATAATGATATTATACCTATTAGTGAACCAACTAGGTGGTCGGTCCTCACCCGATGCACACTCTCATAGGAGTGAGCCTTTAGAATTAGAAAGAAACCTCATCTTCACTCTATCCAGAAGTAAATAAGTAACTAATAATTATGAATGTATAGTATTACCAAGATAATGAATAACCTTAAAATGAATCAGAGAATACAAGTTCATCAATGGAAACTCGCAATTGTCCTCCTAAATATCTTATTCATGAGTCTTTCTACTCATAAAATCTTCAACTATATTTCCTTTCCCAGTAATATAAGCAAGCTCAAATTCAAAATAAGGAATTCAAACCATCTTTATTATCTAATATTAAAATAAAAATAGGTAAATATGTATATTTGGTTCTAGTGATATATGTATAAAATAACTCATTCTCCTCATAAATGGTGCTTCTAACAACCCAATAAATAAAAAACTGCTTCTAACTTTAGATCATGTTTTGGGTAATTTCATTCACGAGGTCTCAAATGACAAGACACATATTCCACAACTTGATATTCATATATTATAATAGATCCAAACAAAATTCATCATGTATCAAAATATATTTTATAGCTTCTTCATGGATCTGGAAGAATTTGTATTCATGCTAAAGTCATTCTTCCCTTCAAATCAATAAGGGCTTTCTTGCATAATTCATAACATACAAATTTTACTCCCTTCATGGAGAATCCCATTAGAGTTACTGAATTATGTGATAAATCCTAAATAAATCACATTTAATATCCATATTTACCTAAGATTATTTATATATCAATTATTTTATTGTGATTCTCTATCAAAACTATAACTCTCGCCATATTTGGGTCAGTAGAAACTCATGTCTATGAGATAATGTGACCTAGAAAACGATCCTTCTCGGTCAAAAAGTGGAATTTTTTTATCTTAGTATACAACAGGTTCTATCTCTATTTATTAAAAAAAATATTAATATATTTGGCGTGTTCATGTAGAGTATTTGAGTACATCAAGTTGTAAAATATGAATATTACCATAAATAAATCCAAATACAGGTGCAAAAACTAATTCATCTAAGGCATGGAAACTGTTGATGTGTTTATGAGACCAAACAACATAATCAGGATTTTTTTCATGATATATATATAGGATCAAAATGTATATGTAGATTTATCAATTATAAAGGGGTGGGGGGAGTGCATTGTACTTTAAAAACCTTCCTTTTTATCCTTAATAAAATAATTGTTTGACAATGTTAAACATGATGGATTCAAAAAACCTATTTAGTTATTAACAAAGAATCTATCTTGCTTAGGATCTGATTAATTGATCTGATAAGAAAACTTTAGACAAGTTTACTTAGGGAAATATTGTATCTTAAAGCATATAAAATCTTATTTATATCAGAGTATACAATTATTAGAAAGTATAAGAAATATATATGTTATTTCATTAAAAAATTCAATGGAACTAATATTTGTAACAAAAAAGTAAATTTTTAAGAAATATTTTGAACCAAAGAGATGGGTATCCAACAACCTTGGATAAAGGCCCCCTGATTTATAATTTTATTAAAGTCTATTTTACCCACACTAGGGTAATCCCTCAATAAGAGTATCAGAATCTATCTTCATATCCCTGTACTACCTCAATCATTATGGTGATCAACACCAATGTCTTCCTATCCTCAAAAACCCTGGATTGATAAAAAAATCAGAATCTCACTAAGTATGCTAAAAAGGTTGTTCGCGATTGAACAAGTTGTTCACACCAATCACACAAGGATTATTTGAGCAGATCTCTCGTAGTAAAAATTGTCTCTATAGAATTCTGCATGATTTTTGAAAACTCTTCTCTTATTTTTCTTGTTCAAATGGATGTGCATTTATAGTTGAAAAAAATTCCAATGGTCGGCTTCTCCTACAATGATCATATTTTTCATTAAATTTCGGGGGGACCTGTACACATGTCACTCAACTAAAGATTAGTTAGAAATAGATTATGCGACAGCATTTCATGTAATAAAAACATGGGAAACATGATATTGTGTGAGAAATAATAATATTTAATAAAAACATTTTGATTTAGAAATAATAAAATGTTTAAGAAACATTAACATGGTTAGGATATGATAAAATGAAACATTACATTAAGGAAATGAGGAAACAATAATAAAAGGATTTAATAATATTATTAAAAATGTGAGAATTATATTCTAAAAATATGAACAGTTAGATTTTAAAATAAAAGATAACCAATGTCTTAATTCTGAAGAAATCAGAATATGATTTCTGATGACAACAGAATATGATTTTTGATGAAATTAGAATATGATTTCTAAATAAATCAAAGAAAAATTTCAAATGAAATCGGAGTAAGATTTCAGAAGAAATCAATGTTTGATTTAAAAAAAATAAGAGTTTTATTTCAGAAAAATTCGGAGTCTTATTTTTTAAGAAAATCAAGTATGATTTCAAAAGAAATTTTTGTATGATTTCAGAAGAAATCAGAGTCTGATTTCAAAATAAATCATAATCGTATTTCAGTTGAATTCAGAGTCCAATTTTAGATGAAATTAGATTCACAGTTTTGGGTAAATAAAATTCAATGATACTGTAAGTTTTTAGATTTGATAAGGATCCAATTTTGGTTTAATAAAATAATGGTTAGACTTGGTTTAAGAAAATATTAGATAAGGTATTGAAAACAAAGGGTAAGTACATAACTTTCCTTAGAGAAAGAAATTTTTTCATGAAAAAATAATTCATAATGAAAGAAAAATTCCCTTAAGAAAACATGTTTGTGATTTTCAAAACATAAAGGAAAAGACATATCATAAGGGGACTTTTTGACTCAACAATCTCCCCCTATTTGGAATGCACAAAAAAACTTTTCATAAAACAATATAAAGACTAAAAAAAATTCATTTTTCAACATAAAAGAAATAATTATCATCCCTTTTCATTTTTTAATGATCCTGATTAATATAAATAACTCTCCCATAGGTTTTGAAATCCCTAAGGATCATATTCTTATGTTTCTTAAAGAAAGTACTCTATCTTACACAATAGTTACTTCTTTATGTGATCTCCCCCTTACTTAAGAAATATATTTCTTAATATTATTTTTTATCATTATTTTTCTCATCCTTTGTGATTTCGAAAATGGAATGAAGGGGAAAAAATTTACATGAATGGTTAATAATAAACAAAACAAAACTATGGAAAGATAACAAATTTTATTAAGATGGAAAAATTAGTTACAAACAAAATACACAAAAAGATCAATGTTTAAGGAAGCATTCATCCTTTTTATTCTCTAGAAACAATTTCTTGAGAATGGAGTTCATCTTCCTTATCTCCTTATGATCATATAGGCACTTCTTGAGTAAGTCTTTGGGATCCCAATGTTTCTTTTCGAGATATTTGATCCTTTCTTCCCAAGACATAAGAAATTCACCTTGAGCCTTTATGAATTCTTCATTCTCATTGAACTTTCCAGCAATTTCTTCCATGAGTTCCCTTTCATTTCTCAGATATAAAGAAATAAAATTCAGCATCCCATTCAAATCTTTATCCTATTGGATCTAGGTAGTTTTCTCTTAATTCAGCTTCTTTGAAAAACTTATTAATGGTTATTTATTGTTTCATCATACTTATAAAAGGTATCCTTGACTGAATCATTCAAATTATCCATAATTTTCAGATCATTGATCAATAACATAGACCACATAGTTATCTCTTTTCAAGACCTATTATGAGTATCATAACCGATTTGAAATGTCTTAAAATCAGCTTCATGTTTGATAAAAATTTCCATGATAATTAATCTTGAATATGACTTTTGGTTTATTGTTTGTTGAAGTAGATGACATATGAAATAAATTATTGGAAAAAAAGAGAGTGGTATTCAAAATCTTCTTCAAGGACTGAACCATGTAATCTTTTCCTAAGGTAGATGTGGATTATGAATCATATTCTTTTGATGACGAGGTATCTTTATCTTTCTCATCTTCTTTTCTCTTAGATGTTCTGAAAACATACTAATTGGATTTTGTAACTACATATTTATTTGGTGATTCAACAACAACATCCTTTCATTTCTCTTTCTTTTAATATTTCTTCTTAACCACATGACTTTTATGCTCTCCATCTGAATCTTGAATTATTGTATCATCAATATCAACTTATTTATGAGAACCTTTGTCACTAATTTATTTATCATTATCATAATGAATAAAATCATGATTACTACCCTCTTCAACTGAAGGTTTATAAAACTTATCCTAAGAATCATCATTTTTAGGAACTGATTGTTCTTCTGAAATGATCTTTGTGTATTCATCTTGGGAAGTTCTTATAGATAGCTTATTAGAATAGATATCCTTCTACTGAAATTACTCCACGATTTTTATCACATAATCACATAATCACTTTCCTCTTTCTATTTTTTTTATTATTTTTCTTTCTGAACATATTCTTCTTCAATAAAGGGTTCTGCAATCGAAACAATATTATTTCTATTATCTACACCCAGAGTTCCAATTGGCACTCATTCTTGCAAGAAGGATTCTGATACTTGAAATTGTTTAGATGTCTTCTCTGTATCTCTAAGAAAACCTTGTATAGTCTCATCTCCTGACATCTTCTTCTTTAATTTCTTCTCATTAGCTTGCATCTCATTATCTTAAAATTCTTGAATCTTTAAAGCCTTATCCTATGTAGGGTATAACCCAAAAATTTCATCTCTCTCTTTATTTTTCTTTTTCTTCTCTCTCTATTTAGAAACAAATTCACCAGGAAAAGCATTTTTGTTTTTGGTTTGGGTGCAGAAGATACTGACTCAGGTGCTGGTAGTTTCTCTTTTAGTTATGGTTCTTTATCTTTTCTTTTCTTTAGATTTATCATGGACCTTTCTCCTACTTCAGGTATATTTCGGTTAGCTTGATAATCATTATGAGAAAGTTCAAAGAACCCTTATGTATTAATACTAAAACCAATCATCATCATCATCATCATCATTTCATTTTTATTCACGACTGCTTACAACATAGAAAACAACATCATGGGGGTCGAAAATAATGCAGACCAAGGGCATCACCCTAAATCAAATTCACCCCCTCAGGTTTCAACAAAGATACTTGAGAAAAAAATCTAACCGAGACGTCTTCTCCTATGAGCGATGCCATGTGATCCGCCACTTTGTTCCCCTCCCTCAAAGTGTGAGTAACAGTAATATTTCAGGCCAGAAAGGATTTACATACTCTAATCGTATAAATTATAGACCAAGGGCTATTTCCAATACCTTTAAGCATATCATGGATAACCTAAGAATCCCTCTCCATCTGTGATAAACAAATGCCATGCTAGCAGCACATGGATAGACCTGTGGGAACCGCTCTCGCCTTAGCTTGTAGAAAATTCCCAACACTATAATTCGCGGCGTAAGCCAGGAGAACACTCCCAGCCGAATCCCAGACCATGCTTCCCCCTCTAATCACACCCTGAAGATAGGACCCATCTATATTAAGCTTCATGCCATCACTGAATGGACACCACCGAACCCAAGAACCCTGCCCCCCCTGAGACCGACGACTGGTCCATGCCTCCAGCAGCGAACAACACTCTCAGCGCCGGGACCTTCTTCCTTATACCTGGAAGAGTTGACCAATCCACCAGAACGAACCTAGCCCTGGAAATGATGGCCCAACTCAAAGACAGAGACCCCTCAAACTGATCTCGGTTCCTGGCCTACCAAAACACCTAGAAAACCGCGTTAAAAAGCATAGCTCGGGCCACCTTGTCCTTGCCAGCACCATTGACCCCCTGGAACCAACTCGCCACAAAGGTCCTCGAAGATCTACACCTGTATAGACAACCCCAAATAGCTTCCAAAGAAACCCCACACCATGCGAGCCCATTCCCCTTCAGTGAAAATGTGAGGAAGGATCTCCTCGCGAAACTCAGCACAACCGTGACAACGAGAAGCCATACTTATCCCGAGGTTCTTGATATTTTTTTTTTCAGACGGAAGCACCCCATTCTGAATCCTCCATGATAAAAAATTGAACTTAGTCGGTATTATATTTCTCCAAAGCCAGCCAGTCCACCCCCCCTTGTTGTCCATGGGTTGCGCTGCTCCCAAAGAAATCCCTCGATCTGAATTTCCCTGTGGGTGCCAGTGTGAAGACACATAGATCGTTGTCCGAGCTGATAAGAATGGAATCGAACACCTTGCGTTGGTCCTCATACAAAATGTCTCTGAAAATTGATGGGTATTGCACCGAATCTATGAAAGTGATCATGGGTGTCGGAAAACCAGGGTAACCGAGGGGGTTGCCCGACCAGTTATGCTGACAAAACAAGATTTTCCCCTCCTCTATAATCCACTGAGATTGCTGGAAAATGTCCGAGACAATGTTGCTAACCGTTTCCCACTAAGAAGACCCATTCTCTTGCGAAGACCCATCACTATCCCTGAACCTGCAAGACATAAGGCTCCCCCACAATGAACGTTCTTAAACCACCTCTGAAGACAACCTCACATTCATACAATGGATCATGGCTTTTAAACTTTTCACATTAATCACACCCTCCCGAATGGGCCACGCCATCCACCCCCCAAGAGACCCAATGCCTTTTCCCCTCTGACACTGCATCCTAGATAAATCGAGCCAAAATCTTTTCAATGGACTTTACAACACCCTTCGGTACATTGGTCTCCAAGAGCACATGGACCGGAATGGCCGCAAGTACACTATTCACCAGTGATATGTGACCTCCAAATGATATGAACCTGTTTTTGCAGTTCAAAATCCACCTTGAGATCCGACTCACCTCCCGATCAAAATCCCTTATCCTCATCCCCCCTACCGACACCAGAGACCCCAGATACTCAAATGGAAATGACCCCCTCTTTATACCCAACCATGTACCCATGGCAGCTGCCCTGCTCCCAGTGCAAGTCTTAGCCACATAAAAATCACCCTTCTCCCTGTTGATGGGTTTCCCACTCCAGTGGCAGTACTCCTCATGCATCTTGATAATAGCATGCACCGATTTGTGCCCCCCATTACTAAAGATAATGGTATCATCCACAAATAATAGGTGCGAGATATATGTTATGCCTGACCTCCTCTTATATGGCTGAACATCCCCATTTGAAAGACCTCTGTTGATAATCCTGATCAGAGTATCCTGCACGAGAATAAAAATACTCCGAGAGAGAGGGTCGCCCGAATGTTGACCACACACTGACATGAAGAAACCATGAGTCCGCCCCATAAAAGAAACGGTCAGCCAAGAAAAACTAAAACACCTGAAAATGAGATCAGCTGCCCAACTAGAAAATCCCAACCTATTCAAGACCCAATTAATAACACCCCATTCAACTCTGTCATATGATTTCATCATATCCATATTGATCACCATGTTGTTACCACACACCTGTGTGATAACGTCTTTCAACATCTCATGTGCCAAATCCATAGCTCCCTGAATCGAGCGGTCCTTCACAAACCTATGCTGCTTTAAAAAGATCCATCGACGGAGAAAGCCAGACAACCTCCTGTTAATGACACTAGCCAATATTTTATAGGGGAAATTACGCATACTCACCGGCCGATAATGGAGGAGAGATGATGGATCCTTGACCTTTGGTATGAGCACCAGCATTGTGGTAGCCACAATCCGAGGTAAACTGCCACCTCAGAAAAAATCCCTAATAGCATTGACAACTTCCCCCTTAACCACCTCCCACGAGCTCCTACAGAACAATCCAGGAAAACTGTCAGGACCTACCTCACTTTCGTGATTGAGTTTGACCATAGCCGCATGAACCTCATCCTCTTATGGGATACCCTCCAGCAATTCATTATCCCGGCTGGATACCCGGGATGCAATCAACCCCAGAACCCCTCATCCCCCTGAGGATAACCTTGTATCAAGTGTGGGTTCGTGCCAGCAAGAAGATACTTGAAGTGAGCCCTCATGAGCCCACCTACCACCTCCGGTCATTCGTGAAAGTTCCATCATCAAGCTCCATATTGGCAGTAACAACCCGTCACCTCTCCCTTATGCACGCATTGAAAAAAGATGTATTTTTGTCACCTTCCTTAAGCCACTTGATTCTTGAGATTTCATTCACCCTACATTCTTGGGAAACAAGTAGAGCAGCTGACACACATTTCTTCTCAGAAAGCTAATCAAAGGCTCTCTCATCCCAGGCCTCCTCAATGGTAGCCTCAAGGAAATCAATGTCACGATAAAGTACCTCCAAATCTTGGTCCATGGGAGGAATGATCTTGGCCCACCTGTGGAGAGCGATCTTTAGGCGTCTCAATTTCAGCTGCAAAGCCACCCAAGAGCGACCCTGAATTGGATCCTCCCAGCTCAAATTCACTGTATGCTAATAGCCCATAGTACTCATCCAATGCCCCAAGAACCTGAACCCCTCCTGCAACAGGTCCCTCCTGTTCATAGTGAGAAAAAGCGGAGATTGATCAGAGAGGGCGCAGGTCAGGTGATCCACCTTCGAGACAGGTAACAACGATATCACTTCCACATAAGCTACACACCGTTCCAGCCTACTCCAGCATCGGTTACCACCCATCCTGTTGTTACACCAAGTGAAAGGGTCCCCAGAATACCCAAAGTCCAACAGCCCCTTGTCTGCCAAGTACTGAGAAAAAGATCTGTTGGCCCATCTTTGGAAATCACCTCTCCCTTTCCTCTCCTCCGGGTCCATAATAATATTAAAATCACCCCCAGCACCCAGGGCTGGTCCCCTGGGTCAAACTCCTTCAGCTCTCTCCAAAGCACCTCCCTTCTCTGAGCATCACAGCTCCCATAAATGAAGGACATGATAATGGTATCCCCATAGCCAGACACTTTCATTCTAATGTGTTGGTCCCCTGCATGGAGCAGTTCCATCGAGACGTCCTTATGCCAAAAAATCCAGATGAACCTGTTAATTGGATCCACATCCAGGGATTCATGCACCTTCACCCTCCGTTGGAACTCCCTGATTATAGCCGAATTCTGTTTATGTTCAAGGATCACAGCGACCTTGATCCAGTGATTCTTTACTTCCGACGCAATAAAATCAGTTTTGAACCTTGCCCCAACACCACGAGAATTCCAAATAAGTATAGGAATAATTGAAACAACACTCGCCTAGAATTGAACCCAAACATCATGGTATCAATCACTATAGAAGCAGCACGCTCCCTATCCTGCCTCTTCTTCATAGCAGACCTGGTACTCACACCCACACCACACGCTGGGAGAACAGATGGCTGGTTATGAGGCTTCACAGAATTCTTGACGACACCCCCACTCCCCTGCCGCGAGGACAACCCACTGGGTCAAAATACTGTGCCACCTCCTGATCAACAGGATGAACCGAACCGGCCTCCGACCCATCCCTGATCACCCCTCCCTACTGAGGAGATGACCAATCCATTGGACCCACTGGGGGGCCTATAAAGAACCGCGACGCGGCCTCCTGATATAAACTGAAGAACCCTGAGTTTGAAGCATGGCCACTGACCCCCTTCCAATATGAGTGCCTCCTCCACTCCCAAAATACCACTGAAGGACCCAAACGGCCAAGCCCGAACCCCTGGCACAAGCTCACACAAAGGAAGCCTGAGGACTCTTTCCAAGATCTCCCCAAATGACAACATCTGGGAGGGGAAACCCCACTGCTTGGAAACCAGATTCAGATGCCCCTCTTCCAGTTGAAAGGGGATCAACACCTTGCTTTGGCAGGAAACCTCAGAGGAGCCTGCTAGAACCTTTGAAGGGGACTCATACTAAACAAAACCCCTGCCCCCAGAATGTTGAAGGGGGATGGGGGCCTATAGAAGCCTGAATAGGGCCAGCCCCTGCCCGCGAAGGCACCAACCCCTCCTTGAGCTTGTCTCCACTGGCATCAAGCGGCTGAAGACCCTACCTCCTTCTCCTGTACATCTGGAATGAGTGCCCCTGCAGTATAAAACTTTCACAGAACCAAGGGAAGACTGGAAAAATGAAAGCCTGGGTCCACATAGCGGACCCTTGCACCTGCATGGAGATCTTCTCTGGAACCAGGAGGGAAAGGTCCAGATCAACTCAAATCCGTGCTGCCAGCATTTCCTCGCCATGCCGAGAGAGAGGATCCATGCACAGGAATCCTCCCATAGCATCTCCAATAGCTTTAAGGAACAAACCGTTCTGGAACAGCAGCGACAAACCTAGAAGGATAACCCAAACAGCAGCCAAGGGACTTTCCTTCCCTTGGAGAACCTCCATAGATCATATTGAAAGATTGAAATTCCATCGGCCCATGGCCTGGGGAACATTTCACCATGATTGAATGAAATTGGCCTCCGAGGAGAAAACCAAGAAAAAGGATAGTCTAAGAACTACCGAGACCCACACCGATCCTTGCTTCCCCCAAGACGCTACGAACCTCTTGTAGGAAGTCAGCGAGGGATTCTCCGAACCAAAACGCCCCACCTACATCCATCGCAGGCCCACCACCGCCTCATTGAACGCCGCCGAGGGGGCCGAAAGAGTGAGAAGGCCTCCCTCCATCACCACCGAATGGGAAAACAGAGATATAGCTGGAATACTAGGATCTGAGACTCGAAGAAGATCCCCACAAAACACCTCCTTAATAGAACCCACTGGCCGACCATGCCTGGGAGAAGGCAACAGAGACCCCCATCAGGGAGAAACCCTGCCATACTGCGCCTCAGATCCGGGATCGAACGGAGCAGACACTGAGATCGCCGTGGGAGGACGAGCATACAAGGGCTCTACTGGCGGCAAATTTCGAAATCCATCCGGCGCGTGAATCATATTCTTCAGGCGAGCCATCCAATCATCATCCTTCTCATAGTATCATCACTTAAAAAACCTAATCTTGAAAATTTTGTACATGGTGATGTAGGGAATATTGAAGGATTCTAGGCATGAGACAATAATCATCGACAAGATCACTGGATACATTATGATCTGAGACTTGATGGTGCTATTCTAGATACTTCTAATGATCAAGAGAATGTACTTGATGAGGTTTATCTTCCTTAGATTCATCACGAAATCCATCATAAAGATATCTCATTTCATTAGGTAATCCTTATTTCCCTTTCACAGAATTAGAAAAACATGCATCCATTGAGCTATCAATCTATGATTGGTTGAAAGACATGCAATATTTAGTGACTTTACTACTTTAAGCCCAAGGCACTAAATTACCTTAACCTTATCAAAAAATCCTTCCTTATCTGGAAACTAGTGTGAGAAAAATATTTCTTCTTTATCATAAAGAATATCCATAATACAAGTAGCCTTGATGAAAGATAAGGAATATGACTTCCCATAACTCTTTAAGGAAAACATTTATCTTCCTCCTTTTTCATAAAAATGAACTATATGAAAAAATTATATAATAAGATCAGGATATAACAAATCTAGATTCTTTTCCCTGGATACATATAAACATTCCCAACTATTGTTATTTATGAATTTTGAAATCAGAGAATCATAATTGACAATGAAATTTGGATCCACCAACATTTCCGTGAAAATTAACCAATCCCTATGCTCCTTGTTGGAGGCCATTAGTGTTTTTGAGGAAACTTTAAGAGACATTCATATTATAAGGGAATAGAGAAAATTGAATTGTAACTTTTAAAAGAGGTAGAGCTTCATTGAAAAAACACTGAGAAAACCGATGCAACATGAAAATAGGGGGTCCTTTATATACGCTTCAGGATGATAGTTCATATTCCTAAAAGAATCCAATGGCTGTGATTTTCTTGATCTAATCTGATAGTTGATATCAATAATAAAGAAGGATTTACATTTTCTGATATTTTGAGGTTTTAAGGAAAAAAATTAGATTTAAGGAAGGTGAATCTGATAATGTCTTCTTAAATCAAGATAAAAATACCAACAAGAAAAAAATTAAATTAAGAAGATTTAAGTATGGAAACAGACATTCCAGATTGCTCCAAAATAATTGCCAATATTAATAATGTTCTTCTTGAAGAACATAGGTTTTAGAAATTTTTATTTGGGAACGAAAAGCTTTTAATGTTACCAAAATTTTAGGTTTTGAAATTTTTTGGAAAAGAAAATATAAATCAATGAACATATGTAATCCCCCTTTGAAAAAGTGTATCTTAATATAAAGAGATAAGTTACAACTAAAAGTTAACATGGATGATTAACTTATGATTATCATTCCTAACTTTTTGTTTTTGTAACACCACAAACCCAGTTACCTAGAGTCAGTGCATTTTTACATAACACTGGCATGATCATAAGGAAATCATGTCCTAAAAGACTGATCAGTTTAGTATTATTGGAAACAAGATTCATACATAAGTTCAAATTTACAACATGAAAATAAATACAAGACTAATATATTCCATTAGAAACATCCAAGCCTCCTATATTATGCCTGAAAGTCACTCATAAATAACTTCTTCCTATCCTGGGAAAATGAATCATAAGAAAGGGGTGAGCTCAAATGCTCAGTAAGGGTATGAAATATAGCAGAAAATTTCATAAATAAGCATAAAAATTTAAGGCAATGTATATGAATAAAACAAAATCCTTTTAATCAATAACTTCATCATAATATGGAAATGATAAAATCCAAATAATTCTATTACTTACTCACATGGATATTCTACTAGTCGAATAATCACATGCAATATCAATAGCCACTTTCATAATGATGGAATGCATAATGCCAGACTTTCATAACCACATAGTCATGGCCTTATGCCAAGAATACAAATAAGATTTTTTCAATGCCTTATGACAAGAAACTAGTTTGTCTCATGATACCTACCGATGCATCGAGGAGTTATAGCGGGCTCCTCACGTCACTTACTAAGTCCAATGCATTCCTCATATGAAAAGGTTTAAATATAACAGAAACATTCGTATTAAAACTAGCACACAAAATGTCAATACTTTAACCATAAACCATGAATGGTAGAAAAATAAGACATCCACAGTCAGACATATCAAAAGACCTTCAATACAACATGGAATATTTGTATCATAATTAATCAACCTCGATAAAGAATAATATCCCGTAAAGGATGTTGACATAGTTGAAAATGATCAGTAAACATCTTTGAGAGAAATATCCATTTTTCATGAAATCATTTAAAAGTCACAAAATTTATAAATGAAGTCATTTAAAAGATTTTTTTTAATCAATGTTTCCCATAGAAATTTGATACTTTTCAAAAGGAATTAACATTTTAAAACATTAATGTCCATATAAATAAATCCTTAAAACCATTTTGAAAACATGGACATTAATGAGAAAGGATTAGAAGAATAAATATTTAAAATATTTAAAATGATGTTTTAGTAAAATATTCCATTAAAAATAATAACTTTGAAAAATCTTTTATGAAACATGGATGTAGATAATAAATATGTCCCAGTAGATACTCACGTAAAAACAACCTTGGATAATAAAGAGATTGTGAAATTAACCCTTACCAATTTGGTAACTAACAAAACATAGACCCCATGAAAGAAGTATCATACAATGAAAATGTAAATAAACATAAATTAAATTGTATTAAACAAATAATACAATTATGGAAAGTACATACACCACACTAAAGGAAATAGTGGTAATTATATCATGGATCTTACAGGAATGAGAAGTTAGATGAAAACCCCTTACCTTGAACTTTCCTTTGGTCAAGGGTACATTTAACCTCTTGTATAATGATAATTGTTTGTTATTAGATTATAAAAGATCCATATTCATATTTATTTTATCATACATGATTCATTTATGATTTTATACTACCCATTTAATATTGATTTCCATCTTAAATTAGCACTTCGGGTAATAATGGCTTTCTTTATCGTACATATTTTAACTTGTTATTCTCGATCGTGTCATTTAGATAATGATTTAAATAATTCCATAATATAAAACATTATTTATATATCATATATATTTAGAATATAAATATGTATAATAGATATATATATGAAATGGAAAACACCGTTTATGGAGACGGTAGGCTGTACGTACGCATAAACGCTGTTTTTGTTTTCATATCGTATTGAATGGAAGTAAGTGAATGAGATGAATGTAAATATATATATATATATATATATATATATCCAGTAGCATTATTATGTCATATATTACATACTTATTAATAATATATATTTTTATAATCATCATTGAATGGTGAACTTGGAAATGAATCTCCTCGTGTTCATGGATATGGTAATCCGTACATACACACGAGCGAAAATATCATTATTTTGATTTAAAAACGTATGTAAATAGATGGTATATCATATATACAGAATCACTAACATGTTAAATTTATTATTTAAATCAATTATACATCATTATCATACCCATCTAAATAATAGTGTATTTGAATAACAACTACACCACAACTTGGAGACGTTAAGCTGTACGTACACACGTGTGGTGACATGTCATTCATAGGATGGATAGAATAATGAATATAGTTGTACCATTTTTATAATAAAATCAAAGTATATAGAATATACTTGAGTTATTATTTTATAATTGAAACAACAAATAAAGAGGAAGTGGAAGATGAAAAGAACTTGAAAGTGGGTGGTGAAATTATTACCTCTTCTTCGGGTTCTTCCTTTTGATTTCATCAAAAGGGCTCCTTAGGACGACTTTCTGACTAAAGTAAGGCCACTAGAATGAAGTGAGGGATTTAGGGAGGATATTTGGGCAGGTTTTGTATGATACAAGGTTTGATAAGTGTGAGAAATGGGTAGTAAGTGAGTGATTTTTATAAGGGAGAGGAGGGGCTCTTTAAGAAAGTTTGAAACAATTATTTTATTATAACCACATATTCATTTTCAAAAGGTAAAATATTCATTAATAAAAATGTTAAGATGACTCATGGTCGAAATAAAATAATCAAATAATATTTGGATAGGTTTTGGATATTGTTTTAATATTTATAATTTTATTTATTTAATTCATTTATTAATGAGATAAATATTTCATCATTATTGTGTCATAAATAATTTAATTTATTTGATGTCCAAAAATTATAAAACAAATAACATAATGTAGGAAATATTTTTATATTTCCAAAGAATATTTATAGTCTGAAATATAACTTATATAACACCATGTAAAAATTTATTTACTAAAAGATATTTGTTTATGTCATTTTTGTATTTACTTTAAATTAATTAATATAAAATGTCATTATTACTCCCATGTGGCTCCATGGGGTCCCAAATTCAACCCAAGGATTACTATGGTTGGATATGTATTATAAAATAGGAATATGACACATTTTAAGGAAATTTAATATTATTATAATATTATATTTTACCCTTATTTATTATATTTACCCTTTAATCATGGTAAATAAAATATTTACCGAAGGAATTATTCAAAATGTCTAAAAATAAAAGTTACCTGTTTAAAAAATTTGGACCTCCTGATTCTAAATATGGAATCCATTTTTCTATATTCAAAACACATAAGTGGCGGAAATTAATTTAAAATTAATTCCCGCTATCAAAATAAAAAGCGTGTTTTTAAGAAATAATAACTATCAAAAGATTTACAGTTGTTTATGTACAGTTTAAATGTGTAATTACATAAAATGACCAACATTAGATTAAATGGTAAAAATATAATTTAATTATACTTTTAAAACACTCAAAATTATAATTTAACACTATAAAGTTTTTTGATTAAAAAGTTGTTTTTAATTAAAATTTAGTATTTTTCACTGTTAATAAAAATATGAAACTTATTAGAAAAGTGCCGAAAATTTATAAAAACTAAATTTTTATGTCCTGATTCTAAATAAGAAGTTTATTTTGAAAATTTTAATATATAAAAGTGTCAAAAATAGGATTTAATAAATGGTTTGCCATTAAAAGTCGGTCAAATTTTATTTTTTGAAAAATACTTCTTTTATCTAAAAAAATGAATATGTTCTTATATTATGTCTAATAAACACATAATATAGATTCTAAAATTTTATAGATTATGTAAAATTCAAAATTCAGTTTACACTATTCATAACTGCTTTTGAACGGCTAGTTTGGTAAGTTGTGGTGCGCTCAAACTCGATGTTGCGTGTTGCGCAAGTTATTGAATTACATTGAAGAGATAATGTAATATGACATATTAGGGTGTTACAGTTTTAATGCACTCAAATATATTAGAGGTTAATTATTTTTTAAATATATCAGTGAGTTAATCAAGTGTTCTGATAAATTGAAGAATGATGTCTCCTTTAAGTGTGTGATCCCTAAGAAAGTGATGCCTAATTTTTATGTGCTTTTCCCAAGAGTGATGTTCAGGGTTTTTTCCTACGGAAATGGAACTAGTATTATCAAACATTATTGGTGTTTTGGTAAAAATCATTCCATTTTCTGTGATTGTCTGTTGCATCCACAACAGTGCAGGATAACAACTTCTAGATGCTATATATTTATCTTCAGTAGTGTAAATTTCCACTGATTTTTGTTTATTACATGACCAATAAATTAATGAATCTTCTATGAAATGATAATTTCTTGATCTAATTTCCCTATACATTCTATATCCACCAAAATCAGAATCTTAAAACCATTATAAAAAAAATCATTTCTAAAAGAATAGAAAATTCATAAATACACGGTTCCCTTTAAATAGAGAAAAATTATTTTCAATGATTTTAAATGAGATTCATATGGATTATATTTATATATTTCACATAAACAAAATAAAAAAAGTATGTCTGAATGGCTAGCTATTAAGTATAATAAACTTCCTATCATACCTCTTAAAGATATTTGATCTAATGGTTTCCTAGCTTCATTATGATCCAGAGAATTTGAGCTATCAAATGAATTACTTATAATTTTTGTGTTTTCATATCTATACTTCTTAAGAAGGTAATTAATATACTTATGTTGAGATATAAAAGTTCATTTTGGTTTTTTAGAAATTTGAACACCAATAAAAAATATAATATCACACATCATACTCATTTCAAACATATATTTCATGAGATTCACAAATGTATCAGTTAAGGATTGATGAGTTCATCTAAATATAATGTTATCAACATAAATTTGAACAATAAAAACATTTTTATTATATTTCTTTATAAAAATAGATGGATCAGCAGTTCCCTTAACATAATTGTTTTGTAACTAAAATGTTGTATGTCTGTCATACCAATCTTTAGGGTCTTGTTTAAGGCTATATAAACTTTTTTTAGCTTAAAAACATGTTCATGATGTTTTTTTTCTTCAAAACCCAGAATTTTTTCAATATTATCTTCCCCTTAAACATATCCATTAATAAAAACACACTTTACATCTATTTATATAGTTTGAAATTAAAAAATGGTGCAAAGGCTAGTAGAATATAAATAGATTCAATTCTAGCTACTAGAGCATAGGTTTCTTCATAGTCTATTCCTTCTTGTTGATTATAGCCTTTAACAACTAATCATTCTACATTTCTTAAAATAATTCCAATTTCATCATATTTATTTCTAAATACCCACTTTACTCTAATTACAGAATTTTTTAGGTATTTCAAACAAGGTCAAAATATTGTTCCTTTTGAATTCATTTAGTTCATCTTGCATGGATTTAATCCAACCATCATCACCTAAAGATTCATTAGTGCTTTTAGGTTCTGATTGGGAATTGAATTCTAGATGTTCTACTTTATTTGATAGAGAAGTTCTTGTCTTTACAGGTTTATTTACATCACCAATGATAGGGGTGATTCTTAAGAAACAACTAATTTGGATTTTTTAAAATAGGTTCATCAACATAAGGTAAAAAATATTCTTGGGTAAATACTTTATAAACATTTTCAAGAGTAGTTCATTATTAGAGGAATCATCCAAAAAATTTTGATAATCATTTTTTGAAAACACATCCAAAGATTTAGGTTTGTGTTGTTTAAAAACAAAAGGATCAGTATCATCGAATTTAATATGTATTGTTTCTTCTACAGTATGTGAATTTTTGTGAAAAAGTCCATTAGCCTTATAATTAGTGGAGTAACCTAAGAAAATTCCTTCATTGGATTTGAGTTAGAATTTATATAAGGTATATTTTGTATTCATAATGAATACTTTTCATCTAAGTACTTTCATGTACAAAACTATAGTTTTTCGACCAGTCCATAATTCCTATGGTGTTTCTTTAAAAAAATTCTGATTAAAACTCTATTTATAGTATAACAAGAAGTTCTAATAGTTTCAGACCAACTGTGTTTAGAAATAGAATATTCACTCAACATGGTTCTAGTTATCTCAAAAAGAATTCAATTTCTTATTTCAAAAACATTGTTTTTAGGAGTTCTTAGAGATGAGAAGTTATGAGTAATGAATATTTTACTATAAAATGATTCAAAATCTGAATCTTCAAATTCTTCTCCAGGATTACTATAAATAGTTTCAATGTAAGGTTTTTCTCATTTTTAACTTTGGATAAAAAATATTTAAAATAATAAAAGGATTATGATTTCATTACTAGAAACTAGACCCAAGTAAATCTAGTGAAATCATTAACTAAAAAAATACACAGTATTTGCCTCTAATACTTCCATTTTGTGTTGGACCTAAAAGATCCATATGAACTATCTATAATGCATCATTAGTTGAGACTTCACTAATTTATTTAAATATTGACTTATATTTCTTGACATATTTAAAAGGATCACAAACTTTTGAAGAATCAAATATAAGCTCCGGTAGATCCTTAAAAAGTCTTTTCTTTGAGCGTTTTCATATGTTATTAAGGTTAAAATGTTTTAGTATTCTATTCCATAATCAAGATATATCTTCCATTTCATTTATGCAAGCTATGTCCAAGCTCCTAAGTTATTCTAAGTTAGGTGTATAAACATTCTCATGCATATGGGAAGAGAGAATAAACTCTTCCTTGGAAATGCGTACTAGATATTTTTTATTCTTAAATTCACAGGGTAACCTTCATAACATAATTTTATTATGATTATAAGGTTTTAATTAATAACTTTAACAAATAAAACATTTTAAATTAAATCATTTCCTATAATAAAAATATAACCTGTACCAACAATTTCCCCTTAAGCATCATCTCCGAAAGTCACTTTTCCACCATTCATCTTGTTAATCTTTTCAATGTTGTTTTTGTTACTAGTCGTGTTTTGGGAACATCCACTAATAATGTAACTTGTATTATTATTGGAACATCCTTTGTTTTAAAATAAAGTAGCTATAATTTCAGAATCCAAACATTATTGGATCTGGAATTACTAGAAGGTAAAATCTTTTGTATCCAAATTTTCATATAAAAATAATATTTATGGAAACCTAAGGATTGAGTTTTATTCAAAGAACAATTATTCTCTAAATTTCCACCACATTGACACTTAGTGACAAAATATGCACTTTGGAGAACAATATAATTATGACTAAAAATTGGATTTGAATGAGAATAACCAAATATGGAACTGTTTCTTAGAGGATAAAGTTGTGAATACATTTTATCAGATTCATTCATCCTTGAAGTGAAATTTGATAAAATTTTATTTAAGGAAAATATTTAAAATTTTATTCTAATGAATAAATTATTATCCTCTTATTCATTAATCTTAGAATTTGAGTTTGTGTCACGACCCGTCCTTGGGGCCCATGCCGTGACTACCCCAAGCCCGCCTTCCATAGGCAAGGGGCTGGCGACTAGCACCAAGGCGTAAATCCCGGTAAAAGGGGAAGACATTGCCTTTGTAAAGTAAACAAGCACCACAGAGTAATCAAGCAGAAGAAGTAAACACTAAGTAAAAACTGGTACAACAGTAAATGCGGAAAAGTAAAGGGGGCTGGAAATACAAGCCCAACTGTTAAGTACAACTGAAAGGGGAAAAAAAGAAACTGAAAGAAAAGCCGCAGCGTCGAGCCATCCTCTAGAAGTCCCACCTAAAGGGTGGGTACAGAGAGCCTCCACTACTCCTCGGGTCTAGCCGACCACTCCGAGTACGTCCCACCCAGGGGTCCACCTCCAGGTACCATCCTGCTCCGCAAGCCTCCACCACGATCAGTGCTGTCCGTCGTCTGCAACCAACACAATGTAGTGCGGGCATAGCCTGTGCAGGGGTGAGTATAAGCTACTCAGTAGGGACCCTGAGACCACCCAAGGTCTCCCAGAATCCACAAAGGATAAACCACAAAGGAAAGATACAATCACGAAGTAACATCCGACACAGCTTAGGTATGTACCCATACATATACCTAAGTCATCAATTCTCGCTCGGCTCCAACATCCGAGCTCAAGTACAACCCAGTCCACACAGGAAAGAAAAACGTAAATCCACACAGGATAACACAACAAAATCCACAAAGGAAACCAAAACGTAAATCCACACAGGATAGCACAACACAATCCACAAATGAAAGCAAAACGTAAATCCACACAGGATAGCACAACACAATCAACAAAGGAAAGCAAAACAGGGTTTTAGCTCACACAGGTACTTCTTCAAATGATGATAGAGATGATCACTGATCCATCTAAGTCGTCGGACCCACAAAAGATCGATAGGTACTAACCCCCTCAATGACCTACAAAGGATTTGACCCACAAAGGATCGATAGGTAATTAACCCACGCAAGACCCACACAGGATCAGGCCAACACAAGACCTGTAGGCGCTGGCCCACATAGGACCGCTGAGCGCTGACCCACACAGGATCGGACCCACACTGGATCGGTAGTACTGACCCACAAAGGATCGATGAGTGCTGTAGTCGTCGCCGTCGAATCCACTGAGGATCTCTGCACAGTCTTCGTCGTCACAGTAGCGGTCGCAGCCAGCTCTAGGGTTCCCGCACACAGCAAGCTCGTTCAGGAGGGTTCGCTCCACGAGCCGAGAGGCTGATACATCAAATGACACATAGTCTATAGATTATGTATCCAAAAGTTCTGTACCACCAATAAGAACTCAACGTCGCAGACGACGCGTCAATCGGACGCCCGGTCTGAGAGTTATTGGCTTTTTCGTCCCAGGGGCCTGGTTGGTTTTTAAGGAAAAACCAACCCGACCATACTGCACCTGCGTCCACTCCTCGGGCGGAGTAAGCCAAAATATCTGCCTCACTTAGAGGAAATCAACAAATTCGACGGCATGTCAATCGGACATCCGAAGCTCAAGATATGAGTGTTTCCTCTTCGAGGGCCCGGTTGGTTTCGTGTACGAACCAACCCAGCCGAACTCAAAGTAATCTGAAACCTTGAGTGTGATATACCGAAATGACCACCTCGATTCAAGGATCGCATCGCCGCTGATAGTGCATCGTTCGGAGGCCTGTAGCTCAAGTTATGAGCAAAAGACCGAAAAGGTCCGGAAACGGGGGGTCTGGGCCCGGACCGACCCGGCCCAACCCTCCCAGGGTCGGCCCGCCGGGTTGGCTCGGCTCGGCTCGGCCGAGCGGCCGAGAAAGGGGAAGCCGCGGGGGGCTTGCTGCCCCCGCGTGAAGAAACACAGCGGCCCCGGGTGGGGCCGCCTCGCCAGCAGACGCGGCGGCCGGGCCGCGTCGCTCCTCCCGGTTCCGCGCGGCCGCGGAACCGGCTCGCCGCCGCGCGGCCATGGAACCGGATCGCCGCCGTGCGGCCGCGGAACCGGCTCGCCGCCGCGCGGCCGCGGAACCGGCTCGCCGCCGCGCGGGCGCGGAACCGGCTCGCCGCCGCGCGGCGGCGGATTTCGCTGGCGGTGTGCCGGCGGGAGCTTCCGCGGGCCACCAGACGCGTTCTGGTGGTCCGTTTTGCATGCGGTCTTCGCCAGTGGTCATCCCGGGACCCGATCTTCACTGTCAAACCCTCGAATCGCCCTTGCGGCCCCGTTTAGTGTCGTCCTCCATTTCGCGCACCAAGAACGAAAAGGTGTGGTGGGTTCGGACTTGTTTGTTAGTCCGCACCCACCGTGTTAGCAGTCTTAAAGATATTCACCCAACAGTATTTAAACGACCGGGGATTTAATAAAAAAGATTTAACGAATCAAACCCCTACCTCATCGTACGTGCGTTCTTCGCGGAATTGACCGTCGCGGTAGGAGGAGATCGTCGCGTCGCGGAAGGGAGTCGCGTTGTCGCGGAAGGGCGTTGCGTCGACGATCTCCAAGGGGTAAAGAAAACATACAGATTTAATTTACACGAATTAAATCCATGTCAAGTACAAAATCCACAAAAGAATTAAAAGGTCTGCAATCTCTTACCTCAACGGATGATGGAGGATTTGTCGCGGATGAAGGAACGTCGCTGAAGAACATCGCGGGAGAAGAATCGTCGGCGTCGCGGAACACGGCGTCGCATCGTCGAACTCCGAGGGTTCGACGTTCTTATTCTCCTTCGTGTTCTTTGCATTCTTTGCGTTCTTCGCGAAGGAGGATGAAGAACTTAAGGTTCTGTCAAATCCTCTCAACGAGCAACACACAAGAAGAAAAATGTTGGTCTTATTTTATTAACATGCCAACAAACGAAAAGAGATAAGTTAAGTAGCGACCCATTAATTCATAGAATTAATTCAATGAATAAAACCGCCCAATTAATAGGATTGTTAAATTGTTTAAGAAAACGCCCCAGTTGACTTTTATTTAATGGGGGTTTTTGTGGGTGCGTTACTTAGCAGAAAAGAAATGGTGGGGCTCGTGCGGGCCCCACATCACAAATATCCTACCAAGAGGGTAGGATATTTTGAATTGTACCCTATCCACTTTAACTCAGCTTAAGCAGCTTTAAGTGGCTTTTAAGTGGCTTTATGTGAAATAAAAATAAAGTTGTCGCACCACTTTATTTTATTTCTTAACTTTAAGCCCCAAAAATTAAAAACCACACCCAAGCAAAAGCAACTCCGGAAGAGGCGTTTCTAAGAAAATACAAGCGCTGCGATTCCATCGGTGCCCTCATAATTAGATTCCGAGCACTGGTTTAAAAGTTAGAAAAAACCCGCCTGTTCGTTCACTGAACGTACCTGATCCAAACTTCGAAAAATGATTCAGGGCACACCGGGCCTCAGAATCAGGTGCCTTCAGAAACTGTGTTCTTGTAAAATTCCAAAAAAAATTAAGAAAAAAATTTCCTTGAAATTTACGGGTCTTTACATCACTCCCACCTCAGGGCTTTACATCCCCGTAAAGATACATCATAAGCTAGGAAAACAAATGTGGGTACTGAGCATGCATCTGAGCCTCCCTCTCCCATGTTCTCTCCTGGAGGTTCTCGTTCTGCCATCTGATGCGCACTAGAAGAATCGACCGTCCACGTAGGACCCGCTCTTGTCGATCCTCGATCTCCACTGGGACCTCTGCAAAAGTCGCCCCATCATAAATGTATAGCTCCCCATGGTCAATGATGTGCATCGGGTCGTGCACGTATCTCCTCAGCTGGGATACGTGGAAGATGTTGTGCACCCAGTGCAACTGAGGTGGTAGAGCCAGGCGATAAGCCACCTCGCCAATCATGCTGAGGACCTGGAAGGGCCCGATGAAGCATGGAGACAACTTGCTGCCATGACCAAATCTCTGTAATCCACGTCGAGGTGAGACACGCAAGAAGACGTGGTCGCCATCCTCGAACTCTAGTGGCCTCCGCCTCCTGTCAGCGTATGAATTCTGTCGGCTCTGAGATGTCCTCATTCGCTCTGGGATGACCTAGACCTCCTCTGTCATGGCTCGGACCATCTCTGGTCCCACAAGTGCTGACTCCCCAGGGTCTGTCCAGCACAAAGGAGATCTGCAAGGTCTGCCATACAACGCCTTGTATGGTGCCATCCCGATGGTGGAGTGGTAGCTGTTGTTGTACGCAAACTCCACCAAGGGTAGGTGGTCCTCCCAGCTATGACCAAAGTTGAGGACACATGCGCGGAGCATGTCCTCGAGTGTCTGAATGGTCCTCTCTATCTGACCATCCATCTGAGGGTGAAAGGCGGTGCCCAGACGTAGCTGCGTCCCGAATGCCTCCTACAACCCCTTCCAAAGCCGGGAAGTAAAGCGAGCATCTCGATCGGAGACGATAGATGATGGAACACTGTGAAGCCGTATAATCTCCTGAACGTAGAGACGCCCGAAGCTCTCCACTGAGCCCTGCTCTCTGATGGATAAGAAGTGAGCCGACTTGGTGAGTCGGTCGACAATCACCCAGATGGATTCATGGCCTCTGGAAGTGCGTGGAAGTCCAGTCACAAAGTCCATAGATATCCCATCCCACTTCCACTTCGGGACCTCCAAGGGTTGTACCAAGCCTGCTGGTACCTGATGCTCTTCCTTCACCTACGGGCAGGTGAGGCATCGAGAAACGAACTCCGCCACAGCCTTCTTAATGCCTGGCCACCAGTGATGTCGTCTGAGATCCTGGTACATATTTGCCACTCTAGGATGTACCACCAAAGGAGAAGTGTGAAACTATCTCAGAACTTCCTCCCGTAAAGCGACTGGTACCAAGGTACGTCCTCTGAAAAGGATGTCGTGCTCTGCTTCAAAGGAGAAGCCATCAGGTTCCTGTCCTGAGGATAATTGCGCACGCCGCGTCTCACAGTCGGCGTCCCCACGCTGTGCCTCTCTGACCCGCTGCAGTAGTGGAGGAGTGACTATGAGAGACTGAAGGAAGGCTGCCCCATCTCTATCCACGAAGGATATCTCCATGCGGCTAGCTACTCTGTCGCCTATTCAAGTAGCGGAATGCCCGTCCTCCTGCTGATAGCATCGGCTACCACATTCCCCTTCCCAGGAGTATAGAATATCTCAAGGTCATAGTCCTGGAGGAACTCGAGCCATCACCACTGTCTCAGGTTCAGGTCCTTCTACTAGAAGATGTACCTGAGACTCTGATGGTCAGAAAAGACTATAAAGCATTCTCCCATCAGATAGTGTCGCCATGTCATTAGAGAGAAGACCACAGCTGCTAACTCCAGGTCATGGGTAGCGTAGTTCTGACCATGCGGCCTCAACTGACGTGATCCGTAGGCAATCACTGCCCGCTCCTGCATCAGGACACATTTGAGTCCAGTCCCTGATGCATCACAGTAGATTAAGTACCCTACTCCCTCCTTAGGAAACCTCAAGATAGGTGTGCTGGTCAATCTCTGTCTCAGCTCCTGGAAGCTCTGCTGACATCTGTCTGACCACACAAAGAGATTCCCCTTCTTCGTCAAAGCTGAGAGTGCTGCTGCAACTCTGGAGAATTCTGGCACAAATTTCCGATAGTATCTAGCTAGTCCCAAGAAACTCCGCACCTCCGTCACGCTCCTGGGTGGCTCCCAAGCTAACACTGCCTCGATCTTCGCAGGATCCACTGCAACTCCTGCCTCAGATATGACGTGTCCCAAGAAGTGGACCTCACGTATCCAAAACTGAAACTTCGAGAGCTTTCCATAAATCTTGTGCTCTCAGAGTGTGTCTAATACAACCTGTAAGTGGTAGGCATGCTCCACCTTAGTCGTCGAGTATATCCAAATGTCGTCGATGAAGACTACGACAAATCAATCGAGGTATGGCTGGAAGATCCTGTTCATGAGGCCCATGAACACTGATGGAGCCTTGGTTATGCCGAATGGCATAACCAAGAGCTCATAGTGGCCATACTGACATTTTAAGGCCGTCTTATGCACGTCCTCGTCTCGAACTCTGAGCTGATGATAGCCTGACCTGAGGTCTATCTTCGAGAACCACCGTGCTCCCATGAGCTGATCGAAGAGGTCATCAATACTCGTTAGCGGATACTTGTTTCTCATTTTCACCTGGTTCAGGTGACGATATTCGACACAAATTCGCAAGCTCCCGTCCGCCTTCTTGGTGAACAATATCGGGGAAGCCCAGGGTGAAACGCTGGGTCGGATGAATCCCTTGCCCTGCAAGTCATCCAACTGTACCCATAGCTCTCGAAGCTCAGCGGGGGCCATCCGATATTCTAAAGTAGAAATCGAGGTTGTCCCGAGGTACAAGTCGATATGAAAGTCTACCTCTCTGCGAGGAGGTAGCCCCGGGACATCGTCGGGAAAGACGTCCGCGTACTGATCCACCACTGTAGGAAAACTAGGACTCCGCACGTCAACTGATCCTAAGATGAGGCTAGCCAAATGATGAGTGATGGGCTGTCCTCTCCTCTGCGAAAGTCCATCCTGTGCTTCGAAGGCTCCCTTCTCGCCGGTGAAGGTGAACCTGCTCCCGTCGGTGCATACACATCACAACTTGTGCCTAATACAGTCAATCTAATCATGAACTGTAGATAACCAATCCATGCCCAAGATGACGTCGTAAGGCCTCGACGCCACTACAAGAAGATCCCAGTCGAAGCTCTCTCCTCCTAGAGTAATCTCACACTGTCAGCACCAGTGCGTAATCGTCGAGTCTGCTCCCGTAGGAGTCTCTAGCCGTAAGGATCGAGCCAACACTCTGTTGGAATCTCCGAGCTCCGAACAAGGGTAGCAGCTTTGAGAGAGTGACTCACTTCTGTGTCTATAAGAACTGCATCAAGGGTGGAATATACATACATTGTACCTCGAATCATCTCGGGCGCGCCATGGTCATAGGCCTCCGATGCCTGGAGCTGTGCCTTTCTCTGCCCGCCAGCTCCCTGTGGTCGGGGTGGACCTCCTGGTGGTGGTGGTGGTGGTGGTAGAGCCTCAAAGCGTCGCCCACCACCTGCTGCTCGGCCAGCTCCTCCGCCTCATCCGCCTCCTCCCTGCGGACTGCCATGGTCGACCATATGCCTCTGCCTGGGTGGCCCCATGACCGTCTGCTGCTCCTCGGCACGGTGGGTCAGGCAGTCACGAGCCATGTGACCCTGTCTGCCGCATTTGTAGCACTGCCTGCCTCTCGAAAGACTAGCTCCACGCTGTGTGCCCTGCACTGCTGAGCCAGTGTCCTGAGGTCGTCTGCGTGAGGGTCTGGTCTACCTGGACCCCTGAGTCATCCGTCGGTTGCCCGCTGCAGAGGACTCTGCTACCTGCCGCCCTGGGGTAGGTCTCGCTGCTGATGAAGGCTCAGCAAGGGAGCTATCGATCAAAAGGGCTCGCTCCAGTACTCCTGCCTGACTCGGAATGCTGAGGGAGATCAGCAATTCCCTGATCTCGTGTCTCAATCCCTGCTCAAAGGTCCGGGCCCAGAAGAATGGGTCCCGTACCATGTCAGTCGAGTAGTGCGAGAGATCAGTAAATCTCGCCGAGTACTGGGCGACCGTCAAGATGCCCTGTCGCAGCTGAAGAAGCTCATGGATGTGCACCACACGGAGGGTGGCCGGGATGAACTCTGAGCGGAAGAGGCCCTCAAAGTCTGTCCAGATGAGAGATGCCTCATTGTGCACCTGGATCATCAAGCTCCACCATCGGCCCGCTGCTGCGTGCAGTAGGCTCACTGCGAGGATCATCATGGGGTCTACTGGTGTCCTCACTAGCCTGAAAACTCGCACCACTGCCTCCAGCCAGTCCTCAGCTGCCTGGGGGTCCATCTCCCCGTCGAACCTGGGTGGTCGCTGGCGCTGGAACTCATGCAGTGCACTGAGGTGATGTGTATCGTCAGCTGCTGGTGCTATAAGCATCGGTGGCTCGGCGGGTAAAGGTACCATCGGTGCCTCAACTGTCAAAGGGCCCTGCACCGAGGCCTCGTCGCTCGGCGGGCTGTCGTCACGTACGACTCTCAGAACTCTAACTGGCTGCCGTCGTGGGGCCATCCAAAAAAGAAATAGGTGCGCCATGGTCAGAACTGTATACCTGGTGAGCAGATACGAAGTAATCACGAACAAAACTTGAAACACACATGCAATCAATGTTTTCGTGCATTAAGTCAGAAACCATAAGTCAGGGTCCTGGTGTATGGATACGTCGGCCGCCGTACCAACACTGGACTCCCTGAACAGATAACCACACATAATACGCTCAACACTATTGCTTCACATAGAAAAGAGATCAGAGTCTACGGTAGAACCGAAATCCTCTGATACCAATTTGTCACGACCCGTCCTCGGGGCCCATGCCGTGACTACCCCAAGCCCGCCTTCCATAGGCCAGGGGCTACTGACTAGCACCAAGGTGTAAATCCCGGTAAAAAGGGAAGCCATTGCCTTTGTAAAGTAAACAAGCACCACAGATTAATAAAGCAGAAGAAATAAACACTAAGTAAAAACTGGTACAACAGTAAATGCGGAAATGTAAAGGGGGCCGGAAATACAAACACAACTGTTAAGTACAACTGAATGGGGGAAAACAGCAACAGAAAGAAAAGCCGCAGCGTCGAGCCATCCTCTAGAAGTCCCACCTAAAGGGTGGGTACAGAAAGCCTCCACTGCTCCTCGAGTCCAGCCGACCACTCTGAGTACGTCCGACCCAGTGGTCCACCTCCAGGTACCGTCCTGCTCCGCAAACCTCCACCAAGATCAGCGATATCCGTCGTCTGCAACCAACACAACGTAGTGCGTGCATAGCCCGTGCATGGGTGAATATAAGCTACTCAGTAGGGACCCCGACACCCCTGAAGGTCTCCCAGAATCCAAAAAGGATAAACCACAAAGGAAAGATACAATCACGAAGTAACATATGACTCGGCTTAGGT
The DNA here is from genome assembly GCA_963277665.1 of Viscum album. NCBI lineage: Eukaryota > Viridiplantae > Streptophyta > Magnoliopsida > Santalales > Viscaceae > Viscum > Viscum album. Next base: position 1,530,460,379 of record OY728161.1, on the reverse strand, counting down.
ATATGCCCATACATATACCTAAGTCATCAATTCTTGCTCGGCTCCAACATCCGAGCTCAAGTACAACCCAGTCCACACAGGAAAGAAAAATGTAAATCCACATAGGATAGCACAACACAATCCACAAAGGAAATAAAAACGTAAATCCACATAGGATAGCACAACACAATCCACAAAGGAAAGCAAAACGTAAATACACACAGGATAGCACAACACAATCCACAATGGAAAGCAAAACAGGGTTTCATCTCACACAGGTACTTCTTCAAATGAGGATAGATATGATCACTGATCCATCTAAGTCATTGGACCCACAAATGATCGATAGTTACTAACCCCCGCAATGACCCACAAAGGATCTGACCCACAAAAGATCGATAGGTAACTAACCCCCGCAAGACCCACACAGGATCGGGCCCACACAGGACCTGTAGGTGCTGGCCCACACAGGACCGCTGAGCGCTGACCCACAGAGGATCGGACCCACACAGGATCAGTAGCAATGACCCACAAAGGATCGCTGAGTGTTGTAGTCGTCGCCGTCGAATCCACTGAGTATCTCTGCACAATCGTTGTCGTCACAGTAGCAGTCGCAGCCAGCTCTAGGGTTCCTGCACACAGGAAGCTCGTTCGGGAGGGTCCGCTCCACGAGCCGAGAGGATGATACATCAACTGACACATAGCCCAGATTTGATGTATCCAAAAGTTCCATATCGCTAACAGGAACTCAACGTCGTAGACGGCGGGTCAATCAGACGCCCGGTCTGAGAGTTATTGGCTTTTTCGTCCCAGTGGCCCGGTTGGTTTTTAAGGCAAAACCAACTCGACCGTACTCCACCTGCGTCCAAACCTCGGGCGGAGTAAGCCATAAGATCCGTCTCACTTAGAGGAAATCAACAAAGTTTACGTCACATCAATCGGACGTCCGAAGCTCAAGATATGAGCGTTTCCGCTCCGAGGGACTGGTTGGTTTCGTGTACGAACCAACCCGGCCGAACATAAAGTAATATGAAACCTTAAATGTGATATACGAAAACGACCGCCTCGATCCAAGGATCGTATCACCACTGACGGCGCATCGTTTGGAGGCCCGTAACTCAAGTTATGAGCAAAATACTGAAAAGGTCTGGAAACGGGGGGTCTGGGGCCGGGCCGACCCGGCCCAACCCCCCTGGGTCGGCCCGAACCGGCCCGGCCCGGCCCAGCCAGAGTGGCCCGACCCAGCCCGGCCCGGGTGCGACCTGACCCAGCGGGTCGGCCCGGCTCGGCTCGGCCGAGCGAGGGGAAGCCGCGGGGGGCTTGCTGCCCCCGCGTGAAGAAATACAGCGGCCCCGGGTGGGGCCGCCTCGCCAGTGGATGCAACGGCTGGGCCGTGTCCCTCCTCCTGGTTCTGCGTGGCCGCGGAATCGGCTCGCCGCCACGGCGGGTTTTGGCGGCGGCGCGCCGGGCGCCGCCGCGCCGGTGGGAGCTTCCGCGGGCCACCTGACGCGCTCCGGTGGTCCGTTTTGCGAGCGGTCTTCGCCAGTGGTCCTCCCGGGACCCGATCTTCACTGTCAGGCCCTCGAATCGCCCTTGTGGCCCTGTTGGTTATTGTCTGCTGTTTCGAACACCAAGAACGAAAAGGTGCGGTGGGTTTGGACTTGTTCGTTAGTCCGCACCCACCACGTTAGCAGTCTTAAACATATCCACCCAACAATATTTAAAGGACTAGGGATTTAATCACAAAGATGTAAAGAATCAATCCCCTACCATGTCGTACGTGCGTTCATTGCGGAATTGACTGTCGGTGTAGGAGGTGATCGTCACATCGCGAAAGGGCGTCACATCGTCGCGGAAGGGCGTCGCGTCGACGATCTCCGAGGGGTAAAGAAAACATACAGATTTAATTTACACGAATTAAATCCATGTCAAGTACAAAATCCACAAAGGAATTAAAAGTTCCTCAATCTCTTACCTCAACGGATGATCGAGGATTTGTCACGGATGAAGGAACGTCGTAGAAGAATGTCGCGGGAGAAGAATCGTCGGCGTCGCGGAACACGGCGTCGCGTCGTCGAACTCCGAGGGTTCGGCGTTCTTCGTCGCCTTCGCGTTCTTTGCATTCTTCACGTTCTTCACATTCTTCATGAAGGAGGATGAAGGACTTAAGGTTCTGTCAAATCCTCTCAACGAGCAACACACAAGAAGAAAAATGTTGGTCTTATTTTATTAACATGCCAACAAACGAAAAGAGATAAGTTAAGTAATGACCCATTAATTCATAGAATTAATTCAACGAATAAAGCCGGCCAATTAATAGGAGGGTTTAATTGTTTAAGAAAACACCCCAGTTGACTTTTATTTAATGGGGGTTTTTGCGGGTGCGTTACTTAGCGGAAAAGAAACGGCGGGGCTCGTGCGGGCCCCACCTCACAAATATCCTACCAAGAGGGTAGGATATTTTGAATTGTACCCTATCCACTTTAACTTAGCTTAAGCAGCTTTAAGTGTCTTTTAAGTGGCTTTAAGTGAAATAAAAATAAAGTTGTCGCACCACTTTATTTTATTTCTTAACTTTAAGCCCAAAAATTAAAAACCACACCCGAGAAAACGCAACTTCGAAAGAGGCGTTTCTAAGAAAATACCGGTGCTGCGATTCCATCGGTGCCCTCAGATTTCGATTCCGAGTACCGGTTTAAAAGTTAGAAAAACCTACCCATTCGTTCACTGAACGTCCCCGAGCCAAACTTCGGAAAATGATTCCGGGCACACCGGGCCTTGGAATCAGGTGCCGTCAGAAACTGAGTTCTTGTAAAATTCCAAAGAAAATTAATAATTTTTTTTTTTTGATATTTACGGGTCTTTACAGTTTGTTTCCAAATAATTTTTCTTAGAAATAGAAATTTAAATATCATTAGAAAGTTTATCGTTCTCAAAATTAACTTCTTTAAGGTTTTTGAAATCTTTTTTGAAATCAATGGTTTTCTGATCAAGATCATTTGAAAGATATGATACTCCTTTTATTAAAAGATAGATTCTAGAATTTTCATTATCAGGTTTCTTATTGATCTTAATATTTTCATTCTCGTATAACATAGAAAACATAGGTACTTCATTAAATGAAGGTAAAGTAATATCATATGATGAGAAATTTTTTTAATATGATGATTCATAATATTCTTCATTAGAAAAATTTTCATTTAATGAAATATTGGTTAACGATTCAACAATTTTTACCTTATCCATGAGACAATGATTTTTAGTAGGAATTATAGATATAAGACCAATATTTTTCTATCCAAAAGATTAATTATGAGAAGATTAATCCAAAAAATCAACAATTCTAGAACTAAAGGTGTCATTTTCTCTCAGTACATTCTTAGAATTAGACATGAATTACTTCTTGTTGTTTCTTTCTAAATTTTGGTCCTTTATTTCTTTCCTATTGAGTATAGGATAGTCTGGTCTGATATGACCTACCTTCTTTAATTTATAACAAGTCACCTATAAGTATTTGTTATCCTTCATATCTTTCTTATCATATCTATACTACAAATATTTCCTTCCCACAATCTTTTTCATCCTTCTTGCAAGATTGGAATGTTTATTCTCAGAATGATCAAGCCTGAATGACCCGAAGTCCTTATTTTTTTAATGCTTTTTGATATCCGCCCTTTCAAGGTATGAAGGGTAACCCTTACAAGGAATGTAGGCTTAGAGATTACCATACCCATAGTTCTTAGGAAATATACATAATATACTTGGAACTCCTCATCCCAGCTTCGTCATTGTGATATTATTTCTCCACCTTCGCATGGATGTTCGACTCGACATCCCATGCAATCACAGGCTGGTCCCGATGTCAATGTCATAACCTCTATTTCTGAAAAATCCTCTTAGCTTCTGATCTGGTGAATATACCTAATCAGAATTCCCATCTGGAGTCTGGTCCTTGTAGATTCTTTCTAATAAGTTTAACACAATATCAGGTGGCCTGATGGCCTTGAGGTGGAATGAAGGCCTTGTGGTGGCTCGTTCTAGTAATTGATTCAGGAGTCTTGTATTTCATATGATTTGATGTAGTAGTGAAATCAAAACTTCCATTACAATTCTTTTTATTATTGATCTCAACATCTATCTTTATTCTAGTTTCATGTTGTCGTAGAGTCTTTAATTATTCATTAAGTGTGATGTTTGAAACTTTCATATTCTCATCAATCATTGTTCAATTGAATTCCCACTAATTGAGAATAATTTCTACTATCTTATCCATAAGAACCTCATCATCAAGACCTTTCTCACCCTTAGACTAATGGTTGTCAAAGATAGTTATAAACCTTTGTTGAACATATCATATAGGTTCTCCATAAGGAAACATAAAACCATGATATTCAGCACTATTCATAATACTTCTTGTTTCAATGACCTATGATGTTCCAAAATGTTTAACATCTATTTTCTTCCTGATACTACTGGTAGATCCACATGAAGAAATATGTCTATATATATTCATAGTCATGGAACACAACAAAGCATTGTGTACCATAAAGTTTAGCTGATACTCTTTTTTTCTTGATTTGTGAATTATCTAATTTTAATGTCAGGAATATTGTAGTCTCTAGTTAGAAAAATAATTTTATCAACATTGGTATTGATAATTAAAGTCTTCATCCTATCTATCCAGTATTTATAGTCATTTCAATCAAAGATTTAGGGTCTGGTAGGATTTAGATTGTCTAAAGAACTGACGTTCATTCTTGTCATTCTATAAGAAAATAAAAAAGGAATATTCCACAAAATTAATTATTAGCAAAAGTTTATAAGCAACGAGTATATAAAGAAAATCTTAAGAAAAATATGAAAAAGTAAAGTTAAGATGTAAAAGTTAATCAATAAAACTTTTATGTAAGTATAAGTATTCTAGAGACTTTTGTGGTACTAATTGTATGATAAAAATTATTAGGCATATGACTCAATTTCAAGAGTGGGAGGGGAGGGTGAATTTTAGGATTAAAGATTTCATTTTTATCCTTATGAAAATCAATTTATAAAAAAGTTAAACAAGATAGATTCATAAACCCTCTTTAGTTCTTAATAAAGAAACTAACTTGCTTAGGATCCAAATAATGGATCTGATAAAGAAACTTAAGACAATTTTACTTAGGTAAAGAATCTACATTAAAGCATATAGAATATTATTTATATCAGAGTATAAATGTATAAGAATGTATAATAATGTTAGGCATTCTTTATTTAACAAAATGAAGCGTAAATAAAACATGTAACAAAACCAGACAAGTTGAAGAAATATTTTAACCCAAAGAGAAGGGTATTGAACAACCTTGGATAATGGTCCCTTGATATAAACCTTCATGAGAGTATATCTTAACCACACTCAGGTAAAACCTAAATAAGAATATAGGAATCTATCTTGCTTTCCCCACAAGCCTTCGATCATTAAGGTGATCGACACCTCTGTATTCCTATCTCTGAAAGACCTCGATTGATTAGCAACAATAAGAATCACACTAAATAGGATGAAAAAGTTATTCATGGTTGAACAAGTTTGTTCACAACAATAGAACAAGGAACATTTGAGTATAGATGTAACAACAAATATTCTCTATCGAGAATTTGGCATGATTGTTGAAAACTATTATCTTCTTCATCTCATTAAAATAACAAGGTATTTATAGTTTAAAAATCCCAATGGTCAATTCCTCCTATAATGGTCATATTTTTCATATGTATCAGAGGGACCTATACACGTTTCACTCAGCAAATTTTTAGTTAAAAATAGGTTTCATGACATACTTTCATGTAACAAAAACATGGGAAACATTATCATGTGTGAGAAATAAAAATATGTAAGAAATTTTTTTCCAAGCATAAGAAACAGTAGAAAGTTTAAGAAACATTAAAATGTTTAGGATCCAACAAAATGAAATGTTACTTTAAGGAAATGAGGTAACTATAAGAATATAATTTAATTAGAATCTGAAGGAAGTGATAATCGGAGTCTAAAATTATAAATAATAAAATTCCAAAATATAAGAGAATCGGAGTCTGAATTATAACGAAAGAAAACTCTAATTTATGAAGAAATTGGAGTCATATTTTTGAATAAATCAGAGTCAGATTCCAGAAGAAATCATAGTATGATTTCAGATGAAATTAGAGTCAGTTTTAAAAATAAATCGGATCAAGATTTTAGAAGAAATTGGAATCATAGTTCAGAAGAAACCAGATTCAAAATTCTGGGGAAATTAGATTCTAAGGAACAATAATGTATTATATTAGATAAGGATCTGATTTTTTTTGTTTAAGAAGAATATGGTTTGACATGGTTTAATAAAATATTAGATAAGGCATTAAAAACCAAGGGTAAGGATAAAACTTTTCTTAGAGAAAGAAAATTTCCTTTATGAAAATAATTCTTTGAGAAAGATAATTTTTCTTTTGAAAATGTTTTTGTGATTTTAAAAACATAAAGGAATGGAAAAATCATAAGGCATCTTATTGACTAAATAATATATACTATGGAATGTTATACGTTGTTTGTGTAAAATTTGTACATGAACCTAGTCATAACCTGATATAAAACAAATCCAGGATAAAACACTCACTCCTCAAATCTCATAATAGAGTTCATATATATGTGGTAGTGGATATCAATTGTTAACGATTAACTAGTTTACACGATTTTAATCTATGAAAATTTTAAGGGAACCAAATGCCTCTATGGAAAATATAATGTGTGAACCCCACATGATAGTACTGGGTTATATAAAACCCTTAGTTTGAATGTACTATAGCTATCACTTAATCTCATGCTAATCGGTGGTAACCATCTTGTAATGTGTAATTGATACTAATGTGACCCCAAGCACTAGATTAATCATAAAATATATCTCCCTCTTAAGAGGTATCCAAACAAATTTATTAGGGAAGAAATCCCTAAAATGGTCCACTACTAGATAGAAATATATACATCATATTCTTTGATCATCTAGCAAGAGACCAGTAATCTGGACTATCACTCCGCCTGTCCCACGATTCATTGGCCCAGATCGACTCACATTGAAATACCACTCACCCCTATGAATATAATTACATCCATATGATGATGTGAAGGAACCCCTCTAGTGATAAAAATCATCATGTCTATGGTATAGACCATCCATTCCTTCCCGAAAATTCTGTAAACACATATCATCTGGAGGAATAAGTGGTCCAAGAGAAAATAATGGATGCCTACCTCAAGGGGGGATTCTTTACATCACTACACACTCTCTTATTGAATTACCAATGGCGTATCAAGTTCTATCAACCCAAAAAACTACTCAATATTAAGGCCAATAATCTCCATAGTTACCATAGATATGAAATATTTGGGAGTACCTATTTCAAATAAAGAAAATACTAGAGTAGAATCTACTAAAATGGTACCTCGTATAATAGAAGTGTTGGTGATATGATCATAGGTTATCACTTATATGGCATAAATAATATCAGATGTACAATAAATCCTAACTTTCTAGGGTATTAATTCTCTACTGGAAGTATAAACCTAGTATCTAGATCCCTCAGCCACACCCACCTCTTGGTCCTGCATAGCCCATAGTGCCTCAACTCCCTACCTGACGAGGAGTCACTAATCTTGCTCCGAAAGGTAGAGCATGTTCATATCTTCTTCTACTAGATACATTTGAAATGGTCTGAAAAAACTACAAATAATCCCCATTCTACCACAAAATTTTCAACCAATAGGGGTTATATCACACTAGGGCCTCATATAACCTTTATTTACACACCAAGGATAGATCACATGGCTACATGGGATCACAATTTAACTATTGTTACCTCCCAAAGAAGGCTCAAAATGAAATTTCTTTCTACTAGAATAAATATTTATCTAGTTGGATACCAGAATACCCTAGAACACATATTCATATTCTATATGATTATGTTTGGATATGAAGAACTATTTCACCCTCTAAGTTATGATAGTCAAACAAAAAAATTCAAATTCTATCATATTATGTAAACAAGTCCATCCACAAAACTTCATGCTCTAAAATTCTTCTCTCCCATGAGAGTAAGAAAGAAATGATGAATATATTTAAAATGAGTATAGAAATCCATAACTAATAATGTTCCATGATCCAACTGTATAAAATATCATTCTCTCTTGGACCTTATCATCTTAGGAAAGAAATAGTTGTAGAAGGCTATATTGATATCTCTCTAGACCATAACCCTGTAATGGTTAGCCTAGGAAAAAACATCCCCCATCTCTTGGCTGAACCTATAAGCATATATTCTGAAATATTGAACCTCATCTCATGGGGAATCTCTATATGATCAAATATAGATAATGTGGCCTCTAACCATGACTCAACATTATGGAACCACCACCCCCGAAATCATAGGTGGATGTTACTGCTGATATTCCCACATCAATTCCACCATAGTAGGGGCCGATCATGGGGCTCCTAGCACAATCCTCATGAATCATAGAAATCCCTCTAAAAACTGAGAATTGTTCCATTGATCATGAATAGTGTTAAGTACCAGAAGTCAAAACTACTAGAGTTAATACTGGTGGATCATGCCCACCACCATTGAAGTATTTTCATTTCGACCTTCCTGGAATATGACTTGAGGTTGACATTGTGGAATAATTCTATAATTCAAAATAAATTCCTTAGAATGGAAATTTATATTAGAAATAATCAAGATAAATGAATAGAACATATAAAAACCTTCCAATAAAATAGTCACAACCCTCTTCCTACTAATAATGAAAGGACTATGTGATATAAAAGATCATATAGGGTCACACAACACTCCAAACATCCTACTACTAAGGTTGGGTTAGGATTAATGTCCAATATATTATAATTTAAGTTTTCATATATGGAGGGTCAATTGCAAAATATGAAGGAAACACCATTTATGTTGTACATGAAATCCCCATTTAATAGAAACTATTTTATTTAAGAACGTAAAATTGTATAAGTTCTTACTAATTTATATGTATATATATCGTGGTCTGGTTAGATGAGTCACTATTCCTATGTTTAAAAGGAATAATCATTATAAGTTGTAATTAGCACATTATGTAACTGCTACCAGACCCTTAAATATAGTATTGGGATGTAACAAGCCATATTTGATGATTCAATTAGTTGAATCAGTATTCCAAATTTGTAGAAGTTCATTATTTATAAATTAAAATTGATATTAGTGTAATTTCAACCAGCTAAAATTTCAATCCATGCAACAAATGGTTCATGTCTCAAACATATATTAATTGGTTGGTAAAAGTGCCACCATCAAGATGTGTTGAAAAAACCATTTAGTTTGATGAAAACACTTTCATTAATGAATTTTTTATCACATTTACCCTACAAAAACATTAGTCAATAATAGATATATCACTCAAGAGACTACAACATAATATAAAAAATGCATGATATAAAATAAATATGGAATTGAATATTCATGACATGTGAGTATCTATGTGCCAATAATAATGCTTGAGAATCATCCCCTTTCCATAACAATCCAAGGGAGAAGGAAATATATAATAATAATGATAGTAAACAGAAAAAAACATGTGTGTCATACCATAGTGAAATCAATATGACTGTAATAGGAATACTCCATAACAATGTATACCATCCTAGGAAATTTGGATTTTACTTGTACATCAGTTAGCTACTCCTAGGCACAAGATCGTTACCAAATTCCACCAAATTCCTTGTATCTAATATCCAAACCCCAAATAGTATGAAAAAAGAATAATTGTCTCTAATACCACATTGTAATGTCTCAGACATGGTTTACTCAAAATTAACCAATCCCAATTTTCGACATGGCCTCATGCAGGCCTCCCTATATACCAAAGGCTACCAACTAGCATGGAGGATCTATTATGGTATGGTGAAGATATTATAACATCATGTAAGAGGGGATCTCAATGGTAGATAATTGAAGAATAACTGTAAGAATGATATTACAATAGTAGAAACATATCATCGAAAATAATAATAATTATTAGGAAAGTATTACATATAATAAACATATCTATATTTATTAACATATACAATATGATTTCATGTATATATGCTATACGAAATGGAAATATACATAAAAAGAGAAACATATGTATATAACATTCTACATAGAAATGAAAAATTACCCAAAAGAGTTATCCAATAGAATCATGAGAATAAGCTCAGTCTTATACCCTTGTACTCCATCCTAGTATATAAAATCAAGCATATGAAGACAGACCATTTCCATTCTTCCTACCCGCATCCAAGAAGTATGTTTAGTTACCAATCTGTTGATTTAAAATGATGTGAGATAAACTCAATAGGCCACCATTAATGGTATCTATAAAAAATATATTCTTTTTATATTAGTTATAGAAGTGTATAGGTATAACAATAATATGGAAGTAAAATATAATGTAAAACAATCCTTACTAACATGTAAAAGTTGTGTCAAAAGTAGTATATAAAGTAAAAGTTACTGTATTCTAAAGTAATGAATCAGTCAAGGAATACTCCACACGTATCAGGTATCATACATACATTAGGGAGGACAAGAGGCCACTGATCAAGGTATCATCTTCGTTTCCACATAGAAAATCCATATCAAAATGGGTATAATGTAGTCCTACATGGGCCAGGTACCCAACAGTCAGGGCTAAGGCATCCTTATTGAGTCTCATGAGCATCACTAATGGAACTCAATATATAATTTGGGGGAGCCTAAGGAATAAATCCATGTCGGTCTAAGAAGGCATGATCCAAGGTAATAATCTAGGGCATCAAATAAAGATGAATTGTTGGTCCCATACCACAATGTTGGTACCATACCAAAGTATCCATCATTGAACAATTTATATAAGTGATCATGGGGAACAATTAGTATCCATTCCCTTATCAATTTAATTCATAACACTCATTTCATAATCAATTCACTCAAAAGTTGTTAAAGGAGGGTCCATGTTAGTGTCTATGCAACCATACCAATCATTTACATTAAAATTCATAATCCAAGAGATCATTTATCTCATTTGAAATTTTGATTTATTCTATTTCACTTACAAATCAATATGTTCAAATAGGTATTCAGCCTTTAACATCCAAATTAAATTCTTATATAGATTACATTCGTTGGTGGAAATATCAACACAACCAAAGGGGTGTAATATTCATAACTAGTTAAACAAACACCTCTCAAGGGATAGTTCAGGTTGAGGTTGGAAACATCTAACGATGTCAAAGGGGGAAATAGAACATAAAAAATTATTTTAAAAAAGTTAATTTATAGTATTAGTTGTTTTGAGAAGAAATTCATGGAGTTTCCATCATGTGGCACTATAACGCGAGATATGAACATCAATATTTTAATGGAAAAGGTATAAACCACCTAACATGTCTTGGTAGATGACTCCTCATCTGGAATTGACTTTGGATATGAGATAAAATGTGATAAATTATAGAAATAGACCGATTCCTTAAAAATATGGTATATTATATTCTACTAATTTAGCATTATTTATAGGGATATGAATAATGAAATTATGGAATAAGATTAAAGATTTTACTAATGGATATCCAACATGATGAATAGTGATTTAATTAGTCCTTGAATAAAGAATATAGATCAAATCATAGATTGCAGGAGAAAAGGAGATCTTAATAGAGTGGGATTTGTTTTTTATAGAGTGGTTAAGAAAAATAAAAAAGGATGTTAAATAGAATCTGGGGAAATGGGACTTTCAAAAAATATTTAAATGGATCACGGTTTAGAAGGATGGTTTGAAAAACCAGGTTCTAACCAAGAACCGTGACTATTCCATGACACACACCCCTTAAACTGGTTTGTGCATGGTTAGAAAAACCATGCACACATCATGAAGATCATCTCAGATACCCATATGCACCAATTCACATATCCTTTAATCCTAGCGTTTAGGTTTTTAAAAACTATGTGACGCCTTCTAGGGCCAGCACAGTTGAGGTGAATGGTTATCACTTATCGTGTACTAACTGTGAAATTAACTTGTTTATCCCAAAAACTGAAGCTCTGATATTTGAACATGCCCTGAATTTTCCCAAAATATTCCATAAAATCTTTGGAAATTTTATTAAAAGAAAAAAATAGATTAAAAATTAAATTGAAAGTATTATTACATCATAAAAAATCTAATTTCTAAAAAAAATCTTTGTCATTATATATAGTAAATTCTAATGCACAATTTATATTATTCCATACTAAATATTCCTCTCACATGTCAGTTTGAGTTTTGTTGATACGATAGTCATTGTTTTTAGTTTACATAACATTCAATTATCTGTGGTAAGTCCAATTTACATATCTAGTATGAAACTATTTCAAAATCAACTGCTCATAAAATTCATTCTTATTTAACCACCACCTAAATTTACAATTAATATGAAAACATTTTATTATTATAAATACTAAATGATTTATAAATGGATAATCATAAAATGATTCAAAATCCTTAGCTTATAAATGTTTATTCCAAGGTAAATATATCCAAAATTAATCTATATATATTGGATTACCACTCTTCACCCTAAAAATTCCAAAGAAAGATACAAATATTTAATAAAACATGGACAATAAATTATTAACATCATTGTCCAATGAATGAGTCTTAAATAAAATAATATATATATATATATATAACACACTCACAGAAACTCTAAATTTAGAAAATTAATTCATTTGAAGTATATTTTATCTTTAAAAGATATATCTAAAATTATTTTACTAGAGATATCATAAAATATAAAATTATACTATATGTAATATTCTCAAAAATCATGGTTTAAAAAATAATTTAATAAAGTGGATAAAAAGATAATTATCTTGGATATCCTTTATTATTTGTTAATTTATTATTCTTGTAACATAAAGAGATTAATAGAATAAATATTTTTTAGAGTAACAAAGGATCATGGGGTTCATAAAAGAGTTCCCTATAATCCTTGATATCATCAATTGAATATTAGAATAGTGGTTACATTATATTAATAAAAACCAATGAGAAATACCCAACTATCCTAACTCAGGTTGAAACACTAACCCTAAAATAAATTTAATGCTCAATGAAATGAAATAAATTTGAATTAAATTTCACTAACCATAAGATGGTGTATATATGGAGCTTAGGATATAATTGGTGGTATATAGGGAGGAGGAGGGGAGAGTTGATGGTGATGTCTGATGATGTAGGGTTCCCAATAGATAGTTGGATTCTTAGAGGGAGGTGACTAGTGTGGTGTTGGGATTGAAAAGGGAGGGGTATTATGGGATATGGAGGCCGATAGTATAGGGTGGATAGTATGATGTTAGGATCATTAGGGGATAGGGCTCATAGGTGGCATTAGAAAAATAGAAAAAGGGGAATATTGGGATAATTTAGGATCACAGAAAGGTAAGATTTAGAATGAAGTATGGGTTGGATGTTTGTTTTTTAAGGAAATATAGCTATAGATTTTATAATAAATTTTCTAAATAATAAATATCTTTTTAGACACTGTTTATAAAGAAACCAATTTAAAATAATGTTTTTTATATTTTCTAATTTAGAAATAGATGATTAAAAATGATTCTACATTAAGAAAATTAATACCAAAAGAATGTTTAGTGATGGTTATAAAAAATTCTCACTAAAAATTCACCACTATGTAAGAATTTTTATTAGACTATATGATATGTGGTATAACGGTTTATATACATGAAACAATACACTTCATGTGAGGGGTATTATTTAAAATCCAAAAAACATAAGCCCTTACCCCTTGGGGAAGTCTAAAACACATGCAACTTTATGGATTACCCCATCTACATGTTCTGACCATACATTGATCCCTCCCCATCTTACCCACATTTGGAAAATTAGACACTTTTTTAAATCAAATATGGATTACCTAATGCAATAATATATCTATTTGAACACATGTTAGACTATGTGGTTGGGATTTCTTGGAATTCCATAGGTATGATTCCCATGATAATTTTCTTTCCAAAAACACCAATATAAATGGTTGTGGGATTTCCAAAACACCCCTCATTCTCATTATATAGGGTTATTCTTATCAAAGGAATTGATTTCACCCAAAGTGAATCCCCACTACCTGTAATAATCACACAAACATATCCTCATATATTCCAAATCAAATATAAACCAAACCATTAACCCCTCATTAAATTCAAACATTTCCATTTCATTGTTCCTCACTCATGGATTCAACTATATCCATCATCGATTGTGACCACCTCTCCCATAATGCATCTACTATCGACCAAGATAAATAAGATCAATGAATAACTACTCTCTCATATGTTAATCTCTTTATATGTTGAGACTTATTTCATTTATTAAATTTGAATTTTATGTTGTCATGATAACAATAAGATTTTAATAGTTGTGGTTAGACCTTCAAAGATCAATCCAATGGTATATCTGGTCGATGTAACCAAGGGTGTCCATACTTATGAAATGAAGGTTGTATACTTATAGGATGTGATTGGTATGGGTGAGTTGATGACCACTATTTCTCATTGCACTACATATTATCATAATATATATTATACTAAATGAAATTCAAAAATAATTTAATTAAATAATTCTAAAGAATTAATATCAAAAAATATGTTTAAATTAACTTTCTAAGATCAAAATACATATGTCTGTCAAATAATAAGTATTCTAAATTCTAATTTTAAATTTGTATAACTAATTATTAATTGTCTCCTCATTTTCTACCACACAATGATCTTCATTAAATATATGTATAATAATTTTAAAGACAATGGAATAGTAAAATAGACATAATTATGGCACATATCCCATACACATGTAATCTAATTGATAAATAGAACATTATGATTTAAAAAAACAACATTTATGGATTTTCATTCCCTTGTTTGGTTCGATAGATAATTATATTTTTTCCATTTAGGCCCTTATTTTTATGAATTCATGTTTTTATATTTTTTTTCGAAACTACTCATGATAAATAACTAAATAATTTAAAATATCAATTTTTACCAATGAATCCAGTATAATAAAAATGGAATTAAAATGATGAGTACATGTTAAGTAATTATGGTATCCAATTCCATGGTTCCAAGTTATCTAAACCATTAATGTTTTTCATATCAAATATGAAAACCCAACTATGAGACACTAATAAAACCCTATATACATCTCATACTATCATGTAATAATTTAAAATCATCTCAATTTTATGAAAACTAATATAAGATAGGTCATAGACCTTATAATAATTCACTTACATGTTGACACCCAGGTATCAATTACCACTAAAAGAATATGATCAAAAAAATTATACACAACTCATTCCACCACAAATAATTTGAATATTAATATAAAAAGATCTAAATATATTATTTATAGTATATTTGATTCTTTTATTATTTTAATCAATTTATTTAAAATGATATCTTACTACATTTATGTTACTTAAAAAGGGAATATGAAATTTACTTCAAAAGTAGTTCACCTTTATAATCAGGGATACTCAATACACAATACAAAATGTAGAAATATATTCAATTCATATCAATTTATATTAAAAAAATACATGATCACTACAAAAATGTAAATCTTTCAAGTGATATAATTCTTAAATGAAAATTATTTTTATTGTTTCTTAAATGGTGAAATGATATATGTTTTAATTTCATTATATTTTTTGAACAAATATTATGGTTTATTTTATTTTAATTTAATTGAAATATATATTTCAATGTGATTTTGAAGTTGTTTTGATATCAGAGTTAATATTTTCATTTCCCTTTTTATCATTTTTATCCATATAATTGAATTCATTCATTATTTTATTTCGAATGATGTAATTTCATTGTTTGAATTTTAATTTCATAACTTTGAATTGATAATTGTCACTAAGACCTTGAAGCTGTGTAATAGACATTTATCACTTTAGTAAGGACATGTAATGGTCATCATGTGGTTCTAAATCTATGAAAATATCTTTGATTCCCTTTGTAAAAGTAATCCTGTATATTCAAAGTGGCATAAGGATACCAATGAGGTCATTATACTTGTATAAATGTACATCCAATGCACTAGCCACCGTGTAATGATTTTCTCCAGCTTACGTAAGAGTATTTCCTACATGTAGGTACATTCATAAAGATAACACCTAGAGAGCTACATAACGGTCTTCAAGAATGATATAAAGATAAAAAATGGTTATAATGGGTTGGTGACTCTTGAGTGAAGGTAATTTAGGGCCTCAAAAACCTTCATAACGATTATTATAGGGATTTGTAAAGATATAAAGTCAATTAAATCTATTTGGTTTCATACTTATAAATTGTATAATTGAGGATAAATAAAATCTCAAAGAAACTAAATAACATCAAAGCATGCATGGGAATCTTAAATAATAATAAATAAATCACATGGACCAAGACCTTCATAGATATTATTTGCTGGAGTCACTACATAGAAGATGATTAATAGTGTCCAATACCACATGTAAAGTTGCGATAAGAGCTCTGAATTTTTTATATGTTATTTTCATGGTAGGGAGTTCATTTAAGAGGAAATTAATTCTATATGGAAATGAAAAACAATAGATGGAATAGAATAATAAGTAATAGGTAGTTCTTCAGGTAGTTGTTTAGGGAAATTTTGAGTAATATATGGGATCCCACCTAAAAGGGAAAAATTCTCTTACCCTTTAATTATTTCTATGTTTTTTCATATTTGAGAAGTTTTATTTTTATATAATTTTTATTATTAGGAGAATGTGTACTTATATTTTGTAAGAAGAATCCAATTTAATGAATTGGATATTTTTACTATTCCTTCTTCTATTTTTCATAGTTTTCTATTGTTATCTATGGGTATTCTTGATAAATTATTTTTTTCTATTCTCCTGGATGAAAATTATATTGATTTATATTAGAGAATGTATTTATTTTTCAGTGAGAAATCATTTATTCTTTCCAATATTTTGATATATTTAAGTGGGTTGTATTATGAGAAAAATAGTGCCACTCTTTTGGTAAATTTTCTCATTTATTTATTCTTTATTAGCATTATTTTTACACTAAATATGTTTAAAAATCCATGATTTTAATTAATAATTTTCCACAATTAAATATAATGTTCAACGTCTTATCATACATGTGATATCAAACGAAAATTAATACCACTATACATTTATAACATAAAATTATTAAATATGAAAGATATATTATTGATGTTAAATTAGTGGGTATCAATATAAGTAACCACCCTATAAAATATATGTAAATATGATATATTAATATAAGATTAATTTTTTTAAAATAATTTTATTTTCCACTTATGTGTTTTTATATAAAAAAAATTTCCATCAAAATTATAACCTGATTTTGATAAAATTTACATAATATTTTAATACCATATATAAAATTACACTAAGATGATTTATGGGATTTTTTTAAAATAATTAATTTTTATATGAATATTTAAAAATGCATTCTTTGATGAAAGGATGAATTTTATTACATTATTAGTATTTAAGCAAGAACCACCTTTCTTAAATTGTTATTTTATATAATTAATGAATAAACTTATTCATTTTAAAGATATTTTTTAAAATTTATAAATCATTGGTTTAACAATATAAAACAAAAGTAATATTTTTATGTTCATAAAATTGATTGTTGATCTTTTCTGTTAATAATGTACTTTGATTATAAAATTCAGTATTATTTTTTTTGAAAGGTACACAATTTTATTTATAAAAAATTAATTTATGTTATGAAAATTAATAAATTTTATAAATAAGGAATATAATTAATTCTTAATATTGAAAACATACCTTTCATAAAATCTATTAATATGCGTTATGTGAATTTATTTTCAAATTAACAGGTTACATTGTTAGAAAATTTAATTGTTAAAATTATTTTCAAATATTAAATCAAAAGTTTAAATTTAACTAAAATTTTCAATTTTAATTATGATCATTAAAATCAATTAATAAGGTTGAAAATTAATTACCCCGGTAAAAGCAAAAAATAAAAAAATGATTTACTAAGACAAAATGGTCCAAAACATGTTAAATTATTGTTTCCAAATGTATAGTTAAAATTTGTATTAAAAAAACTCATCCATTCTATTTTTATATTTTTGAGCCTTTGAAACTTTAATTCTAGAATTATATTATAGAAAATGTAATGGGTGCTTCCAAAATTAACCTCCTCTTTACTCATGAAAATGGGATAATTCTCACTACTTCAAGTTATACATTTACCTCAAAATTTCTTCTTGAAGACATACCATGTTTAATATTAGAACCCTCTCTAATATCCTTAATCTTTTAGTCAGCATTAGTTAGATTAAGGCCTATATTTTCATGGAATTTTTTAATTAAAAACACAAGATCTCGACATAATTATTACCTCTTAGTTAATATTTTCTTCTTAATATTCCTCTTAAAAATAATTTATAACCACATTAATGAAATGTAATTAGAATATTAATATTCCATTATTTTATTATATTAATGTAAAAAAACTTATTCACTCATTATCATCCACATAGAAATGAAAAATAACATTGGTCATTTATTGTGCAGACTATCGCTTCCCTGAAGCGATGTCTCATGTTTTTCATCACCATCTCTCAAGGATGGATTTAATGATGGAAATTATGAACAAATATGATATATCTATATATAATTTAATTTTTTTTGTTAGAATGAAATTTATCATATACCTTTATCCTCTCCCATTTTCTATGAAATGATAATGTTAGCTGTGTGTAGGTGTGGACTACTACATCCATGGAGTAATGTTCTCCATTTTTAGTCTAGTATTTATCTTATTTATCAAAATATTGTAAAATATAATTCAAAACATTAATAAAATATATATAATATCATTATAATTTTTTAATAATGATACTATAAGAAAATTACCCCATAATCATGTGTATCTATAAAATTATTATATGTTCTTGTTGGGTCAGTTTAACCCTACACTTGAAAAATTATATTAAATTATATCGTATATGACTATGAGAACATAATTGTTGATAATATGTGATAAAAATAAGAAAAATAACATTTTTTGGTTCATTAATGGTTAATGTTGTATTAAACTCATTAATTAAGAAACCAATACCCATTCATTTTAAATCACCAAAACATGATCATCACGGAATTTATCATTAAGGATCATAAAAAAAACTAACATATGATGAAATTATAACAATATAAATAATTGATAAGAATTAATTATAGAAAAAATTATTTTCTAAGAATTGTTATATTTTAAATAAGAACAAATAATAACACCACAATTCCAAAACTAGATCAAAACGATCAAGATTACTCACACCTAAAATTGAAAATGGATAAGAAAAAAATTATATAAATGTAAGGAATAATTAAAAACTATGTTTATAAAAGGTTATGTATATGAATAAATTTTAATAATATGCGATTAATATTTTTATTTTTTATATAGGAGCTTAAAATACTTCTATGGAAATCAAGTGTAACGGTAGGGGATTTGGTAACATAAACTTATACCTTTGAGTTTTAAGACTTCTTTATGAATTTATTTCCCCCACTATTTTACACTTTAAATGAGGTTATCTATTATAGATTTGTGGAAAAAAAAATTTTAATTAAATTGAACATCCAGGATGTTTTTTCTTTTAGATATTTTTAATAAAACAATAGATAATTTTTGTAAAGAGGCTCGTGGTTATGACTTTTACATCGATTATTCCAAAAAAAAATAAATTTATTTATTTTTTCATTTAGATTTTTGTTTTTCTATACCACAAAAAAGATCAATCTCCAATGGAGTTGTATTTAAATTTTGACCCTTTATTTTTCATTTATTATGTGATAATTTTTTGGAGATAAATTTTTTAATGTTAGTAAATTTAATTCATGTTTGTATACTATTTATAAATGTTATAGAATTTTTTTTATTCCCATGGGTTATTTATTCTAGGAAATGTGGTTTATTTTTAATTTAATGTTTTATGAAAAATGTTCTTATTTATGTGGATTATTTATGAAAAGTGAATGATTTTAATTTAAAAATTTTATGAAACCCATTTTATTTCCTTGGGTTATTTGTGATGTGATAAGTGAATTATTTTCATGTAGAACCCATAATTATAGAGGATAATATGTGGGGACCTATATTTCACTCCAATGAACAGGTAAAAAGTTTAAATCTAATTGGATATGAATGCACATTAACAATTTTTTTTATTATAAAGTGTGGGTCAAAGAGTGTGAATTTTTAAGGTGATGTATATTTGGGTACAATTAAGTTATCTTGAAAGTATTGGTGAAAGTTTGTGACCCATGAATGTAATGCTTCCCTATACTAATGCTAGTTCCATTATTGAAAGATGTTATGAATTATGATATTATACTCTCATGATTCAACGTTTATATTTTTTTAAAGACATATTATGACTATTATGTTTCCTTGTTAATCTTTTGAGGCTTTAAGTTCTTATTTCATGACCTTTGAAGCTCACTTATGTTTTATGATCATAAATAATGAAGTTATGAATATATATATTATTCTTATGCTTTTTTATGTTTAAAAAATATACATAATGTAATGATTAGACATACCTTACTGAAACTTTTAGCTCATTCCTTTTCTAAAATTTTTATTCCCCATGTTATGATGATTATTTTTTAAATGAGACATTTAGATGATGGTCCAATGTGATGAAATTAAGAAGAAATGACAACAGTCATTGTAAAATAATTTGATCAGGTTTCTAGTATCCAAATACATTAATCCTATTGATACCTGAAATATTATTCATGTTATTTATTTAATTTAATGTTTATTTCATGTAAAAGATTTAAAATAAAGGCATGTATCAGTTTTTTCAATGTAATTGGTATCTTAAGAATAGAATAGTTATTTTTCTAGAATAGAGAAGATATTTTTGAGAATTAGGGTTAGAAAACCTTATAGAATACTCCAAGGATGAGTCTCAATATATAATGTAATTTTGAAATGTTGGGGAAGCCTTGATTATGTGGTTTTCATAGAAATTACATTCATTTTCATATATTTCAAAGTGGATACAGTAATGGAACATTTTCATTTAGTGTTAATCACCTAGAAAAGTATAATTGGGCATTGATTAAATATTCATTTTTATACGTTGAGTGGGACTAAGACTGAACACTTGGATTGAAAATCCTGAGGTATAAACTGTGGTGACTCATACTCACTTTATGATTAAGATGGACTTGAGCTTACTATTACAGTATGTTTAGGGATCCTAAAATAAAGTATAAAATGAATAACCTGGATTGAATCCTTAAAATTTATATGGTAAGGAACACATGTTATTCATGATTCATTCATTCTACGATAATAGATTTCTTTTTAGATTAGGTATTCTTATCTTTGACATTTATTTATTTAATAAATGGATGGAGAAAAGAGAAACCGAGTTAATAATGTATGCTATGGTAAGTGAAATGAATAGCCTAATGAGATACCAAATAGGATGAGAACAGGTGTATAAAATATCATTGAAATGATCAGCAATCTATCACAAGTTATGAATAATAAATCAAACCATGTTGATATCTTAAATGAACAATGAGAGGAATATCTTGTTGTCGTGTATGTAAAGTGAACAAAATACACCATCATTTAGAAGATATTTTAATCCTCTTTTGGATGAGAAATGGATCAATACAATTGAGTGGATATTTTTCATTATCGAGTGCTCGAAACATGAAATTTTTTTCTTGTATATCTATCTTTTAGAAGGAGAGGCAGACTAATTGGGTAATCTCCTAAAAAACATAATAGAGAACTAGGAAATAGGAATTGTGGAATGGGATGAGTTTAAGAATGTATTCTTCATCAAGAACCTTCCTCGAGCTCTTAAAACAATGATGGATTTTGAATATATGGATTTGAATAAAAGGGAAGATGAGTTTTTTGGAACTTATGTAGAAAACATCATGAGGCTCATGAGGAATACGTTTTGTTATATCTCCCAATATAAAAGTATGATGTCCAATTATTTTGTGTATTAAACAATGTATTCAAAGTTAATTTGCCACAAGTGACTTTGGGAGCTACGTAGAAATTGTTTGATTTGCACTAAATGTAGAGATAAAAATTTGGGACTATCATTATTTTGGGGAAAAGAAATGAAATATAGGATATAAATATATCTTCAATGGTATTTCAAATGGGGGATGAAATTTCAACCCCATAGTTACCAAAAGTGTGGAAAAAATATCATGGTTAATTTCCTCAAAGGATCATGGAAAGGGTTTCATTTGTGATAAATAATACCACAATTCCAACAACTACTGAAGTAAGGATAAGAGGATGATTAATGCAATAGAGTAAAAATATGTCCTGCCTATTGACCCACCCTCACCAAAACGATTTAATTGAAATTGGATTAAAAAGTATGTTAATAATTTCCCTAAAATATGACTCAATGAAGAAAATATGCACCAAATACAACCAATATCGACGGAATATAGAAGGGAATTCTTGATCACTTCTATTGAGGAAGATCATGACAATAAAGTGATGTGAGGTAAAATTATTCTCTTTTCTTGATCTACTAATACCTTATTTGATTACGATTCATCACATTATTTTATATCAAACAAGTGTTCTATGAATGTGGAATCACCGCCTCAAGTAATGGATATTATAATATCTAGGAAAACTCATGGTTGAATAATGATATCATCTAAGATATATAAATATTTTCTGATTATGATATGTGGGGGGGGGGTAATTATAGAACATATAATTCTTCTTCCTTTGGTTGAATAATATATAATATTGATGTATTGGATTTATTTTCATAATGTGAATATCAAATACTGGGTTAAAGAGATATCATTACATACTCAAAATCATTCTATTATCGAGTATCATTATAGGAATAATCATGGACTCTGCTCTTAGAAAATTAACTAATATTGGCCGTGATACCCATAAATAAGGGATTTTTAACTCAAATGATTATGGTGGAAGTTAACACTGATAAATTTATATTGTAAGGAAGTATACTAATTTATTTCTGGATGAACTTCATATTATTCTCCTAGAGGATGAGGTTTATTTTTCAATTGAACTCATTCATGGATATATTATAATATCTAAAGGTATATATAGGATGACCCACATTGAATTTGAGGAATAGAATAATAAACATCAAGTAAATGTAGATATGGGATTCAATATCCCATGGGATTTTTCATGGGGTGCACCAGTTCACATTGCTAAAAATAAGTATGGATAGATGTGACATTTTATTGATTGTCACGAGATTAATAAAATCATGATAAGAAAAATTATACTCTACCTCGTATTGATGATCTATTCAATCAACTGAAAGGATATCAATACTTTTCAAAGATTTAAATTCAATCTGAATATCATTTGGTAAGGGTAAAATGGAGGATATTTCCAAGACATCTTTCCCTACAAGTTATGGGAATAATGAATTTATAGTGATTCCATTTGTAATTATGAATCCTCTTTCTGTATTTACGAAATTGATAAATTGATTCTTTAGGGATTACCTATAAAAAATCACTGTTGTCATTATTATGGAAGTGGTCATATATTCTAAGAGTAAAGAAGATCAGTATGATCATTTATGTTTTTTTGAACACCTTAAGAAATTAGAAAATGAATTCCATCTTTAGAAAGTGTGAATTTTGGATATAGAAATTTTCATTTTTGGGAAATGTGATCAGATTAAAGGGTATATTATAAGATCCATAAAATATGAAATTTATCAATTAATAAAATAGAATAAACACTATAATTGAAATCTGTATTTTTATTGGGTTAGTATAATATTAAAATTATTTTTGAGAAATATCTCATAGATATAAAATCCATTAAACAAGTTAACATAGAAGTGAGTGAATTTCTTTGGATAGAGGAATGTGAATAAAGCATCAAGGAACTAAATAAAATGATAGTAACTGCACCTGCATTACATTACCCTAATGTAAGAAAGAGTTTTTAATATACACTAATTAATTGATTAAGTATCAAGATAAATCCTCATACAAAATGATAAGGTAATTTTATGTGCCTGACATCAATTAGAGACTCATAAAAAAAAATTACCCGATAAATGATTTGGTGTTTGAAGTGGTGATATTTGTATTAAATTTTTGGATACATTATCTATATATAGAAAAGTGTTATATATATTGATCATAAGATATTTAAATATGTACTCACATATAATTAGTTGAATATGAATCAAAAGAGATTATTGGAATTGATAGAATACTATGACTGCTCATTATTTTACCACCTGAGAAAGGAAACCAAGGTGGCCTATGCTTTTAGCTAGAATGATCACACAACTCTATCCCTGTTGAGGATTGAAAATTACCCAATACTCGTGGAATTGAAAAGTATAAATCATTTAGTCTTAAGGGATATTAAGAAATCATTTATTTCTCAAATTACTCATCAACCACCGATTCATGTAAAGATAAAAAATCATAAAAAGATGATTTAGTGATATAGAAAAAGGTAGTGAGTATTCTAAAGTTCAACTTTTATAAATATAGAGTTACAAGGTTTGGAAATCAGATATGTGTTCAATCAAAAATAGAATTGGAGAGCGACATTCTGGAGGATTCTTATATCTCATTATTCTCTATTCATCTAGGAATTAGGATTATTTTTAGTGATATAAATAATACATATTGTGGGATAAAATGAATTGGGATATTCAAGAATACATATCTCAATTCTTGGTATGCCAATATGTTAAGGTTGAATAATATAATTCTAAGAGTTTGTTGCAACCATTACCAATAATAATACAGAAATGGGAAAAAGTTTCATGGATTTCATTATAAGACTCCCCAAAATACCTAAGGTAAATAATGATATTTGGGTTTTATTCAATATCCTTACTATGTCAGTGCACTTCATTTACATCAAATGATAATTATCCCTTGACCAATTCACTAAGATATACAAAACGAAAGTGGTAAGGCTATATGGAGCACCACTCTCTATTGAATATTATTATAATATGAGGTTTACCTTGAGGTTCTAGAGATGTATTAAAAAATTATTGGTGACCGAGTTGTGTTTGGAAAATACTTATCTCACTCAGAAAAATAGTTAGTTGAAGGGGACTATTAAAACTATGGAGTATATGTTGAGATATTATTTGATGGAATTTCAAGGATGTTGGGATCAACACCTTCCCTTGGTAAAGATCACTTATAACAACAATTTATATTCTAGGATTAACATGGGACCAAATGAGGCTCTCTATGGGAAGGGTTGTATGACTTTAACATGATGGGATGAAGTTAGCGAGAGGAAGCTGATAGGTATTGATCATGTCCACGAAATGATGGAGAAGTTTTAAACCACTCAATAGTATCTGAATGTTGTATAATGATGATAAGAGTTTTATGATGTTAATTGACGATGTGTTCTAGAGTTTCAATTTGGTGATAAAGAGTTCTTCTAGATATCTCTATGGATGTGAGTAATTAGATTCATGTAGAAATAAAATAGAATATGTAGATGCTAAAATACAAGAGGGGGTGTGAATTATAAGTTAAAAAAATCTTTTAACATTAATGGAATCCATGTTTAAAAAATTTAATCAATGAAAATGCACAAACCTTATTTGGTTCGTACTTAATGGGATAATTGGAAGGGCCTAGGTCCAATTATAACACTACAAAATAATTATCTTTTTCTAACAGGGGTATATCTGTTGGTAAAAGTACTATTTTGTTGGTAAAACGTTTTACCAAGAAAAAGTGTCATGTCACTAAACTGTTGCTAAAAACTCTGTTGCTAAATGTTATTGTGACACATAAAATGATTCTATTGAAATTATAACAATACCAACAGTTTATATATATGTTGGTAAACATGTTTAGAAACATATTAATACGACAAATATATCTGTTGGTAATATTATTAACATTTATAAACAATATCAACAATTAATATTTGTTTGTAAATTATACACCATAAGTGGTATTCCAAAATTTATTTTTATAATTAAATATTATATTCAATAATATAATTATATATAACATATTATTTTATTTATTATATTAAAATTAAAAAATTAACTTATATGAAACACCAATAAAACAAGACTATTTAAAAAAACACATTCCAATATAGTTTAAATACATGTTCAAACGTTAGGAAAAGACATGTAGCTGCAAGAAACATATTAAAAACAAATTTAATCAAGTTCAAACACTAAGAGACTTTACATGGAACTCAATTAAACATTTTCTACAATCTATTTATCACAAACATCAGACATCACTATCATTGAATCCCTATAACCTCACATGATCTATTTTCTACTGTAGTGGATCAAGACATTCACAACTTCACTATCATCCCTTTGACTTCAATGGACCACCCTTCTATGCTTGAAGCAACACCAATGTACTTCGTCTCCACTTTAGCCATGCAAAATCATGAGAAATGTTCTGATCACACAAAAAAATTGTAAAATAGTTTTCATTTAAATGCAAGTTATAAAAATAATAATAGATGATATAAAAAAATCATCTAGTGATCACAATAAGAGGATAATCTAACTTGTGGTAATAAAAAAATAAGATAAGGAAATTAGATACCACAACAACCACAAAATTATCCATCCTAACCAAAATAAGAATATATAAAATATACCAAAACATTTTCCATAAAGCATGATATAAAAATAACCAGTGAGCACAACAAAAGAAAAATGACCAGAACCGAAGGATGTAAAAAAACACAAGGTACCACATTAATAGAGGATATCTCGTGACAAGAACAAATGAAAATAAAAACTCATGATATATAATTAATAAGAAGATAATCTAACATGTTCCACAAACCATTTAGAACAGAGGGAGATAACCAAAGAAAACATTTGGCCAACATGTCCCAAGGATGGGAATAGTCATCATTAGAGCTCCTCAACCAATTTATAACCAACCTAAACACCTATTTTTTCAGAGGGGGAATAAAAAAATCACATGATAATAAACAGTCCCATAGAAAAAGAAACATGATTCATATATACATGAGTAAAATCCAAGACAAATCTAAACAATGAAAAATAAACAAAAATTATGCAATAGATACCTGTGAATTAATCCTCTTTAATGTCTCACATTCTAGATCCTAAGGTTGACTTAAATTCCTCCCATACTGTAGTTATATCCCTTTGTTGTCCATTTTCCATCCATATATATACACTCCCACAAGATAAAAACATCTAAAGAACATACCACATAATAAATGCGAGGATTTTCTAGATAGAAGAAGCTCCAACAAATACTTTGCTGTCAACCAACATGGATTTATTGGTTGCACCAGCCTTCATTGCAGTAATATGTTCTTTGAGTTTCCATGTAGCTTCTCTTTTTTATTTCATTTGCCTTTCCTTCACTTTCTTTTCATAAAATATCTACATGAATTCCTCAGAGAACTCCATATAAATATCATAATAGAGCTTGAAAACATTTATAGTCAGGCTCTGCACAGCCTGATTCCAATGGATTCTTGCATTCCTATCTAGGGAGGAAATATAATAGGATGTATCACATGGAAATTTTGTTTATTCAGGCTCTCAATGTGGTCATTGTTTCATAGAAACAAATCCCTTCCATCCAACTGAAAATGTTAACTGCTCAAACAATGACTAATGTAACAAAACAATGGAACCATACAATGTTGAAACTCCGGAGGTTGGGTTAAATCTAAAACATACGCCAGATTATCTAAGAACAAGACCTCTTTAGAACTATTTACGATTGGCTAGTATTTTTGTAAACGCTGAATGATAGTATTAGCGAGTTTGCTGTCCTTCTCCATTAACTATGTAATTCAGTATGATAATAGCTGATTGTAAATAGGGATTCATTTTGGATTGTGGAGTGGAATGAGTGCTCAGACAATAAACATTTAGTGCTCATACTTTAATGGAAGTGCAACCCCATTCATTATATTGCCCAGAATCCCCAGAAGCTCTATATATCCATTATGATTTCTAGTTTCAAAAATAGAATTTTTTCTTAATTTCCTTCCTAATAAAATGAAGGTGCACCATAGATTTTCCATAAATGCGGTGCAAAACCATCTTTAGGTAATGTCTTTCTCTTGGATCCTCCGAATCAATGATGTCTAACAATTTGAGAACAAAAGAGAAGTCAATGTACAACTTTGAAAATTTTTCATCAGTCTTGGGCAATGAAACAAATCTCATTAGGAATTCATACACAACCTGTGCCCCCTTGGATGAAACACTAAATTTAAAATGGCCTTCTAGCTCAACAATAATGGGTCTCTGTTGGCGCCAAAAATATGGCCCGAAAGGAAGGAACGAAAAAAGACAGCCGGTGCGCTGCCTCGCGAAGCACAGCCGCGAAGCACAGCCGCGGAGCCCGTCCGCGGAGCCCCGCCGCGAAGCGTCCCGACCTTAGCGGCCCCGCGAAGCTCCGGAGGCGGTAATCCTCCGCGAACCGGTTTGACGTTCGCGAGCCGCCGCGAAGCTCCGGAGGCGGTAATCCTCCGCGAATCCTTTTGACGTTCGCGAGGCGCCGCGAAGCTCCGGAGGCGGTCATCCTCCGCGAACCGGTTTGACGTTCGCGAGCCGTCGCGAAGCCCAGAAGGTGGCGCGCGAGCCCTGCTTCGCGGTGCCCCTTCCCTATAAATACTCGACTCCCCCTGAGTCCCAGAGGACGACAATCCGACCTTTCGGCTTCTCCTCTCCCGAATCGCGAAGCAAGCTTTGCCCCGGGAATCATGAGCTCCGCGAGGTATTTCTACTTCGCGAGACGACTCTGATTTATTTCGTCCTGAGCCCCTCCTCCGAGAGGGATGCCCTTCGCGAAGCCCAAGGGCGTTCGCAAAGGAAGGGGATTCCCAAGGGAACCCGGGCAGCCGCGGAGCACTCGTGCTTCGCGAAACACCCAACCCATGCTAGTAATCCCTATGCCAAGGCAGGATAACTATGCATCGCGAAGCACATTGCTTGGCAGGACCCTGCTTCGCGAACCACTCCTTCTTCGCGAGGCAGTGCTCCGCGAACACTGTTCCACTTCGCGAAGCACCACCCACTCCCACCTACTCCCCATTCTAAGGCCAAGGCACCCCACTTCGCAAAGCACACTCCTCTGCTTAGCGATTCCTCCTTCCGTGCGACCCTCCAGGTTTGCACGATGTGATTTCAAAGTCCCATGGACAACACCTCCCGTAGCGTTGCTTCGCCCAATGCTCCTTCGCATAGGCACGCTAACGGCTATTGCTTCTTCGCATAGCCACGCTAACGTGGACCCCTCGATGGCTCCTCCCTCGACCCCCCTCTACCATGGCCTTACTGGTACCTTCCCTTCCCCAAGGACCAGAGGGTACCAGTTATGTAAGCCCTAGGGGTGTGGAGTGAACCCACCTCGTCCGAGCTGCAGGACGTTAAACTGCCAAGCACCACGTCCTCAACACATGACGTTAAACTGTGACCCAACCTCGTCTCCCTCACGAAGGGTCCCCCAGCTCGAGCATTCATTACACCGCTCGTCTCCACGGGAATGGAACTCTTCCGCACATGGAATGAGATCCTCCTTGTCGGAGTGGTGTATGTTCGCAGGGGAAGGGTCGCCTCAGAGCGTAAATCCCTAACCTTTGGTACTGATGATTGCACCCGTGCATCTCGGTACTCCCCCACTACCAAGGTAAGTGGGGAACGTGATAGGGAACGAGGCACCTCCCATTGTCGGACCAAGGTCCATCCTTCCCGCGCTTTGTCGCACCATGGGCCTCCATCCTGGAGTAAGTCCCAACACCATGGGCCGCTCAACGCGTAAGCCCCTCTTCGCTTCTCACGGACGCACCCTTCGCGACATGATCGTCAGGTCCTTGCAACCTCTTGTTTCTCACACCGAGCATGACTCACGTGGGCTTAGAGTGAGCACCGACCCTGACAACCCATCTGAACTACGGGGAATTTGATCCATGTCAAGGCATGGTACGTAGGAAGCCTCTATGAGGTTCAAGCCCACCCGTCTTTCACGTCGGGTTTCACCCCCGTCCAGTATGACGTTAAACTACATCCCGGTCCAGTGGTAAGCCATTGCGACCCACCATCTGAACTACGAGGACTTTGATCCATGTCAAGGCATGGTACGTAGGAAGCCTCTATGAGGTTCAAGCCTACCCGTCTTTCACGTCGGGTTTCACCCCCGTCCAGTATGACGTTAAACTACATCCCGGTCCAGTGGTAAGCCATTGCGACCCACCATCTGAACTACGAGGACTTTGATCCATGTCAAGGCATGGTACGTAGGAAGCCTCTATGAGGTTCAAGACCACCCGTCTTTCACGTCGGGTTTCACCCCCGTCCAGCACGACGTTAAACTGCGCCCTGGTCCAGTGGTAAGCCATTGCGACCCACCAGCTGAACTACGAGGTCTTTGATCCATGTCAAGGCATGGTACGTAGGAAGCCTCCATGAGGTTCAAGCCCACCATCAGTGGACCAAGGTCTACTTTCATCTGAACTACGAGGTCTTTGATCCATGTCAAGGCATAGTACGTAGGAAACCTCCACGAGGTTCAAGCCCACCCATCACCCAATTCACGTTGTGTTCTACCTACGTCCAGTATGACGTTAAACTACATCCCGGTCCAGTGGTAAGCCATTGCGACCCAACCCTTCTGAACTACGAGGTCTTTGATCCATGTCAAGGCATGGTACGTAGGAAGCCTCCATGAGGTTCAAGCCCACCAACAGTGGACCAAGGTCTACTTTCACGTCGGTTCACCGACACACCCACCCGTCGCTCTTTCACGTCGGGTCTCATTCCAGTCCAGCGGTAAGCCGTTGTGACCACTTGAACTACGAGGTCTTTGATCCATGTCAAGGCATGGTACGTAGGAAGCCTCCACGAGGTTCAAGCCCACCCGTCGTTTATTCACGTCAGGGTTCATTATCGTCCCGCATGATGTTAAACTGTATCATTTGAACTACGGGGACTTTGATCCATGTCAAGGCATGGTACGTAGGAATCCTCCCAGAGGTTCAAGCCCAAATCTCTTCGGACCAAGGTCCAGCTTCACGTCGGTTTACCGGCACCATCCTGAACTACGCGGACTTTGATTCCCTGCCACGGGGATACGTAGGAAGTCTCTTCAAGGCTCAAGCCCAACTTCATTGTCGCCCCCCTGCGATGGTCCCATTTCATTCTCAACCGTCTCTGCTAGACGTTAATCTTGCAACATACCCTGTGTTGAACACGGGAAGCTGAGGAAAACCTCAGATACGTGTCTATGACATGTAATTCCCTGCGCTCGATGTGGGACGCCTCGGGCTTCCACGCCCTCGAGAAGCCTTATGATTGAGGATAACAGACAGACATGCCAGGTACCCCAGCATCCAGACACGCTACTGACGCCTCAAACATGATCACTCCCTTGACCGAAGGTTGTTGCCCTGACTGGACCCTTTGGAATGTCCCGACAGAAGCAGTGTAATTAACCGGCGTCCACGGAAACATGACACCGGGAAGAGTTTCATGAACTACGTATTAACTCTATAAGGGAGACCCGGACTAGGTGACGAGTTCTGAGGAGGAATCCACAGGAGGAAGAACCGACATCCCATCATCCCGTTTCAATCAAGGAGCAGACGTACCTGAATAAGGAACGAATGCCGCCCGCCTTTGGAAAGCGGGAATGCGGGGCAACAAAGCCGCGCGTCCCCCTCCCCCGCGGACGGATGCGCGCGCGCCCCGGCGAAAGCGTCGGAAACAGAAATGGTGAACCCGACGTGAAATTCTTCTCCTCAGCATGGAGATTAGTAGCGTTCGAGACGCCAGTAGATTGACGTGTCACCGGATTCAGATATCCGTTGCCTGGTCCCGCCAAGTAAATGGCGGGCCTGTCGTGGAACTCACCAGAAGTCAGGGTAGTAGAACATGGGGTCCTCCGCTCCGCAGCGTGTTGGCGTGAATCCTTCTCACAGACATGGAGGATGGAAGAACACTGGGGCACTGGCTGTCAAACCTTTTCCTCTCAGTACTGATGAGTTGATCCCTTCGTTTGCCAGGAACCAGGTTGCTATTTCAGAGATGCGGTCACCATCCGCTCCTCGCCCGCGCAGGGGCAGGGGCAACACCACTACGGCCACTCCACATGGCGCCACAACCGCCACGACGGCTGCCACGTCACGGGATGCGGGACGTCCACGTCCCCTTTCCCCATTAGGGGTCATCCAACGAAGGGTGATCAACAGCCTCGTGTGCAGGTATGAGGAACAAGGGGTCATCCCGACCAGGGATATGGCCCGTTTGGACCTGGAGGCTTCCAGACCCCGCCGTCAACGCCGCCCTAACAGGCCGCGCAGGGAGCCCCCGCTCCCCACCTCGACATTCAACCGTTTCGGGAGCCTATCCCCAGAACGCCTTGACGACTCTTCGCCTTACGCCGAAGAGGCAGGCGCGGTCCGGCTCAACCCGCTCAGGGCCCCGACCCAGGACCCCCAGGCGAGAGCTCCCGTCCGGCCACGTCAGCGCCGCCGTCCGGACCCGCAGGAAGAACAGGCAGACTATGTCCCTGCACCACCTGCACCGGCCCGCCTGACCCGACGTCAGCGCCGGGCCCGGGCTGAGGACGCTCGCCTAGCCGCGTCCACATCGACAGCTATAGTGGCCCGAGCCACCGCCGACGTACATTATGAAGCCCCCGCCTACATTGAGCAGGGGCACCCCATCGCCCAACCAAGATTGAGACCCCAGCCGCCCCATGGGCAGGCCGGGTTGACGCTCCGGGTTGCAGGCCCCAGTAATGATCGTCGCGAACTAACTCGCGGTGATGCCACCCCGTACGGAGGTCCTCCCCGTACCACTACTCCACAGAGCGTGGGCCTTCCCCGCTCCGAGGTTCGTCGTGGAGGCATGCCTCGTGCTGCCCCCATCCTGCAGGAAGACCTGCCCCGGGGCAGTGATGCTCAGTGCAGAAACATTTCCCACGCCCGCTGTACAGGGTATGAAGTCCATCCTTTTGAAGGCACCGTCCATCCGGTCCTTCGACGTGGGGGCCCCCCCTACGTCCTCTCTGCGACTGGCGAAGATCCTCCTCGCCCCAGCAACTCAAGGAGTGAAGGTCAGCCTCGCTCCACTCGCACCGACCATGGAGGCCTTCCCCATGCTCCTGCCGGTTCCAATAGAGGCCCCGCCCACGTGGGTACTGTTCATGGAGGTCCTCCCCATGTACCCTTTGATATTTGCCCTGGTGCCCCCGGCACCCCGGCTGTCTCAAGTGGGGGCCCTCTCCGCCACGGCGCTAGTGCCGCCCCAGGGCTGCGTTATAGGGGTCAACCCTGTCCCGAAGAGCCACCCAGGGGCAGAAGAGCGGGTCGTCGCCACCACAAGAAGAATCCTGGGAAGGCCCAGGGGGGGATCAAACCTGCCCGCTTCTCCGATTCGGAAGAGGAATGCGATTCAGCAATGGAACCTTCTCCCAGCTCCTCCGTATCAAGGACTGGGGCAGGAACCAGACGCGTCAGCCTCGTTCTCCTGGAATTTGAGGTCCACCGGATTCCCATCTCTCTCCGTAGGTACATCCAGGAGGAAGAAATCCTGGGAATTCCGCAGGTTTCGACCGCGCAGTCACCGCCACCGTCACCCGAAGCGCCCTCTACCTCTACTCGGGATCACGAGGAGCTGTTTTGGGGGTCAACGGTGGTAGAGCCACGACATGACCGGACACCGGTAACGGTAATTCCCGTACCCGAAGCAGTGGCTGTTAGCCCGTCCTATCGTGACATTGTGGTCAGGTCACCTCGCTCTTCAGAGGATGGCCCAGAGTACGGTGGCCAGTCTGCTCGCTCGCCGTATTCTCCACCGCCGAGTTTTCTATCCCAGAGGTCCGCCTCGGTACCGCTACCGGTCCCTCAGCCACCCCCGGTTGATGAGTGGGGAAATGTAGGGCCGAACCCCGAGGACGAACCCAGGAGCTTCTGGAGTATTCTTGCAGCGGACTACTTCCCAGAGAAGTTCTGGCCCACGGCGGCGCTGAATTTTCGCGTACCCGAGTCGCTTACCCCTGAGGAAGTGGGATGCTTTTGTCAGACCCTGTGGGCGACGCACTTCCGCCTCCGTTGGGAACGGGTAGTGTACCCCAGGAGTCGAGAGCACTTCGAGGAGATTGGCAAACAGAGCCGCCTAATTGATGCAGCGGCGCTCGTTGCGGCCCAGCACCCCAAGTCGCCCGGTCACCAGAGTGCCCTCCAACGAAAATGCGTCCAGAGTTTCAAGGCACTCCGCAAGATCGTCAGGGAAGCCACCCCCCATGTGCAAGTCCATGGTTGGGGACGCTATTCCGCTCTCCTCTTCGACCCTATCCGACGACAGCCCGATTCGCTATGCGACATTGAGGATATGCCCTCAAGAGGGGTCACAGTCCAAATGGCCGACGTTGTGGATAAGGAAGATGAGCTTGAGTTCCTTGATGGGGAATTACCATCCGAGGGCGTACCGCCACTACTCGACCCATCAGGGAGAGTCACCCGTCAGCAAAGGAACCTGCTAGGCCTCCCCGTACCCACCGAGTCACTGGCACTCGGTCGAAGCACTGGCAAGGGTAAGGAGCATGTCGGGATAGTCAAGCACTTCGACCCGTCCGCCTCCGTGCAGAAAACGGACGAAGACCCTGAGAAGGCCACGTTGCGCCAGCAGCTTGCTGAGCAGAAGAGGCTGGTTGACGAACTCTTGGCTGAATGCGCCGCAGAGCGACGACCCGACTATGGTAATCCCAGGCCGGGACAGCAGGGGCAGGAACAATTTCCCCCTGGTGAGATGCCTCTGGGAAACCCTGATCATGCTACTGCTGCGGACAGGGCGGAATCCGGAACGTATGGCAAGAGGGCG
The DNA here is from genome assembly GCA_963277665.1 of Viscum album. NCBI lineage: Eukaryota > Viridiplantae > Streptophyta > Magnoliopsida > Santalales > Viscaceae > Viscum > Viscum album. The sequence continues at coordinate 1,530,425,377 of OY728161.1, read as the reverse complement.
CGATACGTCTCTCCAAACCCTCCTGAGCGACGGGGCAATCTGAAGAACCCAACCCGGGTTCCCCCGGTCGCCCAACAGGTCGTCCAACCAATCAACCCGCGAGCAGCAGAAGCCGTCTACCGTGTTGAAGAACCTGGCAATGCGCTTGTGGTTAGGGACCCCCGTCAAGACAGGGACCCCCACCCGGAGGACCTTATTACGGCACTCACATCCCGCCTCGAGGCGTTGGAGACACGGCAGGTGGCGGTCCCACCGGATGGCAAGCCTTATCCCGCGTGGGTGGATGATATGCCCGCGCCTCCGGGTTTTGGGAACCCCACTTTCTCGCCTTTTAACGGGACAGGGGACCCACCCCAGCACTTGGCTCATTTCTCTTCCAGGTGTGGCCCCATGCTGGGGACCCCGGCTCAGCAAGAAGCCGCTAAGCTACGATGTTTTGTACAGATGTTGGAAGGTCCGGCATTCGTCTGGTACAGCCAGCTCCCCATCGGATCAGTGACCGGCTGGGAGGATCTTCGCCGGAAGTTCTTGTACCAGTTCAGCTCCACCACGCGGAAGACCAGCATCGCGGACCTCTTTAAGTGCAAACAGAGGCCTGATGAGCGGGTTGCAGACTTCATCGCCCGGTGGAAAGGACTTACGTATTCTCTCGATATTCCGCTGACTCAGGAGCAATTACTGACGATGTGTGTGGGGAACGTAAAGACAGATCTGGTACCCTCCTTGATTACCCAGAACTACCCTGGGGGGTTCAGAGACTTCTCGGATAAGGCCTAGCGCCTCGAGGAGGCCCTGCAACAGGCTAGTCAGGCACGTTTGCTGCCCCCTATGATCCCAGCCAGGAGGGCCGCCAGGGCTGAACCCGCCGCAGTGGCTCAAATAGAAGCCCCGAGGCAGCTGGAATTGTTATAGGTGACACCACCCCCGCAACCCCGCAGAGGTCCTCCACCTCAAGCACAGGCTCCTGCCCAGCAGCGACCGCCTCAGAACCGACAGGTTCCCCCGCGCAACGCGCCACCGCCACCTAGGCGAGACAACCAGGCGTCGCCCCCTCGGCAGGCCCCTCCGGTCCCTCGACAGGATCAGGCCCCCATGGCTCCTTACCCGGAAAGAATGTACCATACCTATTCGTTTAACGAAAATCAGGTCCCTGGTTACTTTAGAAGTGCTCTGTAGCAAGGGATCGTGCGGCTGCCTGAGTGCAGGAGGCCGGCAGAGGCGCATCTCACTGATCACCCCAACTACTGCCCTTATCATCGGATCCTGGGGCACACCCTCAAGCGATGCTATGTGTTTAAAGACTGGCTTCAGGACCAGGTCAACAACAACATAGTCAAGTTGGGCCCAGCGCCAGCGCAGGTGGCAGGCATCTTCGCGGGGTCGGAAATCGGCAGTGACAGCGAGGGTGAGTGGCAGCAGGTCCCTAGCCGCGGGTCCCAGAAATACGACAACTGGATGGCTCGAAAAACTGTCGTCCGTGCCCAGGGTATCATCCGAGCACGCCTGAAGCAGTCGGAACCTTCAGAAGAAGTAGTTGGCGCCTCAACATCGTCTTCACAGTCGACCTCTGCCCAAAAAGGCAAGCAGCGGCGACGCAAGAAGAAGCAACGTGCACCGCCAGTGCCGTCGTCATCCCGCACTCTCGGCGACTTTATGCCTCCCGAAATGGGCATTCCCCCCAGAATCCGCCCAGCGATGGATGACTCTTCGAGTGACAGTCAAGGGTACGCTTCAGTTAACACCGTGGAGCTGGTAAAGCCCTATATGACCCCCGACGAGGGGGAACCCCAGGCAGACCGCCCCAACGTTTCCAGCCGACGTCAACGACAGCGGAATCGCAATCGCGCCGGTCACCGAGGTATGTCAGCAGGAACTTGTGACCAAGCCGTGCACGCTACCGAGACCAGGCAGCAGGCTCAGCGCAGATCTCAGCACGCGCAGACCCATCCAGCGCCCTTGGCTCTACCTCCACCGCCGTTCGTGTTGCTGGATCAGGGAGAGCCGCCTCGTTCGTATCACAGCCAGTCTCGCCCGGCGACGGGCCAGCCCCCGCTGTTCGATCTTAGCCCGGCGACTACTCTCCAGGCTTCTACTAGCAGGCAGCAGGATGTACCCAGTGCTAGCCGACCGCCAGTTCAACCAGCAGGACCCGCTATGCCTCCAAATGCCGAAAAACTACCTGTAAGCAGAGGTTCGCGTTTGGCACGCAAGTATGATGTCCTAAAGCACCTAGACGGCATTCCGGCGAGGCTTTCCATCCTTGAGGCCATGCGCTTGTCATCCGAGATGCGCGAGGTACTTGCCGAGGCCCTAAGGAGCCCCCTCCAGTTCGAGACGGAAGTGGCAGCCGCGGAGGCCTTCCATACCGAGACGATTGAAAACGCCAAATGTCAGGCGGTTATCTCGTTCTCTGGTGAAGATGAAGACCCTCCTATACAGGGGCACATTCGCCCACTGTATATCACTGGCCACTTTAACGGTGTGGAAGTCCGTCGCTGCCTCGTTGACACGGGTTCCTGAATCAATCTAATTCCGACCCGGACACTGCGAAAGCTGGGTTTGTCCGAAGGTGATTTGACTCCCTCTGACCTTAGGATTCAGGGGTACGATAGGACAGAGCAAACCCCGGTCGGCAAGATCCGTCTGAAGACCCAGTTCGGTGGCTTAATTGCTAGCACCGAATTCATGGTTGTTTCTCAGGACACTGCCTACAACGCATTGATGGGCATGCCATGGCTCCATCTGCATGCAGCGGTTCCCTCGTCGTATCACCAGTGCCTTAAGTACTCTCTCAACGGTCGAGTAGGCGTGCTCCAAGGAGACGCGTCCCCTTTCGCTTCTTGTGAGGCCCACTATCTGGATGCGGGTTATTACAAAAGTAAGGACAAGCAGATCCTGGTCAGCGAGGATGAGCCCGCCCCAATCACAAGTGATCCCTGGGCGAGCATGGACGACGCCTACATCCTCCCGATCCACCGGTTGGAGGCCACGACCCCCGACATGGGACAATGTTTCGTTGTTTCGGGTACGCAAGGAAGGCATGTTCCCGAGTCCAAGCGACGGCGGAAAATCACCTCGTACTCCTACATCAACCAGGCTCGGGTCATCCCGGAATCTCCTACCCCTGTACGGTACCGGGATGTCAAGCTCATGACAACGGCGGTGCGCCATACGTGTCTATTTCGCCGGGCTGGAATCAACCGACTCTGGCCGACACGTCACCACTACTTTGATATCATCAAGCGTGGCCCCTTAGGCCGAAGGCCGGATGGGATAGGGTCAAATGCATTCGTTGCTATGGTCTCCACGACGAATGAGTCTCCTGATGTGATGACCGCTACTGCCCAAGCCGGCACCAGCTTCCCCTCGGGTTTTGAGAGCCCAGAAGTACCTTCCGTCACGGGAAATCCCCCCACGGCTGGGGAGGAAGACTTGGAGGATGCTCCCCCAGCCTTTGAAGAAGGCGTCTCTACCACGGTCGATGAGCTGGTACAGGTGAACCTTGGTAGTGAGGCATATCCAAGACCCACATTAATCAGTGCGTCCATGTCCCTCGAGGAGCGGCAGCAGTATGTAGACTTCCTCAAACAGCACCGCGATGTGTTTGCCTGGAGTTACGATGAGATGCCAGGGCTGGATCCCCAAGTGGCCGTCCACCGTCTGGGCCTCCCAGTAAAACATTGTGGGTTTAAGCAGCCACCCAAGAAAATGCACCCTTCCCATGGCGCTATGGTTGAGGCCGAAGTTGATAAGCTAATCAAGGCCAACTTCGTCAAAGAGGTCCAGTACCCCAAATGGCTCTCCAACATTGTGCCAGTCAGGAAGAAGAATGGGCAGATTAGAGTCTGCATCGACTTCCGCGATCTCAATCGCCACTGCCCAAAGGATGACTTCCCACTCCCGGTGACAGAGCTGTTGATTGACGCCACGGCCGGGTTCCAAGCCCTCTCTTTCATGGATGGGTATTCCGGGTATAACCAGATCCGGATGGCCCCCGAAGATGAGGAGTCCACTGCCTTCAGGGCTCCCCAGGGTACCTTTTGCTACCGTGTAATGCCATTCGGTTTGAAAAATGCAGGTGCCACTTATTAGAGGGCCATGCATCGCATATTCAAACCAATCCTTGGGACATTGGTGGAGTGCTACGTGGATGACCTTGTAGTCAAATCATATCAGCGTCAGGACCATCTCAAAGACCTTGAGAAAGTGTTCGGTTTCCTCCGTTCCCATCACCTGAAGATGAACCCACTGAAGTGTGCCTTCGGAGTCACCTCCGGGAAGTTTCTGGGCTTTGTTGTCAGATACCGAGGTATCGAGATCGACCCGGAGAAGATCAAGGCCATCAGCCAAATGCCTCCCCCGAGCAACATTCGGGAGCTTCGAGGCTTGCAAGGCCACTTAGCCTATATACGCCGATTCATTGCGAACCTGGCCGGCAAGTGTAAGCCCTTTTCTCGGCTCATGAAGAAAGGCGCTGCCTACGAATGGGATGAGGAGTGTCGGATCGCCTTCGAGGAAATCAAGCAGTACCTGCTCCAACCTCCGGTCTTGATGCCACCCGTCTCTGGAAAGCCACTGGTCCTTTACGTGACCGCCCTGGAGAGATCCCTCGGCGCGCTGCTCGCCCAGAAGAATAACGAGGGCACTGAGAACAGTCTCTACTATCTCAGTCGCATGCTTCTCGATACGGAGGTCAGATATTCCCTTATCGAAAAGAGCTGCCTTGCGCTCGTCTTCGCCGTGCAGAAGTTGCGACACTACCTGCAACACCACGAGGTGCAATTGATCTCTCGGGTGGATCCGCTGAAGTACATCCTGAACCGCCCCATGCTGACCGGCCGGCTAGCACGGTGGGCGGTGATTCTCCAGCAGTTTGACATCAGGTTTGTGCCTCAAAAGGCCGTTAAGGGACAGGCATTGACAGACTTTTTAGCTGCCCATCCCACCTCCGCGGATCAATCCCTGGACCTGGATTTTCCCGACGAGACGATCCTCTCGGTCGATCACGCTGTCCCGTGTTCGCAAATGCATTTCGACGGCGCCTCCCGAAGCCCCACTGGTAGAAGGCTCATCGACCCCAAGCTCAACAGAGTGGGTCTGGGTATTGTTTTCATTACCCCGACGCAAGCCGTCCTGCCGTACTCCTTCCAGTTGTCAGAAGGTTGTACGAACAACGAGGCAGAGTACCAAGCTCTCATCACCGGCCTCGAGTTGGCCCTTGAGATCCATGTACCCCATCTACATGTGAAGGGAGATTCTGAGCTGGTAATCAAACAGGTTAATGGCGACTACGTCGTCAGGAAGCCAGAGCATGCACCGTTGCTGGAGTACACCCTCCTCCTAATGGCCCAGTTCTCTTCTCGGCCAGAGGTTACCAATGTCCCGCGGTCGCAGAACGGCCAAGTGGACGCCCTAGCTGGCTTAGCCGCATCGTTCGCAGAACCCGAGCAAGATGATTTGGTCATACACGTGGCCCACCGTAGAGTCATTGCTCCCATCACCCAAGAGGACCGTGATAGCCTACGGGTAAGTCATCTCACCGCCGGACCCTCCGTATCGGGAGTCCCGGGTTCGTCAGACGCAGTGGTTGAAACGACCCCCGATTGGAGAGCACCTTTTGTCGATTATCTCCAAAATGGCCAGCTCCCGGACAACCGGGCCGAGCGCGAGCGAATCCGACGCCGCGCACTTCAATTTACCCTCCAGAGCGGCCCCAGTCTTGAGGAGACCCTCTATAAACGGAGTTTTGATGGTGTCCTCCTCCGTTGCATCCAAGGAGTAGAGATACCTCAAGTTATGCAAGAGGTTCACGCCGGTTCCTGTGGCGCCCATCAAGCTGGGCCGAAGCTGTCCCATCAAATCCGGAGGCTAGGGTACTTCTGGCCCTCCATGATCCACGATTGTATTGGATACGCCAAGAGATGCCACGCGTGCCAAGTGCACGCCAACTTCTTGCATCGGCCGCCAGAACCCCTCCACCCCACCAAGTACTCTTGGCCATTTGCGGTATGGGGACTCGATGTAGTGGGACCGTACCCGCCGGCAACAGCCCGCCAGTGTAGGTTCATCCTGACTGCTACTGATTTCTTCTCCAAGTGGGCAGAAGCAGTTCCGCTCAAAGAGGTCAAGGCCCGTTCCGTCGTCGACTTTGTGAGCTCCAACATCATTCACCGGTTTGGGGTCCCTCACGCCGTCCTCACTAACAACGACACCAACTTCCGAGCAGCTGAATTGAAGAAATTGTACGCTAAGTACGACATCCGGTCAAACCATACCTCCCGCTACCACGCACAGGCGAATGGACAGATCGAGGCATTCAACAAGACCCTCTCTAACATTCTGCAGAAGATGGTTGGTCAGAACAAGAAGAGTTGGCCGGACAAGCTCTCCAACGCCCTTTGGGCTTACCGGACGACGACTCGCAACTCTACCCAGGCGACCCCATATTCCCTGGTGTATGGAGCTGAGGCCGTCCTACCCATTGAGATCCAGCTGCCGTCGCTACGCACGGCAGTTTATGATCACCAGACATCAGATGAGGTAGCCGAGATCCGTCTAGCTGAGTTAGAGGCACTGGACGAGAACCGGCTTCGTGCCCTGCACAATCTGGAAAGGCATCAGGACAAGATGGCAAGAGCTTTTGACAAGAAGGTTCGTCTCCGCTCTTTTCTACAGGGTGACCTGGTGCTGGCCCTGCGAGCGCCAATGATTCCCGGAAGGAAACCGCCCAAGTTAGAACCCAAATGGGAAGGGCCTTATATCATCCATAAGGTTTACCCCAATGGAGCATACTCCTTGGTGACCACAGATGGAGAGCGTGTAACCCCCCCCCCCACCAATGCCAGATTCCTCAAGCGATACTTTGCCTAGGGCAAAAGTGGTCCTGCATGACCCTAAACTGCGAGAGGGTCCTGCATGACATTAAACTGCATTGGTCCTGCACGACCCTAAACTGCGAATTGGTCCCGCATGACCTTAAACTGTATCTCCGTCCTCACTGCAAGACGTTAAACTGCAAGTCAGTCAGTTCTTCCTGACCGAGGCTCAGCCTCAGGCCCCTCGGCCTCTTTGGGCCCCTGGCCCCGTCTCCACCGAGGTCTGGCCCCAGGCCCCCCCTCGTTTCTCTCCGACTTACCCTCTTACGGGATTGTACGGTACAGTGTAGGACTACGTTCTCACGTCGGGATCATGTACCATGCCGCACACATCCCCGAACGAGATGCCCCTCGTCCCGCATGACGTTAAACTGCATGCCAAGAACTACGTATGGCTTGATTCCCATCTTCATGGGATACGTAGGAACGCTCGGACGCCTTGTCTCGAGCCCAGCCCCAAGCTTCTCTCTTCTACTATTCCCCCTGGGAATGGTCTCCTTGGAGGATCTTTGTGTAGCAGGGCGTCGGCTTTCTTGGCCCCGCTCATGCAACCCCACTCACGCAAAGATTGTAAAGGTCGCATCATGCGCCCACTCCCGTTCTTCTACCCTCCCACGTCCTCACCGCATGACGCTAAACTGCATGGCCTTCAAGAACTACGTATGGCTTGATTCTCATCCTTATGAGATACGTAGGAACGCCCGGACATTTCGTCCGTTGGCCCAGCCCAAAAGCCAAAATCTTCCCCTCGGGTCAAGACACGGCAGGGTGCACACTTTTGCCCCGACCCACGTCGAGCAAGCCTCGACCCGGCTGCACATTCCCCCTGGAGGTGTTTGCCCCTTTCGTGGATGGATTCACACCCGGAGGGGCCCCCAAGAACGGCCTGGATACAAAGCCCAAGGGCTCTCCTACCGATACGGGCCAACGCCCCCGAGGGTTTCTCAAGCAACAAATCGAAACAAGTCCCGCGTTGCGAATTTGGTCAGCGGTCGACGCTCATTTGTTGCACCCATGCGGGTCACCATAGGAACGCTGTGTTTCGAATATGGTCAACAGTGATTCATTCTGCCCCATCCTAAGGTGACAAACTTCCCCAGGTGGTGCCAGTGATCGGGCCCACAGCCCAGGATTCCTCACCCGGAGCGTACGGTGTGGTGTAGGACTACGTCCTCATTCACGTCGGGATCATGTACCATGTCGTACGACTCCCCTTCCGAGGCTCAGCCCCAGGCCCCTCGGCCTTTCCAGGCCGCGGCCCAGGACCTATCTTATAGGATTGTACGGCATGGCGTAGGGCTATGTCCTCACGTCAGTTTTTCGCCATACTGTACACCTTGCTTAGGGATATGTTATTCCCCTCCTCGTCCGATATGACGTTAAACTACATTTCAAGAACTACGTGTGGCTTGATTCCCATCCTGATGGGATACGTAGGACCACCTGGATGTCCAAGATCCGGGTCCAGCCCCATTCCTCGGGAATCCTCATCCCATCTTGGCCCCCTGGCCTATCCTTCCTCCAAGAGGGGATCATATGGTGCGGTGTGGGATTATGTCCTCATTCACGACGGTCTCGTGATGACCACGCCATGCTCCCACCCCCTGCTGATTTGTTTCGTCGATCCCTCTTTTTCGGCGGTTCTCCAATGTGCTTAAGAGTACTCTGGTTCACTACCTGGAATGCCAAGCTTTACTCGGATACGGCCGCACCCGCTTTCCAGGCTTTGCGTATTCCCGCATCAGGGCTTTCACCATCTTTCACACCCGGAGGGACCCCCAAGAACGGCCTGGATATAAAGCCCAAGGGCTCTCCTACCGATACGGGCCAACGCCCCCCAGGGTTTCGGACGACAAATCGATAAAATCCCGCGTTGCGAATATGGTCAGCGGTCGATGCTCGTTCGTTGTTCCCACCTCAGGCTAACGCGATACAGACGCTGTGTTTCCTTCATGGATAACAGTTTTCTTCTGTCGCCACGCCAACCCGTTAAGCCCAAATGCCGGGTACACAATTCACACCCTTCGTCACTTCATCGTGTCCAAGTAGAGTCTCGGGATTCTTGGTACTTTTCCCCCGTGCACGTCTGCGCGTTTGAGGAACAAGCTACATCAAAGGTGTCCTTCGAAACTCTCTGCTGACTCCCCCTTAATGGATGCCCCAAGTATTGCAATGAGGATCCCCCCCTTGTTTCCCACACCGAGTTTATCTCACGTGGGCTTAGGGATTGGGTTGACCTCTGTGCTTGCTCGGGAGTTGTCACCACCCACGGTCCGAGCTCTAAGACCATAAACTAAGACTCTCATCTGGAACTACGTTCAAGACCCCTTGTCTTTGGACCCGGCTTGAGTTCAGCGAATTTACCTCTCTAATCCTGCCTTCAGGACCCCGATCACAGGACTGCGTGGCGCAGTGTAGGATTACGTCCTCATTCACGTCGGGTACGCAATAGCTGCACCACGCACGCCCCCATTCTGAGGTTCAGTCCTCCTATCCCCTGTCCTGCATGACATTAAAAGGCACCCTTTCAGAACTACGTGTGGCTTGATTCCCATCCTAATGGGATACGTAGGACCACCTGAATGTCTAAGATTCAGGTCCAGCCCCATCTCGGGGAGATCTCCTGATTTCCCGGTCACCTAGGCCACTTGGTCCATCCCTCTCCAGCGGGGGGTGCGTAGGTATGATACAAGGTTGTGGGCATCATGCCCCCCTTCCCCTGGGAATCTGCCATCTCTCGATCACCCTCAAGGTTGAGTCCCTTGGCTCCCTGTAGTGGTTCACCCATGTGTTGAGAGTACTCTGGTCTAGGACCAAGAGTGTCAGATTCAACTTGGTCAAGTTCCTTCCACTTGTCAAGCTTCGTGTTCCCCTCTATTCGGACTTCCATCATCTTTCACACCCAGAGGGACCCCCAAGAACGGCCTGGATACTACGCCCAAGGGCTCTCCTACCGATACGGGCCAATGCCCTCCAGGATTACGGACAACAAGTCGATAAAATCCCGCGTTGCGAATATGGTCAGCGGTCGATGCTCGTTTTGTTATTCCTCATTTCAGGCTAACGCGACAGGATGCTGTGTTGCGAACATGGTCAGCAGTAATCCTCTGTCATCACGCCAGCCCCTTCAGTCCTTGAATGTTGGTTGCATGATTCACATCATTTTCCACCCCATCATGTCCAGGTGGAATCTCGACACTTTTGGCGCTATCCCTCAGTGCACCTTTGCATGCTAGGGGGACAAAGCTGCAACCTGGCGTCCTTTGGGACTCCCATGGTCCGAGCTCTAAGACCATAAACTAAGACCCATTCGGGACTACGTTCAAATTCCCATCCTCATGGGACACGTAGGACCGCCCAGACGCCCTGTCTCCGGGTACAACCTATTCAGGAAGCCAGTCTCTCTCCCTGTTTTACCTCTGGATGGCGTACAATTTGATGTGGGATCAAGTCTCTGTCAAATGTGTTTTATAAACACTGCGCACATTTCCCGCCTAGCATCGTCTCTGCTACGTCTGTGCTGCATGACGATAAAATGCATGCTTGGTCCTATCATACGACCTTAAACTGTGACATTATCGTCCTGGCCGCACGACGAAAGACGGCACCGCATTGTGGTGACCTCGCTGTAGAGGACATCACGTTGGGTATTGGTCACGTGCCATGCCATTTGACAACGCCCATCACGGCTTGATTCTTGTGGCGACATCACGACCTACAGTCCTAGGCCTGTCGCTTCACAAAAAAAAACCATTCACCTCAAAGAACAAACAAGATACATCAAATTCCTCTTCTTTTAGTGCAAGGGCCACGTCCGCACTTCCCCTTTCCCCTGGCATTGGTACCTTACCCTGCCACCTTCGAGAACTACGTATGGCTTGATTCTCATCCTCATGAGATACGTAGGAGCACCCGGGTACTTCCCCGCGGGTCCAGCCTAACCCTGGTGTTCGTTCCCTCGACTCGAGCTCATTCACGTCAGGTTGTGATGTCATGCGTCCCCTGATCCCTTTTTCCAATCCATGGTCCAAATTCTCTGACCATAAACTAAGATTTCCCCAAGGGAAAGGAATCTGCTCCCTCTCTCTAATACGTTTCGTTGACGTATTCAGATGTGTTTTGACAAAAAGCCCGAAGCATGGGATTTTCACGGGGACATTCCCCTCATCCCATGACCAAGCTTCGTGAGCTCACTATTTGGATCCTCATCCTCTTCCACATCCAAAAGGACCCTCGGACGACGTGGATACTAAGCTTAAGGGCTCTCCATGAATGCTGGACCTATGGGCCCTACAATTGTTTCGGGCCAACGTCCCTGCAGATATTCGACAACATTTGTGACACGGTCCCGTGTTTCGAACATGGTCAACGGTCGACCCTCATTTGTTTGTCCCCATTTCAGGCTAACGCGATAAGATGCTATGTTGCGAATATGGTCAGCAGTAGTCCTCCATCGCCACGCCGTCACCATCATGATCCGAATCTCGAGCGTCATGATTCACACATTTCCACTCCCTCATGTTCAAGTGGAACTCCACCATACTCGGATCTTTCTCTTCGCGCATCTAGATGCGCTGAATGATCGTGTTAGTGTCATTGGGCCGGTAGTCACCGAGCATCCCTTTGCCCCAACCTTCCCCTCTCTGCGTTGGGAAATTCCCACCACTACTACTTGTTTCCCACACCGAGCACGACTCACGTGGGCTTAGTAGTTTTGGCCGGATGTGTACCAACACGGTTAGGCTGCTCCTCGTCCAGTACGACGTTAAACTGCGCTTCCAGAACTACGTGCGGCTTGATTCCCATCATCACGTGGGATACGTAGAGACGCCCAGGCATTTTGCCTAGGGTTCAGCCCCCGGAATCACAAAATCCTGTTCCTCCCCATGTCCAGCCCTCTGGCCTGACCCCTCGGGGAGAACTATGTAGCTACAATTTTACCCTGAACAAGTTCAGGATGCCCCAATATCCCATTGGGAAGCGATAGATCCCCTCGCCAGAGAGGCCCTGTCCCAAGAAGGAATAATTCGTGATCAGGTCGATGTGCCCATCTGGCGTGCTCCCTCCGCGGTGGTGCAACTACCGAGGTGTTGGATTATGTTTGAACAAGACACCACTCCATGTTCCACACTTTGCGTGTCCCTTATTCGGACTCTCGTCCTCTTTCATGTCTGGAAGGACCCCCTAACAGTATGGATGTCTAACCTATGGTCCGCCAACTGTCCTGGGCCAACGCCCTGAAAGATTGATCGACAACATTTGCGACACGGTCCCGAGTTTCGAACATGGTCAACGGTCGACCCTCATTTGTTGTCCCCATTTCAGGCTAACGCAGTAAGGATACCGTTTGTCCGCCACGGTTAGCGGTTGTCCTTTATTGTCACGCCATCCCCACAGTGTTCCGAATTTGGGCATCGTGATTCACACTTCCCATTTTCACCAGTTTGAACCGGTTCCAGCGCCCCTGGTGTTGACCCGATCGTGCACAAGAGCACGTTGGAGAAACAGTAATTCGGCTATCCTGGAAGTTCCTCCTCCGATCAAGCCTTCCCCATCTTTCGGGAATCTGGACTGGTTTGAGGGAATTGTCGTCAAACGTCCCGCGAACATTGCAGGGATGCAACAAGGCAATTCAACAGTGGAAATCGTGCGTACTACGGAACTCAAAACAAAGGAGAAAGAAAGAGTTGGAGCACAAAAGTGTTAATAAAAGCTTCTTTCGAGTTCGCTACAATACTCGGGGGTTGACTTCCCCCATGGACGGGTTGACTCCGTCAAAAGAGCGTTGCAGCTCCGCCACCCGTTGACTTGCGGCGTCCAGGGCCTGTTGCTGCTGATTTAACTCCCGCTCCTCTTCAGCAGCGGCGGGGCGTAATCCGTCAACCGTGGCCCGGGCCCTTTCCACCTCGGCCTGGACGACAGCCATCCTTCCAGAGGTCTGCTCCATATGCTCCTCAGCCTTTGCCAGCTGGGCCTTCAATCGTAAGACCAGCTCAGACTGTGCATCGAGAGTGGCTGAAAGCTCGTTGGCCCGGATCTGCATCTGTTGGACCTCGCCTTCAGCCTCCTGAAGCTTCCTGATGCTGGTCGCCTTCCTCCGCTGCCATCCCACGCTCAGCCCACGATCATGCTCCCGGATCTTCTCAGCCATGAGGTCTCGGATGAGCGCGTGAGGGCGTTGGGCATCCACTCCCCCGGCACACAGTTCGCGCAACCGTGAGCGGAGCCTATTCATTTCGGCCAGCCATTGCACTTGGGGAGTGTCCCTGATGAAGCGCGTGATCAACTTCCACGACCGGCGGCAGACTATGCTGCTGTCTTCCTCATCAGAGGCTGTTTCGTCCCAATCCGCGCGGTCGGCAGGCTCGTACACAGGATATGCCTGCAGGAATTCCTCAGCGGGATCCGCATCTGGTGTTGAGTCTGGTACGACACCTGATGCCGGCACAGGCACGACAGGACTAGGACTGACCGGTTGATCCTCTTCCTCGGAGTCCACCTCGATGACTTCAGGTATGACCCTGCTGGTGGTCCCGCCAGTGATGGTGTGCGCCGCGGTTGGAGGAGGTGAAGGGACTATCATCACCATCACTGGCATGCCCCTGGGAGGGACGCAGCCAGACATCCCAACCAGCCTAGCTGCAGCAGCCCACGCCAGTTGGAGAACTGTATGACAGAAATAGACATAAACGTTAGTTGGCATTGCCCACGTGTGGCAACGAAGAGACCGGTGGAGGAGACTTACGAAGAGTGACCTCCGAGCGCTGCTCCCGGACCGGTACCGATGGGACTCCAAGACGAGGCCCCCCGTATACTGTTGGAAGGGCTGGAGAGTCCAGAGGAGCCACCTCAGAGCCCCTGGTCCCACCAGATGCAGAACTGGACGCAGCCATAGGCGCGGGTTCTGAAGGTCCCGCATCGTCACCCGCCAAGGAGCGAGAACGAGGCCTACGAACAAGTTCCTCCTGCATGACCCAAACATTGGTAAGAAGTCCGTAGGGATTCAAAAAACAGATTGTAAGAAGAGAAGTTCGGAATGTTACCTCGAGAGCCTCCGCGAAGTCGCCAGATTCTGAGCTTCGGTCTCCGACCTCGCCCTCCTCCGACGGGCTCCCTCCTCCAGCCTCATCCTCCCGAGAAGAATCCCCTGATTCCTCCGGCAAGGGGAAGCGCTCCCTCAGATCGGCAGCTGATGGCTGTGGAGGGACCGACTGATTCAACAGTACCCTCACCCGGTCTGTCATTGGGCGAGGGACACCACTGGAGTGGATGTAATCCTCCAGCTCGTTCAAGTATTGCTCCGCCTCCGCCGGAGACACCATGAATCCAGCCCGGACTGGGCCTATGCCCGACAGTCTCATCCCGAGGCGATTCAGGTGACCCCACATCTCAGATGGGCTCAGGAATTGCCGGTTGACGTCCCAGACGTCCCAAGCTTCCAGAAAGACAGCATCTCCTGCCATGTCAATGTGACGCAGCCGCTTCACCGGAGCCTGAGCGGATATCCGACGGAATCCCCTCGGTGGCCGCCCCTCCGGATGACCTTGCTCTCCCGGAACCACCGGGTCCGCCACTGCTGCCATACCCTCGGCCGGTGCGGGTCTCTCTGCCATGGCAGCCCCGCTCCCACGGGCGGCCCTAGCTGCCCTCCGACCCCAACCTCGAGATAAAGGAGGCCCACCGTCACCAACCCGGATTGTTGGCTGCTTCAGCATCTCCCCAGGATAAGCGGCCTCCCAGCTAATGGCGTACTCCTTCACTAAGCCGAAGGCGGCGGTGGGTGGAGGTAATGTGATCTGCATCTTTCCATCCTCACGTGTGAACATGAGCCACAACTGCCTCATCACAACACGGGTGCTCCTCGTGACGCACCTCCCAGTATACCTGCGGGGTCAGCCGCTGGAGGCACCAGAACTGCCTCGCAAAACGGTGTGGGGTGTACGGTTCACAGATCGGCTCACGATCTATCCGAGCCACCAAAACTCCACCTCGGAAGGCCAGGAGGTAAGCCCGATGCTCTTCCGTTCCCCGTCCATCATCAGTAAGCCTCCCCGTCGGCAGTGGAAAGGGATGAAAGTTGAACTCGTCCGCCCTCCACACCCTATTCAGCACCATCGGAACGGCCAGTTTGAATGGGAAGCTCCCAACTGCGTTCAGGATGGAAGGGCGAAAGTCTGATCCCGGCGGCGAAATGGGGTTTGGATACTCGTAAATCCCCCTGATATGCGCCGTGATCCACCCATACAGTAGGTGGAAGGGCCCGCATATTCTTGGCGGCTTCTTGCCCTCGCTGATACGTCGTAGCATTCTGTATAGCTTGGCGAGCATCGGGATCCCCAGGTTGATCCGCTGCCCCATGGCCAGCATCGACGCCATGATGAACGAGCTGGGCCGTACCCCCATGCTTGTATCTCTCACTGGTAGGATCCACCCACATATGAGAGCCGCGATGAACGCCGCCAGCCTAACTATTGGCTGTTGTTCGGTGCTGACGCTGAAACCCCAAGTCTTCCATTGGCTGTCCTCCAAAACCCGCCAATACGAGTGCCCCTTACCCCGCTGGGCTGCCCTCGGACAAGTTCGAGGCCTTGGAGGGAACTCCCGATTCTCTGGAAAGTTCAGGAAACACTTGAACCACCTCTTGAAGTGGACGTCCCTCACGGCCTCCTTTTCCTCTCCAGGGACAAGCGCCATCAGCGCTGATGCCAGCCGTGGCATTTGCTCAGCATCCCCCCACGCACTGATGACGGGGAGGAACTCTTCGTACATGGCCCCCAAGATCGGGACCCCAGAAACCTGGTGGACATCCCACAGGCTGATGCCCACCTCCCCGTGATGCAGATGAAAAGTGTTGGTCCTGGACGACCATCTACTCAGCAGTTCCGGCATCAGCTGCTTTGGCTGGTAAATGTGGAACTGGGAGGCCCATGCCGCCTCGTACAATCCCACTCTCCTCAGCTCGGCCTCGAACTCCTCGCATGAGGCGCCTACCCAGTAGGCCCAGGCCCAGTCGTCGGTAAAATTGCTGCCCTGGCGCAGGTCCCACTCATCGGACCATCCCTTCTTCGGATCCTGCAGAGCCGCCTTCAGTACGGTGCGGTAGAGAGGAGGGGACGTCTCCGGTTGCAGTGGCCTCCCGTCAATGTCGTTCACATGATTGTAGAGACAATCGGCGGTGACGGGTGTGAAATCCTCCCGCGCATGACCATCGGCCGCCCTGAACCATTGGTGTTGGCACGGTGTGCTCCGGAACCAACAAGCTGGTTCATCCCTTCCCGCCTCAGGGATGAAGACGTCATCCCTCAGCCCGAAGCCGTACAACGGCAGCTTTTTGCACTGTGGATAATCCTTCTGACCTTCCGACAGCAGATCTGTCAGAGAAGTGTGGTCTGAATGGCTACGAACCATTTCCCCCAAGCCTGGACGGTTGGCCATCTCATCCCGGCGAGCAGCATCTGCGAGCACTCCCAGCACAGCTTCTTGATGGGCCATCTTTAATGTCGACCCTTAGAAAACTTTTTCCCCCTGGATCGCGAAGCTCTGCCGCGATGCTCGGCTGCGAAGCTCGACCGCGAAGTCAGACCGCGAAGATCGGTCGCGAGACGAAGCCGCGAAGTCTGGCCAAGGCAGACAGAGGTTCGCTTGGCGCGGACGCGGAGTCGGAGACTCGTGGTTCGCCGCGAAGCTCGATTCGCGGAGTGCTGTCGCGGAGTACGCGGAGCTTCACCAAATCGAGAGCGCACAAAAAGACAAGACACGTGAAGAAAAAAGAGGGCGGACCCCCTATTTATAGGCAATGACCCCGGAGCATCGCGGCGCGCCTCACCCGCGCGAAGAATCGCGGCGCGTCCGGATCCGCGGCCCCGGCGAGCATCGCGGTCCCCCTTCGCGATGACGCATCGCGAACCACCGACAGTTTTTGGCGATTGTCCCTCAGACTTCGACCCTTCGCCCTCCGCGGCTCCAAGTCTGATGGGGGGCATTTGTTGGCGCCAAAAATATGGCCCGAAAGGAAGGAATGAAAAAAGACAGCCGGCGCGCTGCCTCGCGAAGCACAGCCGCGAAGCACAGCCGCGGAGCCCGTCCGCGGAGCCCCGCCGCGAAGCGTCCCGACCTTAGCGGCCCCGCGAAGCTCCGGAGGCGGTAATCCTCCGCGAACCGGTTTGACGTTCGCGAGCCGCCGCGAAGCTCCGGAGGCGGTAATCCTCCGCGAATCCTTTTGACGTTCGCGAGGCGCCGCGAAGCTCCGGAGGCGGTCATCCTCCGCGAACCGGTTTGACGTTCGCGAGCCGCCGCGAAGCCCAGAAGGCGGTGCGCGAGCCCTGCTTCGCGGCGCCCCTTCCCTATAAATACTCGACTCCCCCTGAGTCCCAGAGGATGGAAAATCCGACCTTTCGGCTTCTCCTCTCCCGAATCGCGAAGCGAGCTTTGCCGCGGGAATCATGAGCTCCACGAGGTATTTCTACTTCGCGAGACGACTCTGATTTATTTCGTCCTGAGCCCCTCCTCCGAGAGGGATGCCCTTCGTGAAGCCCAAGGGCGTTTGCGAAGGAAGGGGATTCCCAAGGGAACCCGGGCAGCCGCGGAGCACTCGTGCTTCGCGAAACACCCAACCCATGCTAGTAATCCCTATGCCAAGGCAGGATAACTATGCATCGCGAAGCACATTGCTTGGCAGGACCCTGCTTCGCGAACCACTCCTTCTTCGCGAGGCAGTGCTCCGCGAACACTGTTCCACTTCGCGAAGCACCACCCACTCCCACCTATGCCCCATGCTAAGGCCAAGGCACCCCACTTCGCAAAGCACACTCCTCTGCTTAGCGATTCCTCCTTCCGTGCGACCCTCCAGGTTTGCACGATGTGATTTCAAAGTCCCATGGACAACACCTCCCGTAGCGTTGCTTCGCCCAATGCTCCTTCGCATAGGCACGCTAACGGCTATTGCTTCTTCGCATAGCCACGCTAACGTGGACCCCTCGATGGCTCCTCCCTCGACCCCCCTCTACCATGGCCTTACTGGTACCTTCCCTTCCCCAAGGACCAGAGGGTACCAGTTATGTAAGCCCTAGGGGTGTGGAGTGAACCCACCTCGTCCGAGCTGCAGGACGTTAAACTGCCAAGCACCACGTCCTCAACACATGACGTTAAACTGTGACCCAACCTCGTCTCCCTCACGAAGGGTCCCCCAGCTCGAGCATTCATTACACCGCTCGTCTCCACGGGAATGGAACTCTTCCGCACATGGAATGAGATCCTCCTTGTCGGAGTGGTGTATGTTCGCAGGGGAAGGGTCGCCTCAGAGCGTAAATCCCTAACCTTTGGTACGGATGATTGCACCCGTGCATCTCGGTACTCCCCCAATACCAAGGTCAGTGGGGAACGTGATAGGGAACGAGGCACCTCCCATTGTCGGACCAAGGTCCATCCTTCCCACGCTTTGTCGCACCATGGGCCTCCATCCTGGAGTAAGTCCCAACACCATGGGCCGCTCAACGCGTAAGCCCCTCTTCGCTTCTCACGGAAGCACCCTTCGCGACGTGATCGTCAGGTCCTTGCAACCTCTTGTTTCTCACACCGAGCATGACTCACGTGGGCTTAGAGTGAGCACCGACCCTGACAACCCATCTGAACTACGAGGACTTTGATCCATGTCAAGGCATGGTACGTAGGAAGCCTCTATGAGGTTCAAGCCCACCCGTCTTTCACGTCGGGTTTCACCCCCGTCCAGTATGACGTTAAACTACATCCCGGTCCAGTGGTAAGCCATTGCGACCCACCATCTGAACTACGAGGACTTTGATCCATGTCAAGGCATGGTACGTAGGAAGCCTCTATGAGGTTCAATCCCACCCGTCTTTCACGTCGGGTTTCACCCCCATCCAGTATGACGTTAAACTACATCCCGGTCCAGTGGTAAGCCATTGCGACCCACCATCTGAACTACGAGGACTTTGATCCATGTCAAGGCATGGTACGTAGGAAGCCTCTATGAGGTTCAAGCCCACCCGTCTTTCACGTCGGGTTTCACCCCCGTCCAGCACGACGTTAAACTGCGCCCTGGTCCAGTGGTAAGCCATTGCGACCCACCAGCTGAACTACGAGGTCTTTGATCCATGTCAAGGCATGGTACGTAGGAAGCCTCCATGAGGTTCAAGCCCACCATCAGTGGACCAAGGTCTACTTTCATCTGAACTACGAGGTCTTTGATCCATGTCAAGGCATGGTACGTAGGAAACCTCCACGAGGTTCAAGCCCACCCATCACCCAATTCACGTTGTGTTCTACCTACGTCCAGTATGACGTTAAACTACATCCCGGTCCAGTGGTAAGCCATTGCGACCCAACCCTTCTGAACTACGAGGTCTTTGATCCATGTCAAGGCATGGTACGTAGGAAGCCTCCATGAGGTTCAAGCCCACCAACAGTGGACCAAGGTCTACTTTCACGTCGGTTCACCGACACACCCACCCGTCGCTCTTTCACGTCGGGTCTCATTACAGTCCAGCGGTAAGCCGTTGTGACCACTTGAACTACGAGGTCTTTGATCCATGTCAAGGCATGGTACGTAGGAAGCCTCCACGAGGTTCAAGCCCACCCGTCGTTTATTCACGTCAGGGTTCATTATCGTCCCGCATGACGTTAAACTGTATCATTTGAACTACGGGGACTTTGATCCATGTCAAGGCATGGTACGTAGGAATCCTCCCAGAGGTTCAAGCCCAAATCTCTTCGGACCAAGGTCCAGCTTCACGTCGGTTTACCGGCACCATCCTGAACTACGCGGACTTTGATTCCCTGCCACGGGGATACGTAGGAAGTCTCTTCAAGGCTCAAGCCCAACTTCGTTGTCGCCCCCCTGCGATGGTCCCATTTCATTCTCAACCGTCTCTGCTAGACGTTAATCTTGCAACATACCCTGTGTTGAACACGGGAAGCTGAGGAAAACCTCAGATACGTGTCTATGACATGTAATTCCCTGCGCTCGATGTGGGACGCCTCGGGCTTCCACGCCCTCGAGAAGCCTTATGATTGAGGATAACAGACAGACATGCCAGGTACCCAAGCATCCAGACACGCTACTGATGCCTCAAACGTGATCACTCCCCTGACCGAAGGTTGCTGCCCTGACTGGACCCTTTGGAATGTCCCGACAGAAGCAGTGTAATTAACCGGCGTCCACGGAAACATGACACCGGGAAGAGTTTCACGAACTACGTATTAAATCTATAAGGGAGACCCGGACTGGGTGACGAGTTCTGAGGAGGAATCCACAGGAGGAAGAACCGACATCCCATCATCCCGTTTCGATCAAGGAGCAGACGTACCTGAATAAGGAACGAATGCCGCCCGCCTTTGGAAAGCGGGAATGCGGGGCAACAAAGCCGCGCGTCCCCCTCCCCCGCGGACGGATGCGCGCGCGCCCCGGCGAAAGCGTCGGAAACAGTCTCCCTAGAACCAGTTTGAACTTACCTAGATGTAAAAAGTCCAAGACGGAGCCCTATATGAACTAGATATGCTACTCTGCTAAACCTATCCTCATCATTAATAAATCAGATCTGCAACATCTCTTTGTCCATATAATAATAGTCCAAACTCAATAAGAACAGGCATCCCAAACTCTTACTCCAGATCTGGACATGAAAATGAACTCACAACAAAAATCAATGCCTTCGATCCCAATCTTACATGAATTGCACTATAAATCATCAACCAAACCCCTCTCACCCATATTCATACTCGATAGAACATACAAAAAATTAAATACGAATTTCTTTCAAAAAGATAAAATTCATCCTTTGAGAATATGAAAACAAGAAACGACCAAAAACCCAAAAATATTTGATGAATTTTTTATAGAAGAAAATTTCAAATCATTTACCAATGTTATATAACATTTAAATAGATAGAGAACACAACCCATCAACAATGTCGTAGACATTGTCAATGCTAAGGTTATGGGAATCTCTATAGAAGCACAGATCATCATGATGCCGCCAGTAGTGGAAATATTGGAGGTAACACTGCTCATTTCTAATTTGTATTTTCCCTTCAAGTACACCCTCATCATGGTCGGGGGAATAAGAATGCTACCAGGCGGTGGTGGTGAAGGCCGACCCCAATGTTGGTCCTCCATTGTTCGCATCCCTATCAATCGTTTTAGGGTTTGAGGGGGTATCTAATTGGGAATGATTTGGCTGTAATTAGATGAGGCCTCAAATTTTTTATTGAGATTAAATTAACAATGATAATAAATAACTACATATAATATCTTAATTTTTTATTTTTAAAAATATATATATTTATAATTCATATGAATCCATTTTTTTTAATTTTAAAATTTGGATTTGGTATTGTTTTTGAGTAATTTACCCAAAATTAATATTGTAGTTATTTATTTCATGAAACTATTAAATTATTAATATGAAAATTATATGTATAAAAATGTGTTTTTTGTAAAAAAATATGTGTTAGAAGTAGGTAAATAATTAATATATATTAATTTATTACTAAATGATTTATTATTTTTTGATAATTTATTGCAACTTATTCTTCTAATGTAATTTTTTTATTAGTAATAAATAATATAATATATTTATTTTTTGGTAAAACAATTTTTGATATTAATATGATAAAACAACATATTTAACTATTAGTAAGATATGTGTTGGTATTGAGTGATTGATACCAATAGATATAGTTAATGGTAAAAACTAATGTCGGTACCTAAAAAAATTGTCAAAAATACTCGATATCTATTGGAAATAATCAGTTTTACCATCACATATGTTATCTGTCATTAAATTTCTATTTGTATAAGTCATTATGTTTTCTATTTTAAAAAACCTAAACTTAATCAAGTTAAACATAAGTAAAATTAAGAAAGTTTTTCTTAAAAAAAGATTCTACCATAAAGAATATTAAATCTTATTTATATAAAAGTTAAACAAGTATAAGAATGTACAAGAAAGCAATACTTTATTTAAAAAAATATAGAAAAAATAAAACATGTAACAAAAAACAAGTAAACATGTATGTAATATTTCAACCCAAAGAGAAGGGTATCCAACAACCTTGGATAAAGGTCACTTGATTTATTCTTTTACAAAAGTCTTTCTTACCCAAAATAGGGTAAGCCCTCGATAAGAATATTGGATTATGTCTTTCTATCCCCATAAGCCCTCGAACATTAAGGCAGTCAGTACCTCTGTCTTGCTATCCATGGAAGCCTTATATTATACTCAACAACAATCAGAGTCACCCAATGAAATCTATAAAATATGTTCATGGTTGAAAAATATGTTCATAAAAAACACAAGGCATGAGAGTTCTTCTCTCTCAAGAAATCACTTCATAGCATAAAATCTCTAGGATCATCAATCGATAATGTGACCATTTAAATGAGCTCCTATTTATTGGAAAATCATCAACGGTCAGATCCCTCCTCTAATGATCATATTTTTTCTTGAATCTCAGATGGAGATATATACATGTCAATCAACCAACAGTTAGTTAGAAACAAAATGTACAACATCGTTTTATGTAGGAATATCATGGGAAACATTATCATTCTTAAGAAATTATAATATGTATGGAAAATAAAGTAGATTAAACAAAAGTGAATAATTGGGGACTATGAAATATAGAATTCAGTTTCTAAATATATGAAAATTCTATTTCTAGAAAAAAATAGATATTTGGAATCTGAATTCTGATGAATTCCGAGACTGAATTTTGAGGAATTTGACATTTGAATTATGAGGAATTAAGAGTCTGAATTTTAAGGAATTCAGCATCTTAATTTTTAGGAATTTAGAGTCTGAATTCTATGGAATTCAGATTCGTAATTCTATGGAATTCGTAGTTGGAATTATAAATAATTCGGATTCTGAATTTCAGAGAATTGAGAGTCTGAATTTTTGAGAATTAAGAGTCCAAATTTCAGATAATTCCGAGTCTGAATTTCAGAGAATTTAGAGTCTGAATTTTAGAGAATTCAGAGTCATAATCTTAGAGAATTTGGAGTTTGAATTTCATAGAATTTGGTGTTTGAAAACAAAAAGACTCGATATCCAAAGAACTGTAAGATTCAACTATTTTAGAAAAGGATATGAATTTTTTAGGTTAATAAATTTTAGACTTGGTTTTGAGAAGATGTTGAATAAGACATAGAAAACCAAAGTAATGATAAAGCATTTCTTAGTGAAAAAAGCATTCCTCAAGAAAATAATTCTCATTGAAAGATAAATTTTCTTCACAAAATGTGTTTGGGTTTTTCAAAAAATAGAGGAATTGAGATGTCATAAAGAAACCTTATTGACTCAATATGCTTTCCCTTTTTGGATATCAAAAACAACCTCTCAAAAAAGAACATATGGAATATGAATTTTTCTTTTTAGATTATAAAATAAATACATATCTCTCATTACTTATGACTTATGATGAATACGAATAACTCTCCCTTAGGTTTTTAAATACATAAGGATCATATTCTAGTCTTTATTTGAGAAGTTAAATTTTATTACATGAGAAAATCTTTTTCAAGTAGACCCCCCGTACTATAAGAATTTTCCTCTTTTTTCTTAATATTATTGTGATCATTATTTTCTCCCCCTTTTTTATTTTCAAAAATTAATAGATGGAATGAAAAAATGCACCTAATGGATTATAAATAAACAAGTCAAAATAATGGAATCAAAATTTCATTAGGATTGGAGAATTTCGTTACAAGTGAAAAAATACAACAAAATATTGGATTTTTAGAAAAATCATCCATCCTTTTTTTCATTCTAAATGAAATTTCTCATGGTATCCTTTAATTTCTTTAGATAATTGTGATAATCCTCAAACCTCTTGATCAACTGATCTTGATCTTGATTATTTTGTCGAGGGCCTTGATTTTTTCTTTTTGAGACGTCATAATTTCTACCTGAGATTTTACTTCCTCTCCATTATTTTTGAACTTTTCATCCAAATATTCATGGAGTTAACTTTATCTCATTAAATTTAGAGCAAATGAATAAAAATTCCCATTTAGATCTCCATCCTCATGCATCTGGGAAATTTACTTGAGATTCAGTTTCTCTGAAAAACTTATTGTATGGTTTTTGATTGTATGATCTGACTTATCAAAAGAATCATTTATTTAATCTTGGAATTCTTCCATGATTTTCATATCAACAATCATTCTCTTAGACTATTTAGTTATTTCCTTACATGATCTTCTATGAGCATCATAATCGATATGAAAAGTATTGAACTCTTTTTCAATTACGAGAAACTTTTCTATGAGAATTCTTAAGGATTAATACTTCAAATTGAATGAATTTTGAAGCAACTAACATCTTGTATGGATACTTGGGAAAAATATAATTGTGTTCACCAACTTCTTAAAATATAGAACAATGAAATCCTGACCCATCTATGAAAAATATTCAGAAGTTTATTCTGTTGCTGGTGAGGAAAATTTATCTAACTCTTCAACATATCTCCTAGATGATCCTCCAATATCTTTCTTATCTTTTAAAACCACATCCTTTCTTGTAATTTCATTAACCACTTTCTTTGCTTTATCATATCTAGATATTTCTTTCCAAAATTTTAGAGTCACATGTATACTATATTAGACTTGGATTATCTTATATTCATCAACATTTTCTCTCTCATCACCTTTTTTAATATCTTCAGGGTGAATGAAATCATGGTTACTGCTCTCATCATAAGTAGGTTTAAAAAACCTCATCCTATCCGTCAGTTTCATTCTCTTGATAAATTTTTTTGGTTGATTCGACCTGGGATGTTCTGATCAAAATCCGGTCTGAACGACATTACATATAATTGTATTCTTCCACTTATTTTGTTATGTCATGACTTCAGTCTTCTTATTCCTCTTCTTATTCTTCTACTTCTTCTTCATGCTCAGCTATTTCTTCTTCCACAATGAGTTTTAGTATTGAAAATATCTTCCATATATTTTCTACTCATACTAACTCTTGATGAAAGGATTAGGGAACCTAGATCGGTTTACATGCTTTCTCTATATCTTTGAGCAAAGCGTGGATGATTTCATCTTCTGACACTTTCTTCTTCAACTTCTTATCTTTTTATTACTTTTCATGTTCTTCAGTATCTTGAATCTTCTAGGATCTTTCCTCCATAGGGACTATTCCATAGCATGATTCTCTATCATTCTTATTCTTCTTCTTCCCTCTCCACTTTGTTACTAGTTCATCAGAAAATGTTTTTTGATTTTTCTGTTTTTGTGGAGCTTATTGGGTTTCTTGAATGGGTTCTTTTTCTTTGGATTCCAGTTGTTTCTTTTTAATCTTCTTCTGTTATTTCTTGGATGTTTCTCATACATCTAATTTCTTGATTAAATATTGAACCTCACTTTTAAGAAGACCATAAAACTCTCATGATTTGGTACTGAAACCAACTTTCATCCTTCTAAGATTGTCATCACTCAATAACATTATCTTAAAGGTTATGCATTTTGAACTACATGGAATTTTGAAGGATTATAAACATACAATTATTATCTTAGACAATATCACTAGATACATGATAATCTGAGACTTAAGTGTTTCATTCTTTATATTGCTGATTATAAGGATAATATACTTAATAAGGTTTACCTTTCTCAGATTCCCCAAAAATTCCCTTATAAATATTTCACTTTTCTTAAAAGTGTCCTTGTCTCCCTTTATCAGAATTACAAATCCATGTAACCACAAAGATAACAACGTAATGTTTGATGAGATATGGTCATACTTTGGTGACACTAATCCCTTTAGTACAAATAAATCAATTGCCTTTACCTTCTAAAAACAACCTATCTTATCTAGAAACTTGTGAGAGAAAAATATTGCTTCGCCTTGATAAGGAATACCAAGAATATTTGCAACTATAATGATGGATAATGAATATGTATTTCCATTGCTCTTAAATGAAATTTTTTCCCTTCCTCCTTTATAAAAACTGACGGAATCATAAAATTCTATGAGAAAGTTAGGATAAACTGGTTCTTGACCCATCGAATTTTCTATACACAAACTTTCCCATATATTTAGCTTAATATTATTCGTAATCAAATAATTATCCATGTAAATGAAATTAGGATTAACCAACCTTTCTTTGTAAATTTTACAATCCTTGATTTCCTTGTTTCAAGTCATATCATTCTGTGAGGAAACTTTGAGCAACATTTGAAATGCACGGAAACTAATAAATATGAATGGCTGATTTGTAGAGAAGTAGAGCTTGGGGAAAAAACTCTTGAAAACCATTATGGGGCATGATTAGGTGGGTCTTTAAATAGGATTTGAGATAATGGTTCGAATTCCAAAATCAATCCCTCAATTGATATAAGATTGATCTGATCAGACAGTTTAGATGAATGCCAATGAAGGATTTGGTAGTTTCCTACATTTTGAGGGTTTAAGGGAAAATCAGATTTAAGGAATGTGAATCCAATAGAGTTTTATTAAATCGAGATAGAAACACTTACCAGTAAAAAAATTAAATTATGAAGATTTAAGTAAGGAAACATACCTCCCAGATTCCCTAGAATGAATTGGTAGTATTGAAAAAGTTCTTAAAACATAGATTTCAGATAATTTTATTATGGAATTGAAATGTTAGGTCCCAAAAAAATTTAGGTTCTCATAATTCCAAAATTCACGTTATGAAAATTAAAAAATTCAGTTTCTAAGAATTAAAAAATTATGGTTATGATAATTCAAAAATTCATGTTCTAAGAATTCAAAAATATAGGTTTCGAGAATTTATAAATTTAGGTTCCAGAAAATTTTATTATGAAAGAAAAGTTCGGGTTCCAATTTTTTTAAGGAAACAACAAATGTACTCCCCATATGAAAAGAAGTTTCCAAATGTTAAGAGATATGTTAAAAATGTTAATATGGAATATTACCTTATGGTTATCATTTCTATCTTTAGTTTAACTTATTAAAATCTATCAGAGTTTAAATATTATGTAAAAATGTCAAGAAGGTGATATTGTGTTCCGATAAATTGAATAATAATATAAGTTTTTGTGTGTGATCCATAAGAATGTAATGCCTAATATCTATGTGTTTTAAACAAGAGTGATGTGCATTGTTTTTTCATAGGGCAGTGTCACTTGTATTATCACAAAATATCTTTTTTTGTAAAAAAAACTCATGCTGTAGTCTGTGAGTATGTGTTTCATCCACAACACTTGAGTAAAAAAACATCCAGCTACCACATATTTAGTTTCAGTAGTGATATGTGCTAAAAAGTTTACTTTTTTTGCATGAACAAGAAAATAATTAATCTTCTAAGAAATGACAATTTCCAAATGATATTTCTCAATCCATTATATATCCACCAAAATCAGAATCCAAAAAACTTTTTAAAACAAAATCATTTCCATAAGAATTTAAAAGTCATAAATCCATAGTTCCCTTTAAATAGAGAAAAATTATTTTCACTTATTTTAAATGAGATTCCTTGGGATTATATTAATATCTTGCACATAATAATATTGAAAACATTAATTCTAGATGACTATATATTATGTATAATAAACTTTATATCATACTTCTAAAAGATGTTTGATCTACTGGTTTCCCAGCTTAATCAAGATCAAGAGAATTTGAGGTACCAGTTGTAGTTCTTATACGTTTAGTATTTTTTTCTCCATACTTTCTAAGAAGATATTTAATATACTTATGTTGAGATATATATGTTTCTTCTAGTTTTTTAGAAATTTTAAAACCAAGATAAAATGTTAACTCACCCATCATACTCATTTCAAACTCAAATTTCATAATATTCGCAAATTAATTAGTTAAAGATTGCCTATTTAATATTAATATAATGTCATCAAAATATATTTGAACAATAAAAAAATTTCTTATCATTCTTTATAATAAGATTTGGATTACCAGTTCCATTTACATAATTGTTTTGTAAAAATGTCCAATCATTCTATCATACCTGGCCTAGGGGCTTGTTAAAGTCCATATAAATCTTTGGTATGTTTGAAAAAATGTTCCTGATGTTTTGTGTCTCCAAAACCAATAATTTGTTCAACATAATCTTCCTCCTAAACATATCCATTAAGGAATACATACTTCAAGTCCATCTGAAATTTTTTGAAATTAATTAATGTTGTAAAGGTGAGTAAAATTCGAATTGATTCAAATCTATCTAATAGAGCATATTTTTTTCATAGTATATTCATTCTTGTGAATTATATCCTTTAGCAACTAATCTTTCTTTATTTCTTATAATGATCACATTTTCATCACATTTATTTCTAAATACCCATTTTACTCCAATTACTAAAGTTTCCTTAGTTCTTTCAACTACGTTCCATACTTTGTTCCTTTTGAATTCATTTAGTTCATCTTGAATATCATTAATCTAATAATCATCACCTAAAGCTTCATTAGTGTTTTTTGGCTCTAATTAGGAATGAAATTCTAGATATTATACTTCATTTATTAAATAACTTTTAGTACTTTAATGTTGATTTACATCACCATTGATACTATCACTGGGATGATTCTTAAGAAATAACTGATTTGGGTTTTGAAAAACATGTTCATCAATATAAGGTAGAACGTCTTTTGGGGTAAATAATTTAGAAACATTTTCTAGAGTATTTTCCTTATTAGAAGAATTTTCCAGCAGAGGTTGATAATTAGTTTTTGAAAACATATATAAGGACGTATGTTGGGGTTGTTTAAAAACAAAAGGATTAGTCTCATCTAATTTAACACGTACTATTTCTTCTATAGTTCAGGAATTTTTATTAAGGACTCTATATACCTTAGAAGTAGTGTAATAGCCTAAGAAAATTCATTCATTGGATTTGGGTTCGAATTTATGTAAGCTATATATAGTATTCAAGATGAATACTTTGCATCCAAATACATTGAAGTAATAAAGTGGTGGTTTTCATCCAGTCCAAAATTCATTATGTGTTTTATTAAAAAAAGGTATGATTAAAACCAAATTTATAGCGTAAAAAGAAACACTAACAACTTCAGTCCAGAAATGTTTAGTAGTATAATATTCACTCAACATGGTTCTAGTTAACTTTTAATCAATTTGATTTCTTCTTTCAATAACACTATTCTGTTGATGAGTTCATGGGGCTGAAAACTTATGAGTAATTCTTTGTTTACTACAAAAAGTTTCAAAATATGAATTTTGTAATTCTCCCCCATGATCACTATGAATAGTTATTATAGGAAATTTTTTCTCATTTTTAACTTGGGACCTAAAATTTTTAAAATAAGAAAAGGCATCATATTTCTTTTTTAGAAAATAAATCCATCAAAATATAGTGTAATCATCAAATAAAACAAATACAGAGTATTATCCTCCAATACTTCTAGTTTGTGTTGTACCGAAAAGATCCATATGCACCTGTTGTAATGCATCAGAAGTTGAAAATTCACCGATGGATCTAAAACTTGACTTATGTTTCTTAACATATTGACAAGGATCAAAAACTTTTTAAGAATAAAATATAAGTTCTATTAAATCCTTAAGAAATATTTTATTGGAGAGTTTTTATATGTTCCTAAGGTTACAATGTCCTAGTCTTCTTTTCCATAACCATGATTGATCTTCCAATGCACTAAGGCAAGGTAGATCTTGGATCCTAAGGTATTTTATGTTTAGTGTGTAAACATTCTCATGCATATGGGTAGATAGAATAAAATATTCCTTGAAATTGTGTACTATGAAAATATCATTCCTAAAATTCACAAGCTAACCATCATCACATAATTGTCTTATGCTAATAAGTTCATACTTAATACCTTTAACAAATAAAAGATTTGAAATTAAATCTTTTTGAAGAAGAACGATGTTACCTATACCAACAATTTCTATATAAGAATTATATATGAAAGTTACTTTTCCACCTTTCATCTTGACAATATATTTCAAGGAAGTTTTTGTTACCAGTCATGTTCTAGGAATATCCACTATCCATGTACCAAATATTGTGTTTGGTACATCCTCAATTTCTAGAAAATAAAAGTGATTGAATTTTGGAATCCAAATATTATTTGATCCCAAAATTTCAGAAAGTAAAATCATAGGAATACTCTTTTTCGTTGAAAAATAATCCGTATGAAAAACTAAGTATTGGATTTTATTTAAAGAAAATATTTTCTCCCAATGTCTACCACATTGACAATTACTGAAAAAGGGGTCACTTTGGGGAATAAAATAATTATTACTAAAAACTGGTTTCGAGTGAGTATAACCAAATCCAAAACTATTCCTAAGAGGATGGAGTTGTGAATACATTTTATCAAATTCTTTCCTTCCAG
Organism: Viscum album; assembly: GCA_963277665.1. Lineage (NCBI taxonomy): Eukaryota > Viridiplantae > Streptophyta > Magnoliopsida > Santalales > Viscaceae > Viscum > Viscum album. The sequence continues at coordinate 1,530,395,169 of OY728161.1, read as the reverse complement.
AACTGAATATTAATAAAATTTTCTTTAAGAAATAATTCCTGAATTTGTTTTGATGAGCAAATTCTTATCCGCAAAGTCATTAGTTTTAGAACATAAGTTATTCTCTAATTTTTTTCCACAAAAATAACATTTTCATGATCCTTAGAATGTTAATCCTTTTCATAATTAACTTACTTATGGTATTTAGAAAAACATTCAAATTCAATAGTTTTTTTATCAAGATATTTAGAATGATTTGATAATTCTTTTGTTAAAACAAAAATTCAAGAATTTTCTTCCTCAAACTTCTTATTTATTTTACAGTTCTCATTTTCATGTAATTTGAAAAATATAGAAACTAATTCCAATAAAGGTATGGTATTACCTTCTCATAAAAAAGATTCTACATCTGAAGATTCATATTATTCTTCATTATGAAATTTAGCATTTAAAGAAATGTTGGTAATGAATTCATCATTGTGTACCTTATCCACAAGAAAAAGATTTTTAGTAGGAACTCTGGATATAAGGCCAATATTCTTTTGACTAAAAGATTCATATTCTGAAGATTCATCTAAAGGGTCACCACCCCTAGCACTCCAGGTGTCATTTTATTTCAAGAAATTCTTATCCTTAGATTTGTAGTACTTCTTTCTGTTTCTTTTAGAGTACTTTTCCATTCTATCTGTTATCTTAAGTACAGGACAATCAGGTCTAATATGTCCAACCCAATTACATTCATAATAGGTTACTTCATAATATTTCTTGCCCTTTTTATATTAATTCTTATATCTATACTAAAAATCATTCATTCTGAAAATATTGTTCATACATCGAGAAAGATTTTCTAATTCATTCTCAAACTATTCCCTTTCACTTGTTTCAGATATAACAAATACTTTATTCTCTTTTGATCTAATTACTCATCCAGGTGTCTTGGATTTAGATGTAGTAGTGAATGATACACTACCACTACCATTCTTATTTTTATTGAAGTTAGCATCTCTCTTCATTCTTATTTTAGGATGAATAAGATTTCCAAATAACTCATCAAGAGTAATGTTTGATAGTTTATTGTTTTCATCAATAGTTATCCTTTTAGATTCCCCTTCATTGTGAATGATGTCAATTATCTTGTCCAAAATAACTTCATAACATAGACATTTTCTCCTATAGATTAAATACTATTGACAATAGTCATAAATCATTTTTTGACATTGCAAACTGGTAATCTACAAATAAATAAAAATTCATGGTATTAATCTCTTAGTATAGATCATCTAGTTTCTATAACTTTTGAAGTTCCAAAATGTGTAACTTCAAGTTTCTTCCAAATATAGTTGGTCGTATCACAAAAATATATTTTACTATATATATTTCTATTCATAGAACACAACAAATTATTGCGTTCCATGTAGTTTTATTGATATTCCAGTTTCTCTTTGTTGGTGAAGGTTCTGACATCCTTATATAGAATTTAGTAATCTCATGCGATCATGAAAAAGTTTTCTACCCTAGTGTTAATGAAAAAAGTTTTAATCATATCTCTTCAGTACTCATAATCATTACCATCAAAGATTGGGGTTTTGGTAGGATTAAGGTTGTATGTAGAACCAACATCCATACCTAAAATTCAATAAGAAAATATCTTTTCAACAAAACTTTTTAATAGTAAAAATTCATAAAAAAATATAAAAATTTTCAAAAAAACGTGAGAAAGAAAAGTTATGAAAAAATATAGAACAAGAATAACTTGAGCAAGAATACTTATATGTAAGTATAATTATATCATATACCTTCCATTGATACCAATTAAAGGATCAAAATAGAATATGTATATGCTCAAATACAAGAGGGGGGGGGTGAATTTTATGTTTAAAAACATTTTCTTTTAACCTTAACAAAATATAGGTTTAACAAAGTTAAACAAGGTAAATTCACAAACCCTCTTTGGTTCTTAATTAATGGGATTATTAAAAGGTACCAGGTCCAATTATAAGAAAACTAATCTTAATGAATTTACACCTAAAGAATCTTGAGAAGGTTTTACTTAAAAAATTATTTGACATTAAATCTTATATAATCTTATTTACATTGGAGTTAAACAAGTATAAGAATGTATAATAATGTTATACTTTCTTTAATTAACAAAATATAGAGGAAATAAAACTTGTAACAACAAACAAGTAAACAAGTAGGTAATATTTTAACCCAAAGAGGAGGGTATACAACAATCATGGATAAAGGTACCTTGATTTATACTTTCAAGAAAGTCTGTCTTTCCCAAAACAGGGTGAGCCCTTCATAACAATATCTGAGTCTGTATTGCTATCCCCGCAAGTCCATGAACTTTATGGTAGTCGACACCTCTATCTTTCTATCCCCAGAATCCCTAGATTGTACTTAGCGACAATCAGAGTCACACAAGGCAAGATGAACAAGAATTTCATGGTTGAACAAGATGTTTATAATTCACACAAGGCACAAGAGTCTTTCTCTCTCTAGAAAGAACTTCACAAAATGTAATCCCTAGGATCGTCAATTGATAATGGTTTTGTTCAAATGATATTTTATTTATAGAAAAAACATCAATTGTTTTCTCCCTCCTCCATTTCTTATATTTTTCCTAGAATCTCAAAGGAACCTGTACACGTGTCACTCAATAAATGTTTAGATAGAAAAAAATGTACAACATTGTATTATGTAGGAAAAACTTGGGAAATATTATAATGATTGTGAAATTATAATATGTAAAAAAATTAATGTATCTTAAAAAAATGTGAATAATAAGAATATATGAAATATATGATATATAGAATTCAGAGTCTAAATATATTAACACTCAATTTCTAGAAAAATGGATATTCCGTACTGAATTCTATTGAATTCAGAGTCTGAATTATATAGATTTTGGAGTATATATTCTGGGGAATTCGAAGTATAAATTATAAGGAATCCAAAGTCTATATTCTAAGGAATTTAGTGTCTAAATTAATTGGAATTTAGAGTTTAAATTCTATGGAATTCAGAGTCTGAATTTTAGATAATGAAAATTCTGAATTTCAGAGAATTAAGAGCCCGAATTTTAGAGAATTTAGAGTCTCAATTTCAAAGAATTTAGAGTATGAGTTTCATTGAATTCAAAGTGTAAATTATAGGGAATTTAGAGTATAAATATCATAGAATTTAGAGTCTTAATTTCGATGAATTCAGAGTATAAATTTTAGAGAATTTGGATTCTTCATTTCAAGAAATTTAGAGTCTAAATTTTAGAGAATTCAGAGTCGGAATTTCAGAGAATTCAGAGTCTGAATTTTAGGGAATTTGGTGTCCAAAAACAAAAATACTCGATATCCAAGGAACTATTTGATTCCTAGGTTTTAGATTAGGATCCAATTTTTTGGATTAGTAAAAAATAGACTTCATTTTCTGAAGACATTTTATATGACATAAAAGACCAAGTTAATGATAAAACTTTTCTTAGAGAAATAAAACTTTCTTTAAGAAAATAATTCTTAAAGAAAGATAACTTTCCTTAAGAAAATGTGTTTGTGATTTTAAAAACACATATAAATAGAGAAATTCTACGGAATCCTTGTTGAATCAAAAAATTGGGAGTAAGGGGAAGGTAATCCATTGGTATATTGGTCCCTTAGTGATCATTGTCCATATCACGGTGTTAGCTTACCAGATAGAACCTCCTCCAAACCTATCAGAAGGTCATGATGTTCTCAATGTATCACTTTTTAGGAAGTAAAAACTAGGCCCTTCATATATTCTAAACCTGGAATCTATGTAATCAGAACATGATCTCTCATATGAGGAACAACAAATGGAGATATTGGATTGAAGAGATAAAGTGCCACAGAACAAGACCGCTAATTTGGTCAAAGTTATTTAAAGGAATCATTAGTTTGAGGAAGATACAAGGAAAGTTATGTATGTGATTATATAAAATTTTCTTCACTTGTTTTCTTCTGTGAAAAAAAGTTTTGAGGGAAAAATTATTTTTGGGGGGTTGAATGTAATAGTTCTTGATTTTAGTAAATTCTTTTCCTTAATTAAATATCTTGTTGGGTGCCTTTTCATACACATGAAACAAAAAAATGAGCACCATAATAAATTAATTATAAAATTATTAAATATTAATGATATATTATGGCTATAAAATGTTTGGGTATAAATAGAAGTAACTACCCTATGAAGACCATGTAAAAGATCTATACTAATATAAGATTAGTATTTTTAAAATACCATTTTCCACCAATGGATTTTTTATTTTAAAATAAAATTCTATCACATTTAGAAGAAGAGTTTTATATAATTTTTTCAATTCCACGTATCAAAATTATCCTAGGTTGGGTTTTGTGTATTTTTATAAAATAATTGATTTTTCGATAAATAAATAAAAATACATCATTTTTGGAAATAACGACTTTTATTACATTATAAATATTTAATAAATACTAATATTTTATTTTATTTATAAATTATTTATTTATGGAATAATTTTATTCATTTAAAATAGATTGTTTTAAATATATAAAACTAATGACGAGTTTTATAAAACAAAAGTGATATTTTAATTCTAATAAAATATGTTTTTTGATATTTCTTTTAATTAATTAGGTTTATGGTAAAAGTAAGTTTTTCAATGAATTGAATGCTTCATAATTTATTTTATAGTAAATTAATTTATGTCATTAAAACTTATAATTTTGATAACTAAGTATTACGCTTAAGTTCTAATCTTGAAAACACACTTTTCCAAAAAACTATTTTTAATTGTTATGTGTGTTTATTTTAAAATTAACATTTCACACTATTATAAATTTTATTTGATAAAATTAATTTATAATTTTAAATCATAAGGATGAAATTATTTAAATATGACAATTTTAAATTTGGTCATTTAAATTAATTAATAATTTTGGTAATTAATTTCCTCAGTAAATGAAAAATAGTAAATATTGATTCATTAAGAGGAAATGATCTAAAACGTGATACATACATATATAAAAATATACGGTTGAGGTGTGTCTTGAACAAAACTCACCTCACCTTCTTTTTGCCCTTTTTGATCCTTTGAACCTTGAATAGTAGCATTACATTATTTAAAATGAAAAGGGTGATTCCAAAATTTCTTTCCTCTTAACTTATAAAATGGTATCACTCCCACAAATTAAATTGACACATTTATTTTAAATTTCTTCATGAATCTATTCCATCTATTCCTCATAGAAACCTATCCCACTAATCTCCCCATTATTTAGATTGAGTCTACCCACTATTATGATATTTCTTTGAGAAATTTCAAGATCCTGATGTATGTATTTCCTCCTTAATCATTTTTTCTTAATATTCATCTTCGAAAACATGTCAAAAACCATAATATAATGATATATGTATTATTTTTATAACTATTTGTTAGGATTTTAATGTATTTATTATTTAATATCCACTTAGAAAAAAATTAACATTGATCATGTGTTGTGTGAACTACCACTTCTACGAAGTGACATATTCCTTTTCACATCATCATCTCTCAAGGATGGTTTAATGATGAGAATGATGCAAAAAGTAATATATATATATATATATGTTATGTAATTATTAATTTGGGATGTAATTTTATTACCTACCTTGATCCCTTCTCATTTTTTGAGAAATGATAACGTTAACCATGTGTACTTGTGGACTACTACCTCTCAAAGTAACATTTTTAAATTTTAATCTAGTAATTATATTTTTTATCAAAATATTTTAAATTCTAATTATCATACTTAACAAAATCTATTACATCCAGACCTAAATGACCACTAAAACAGTATCCAAACTGGTGGTTTATATGGCCTCAACCACACCTCCTCACACGCCAGAGGCTACTGACAAGATATGCCACATCGTTTCTGGAAAACCATTCAAAGTATACAAACCCTCCAAACATTTGATTTCTAGACCTCGATGCTCCTAAAACTCGACAATACTCCCAAGAAACCTCTCAGGAATTTCCCATGTACAAAAACAACACATAGATATGTTTCAAACATCTGAATTTCTATCAAAAACCTCAATTTTAAAAATGTACCAGGAAGTAAATGCAAAATATTCAAATTACTATATATCTTAATATAGTCTAAAAACACCGGCCATTATGACCTCTCCAACATAGAAGTTATCATCCCATAGAATCCTTCTAGAACTGAGAAAAAACCACTCTACCTACATGGTCTATGAATCCTTGTTCAAATGGTAGTGTAGTGTTTCCAAAATTTCAATTCACCACCAAGAATTAATTTAAGAATATGAAACTTAAGCCATTAAAACTCAATCTAAAGCTTATTTTTCTGACAAAAAAGCATAAAATAGTCTTAACTGAGTCCTTTTATCTTGAGATATGTTCACATTTTCATCTCGTTAACATAGTCTTGAACATCAAGAAATGGGGCCAATTATGAACCACATTACATCCTCAATTTCAATTTCTTTAAAATGAATACTTCTAAGCATTATAGTGATTCTTCAAGCATGATTTCTTTAATATGGTGAACCCGATTATATCTACGGTCCTAAAAGGAACCTCATTGTTATGAAATAGTTGAAATTTGATTGATCGAACTAAAAATGGTCATGCATTTTTTTATTGAAAGACACATCGAACCTTTGCACAACCCTAAATTAACCGAGATTTATACTTTAAAACGGTTCCACAACAACCATATTCACTGAAATGGGGAGACATGATTCAAGACCCCACTAGAAAAACGTTCTCAAAATGATCATCTTAGGAAACTAGTGTATTACAAGATGAAAAAATAATTATTCCTCCATGGTTTCTAGAATTTTCAACGAGAACACTCAAAAAATTCCATTCCCAACTTCTGGTGATGTTCCCCGATAAAACCCTCACTTGACCATTTAAATCATCGTGCCTTAACATGAACATGGGTGTAACCTAGATCCATCTAATGGAATCATCATCCTTTTTAAAACATCACCTCCAATAACAAATAATAGTACGAGATAACCATAGATTCAAAAAATTGGAGTCTAAGGAAAAAACCTGAGGTAGTGCATACTCCAAATTTATAATGTGACATTGTAACAAGAAAAAAGGTCCACTTAAAAAAATTGACTTGTCTTAGAGAGATATCCACAAGGTAGTCATATCAAAAGAAATGATGGATGGTTTCTAGGATTCCATCCATAATCCTCCTACTTGGGAACCAAAGTACTACTTTGGACTGACAAGCCTCAACAAGAACAAAATTTCATTATGAATCACTAAGAAAACCACCCAAAGAGGCCCAACAACTTTTAAAGATTTAGAAAGGTGTATAAATAATTCTCTATTAGTGTATCAAATTTTACATCATGATAGGAGACATGCTCATCTCTAAACCTGCAAATAGTAAGTAGGGACTATGAAAACAAGAGGAATAATAGTTAAACTAGTACTCGTTGAGCTCCTTTTAAAGAAGCTCAGATTCACCTATCGACGCACTACCACAACCTCGATCATGAGGTCTTTAATACCCAAGGCATCACTTGATCATTCACAATTAACCACCGATGTCACCAATGACCAATGGTGTTTCTCAATGGTTTCATACACAACCAACTATTTCAACATCATGATGCAAGGAAAGCACCGACATAATTCAATTCTTTCAATCCTCTAGTGAATTCAACAAAAACCAACCATTTCCAAATGTTCCTTTTCGATTTTGTTCCTTCTACATGGAAGGAAACATTTAACCCGAACTGACATAATTCACCCCACCATATGAAGTGTCCAATTCATTGAAAAAATAGATCTACTAGCTTCTAAAGGGAATTCTAGAAAAACCCCACCTGCTATTTACATGTTACTCTCCTCCGAGTCATGATCTCCACGTCAAAAAAATTGAATATTTCACATAAAAATGAAAACCAAACTAACTAGTGTATCAAAACACTAGAGTCACGAAGAAGGTATCGCCAAAATTTTGGTGAATGTGGATTATTAAAATCCTTAGGTCACACTACTTCGTATATGATATGTGATTATAATGAAAAAAACAATGATCAATGAGTTTTACATAACTCAACTGGTTCATTATATCATTTAGCACATGACATGCACTGTATACTTGAGTGAATACTAGCCCTAGGTTTTAGAAACAAGAGGAAACATCCTGGATACTACCCATAGGTTATCCTCCCTATGCATTCAAGTATCTGATGGTCCCTACAAAAGACATATCATAGAGTTTTATTTCCCCATATGAACAGTAACCTAGACGAAAACATACCAATTCATCCATCGTAGAGGAATAGAAAGGGACACATTCCCTAAAAATCTTCTAACCAATCCCAAGGAATGTCTAACTAGTTTAACCTGAGAATTTCTTGATTCTCATGCCCATAGAAAGGGTCAAGGATACCCTGACCGCCCATCTGAATAAGGGAGTCCTTTAGAAACTAAGAGTCAGACTTAGGACAAGGAAACCCAAAAGATGTCAACATCCATAAAACTCACATTATTAGTATGACACTGAAGCTCTAAGGGTGCCACCTACCATAGGATAAACCCATAAAAATCATAAGTTTCAACCCAATCACTAGGTCACATCAAATAAGAAGTCACCTGGATTAAGAACCTATCATTTAATCCATTTATAAAAGATAAGAACGCCTACAGAAAACACTCATGGTTTCGTTCGAATTCTATATAAGGGAATACTAAAACTACCCTTACAGAAAGATCTAAATGGAGGACACCACCTAGGGTTCCATTTCTAATACCATTGAATTGATTTATATTTAATCTTTAAACATTTTAAAATATTTAAAGTAGAACCTCAAGTACTAATCATAAAACAAAATCACTTTTTACCTCATTCAATTAATGTCATAAAGAAATACGGAAAGCGATATAAAACGATGTTTTTAAAAATTTAATATTTATTAACATCCCATCTTAAATAAATAATTTATTATATAAATTCCTATTTAAATTATTATTGATAATGCAACCTATGATGGTACCATTAATCCAAACAAGATTCATCATAATGCAACCCAATATATGTTCATTAATTATAAAATCTACAAACACCCAAATGGGTCATCTAATAAGAAACATTCCTCAAATGAACTAATTAAGTCAATTTGTTCATTTTAGAAGTTAACCAATTCATTTGAGATTAAAATTAAACCTATTTAACATTTCCACCATTCCAAAATATATACCTTGATCATATGCAATTGTTTTATTACAAGGGTTTCCACCACCCTAATCTATAAAGCACCCATACACATTATAGACCGAAGTATAACACAAAATATAATTGAAACCCATACCATTTCAAATTATAACATGGTCATATTTAAAAAGGTTCAATTTAAGGGGTGTCCATATTCAAATCCACTGATTACCCATACACATTAGAGTTTGGAATTTATCACCCATTAATGACAAACAATTCACTTTAAAGCATTAACATTAATAGCATTTAGTTTTTTTCAATAGTTTCTAAACATATTTAGAAAACTCCTGAGGCTGTTTGAGTATAAGGGTCGCCCTATCCCAAATATAAGGTCCCTATACCCTTACAATTAAAAACTGGTCCCCCTTTAATAACATCCATTGAACTCTTCTCATACATCCAATATTATGTCATACAAAACTAGTATGTTATCATAAAATATAAGACACAGGAGAACAACATATAAACATAGAAGCATGATATGTAAGAAAAAATGATAAATAAATAGAAAAAAGGGCATATAATCACATTATCTTGTTATAAAAGTATGCATCCTAAAGAAAATAAAAGCATGGAATAAAGTATAATAGGAACACTAATGAGAAAAAGTCATGGAATAAACTCATGCAATGAAATGAAATTATAAGTCAAGATACAAATTTAACTACATGACATGGAATATGAATAAAATGTGAATTTTATATGTTCCAAATATAAATCATTCAATACTTCATCCTTTACTTACAAGGAAATGTTTAAAATACCATAAATTCTTAAATCAATAAGTAGCGGAAAGAACACCATTCACTCCAGGTAAAATCATAATCAATTGTAATATCAAAAAGTATAAACAGAAATCCCAGCCTTGGAAACATGGTCATTTCCCCATGGTTGGCGTGCTATTTCCCAAACATAACTATTTACCTAGCACTGAAACATTACTAACGTCATGTCTACTAGGCCAAAACATTAAGAAAAGGGAAACAAAGGATTTGATATCAATTTTTAACATCCCGACCATACTGACCACATATACGGTAGCTGGATAGGTGGGTCACATGCCCTCAAGCATTCCTCCCCATATACCAGAGGATGCCGACTAGTAGTGAGGGTGTATGGAGGTTATAGTGGGGAGGCTACACCCTTGTGTTCAGAGTATCACAATGTTATAACAAATAATATGTAAAATAAAATACTGGAAGGAATAATAAATAAGTAATTTGTAGTGGAAGATTAATAAATATCAACAAAATAGTAAATGTTCCCCAACACCAATATATAGCTGGTGCATGCATTTCCATATGATGATACAAAACTACTATAATAAATAAATGAATGAAAATGATACTATACAATACATTAATAATAAAGGAAATAAAATAATAGTCTCAAGGGTGATCTCCATGATCATCTTGAGCTCCAACTCAGTCATGTGCTCGTAACTCGTAGGTACATGATGAAAAACTCTAACAATAAACCAAGGTCCTGTAAATATAAGGTTTACTCGGGTACCCCAAACCACTGGTGGCCCAAGAAGTGTGTGATATAATAATCCCAGTAGGGTCCCACCCATGGTGTCTACAACTAAATCAAATCCATGAAATATTATGTAAAGCAGTGTGTGGTTATAAATAGAAATACAAATAAAACTGAAAAATAAAAAACGTCCCACCCATGTTCCTTAGGGACACATGGTGGCAATACATTCTTCAGATCATAGCTAAAATAAGTATATGATATGTTACCATACATATATAGTAATAATATATTTTTATATAATATAGTTCTATATTTTATTCACCAATATGAACCAAGTATATTTCTATGTAAGTGGCTATATACCTAGAATATTAGTTGCTGGAAAGATTGGGGCATAACTCAAACATCTATGACCAGTCTAAATGAGAATAAAAACTCAAGCAATATGGTACATTCCCAACACCCTAATATATTAAGAGACATCATTATACAATAGTTGGAATGGTGAGTGAGACACCATTTAATCACTCTAATCATGGCACATGGCGCGTAAAGCTCGTCACCCTTATAGTATCACTAGTGCAGGGCGTCAGGCTCAACAACCGATGTAAAGTAGCATGATGCCCCCATGATCAACAAAACTCATTCCATCATTCCACAAACTATGTAAATGAAAAATATAATTATAACTAGGTTGATAATATACTACCCATCCATTTATTTTATCAATCCCACATATATCAGAAAATAATAATCATGTTTATATTAAACAACCATGAGGAAATACCACTCATGACTTACATTCACCAAAAAATTATAAACAAGGAATATCATTTCCATTATGGAAAGTAGATATCATGCAATAAACAGTGTGGGATTTCCACCGTTTCTCAATTTATTTGATTATACAAATTTAATACATTAAAGTGGAGAAATCTGTAATGAAATAGAAATTCAACTATTACAATACATGTTGGTTAATTTAAAAACATGCAAATTCAATTATACAACTCGTATATTCAGTTATGAGGTTCTATGGTCAGATGGGAAATCAACTACATGGGTAATACCATTTACAAAAAAAGGCCAACACTTAAGAGGTGCTTGGTTTGAAATAAAAATTGATCAATAAAGGGAAAATTCCATTTCAGAACATCAATAATGGCCATGTCTCAGACATGACACATGTAGAGACTTGTATCTTGACGTACATTGACATTAAATTACATTTACAGAAAACTTAGTACATAACAAAAACACACACACAAGGACCGTAATAGTTTAGTGTCTTTGGAAACTCGGAATATAATCTTCTAATTGTGGTGAAAGATCTTCAATATCTCCCATAAAGATCTTCCTTTTTTTTAACCTAAAACCTTTATTTATATCCTGGGGAAAAGAAAACATAAAAGGGTGATCTCAAATGCTCAGTAAGGGTAAACAAATGAAATATCAATCACATCATATTCATAAGAACATAAAATTTTGGAAATCTTAACCTGCAAAAGAGATCATAATTTCATAACATGGAAGAAATCATGGCAGTGAAATGTATTCACAATAATCATAACATAAAACATGAAACTTTGTGGCATACAAACATAATCATAGAGAATAATTTCTTGTTATTCAAGACTCATTTCCAAGACAATCTTAGTGGACAAAGTCCCTTTCTGAACCGAGTCACCCTCGTTTCAGTCCTGTTTCACTGAACCGGTATAACCTACCGTTCCAGCCATGTCTATCTCATGAGATATAAAATCTTTACCCAATGAATTGGAGGGAGATATAGGTCCCACCCATCTTATAATGAATCCTTTCTTATGTGTGCCACATAATCATAAATCATACATCATCGCATAACACATGTAACAAAAATTGGATTCTTGAAACATCATGACATCATAAAACAAATCATATAAGGTAAATGACTTCATAAAAATAATTCCCTCAAAAACACAATCAAATCAATGTAATAATAGGTATAAAAACAGAACCCTATATTATTTTAGATGGAAAATAATTTTGATAAAACACTTGAACTCCATTCTTGAGGAAAATATCCTTTCTTCTTCAAAAACACTTTTCTTTTCTTAACATGTCATACAATTATAAACTAAAAGAGGTTGATTAAAAATAAACTTGAAAACATGTAAAGGATGCTTCTTGGAAATAATTTTTTTAAAATCCATTCATTCCGTATAAGTTAAAAAAACATTCTTCGTACCTTTGTCGGAAAAGTCAAAAAGTACCTCGTATGAAAAAACGACAAAAGATTCCTTTCATATTCTTTACTAAAAACTCACCGAAGGGTAAAATTGGATTTAAACTATTGTAAGTGTATGGAAACAATATTACATATTGAGGGAACATGGATGTGGATGATAAAATACACCCCAGTAAAGACTTACGAATAAACAATCTCTGATAAAAATGAGATTGTGATATTTCCCTTACCTTAGGTCCGATTTGCTTCGTAAGTGTCCGAACCTCCTGTATAATGATTTAAATAATGTCATTGACTTATTAAAGAATCATATTCATTGTTATGATATCATATATGGTCCACTTATGACTTTATATTACCCGTTCTTTTGTAAATTCATGTTAAAGTAGCGTTTTGGCTAAAATCGTCTCATTTGTCGTTCGTGTTTTTAACTTGTAATTATTAATATGATTACTTGGATCATGATTACTTATATCCAGAATGTAAAACATGATTTATATATAATATATATTCAGAATATATATATATATATATATATATAATATCGATAAATGGAATGAAATACACCGTTCATGGAGACGGTAGTCCGTACGTACGCATGAACGCTGTTTTCGTTTCCTTATTGTATTGAATGGAATTAAGTATATGACATACATATAAATATACATAAATCCAATATCATTATTATGTCATATATTTCATTAGTACTTATTATATATACTTTATAATCATTCATGAATGGCTAATCATTGAGAATGAATCTCATCGCGTCGTGGAGACGGTAGTCCGTACGTACGCACGAGCGATGATATCGTTCCCATGGTCGTGGAATTGTGTTGAAGTGTATGTATACTATTTCAGTATAAATATCACTTTATAATAATCATATATAGTTACTCATTACACCATTATACCCATCCAATTAAGGTGGTGGCGGAAAATAGATTACACCACGGCGTGGAGACGGTATTCCGTACGTACGCACGCGCGGTGATTTCCTTTTTCCGTAGGATGGATAGAAGGTTAATTAGAGTTGTTTAATATTTATAATAACATATCAGTATATAAGAAATAATTATTTTATTACTTTATCATGAAACGACTAAAGAAGAAGAAGTTGAAGTAGAAAGAAATTGAAAAAGATCGGTAATGGATATTACCTCTTTTTGACGCGCCTTAACTTAACATCCACTTAAAGAACTATGCATGGTATCTGAAGAAGACCAGGACCTCTAGGATGATACTAGGGAAGTGGAGAAGAGATTTTGGATGGGTTTGGCCGAGCTTTAATGCTCAAATTGGTGTGAGGAGGAGAGGGAGGAGGTGCCCTTTTATAAGGGTGGAGAGGGGCATCTTAGGAAAATCTCAAAATATTATTTTATATTAAGGTCAAATTCGGTTTATAATGGTTCCAACTGGTCTTATTTTGAAGATAAAGTGGGGATGGGTCGAAATCCTCCCATCCAATAGGATTTAGACAAGTTTAGGTTATTATTTTAACCTTATCAATTAGATTTAACTCTATGTTAAATAATTTAACTTTTACCGTGTCTTTTTGTTTTCTAACACTATATGGTTAATAAAACTACTATATGAAGCCAAACGAACCCCAAGTTGTTTATTATTAGTATATCTATCCTTATCTAAGACATTTTGACGAACCTTAGATTTGTAAGATTTAAATAACAATTAATAATATAATATTTGTTTTAAAAACTAATTTATGCCAATTTTGACACTATTTGGTACATGATTTTTATGAAATTTCTAACAGAATTATAAGTTCGAACCAAGTTACTTAAATCAACAATAAAATGTCATATTAACCTATAAAATTAGTTTAAGTCACAAAAAATCTCAAATTTCATTTATTTGGGCATTTATAACCTCAATTATGTTAATATTTTCTTAAAATGGTAATTACTGCATCATTGTTGTGTCATAAATAAATTAGATTATTTAAAGTATAAAAATTACAAATAAAATACCATTATGTAGGAAATCTTTTTAGATTTATAATGAATATTTATAGTCGAAATTATATTTTGTATAACCCTATATTAAAAATGTTTTAGTAAATAAACTTTGATTTTAACTCTATTAACTCTTCTTTGAATTAAATAATAATAAATGTCCTAATCTAATCCAAGTGGGCCTAAATGATAATAGTTTACACTTAAGGTTGTTTTTGGTCGATATAAACTTGTCCAATAGGATTAGGACATGTGTTAGGGTAATATTAATATTATTTTTACCCTTAATTACCCTATTTACTTTTAACCGTGGTAAATAAAAGTAAAAAGTTACAATTCACAAAAAATTATTTTCATCTCATTGAACCACATTTTACTTACTGACATCAACCGTGTATCTCGGATTTTTGAAATTCCATTCACAGAAGCGGTAAAATTAAGATTTATGAAAAAAAATAATATTTTTAACTACCACTTAGTAGTTTCACTATTCATCAAAAATTGAAGTTTTTCAGAAAAATTCCAAAATTTCACCCTAAGATATAATTGATATTCCGAATTCAAAAATGATTTCTATTTTACAAAATTCCCAACATATAAGTTTCATTAATTAATTTTATAATTAATTTCCACTGTCACAACAAATAGCGTGTTTTTAAGAGATAATAACTATCAAAAGATTAACACTTGTTTATGTCTGGTGTAAATGTGAAATTACATCCAATGACCAACATTGTATTGAATTGTAAAAATATATTCTAAATATACTTTAAAACCACTCAAATTAATAATTTATCACTATTAATTATTTCGATTAAAAAAGATGTTTTTAATTATAATTTAGTAATTTTCACAATTCATCAAAATATGAAAGTTATCTGAAAAGTACCAAAATTTCACCTTAGGCTAAATTCAATACTCCGAATCCAAAAATGAAGTCCATTTTGAGAGCTAAAATTTCTAAAATTTTAAAAGGTGGTTATTACTATTCATAACGGCTAGTTTTAATAATATTTTAATAGCATATCATTGTTTAGTGAAACTCGGTATTGCGTACTACACACGCTGTTGAGGAAGGTCGCGATTGCGTGTAATACAAGGCAAGTCAAGGATGTGTGTTGTGAAAACTCCTTTTTGGGTAGCGTACAACACAAGACATTAGTGAAACTAAAAAGAATATTTTTCATAAAATTTCGGGGTGTTACATTCTACCCCCCCTTAAAATGAATTTCTTCCTCGAAATTCGTCGGGGTTATAAATGGTTTACTATTCGAAAGTTTCTTTAATAGAAACCCACATCGTAAAAAGGAATACCAAAACCAATCTTTAAAAACAAAGGTATGAAACGTAACGGTTACCCAAATAAACTAATCACTGGGTTTCCAAATAGGTGAAAATATAGATATGGAAGAGAAATCTAACCATCATGTTCTGATGGAGAGTGGTAGAGAACATGGCTATGGAAAAGCCAGTAATCACAAATCCATAGATTTGTGATCATATAAGGTACCATTTGATTCATCAGGTATAAGATCACTAGGACAACATTTTTGGTTTTCAAGATCATTTCCCTAAAGTTGAAAATTTGAATTAGAATAAATACTTACTTTATTTTGGTACAATCTCACTGTTGTTCGTACTTTGAACCATTTCCACTTCATCTCTTAATGAAATGAAGTTGAATTTATTATTCGTGAAGTGTTAATAGATCATTTGATAGAATGATGGGTCATTCCATCTGTCTCAAACAAAAGGTTAGAAAAGTTATCAAAAAATACATAAGTCCATCAATAGTGAGATCAATCATATATGGTTCCTAAAATGGACGTATACTTCATATATCATACTGCTTAATATAATAAAACTAGTTTCTACAAAACAGGGACTTCCTGTAGGCCAGTGGTAGGCGATAAAGGCCAGTCGCACTTCGGTTGTGTGTTCGATTCCCACAGCCTTGTTCGACGCGATGGGCTGTCGCCTATCCTGCAAGTTGTCCTTTTTCTAAAACTACATTACTATAAAATCTCATCAGTAATATCGAAAAAAGGTCTATCCATAAACAATACTAACTTATTTCCAACATAATCCATTCCAATCTTTAGGCTTATCCATAATACTGCAGTCCACTCTCATAACATAGTGAAAATGATTACCATAGATTTAATACCATCTTTGATCCCCATATATCATAAGATATGTTTTGTTGGTCACATTCCAAACATTCAAAGTCCTTAATCATGTATTCTCTTGAATACCTTAGTGAAAACATGAATGCAGTCAAAATTCTATATACTCAAACCATGATATCACTTAGTCCTTATATCAATCATGAGCTCATGAATACTGTTAAACATTTCATTTTCTCGTTTTCCCTTCATTATGCGCATATCATCTTATTTCCAAAAAAATATCTCAATCACTTTGAATACCACATTAGACCAACACATAAATATTCCAATACTTTATGATACCACATTATTTTGGAATCCCATTACATAAACACTTAATCATTCCACCACATCGGTGTCATATTCAACATCGCCAATAGTGATCTCCTGTGACTTCCCTTTGTCCTTTTCCTTTAGTGGTTGCTCATGTTGATCATCACTAACCCTTGGACTAGGGCATTTATTAGCATAATGCCCCATTTGCTTGCACTTGAAGCATTGAAGTTTTGTTGGTATGTTCTCTGCAGTGTTTGCTTCATTCACAACATTAGAATCCCTTTTTCTATTACTTCGACACTCAGCTGCTCGATGACCTTCTTTTCCACACTTAAAACATTTTCTGGTCCCTATAAGACAATCTCCACCATGCTTCTTTCCACACTTTGTGCATAAGGAAACATTCATCTTCTTTTCGCCATTATTCTGAGATTTCTCCTTGAACTCCATCTTTCGTTTCTTGTCAAAACCATGAGATGGATATGTAACACCAACTTCCATTTCTACCTTGATAGCACAACGCACAATTTCTTCATAGCTACTGAAGTCTCTTATAGCTAATGCCCTTCGAAGACTTGGTTTTAAGCCACTGAAAAATCGATCAACTTTACTTTTAGGTTGGATGATAATGACAGATGCATACCTTGCAAGTCTTGTAAAATTCGCTTCGTATATACCAACAGATTCATCATCTTTTTTCTTTAGTTCAAGAAACTCCTTCTCCATAATTGTTCGAAGAATACGATGGAAGTACTTATTGAAAAATAGGTTCTTGAACTCGTCCCATTCCATGGACTCAATTTCATATCTTTGCCTCGTATTCTTGATAAGATTACACCATTGATCAGCTTCACCTTCCAAACGATATACTGCTAAGATGACTTTATCATGTTCAGAACATTGAAGAACTGAAAAGATCTTTTCAGTGGTACTGATCCATTGTTCAGCAACAAGTGGATCAGAAGACCCACTGAAAGAAGGTGGATGTTGCCTCATGAAGGACTCAATAGAATATTGTTCCCTTCTCTGCTCATTTGGAATTCCAGAATGATTCATAGTTTGTGTAAGTATAGCAATAATATTTTTCACTCCATCTGCCATAACATTTGTTTGTTCAGGAGGACAATCATTGCATTGTCCATTGCATTGATCAACACGGTTCCTTCGGGTTCCAGCCATTGTCTAAAACCCAAAAAGAATAGTGTGAGAGGCAAAAATCATGATAGGGAAAACAACATAATAAAGGGGGAGTACCTTCAATATATAACATATTAGGTTTAATTCTATTATTGTTAGCGTAATTCTAGTACTACAACCTATACGTATACTTAACCTTAGGGACATCACTAGACATACCTTAGAAATATCTCCAGGGATCTCACTAACGTTTTCGCATCCTAGTTTCCAAAGGTTGACTAAACCTTTCCTCTGATACCAACTGTAGAGACCCGTATCTTGACGTACATTGACATTAAATTACATTTGCGGAAAACTTAGTACATAACAAAAACACACACATAAGGACTGTAATAGTTTAGTGTCTTTGGAAACTTGGAATATAATCTTCTAATCATGGTGAAAGATCTTCAATATCTCCCATAAAGATCTTCCTTTTTTTTAAACCTAAAACCTTTCTTTATTTCCTGGGGAAATGAAAACATAAAAGGGTGAGCTCAAATGCTCAGTAAGGGTAAACAAATGAAATATCAATCACATCATATTCATAAGAACATAACATTTTGGAAATCTTAACCTGCAAAAGAGATCATAATTTTATAACATGGAAGAAATCATGGCAGTGAAATGTATTCACAATAATCATAACATAAAACATGAAACTTTGTGGCATACACACATAATCATAGAGAATAATTTCTTGTTAGTCAAGACTCATTGGCAAGACTATCTTAGTGGACAAAGTCCCTTTCTGAACCGAGTCACCCTCATTTTAGTCATGTTTCACTGAACCGGTATAACCTACCGTTCCAGCCATGTCTATCTCATGAGATATAAAATCTTTACCCAATGCATTGGAGGGAGATATAGGTCCCATCCAGCTTATAATTAATCCTTTCTTATGTGTGCCACATAATCATAAATCATACATCATCGCATAACACATGTAACAAAAATGGGATTCTTGAAACATCATGACATCATAAAACAAATCATATAAGGTAAATGACTTCATAAAAATAATTCCCTCAAAACATAATCAAATCAATGTAATAATAGGGATAAAAACAGAACCCTATATTATCTTAGATGGAAAATAATTTTGATAAAACACTTGAACTCCATTCTTGAGGAAAATATCCTTTCTTATTCAAAAACACTTTTCTTTTCTTAACATGTCATACAATTATAAACTAAAGGAGGTTGATTAAAAATAAACTTGAAAACTTGTATAGGAAGCTTCTTGGATATAATGTTTTTAAAATCCATTGATGCCGTATAAGTTAAAATAACATTCTTTGTTCCTTTGTCGGAAAAGTCAAAAAGTACCTCGTACGAAAAAACAACAAAAGATTCCTTTAATATTCTTTACTAAAAACTCACCGAAGGGTAAAATTGGATTTAAAATATTGTAAGTGGATGGAAACAATATTACATATTGAGGTAACATGGATGTGGATGATAAAATATACCCCAGTAAATACTGACGAATAAACAATCTCGGATAAAAATGAGATTGTGATATTTCCCTTACCTTAGGAACGATTTGCTTCGTATGTGTCTGAACCTCCTGTATAATGATTTAAATAATGTAATTGACTTATTAAAGAATCATATTCATTGTTATGATATCATATATGGTCCAATTATGACTTTATATTACCCGTTCTTTTGTAAATTCATGTTAAAGTAGCGTTTTGGCTAAAATCGTCTCATTTGTCGTTCGTGTTTTTAACTTGTAATTATTAATATGATTACATGGATCATGATTACTTATATCCAGAATGTAAAACATGATTTATATATAATATATATTCAGAATATATATATATATATATATATAATATCGATAAATGGAATGAAATACACTGTTCATGGAGACGGTAGTCCGTACGTACGCATGAACGCTGTTTTCGTTTCTTTATTGAATTGAATGGAATTAAGTAGATGACATACATATAAATATACATAAATCCAGTATCATTATTATTTCATATATTTCATTAGTACTTATTATATATACTTTATAATCATTCATGAATGGTTAATCATTGAGAATGAATCTCATCGCGTCGTGGAGACGGTAGTCCGTACGTACGCACGAGCGATGATATCGTTCCCATGGTCATGGAATTGTGTTGAAGTGTATGTATACTATTTCAGTATCAATATCACTTTATAATAATCATATATAGTTACTCATTACACCATTATACCCATCCAATTAAGGTGGTGGCGGAAAATAGATTACACCACGGCGTGGAGACGTTATTCCGTACGTACGCACGCACGGTGATTTCCTTTTTCCGTAGGATGGATAGAAGGTTAATTAGAGTTTTTTCATATTTATAATAACATATCAGAATATAAGAAATACTTATGTTATTACTTTATCATGAAACAACTAAAGAAGAAGAAGTTGAAGAAGAAAGAAATTGAAAAAGATCGGTAATGGATATTACCTGTTTTTGACGCGCCTTCACTTAACCTCCACTTAAAGAACTATGGATGGTCTTTTAAGAAGACCAGTACCTCTAGGATGATACTAGGGAAGTGGAGAAGAGATTTTGGCAGGGTTTGGCTGAGCTTGAATGCTCAAATTAGTGTGAGGAGGAGAGGGAGGAGGTGCCCTTTTATAAGGGAGGAGAGGGGCATCTTAGGAAAATCTCAAAATATTATTTTATATTAAGGTCAAATTCGGTTTATAATGGTTCCAAATGGTCTTATTTCGAAGCTAAAGTGGGGATGGGTCGAAATCCTCCCATCCAATAGGATTTAGACAAGTTTAGGTTATTATTTTAACCTTATCAATTAGATTTAACTCTATGTTAAATAATTTAACTTTTACCGTGTCTTTTTGTTTTCTTACACTATATGGTTAATAAAACTACTATATGAAGCCAAACGAACACCAAGTTGTTTATTATTAGTATATATATCCTTATCTAAGACATTTGGACGAACCTTAGATTTTTAAGATTTAAATAACAATTAATAATATAATATTTGTTTTAAAAACTAATTTATGCCAATTTTGACACTATTTGGTACATGATTTTTATGAAATTTCTAACAGAATTATAAGTTCAAACCAAGTTCCTTAAATCAACAATAACATGTAATATTAACCTAGGAAATGAGTGTAAGTCACAAAAAGTCTCAAATTACATTTATTTGGGCATTTATAACAGCAATTATGTTAATATTTTCTTAAAATGGTAATTACTGCATCACTGTTGTGTCATAAATAAATTAAATTATTTAAAGTATAAAAATTACAAATAAAATACCATTATGTAGGAAATCTTTTTAGATTTCTAATGAAAATTAATAGTCGAAATTATATTTTGTATAACCCTATATTAAAATTTTTTTAGTAAATAAACTTTGATTTTAACTCTTTTAACTCTTCTTTGAATTAAATAATAATAAATGTCATAATCTAATCCAAGTGGGCCTAAATGATAATATTTTACACTTAAGGTTGTTTTTGGTCGAGATACACTTGTCCAATAGGATTAGGACATGTGTTAGGGTAATATTAATATCATTTGTACCCTTAATTACCCTATTTACTTTTAACCGTGGTAAATAAAAGTAAAAAGTTACTATTCACAAAAAATTATTTTCATCTCATTGAACCAAATTTTATTTACTGAAATCAACCGTGTCTCTCGGATTTTTGAAATTACATTCACAGAAGTGGTAAAATTAAGATTAATGAAAAAAAATAATTTTTTTAACTACCACTTAGTAGTTTCACTATTCATAAAAAATTGAAGTTTTTTAGAAAAATGCCAAAATTTCACCCTAAGATATAATTGATATTCTGAATTCAAAAATGATTTATATTTTACAAAATTACCAACATATAAGTTTCATTAATTAATTTTATAATTAATTTCCGCTGTCACAACAAATAGCGTGTTTTTAAGAGATAATAACTATCAAAAGATTAACACTTGTTTATGTCTGGTGTAAATGTGAAATTACATCCAATGACCAACATTGTATTGAATTGTAAAAATATATTCTAAATATACTTTAAAACATCTCAAATTAATAATTTATCACTATTAATTATTTCAATTAAAAAAGTTGTTTTTAATTATAATTTAGTAATTTTCACTATTCATCAAAATATGAAAGCTATCCGAAAAGTACCAAAATTTCACCTTAGGGTAAATTCGATACTCTGAATCCAAAAATGAAGTCCATTTTGAGATCTAAAATTTCTAAAATTTTAAAAGGTGGTTATTACTATTCATAACGGCTAGTTTTAATAATATTTTAATAGCATATCGTTGTTTAGTGAAACTCGGTATTGCGTACTACACACGCTATCGAGGAAGGTCGCGATTGCGTGTAATACAAGGCAAGTCAAGGATGTGTGTTGTGCAAGCTCCTTTTGGGGTAGCGTACAACACAAGACATTAGTGAAATTAAAAAGAATATTTTTCATAAAATTTCGGGGTGTTACAACACATACCAAACCATAGATAAAAATTATAGAAGAAAAAAATAAACAAGGCCAAGCATATTATAAACAACTAGTCATCACATTATAATTTCAAAGACAACACACCTCATTCAAGGAATTTTATTATGAAAATATGACATTGTTCATAAAAATATTATTTAATCACATTTAAGCATCACATTACAACTAATCCCAATTAAATCTATAATATAAGAGTCACCACTCAATTCATCAAATAAAACTATGTTTGAGAGAAACCATTCCTAGATTTTAATTTAACAATCTCAATAAGACACTCGATGGGTGATACTATCAAATTAGTCCAAACTATAAGGGAAAACCATTTTTTATTTCAAGACAAATACATATAATGATGTTCAGGAATTTGAAAATTTATTATAAATGATTAATTTGACTTGACACACCCTTGAGGTGTCTATTAAAGAAATCAATAACCTTTAAATAATTAAAAATGGTTAAATAATCATGTATTAATGTGCAAGGGTCAATTTTATACGAATGAACTATTTATAATGAAATGCATGACGAAGTCATGCCTGTGGAAAAATGACCCTATGCATGAAAGGATTGAAAACATATCAGAAATCCATAGACTGCCTACCTCATGTTGAGGATGACTTACTCGTCCAATATCAAGCTTTTATTTGGTCTGATTTGGAAGAGATCTATGAAATGGATATTCTCCTGGAAGTGAGCTCCTGAAGAAGGAGGGGAATAAAGGTAGAGGAAGAAAATATCTTAACATCATTAAGGAAAAAATAGTAATTTCATTTCTAAAAACCAAGTCTCATGGTTTGGCCGCATGGCATAGAAAAATCATGCACCAACCATGTGGCGACCATTTCCTAAGAAACCCACCTCCCATGGTTTACCCACATGGTTTTACTTAATCGCGCACCAACCATGAAATGAATAGTGTAAGGGTAATACCAAAGTAGCAATACTTTTGTGAGAAAGGATCATGGTTTGGGTAAACCATGTGCATTACATGAGGGGAATTTATTCTCATTTGATGCAGTCGTATGGTGTGTTACTGAAGATCCACACATTTTTAGAAAAACCATGCTCCCTATATAGACCCTCCAAACCAGGGATTTATGGACACTGATGCTCCCAAAAACTGACAAGGTAGATAGAAAACCTATCGAGACTTTACCAAAGTCCAATAATGACGCATAGAAGGGTTTGAACTCTCAGAATCATGTTCTGGATCCCAATTTTAAAAATGACCTACCCAATAAATGCCAAAAGATCAAATTCCTATGCATTTTCATCCATTATAAAAATACTGATCATTAAAAAATCTAAATATTATCATTAAACTTCTTAAATATTGATATTTTAACAAATTTCCCTATAATCATTATTATCCATTAAATTATGGTAAGTTATTGTTGGGCCAGTTTAACCACTTAATTGAAAAATGATATACAATAATATAATTAATGATTATGAGAACATAATTATTGATAATATATTATATAAAAATATAAATATTTTTTTGGTTGGAGTGAGTATCTGAATGGGGGGGGGGGAATAAATTGAGTACCTAATAAATAATTTTTTTTTTAAATTAAGTTTAAATAAAACCCCCCAATTTATTTAAATAAGGCCTTGTTTATCAAAACAACAGATTGATATAAGTTTTCATCATTCCAATGTTTTCTTAAAAGACTGATTAGGCTTTATTTAAAATAATATATTCTATTTGTTTAATTATTGAAATCAATTTACTAAATCAAAATCTTATATAAACACTAATTATGAAAAACTTTTAATGTAATGGATTTGTTTATATTTCACACTCGGGTTTTAATTTTTCTTTGGTTCTGGCTCGCTTCGGGGTTCAAGTTGACTCCTGGTATAAATTTTGAACACTATGTTATTTAAATATGAGTGTATTTTATTTGACGACATTGGGCACACGGGCGTGGCATGGTTTGGGGACCCTGCGGCCTGCCTAGTATTTAAAATGAATTTTTACAAAAATTAATGAATAATGAAATGAATTTAAATGAAATTTAAAATAAAATAATAAAAAGTAAAATAAAATTTAATGTTATTGTTCTAGTAATAATAATAAGTATAATGTCAATATTTGTTTAGGATTATTAATATTAATAGTATTATTATTAGGAATTTGCGGTGGGTTATAGGTCCATAAGTGGGCACCACACAGTTAGCTAAAACCATGTTCCTAGCCTGAGTACCTGCACGACCACTTCAGGAGTGGGTAAAAAATGTGATAAAGTTCATGCATGGTCACTTGAGCTGTAAAGGGGGATCATGTGGTTTCCCATTATTTAAAATAAATAAAAAATTATTTCAAAATAAAATTAAGACATAATGAATATTTAATACTAATTGTAATATTCATATTATAATTATTATGAGTAATTATTATAATTTATATGAATTTTAATAACTATTATTATAAATTTTTTGATGATTTTAATATTATTAGAATTATTATGTTTATTAAAATAATTATGATTGTTATTATTAGAATTATTATTATTATTTTGATTATTTTGATTATTTTTATTACTATTATTGTGGTTATATTAACATCATAGTATTATTATAAAAAATTTGATTATTTTAATATTATTAGAATTATTATGTTTATTAAAATTATTATGATTTTTATTATTAGAATTATTATTATTTTTTGAATATTATTAATATTTTTATTACTATTATAGTGGTTATATTAACAACAAAGTATTGTTATAATTTTTTACTGAGAATTCTATTATTATTATGAGATTAGTTTTATTTATTTATTTATTTCTGTTTTTAGGGTTTCATAGACCCCCTCTCCATTCACTCCAGTCGAACCCCCTTGCCATCACCCACTGTGCAAATCCCATGGTGTGCTTTACCTCTTTGGTGACCTTCGTCCCCTTTGGTCTGCTTATCCTCATCGGTGCACTCCCACCCACCCACTGCGCGCCCTACTAGCCAGGCAATACCCCTCGCTGACTCTTTTCCATCTGCCACACATCGTCCCAGCCAGGCATCGCCCCTTGCCACACCCGTCCGACAATCGCGTGCCCTCCCATCCAGGCCATGCCCCTCATCAGT
This sequence comes from Viscum album, assembly GCA_963277665.1. NCBI lineage: Eukaryota > Viridiplantae > Streptophyta > Magnoliopsida > Santalales > Viscaceae > Viscum > Viscum album. Next base: position 1,530,369,052 of record OY728161.1, on the reverse strand, counting down.
GCTCCTCCATCTGTGGTCACTTCTACCGACCTCTCCCCGCTAGTGTTGCTTCCCTCTCTAGTGCACTGCTTCACTTGCAACCCCATTTCCTCTAACCGTGCATCCCATCAGCAACTGACACACCGATGGATCCCCTTTCTCAGCATGTGACTCCCCTCCGGTGAGTTTCCCCTTAAAACTAGGGATATTATTTTAGTTTTTGGTTCCCAGTGGATTGTGTTTTGTTTTTGGGATTCATCATTGAGTGGTTGGGTTCAATCATGGTTCGTAGGATTGGACATAGATTCATGATGGTGTGGTTTTGGTACGATAGATGTTTCACACCGGTTCTAGGAGGTCCTTCATCAATTGAGGTTGGTCCCCATTGCATACTTCCTTTAAATTAGGTATACATTGTTTTCATTATTCCTATATCCTCTTTAATTGCTAAATAGGAATATAGTATCATTATAATAATTATGTCATGTGAAATTAGTTGGTTTTCACGTTGTTTTGTGTTTGTTTGGAATGGTTGGAAAGAGTTTTTCATGCATAGCACTGTCAAATATCCTGGTTGGCACTTTTAAGTGGTTGATATTTTTTGAATGAATGATTTGGTTTTATAAATGCACCTATAACATTTAAAATGGTGATTTTAGTTTTAAATGATTTTTTAACACTATTTGAAGCCTCATAATACCCTCAATTTGTTGATTATGGTGTTTCAAATATTTTTAGACCATGTTAAAAATAGGTTTTTAAATGATTCTTTTCTTATGACCATGTGAAATTATACCAAATGTGTTTGATAAGATGTGATGTCTGAAATTATGGTTTGTTTGGTGTTTTGTAAACAGTGTTTTAGTTTTATATATATGTAATTGTTACATACAAGTTCCCCATCGTCCTTTGTAAATATGATTTAAACTATAATGGTGGTTTTTAATGATTAATGGGTATCCATGGGTATGTTTTGTTTTGAAAATGGTTTGATATGGTCAATTTATAAAAAAAATATTATTCTAAGGGAAATGTTGCAGGCCCATTTTCTGTTTTGGAATGGTCATTTGGAAATCCCTTCTTGGGTTATGTCGCTTGCCTTGTTATTTGATCATGAAATGGTTGGGTCTTCAGTATGGGGCCTACCTTTTTCAATAACTACATCAAGGATAGGTACACCACCATTGCGGTGGTCGGGGTGGTGCTAGAATGTGTGTTGTGTATTAAGATATATTTGTATGGATTGTTTCATGAACTGTTTGACACACCCCTCAATGAACAATGCATGTGACCCTAGATTAGAAAAGATGATTTCTGAGATATTTTGTTCCAATAGTCTAGGTAATTTCACATGATAGTAGCCCATAGAAGGTGGTACATTTCTTTATTGCTATTAGATTGGGCCCCTTGACTAGGCTATGAAGGGTGACAGTCAAGCATTAGGGCATTATGGCATCGTTGATTAGGGAATTCCTTCATGATGGGTCACATGTATAACAAGTTCTGATTCTCCTCTGATTTTATATGGATTCTCGTGATGATCCGACAGTAGTATCATTAGTCATTTCCCTCGTTGTGATACTATATCCCTTGTTCTTGGTTTTGGGTTTTCTTTTGAAAAACAAAAAATGTGTGGCTTTGTTTGAAAAGTTTCAAGAATAAATTTCCAAACCATAAAGTGCTTTTCTATTTTTAATGAAAAATGAAATCTTCTTACTAGGTCCTCCTTTCCCCCTCTCCCATATGAAGACAGTTTATCCTCCCTTGAATGATACTTGTTTTAAAGAATGATGACAATGAGTTGTGATTTGTTTACATTGAAATGTAATGTATGGAAAAATCTATGTTTTCATTCTATATTTCAAACCTGAAAATCAATGTTGCTTTATTTAATGGAAGTGAATTGGGAATAGATTTATTTGGTCCTTCCTAATGAGATTTAATACTCATTCCTATAATGTTTTATGTCATTATTTTCAGCTGTAGGTTTAGATTCAGTTCAGTCACATCAGGTGATGGTTGGGGTTTTCTGGGAGAGTGACCATCGGGGTCACATTGAGGTGTTGTCTGGGGTCAAGTTTAGTTTGGATATTATGGATTCATTTCCTTTTATGTTTATTGTTTCTTTAACTATAAATGTTAATCATGTAAGGTATTGAAATTATAACGAGTTTGGTTAGAAATTTTATTGATGCATTCGCCTTAGTTTATTTTTTTGCATGAAAGCATTCTTTCAATCCTTAATGATTCCCATGAAGCATGTCTCCAAATCGGTGGGATCAAGATGGCATCTCAGGCCTTGTCTTGGATCGCCTCGGGTGACCGGTTTTGGGTCAACCTAGGTTGGTTCATGTAAAAGTGGTATCAGAGTAGGTCATCTCTTAAGTGGACCTTTATTTTTAGAGCGCCCAAATTTATTTGGTAATGTCACGGTAAAAGGAGTAGGATGGCCAGGGCTTGGGATGTTGGAACAAAAAACGTATCTCCAACCCTTGCTCCTTTCAAACCTTATGTTTTCATGTGATGTTTGAGTTTTTCTGTGTCCTTTGATTTTTGTGAATCTTTTCATATTGGGAAATAGATAGGGAGTTGGGAAAGTGGTCTCAGTTTTCACACATGGACTAGGATGGTTGCGTGAGTGGATTATGATCACCAAAAATATGTTCCAGTTTCCCATAAATGCTAGTTTCTCTATTTAAATCATTTTAGGCCCTTCTAAATTATGGAAATTGGTTTGTGATGTTTTGTTTTGGAATTGTGAAAAGTTGAATTTAAAACAGAAATGGCTTTATTTGATCAATTTTCTTATTTTGTTGTTTCTTAGTGTCTACCCCAATGAAGATTCGATGGATCCCCAAGGTGTAGCTTTGGATGGTTCATGTTTAGTAAACAATCGAGTTGATCAGCCCGTAGCCTACGTCCTTGAGTTTCAGAAGTTGAACCCTCCTATATTTTATGGACAAGAGGATCCTCTCGAGGAAGAGGAGTGGATGTGGTGGATTGAAATGGACTTAAATTTAATCCTTTTAGCTGAGTCATTAATGGTATGGTTAGATACTTTAATGATCAAATGTCTAACCAGGAAATGGTGGAAGTCTATGTCTTGATGAAAGACTCGGGAAGATCTTAATTGGGTGTTCTTCAAGTCATTGTTCATCCTCAAATATTTATCTGAGATGATGAGGCCGAGAAATTGGATGAATTTTTGAAGTCTTCAACAAAGTGTTGTATCAGTGTTGGAATTCTATCAATTCATTTGGGATATATTTTCCTATGGCCTAGGGTATGTTGAAAAAGTCCCCATGAAAGATCGAAATTTTCTGTTTGGTCTTCGTCCTGAACTGCAATCAAAGCTGGTGGAAGTCAACCTAACTTCCTTCTACTATATCGTTAAAAAAGCCTTTCATGTTAAAGTTGAGTTAACAGGAGGACCCAAGATGGATAATCTTCCTCTGGTCCTTGGAATCAGTGAATAGGATACTAATAAGAAGGATAAGAAATCGACTAATGCTACTGGTGTTGGTAGGGGAATTAAAAGGCCTTCATACCTCCACTAAAATTCTTTAGAGAGCAATGTAATAATATGTCATGAGTGTGGATGGAACGGTAACAAAAATCTGGCATGTCTGATTTCTCCAAGAACCTTCCAAACCTATGGAAATCTAGTTCACTTGCATTAGTTCTGTTGGGTTTTTTCCAAGAAGCGTTGGAAATCTATACACACAACTCTTTGACGGTCACTTTAGCCTATTTGAAGGAATAGGGCGATGTTTGGGATCATTTTGGGGTTTTCTCTTTGTACCATTCTTTAGATGTAATTTTTATCTCTGATGATTTTTTTGGTGTTTATTTTTCTTTAGTCGTAGATATGGTTGTTGTGAAACCCTTTGTAAGTCATATTCTTGTGGAAGTTTATTTTTTTAAATTTTTATATATGATTTCTATTTGTGGGTCTAGAAAGCCTGACTATGAGGACTGATATGCTTCAATTATCATATCTCTAACCATAAGTCTCAGACTAAAGCTGACACGTTGTTACGAGAACCCCAGCAGGGTGAAAATTATTTTGTCTAGTTTCTATCTTTAGTCGGGCATGGTTTGTGTCCTTCCATGGGTGTGAAGTCGATGGTGTGTGTAGATTGTACTATTGATGATTTGTTAGTTGGGCCCTTCCTCCCCCCCATTGTGCAGGGGGTTTTTTGTCCATAAAAGGAAATTTCTAGTTATATTTAACCACATAAATTCTTATGGTGGGAAGACCCATCACAGGTCTCGTTGAATTCAGATTTTTCCTATTTCTTATGGTGGGGAGTTCGTTCGGGCCTCCCTATGGAAATATATCAGTTTCATTCTTGTTATCGGTTTGGTGGTGGTTAGTCTGGTGTAAATCCACCTAATTTAGTGTTATCCCTTGAGTAAATGTTAAGATGGTGGTTTCTTAGTGGTTTTGGATGGTATGTGTTCCACTTAGTGATGTTTAGGATGTTCATGTTTTGAGGCATAAATTAGTGTTGTGAAAATTCTATGTCATTTAGACTGATGAGATTTTAAACTTTTGAGGGTGGGTGGCACTTAGCAGAGATTCCATTCATGGTCTCCCCTATTTATTTTATAAGTCTCTTTTCTTGTTTCTATCATTTCTTATATGATAACATTGGATATCTCCTTAAACTATGAAGGTGTATCAGTTTCGTTTTTGGGGGTAAACCATGTTGTGGCTGTCTAGGGGTGGAAAGTGTTATGGTGGGGTTAATTTTCACACACAGGTTTTAAATTTTCATTGGCATCAGCTTAGGTTGGTTTTTAGGTTGACACTCATTTTAAAGTTTGATTTTTTTTATTTAAATATGATTGTTTTGTGTTTGACCGCACTTGACAGATGGGCATGGCACAGTTTGGAGGTCGTACGACCAGCCCAATATTTAAAATAAATTTATAAAACAATAATGGAATAATGAAATGAAGTTAAATAATATATTAAATAAAATAAGAAAAAGTAGAATAATATTTTAAGGTGTTTTTAAAAAATAATAATTATTAATATAATATTAATATTTTTCTTATTATTATTAATATTATTATATTTATTATTATTATTTTCAGGAATTTGTGTTGGTTTCTAGGTTGGTGTGTGGGCACTAAATGATTAGTAGAAACTATGTGCCCTGCCTAGGTACCTTTGTGACCACTTTGAGAGTGGGTAGAAGCTGTCGCGCTGTTCACACACGGTCTCTTGTGCCGTACATGGTAATCGCACGGTCACCCAATGTTTAGAAAAATAAAAATTTAATGAGAAATAAAATTAATACCAAAATAATGTTTAATACTAATTATAATATTCAAAATTATAGTTATTATGAGTAATTATTATAATTATTATGAATTTAAATTACTATTATTATCAAGAATTTGATTACTATTATATTATTAGCATTATCATTATAATTATTTTGATTATTAAAATTATTATGTTTAATTTTATTAGTATTATTATTATTGTTTTGATTATTTTTATTATTGTTATTATTATTATTGTGGTCATATTGACATCAATTTATTATTATTATTATCAAATTTTTTAATAATTCTATCAATATTAATAGATTATTTATTTATTTATTTTATTTTTTTGGGTTCTTTAACCCCACTCTCCATTCTCTCCCATCACAACCCCCATGCCTTCACCATGCGCCGAACCCCCCTGGCATGACCCCTTGGGGTGCTTCAACTATCTGGAAGCTTCCCTCCCCTCTGACAGGCTTCGCCTTGCTAGAGCACTCCCATTCGGCTGCCGTGCACCCCCTAGTAGGGACAGACCCCTCTTCAGCTCCTGGCTGACCATAGCACTCCCTCCCAACTGGGCTGCACCACTCGTCGACACCTATCTGGCCTCCACATTCTATCCCAACTAGGCCGTACCCCTCACAGGTTCCCGTTCCGATGTCACCACTTTGGTTGGCCTCTTCCTGCTAGCTTCGCTTCCCTCTCTGGTGCAATGCCATGCCGAAAACTCCCTCTTCTCAGACCGTGCATCCCTTTGTCGACCACGACACCATTGGAGGCCCTTCCCCAGCATGAAAATCCCCTCTGTTGAGTTTTCCCTTGAAACTAGGGTTTTTATTGAGTTCTTGGTTCCCAGAAGTTTGGGTATTGTTTTTGGGTTTTGGATTTGAGTGTTTGGGCCCAATCTTGGTGTGTAAGGTTAGATTTAGCTTCATAAAGGTGATGTTTATGTGTGAAATGTGTTTTCCACCAATTCGAGGAGGTTCTTTGTCAATTTATGTAGGTCCCCATTGCATACTACCTTTAAATTAGGTCTACATTGTTTTCATTATTTTTTTCATCATATTTAATTGTTAAATGGGTATTTACTATCAATAGAATAATTATGTCATGTGAAATTCATTAGTTTTCCCCTTATTTTATGATAGTTTGGAATTGTTGGAAAGGGTTTTGCATGCTTAACATTGTCAAAAATCCTAGTTGGAACTTTTAAGTGGCTAATGTTTTTTGAAAGCCTGATTTGGTTTTATAAATTCATCTATAACCTTCAAAATATTTATTTGAGTTCTAAATAAAATTTTAAACACTATTCAAAGACTCTTAATACCTTTAATTAGTTGATTATGGTGTTTTTTATATTTTTATAACATGCTAAAAATCGGTTTTATAATGATTATCGGCTTATTCCCTTGTGAAATTGTACTAAATGTGTTTGATAAAATGTGAAGTTTGAAATTATGGTTTTTTGGTATTTTTTATAAAATGTTTTATATATATTGAATTGTAACATACAATTGCCCCTTTGGACTTTTTAAATATGATTCAAACATAAACGGTGGGTTGTAATGATTAATGGGTTTCTAAGCATATGTTTGGTTTTGAATATGGTTTGGTATGGTTACATTATAAAAAATGATTATTCTAATAGAAATGTTGAAAGGCCCATTAGTAATTTTGGAATGGTGATTTGGAAAACCCCTCTTGGGTTAGGTATCTTTCCTTGTTGGTTGATCATGAGACATGAGGGTCTTCGGTATGGGACCTCCCTTGTGAAATAATCATTTCAAGGAATGGGACTACACCCTTGGGGTGGCCTAGGCGGTGTTTTTTTTGTTTTGAATTCAGACATATGTGAATAGATTGTTTCTTGAATTTTTTGAAACACCCCTTTGTGAAAATATCATGGGAACCCAGCATAGAAAATTGGATTATAGAGAACGTTTTCAGTATTTTTTTTAGGTTTTTATACTAGCTAGTTGTCACGAACCAGCCCCAGTCTACCCTGAATCGGTCACCTAGGCCAGCCCACGAAAAGTCCCGAGAGGTGTTCCATATCCTCTAGGGATGGATACAAGGACCAAGATAATCAATAAATTACACAGGGGAACAATTTCTCCCATATATAAACAATCAAACAAACAATGAATAGAAATAGATAGCCCAAAATACATTTATATAAAAATTGAACTGAACATTATTTGTACGAGAAACTGAAAGTACCACTGAACCAAAAATTCAACTGACCAAACAGGATAAAAAACTTACTCCATATGACTCCACTGGTCACTCTCCAACACAATGACCACACGTCCTCCAAGGCGATCGAACTCAATCTGAAACATGCACAAGGTCTAAAAATAGAAGAAGGCTACATGCATGAGTATTAAAACTCAGTAGGTTAGCCCGATATTATATTCCCAATGCACATCCTTGAAAATAAATGAAACATCAATTTCATATTTTAAATACAAATATAAAGGTATGTTTCCCAAATTAGGTCCCATGCTAAAAAAAAATTACCATACAAGAGCGTACAAGTTTTATAAACAAGAATACTACTAACAATTTTCAAAGAGGTCAAACTTTAAAATGAAAATTGTTTAAAATAGGGTGGCTTTAAAGAATTTACAATTTTAAATAAGTCACAAAACTGCTGAATTAATCAACCAAACACATTTTATTCCAATGGTGAGTATAAAATAGCCAATGAACACAACCCACGGGAACACTTGTAGGCACTAGTAAGTTGTGAACCCCAGGTTCCTCGTATCTCATTGAAAGTAACCAAAATAAATATCCATTCTCATGCAAACATGCCACTAGTAGAGAGAATACCATAACCTAGTTGTCCCCCAACAACATCATCATCAATGTTTAGTAAGTGTTGTCATCATTAATCTTGCTACGTGAAACAGGGGACACACCCCACGGGATCAGAAGCATACTAGTACATGTCTGCCCACCTAGATACATGGGATTCCCTTTAGTGCTCAATAAAGATACAAATATTATCAAATACAATTTTAACATCAATATTCCATTACAAATCAATAAACACACAAACAACCCGGAAACATGAATCACATTTCATTCATGAATTAATAAACCACTAAAATGTTTCGTAAAACAATTTCAAGTAGTATAATGAGGCCTTGCACATAAAATCCATTCAAAAATGATTTTTAAGTCCACAAAACCATAAATAACATAATAAATCAGATTTTGAATCCCTAAAACAAATTAATAAATCAATATTATGGACCATAAAATGGCCCCAAAAGATTGAACATGAAATACACATGGAAACCATTTTTACAAAAATATGCCAAACGTGCCTTTAATCCTTTCTCAAAAGTAACATTTGGCCAAGGTATGAATTTATCTTTTATTAAGGAGTTGTATACAAACCATTTATAGTATAAAACCACATTCATAAATCCCTTAAAACACTCAGGTTACTTATTCAAAACACAACCATTTTCATAAGGATGTGAAACGGGCCATTTTCCGACAACTCGGGCCAAAACATGTTGTAAACAAAAACCCATTTGTTTGTAAAACCAAATCCAAATTGGAAAGCCATATAAGGGCCAAAAAATACCATTTATAATTCTTAAAATTAATTTATAAATCCAAACATATAGTTTTTAAATCACATATAATAAATAAAAGTCAACCAGGAAATTTACCGAACACATGACATGCCCTTTTTAAATAAACTATTTATTTTAAGAACATGAAAAAGAATAAAACACCAATTTCACACCATATTTTATTCTATCTACAGTAAAATGTTCCAAATACCATAAAAAAGGTTCTAAACCTAACCAAATATGTTAAAAAAATAGCAGAACATTTAAAAAAACACTTGGTGTACACTTTTTTGACAAAACAACACTACCATTCACAAAAAAGGTTTGAGAAACCATTTTTCACACCAAGAAAATTATGAAAAGTCTGAAAAACAATAATAAGAATATATATCACATGTGGAAAATAATAAAATGATGAAACTTAAAAGATAAAAGAATGTGCAAGGGACATCCTACCTCAAATCTTTGGCTTAATGGAAATGCAAACCCAATATCACCATCCAAGAGTTTAAAAACCCTAAAACTATGAAGACCAACCACAAAAGAACAAAAACCTCCATAAACAATAATGGGATAATATAACCATAGGTTTATCATGACTAGGAGATATTATAAAACCATGAAACAATGAAATAACAAAGAAGATGGAGGATAAAGGAGAAGGAATCACATCTTTTCACCTAGAAAACTCTTTGTCTTCCATTAGATATGCACCCTTAGAGAAAAGGGAATGAGTTGGAACTTCTTGGAGAGGCTCCTACGGTATGGAATAACCAAGGAAAGAAGATTTTTGGGAAAAATAGACCGAATTGAATGATTTATGTATTAAACAATTTACCTTCTCAATTATGGACGATTTGAGGAAACCTGAGAACTTTATCCCTAATATTCAATTCCAATGAGCTCCAAAGAGGTAAACTAGATACTAGGGGTGAGGCTAGGTATTTTTACTACGAATGGGAGTTTTAATCACCAAAAAATATTATAAATTTAAAAAGAAATAAATGAAACCAATTAGTTTTTTTAAAACTGGAAATGGACCCATGGGCTGGCCTAATATCTAAATAAGTAACCCATATTCACTATGATTATGAATTTTTAAGGGGTACAAAAAGATATGAAGGTTTTAATATGTTATTGGATGAAATTTATGAAGTGTAATGGGTAAAAAATGTTGAAAAAAAGGAGTTAAAAAATGAACAAATTTGGTTTTTAAAACTGGAAATGGGCTCACGGTTGGCCCAAATCTTGAGGTAATCACCCTCTCTCCAAAAACTCCTAAAAAAGCAATGGGGAACCCAAATTAGAGTGATTATAAATATATGGTAGTTCCAAACTCACAATTAATCTCACCCAACAACCAAAAAAAGGATCGGTATTTTCAATGAACCGGATCAAAACCATGACCTGAAAAGAAAAAAAACTGAGTGTGACAATTCTCCCCACCATTAAAGTTTTCAGCCCCTGGAAAGCCATAACACTTTTAAACTGACAGAAAAAAACCTCAGTATTTTTTATCAACATAATCCAATCTCTAAAGCTAAGGAAATATCATTCACCAACAATGTAACTTAATACTCTTTCCCAAAAAAAACACCAACTCACAAACAGTTATGGAGAATCAACAGAAAGATCAAGCTACCACCTCCACAACCAAGCCATGAACTAGATTGTTGGGCCTTATCCCAATGAACCCAAAGATCACCAAAACCATAGTTCACTCACAAAATCCAATGACTTGGGGTGGAGGCCAGAATGGTCTCCCCACCATTAAATCAAAACTACCATCTAAAAAATCTTAAAGGAATGATCTTTGAGACCCACAGTGGGTCTCCCCACCATTAGAGACCAACTAGAAATGAACAAAATTAAACAAATCAAAATGAACTAGAATTGGGCCTCACCTACACAGGACCACCAAAACTCCCCCACAACAACCTAAAAACCCATATTAATAGGGTTAAAACAAGAACATTTATGCCACCCACTCTCGAATGAAGGGGTAAGAACTAGGACAACATTTTCAGCACAGATCCGGACCCCCACCACTCGAGGAGGGGATAGAAGGGGACCCAATAATTAGGCCTATGAAACCAAAAAATAAACAAAGGAACTTTGCAACACTCTCCTCCTATGAACAGGTTACACCAAGACCACACCCAATTTTCACAGGAGGTCCATACATAGACATTGATAGAAAACCCACATCCATGAAGGCATAACCATAAACACCATGTGAGGGGTAATTCCACCATGCTTGTTGTGACAAAGGGAAATTCACAATAATGAGGAACCAGAATAGATACATAGGAACTACCACACCAAAATGGTTGAGGAAGGAGCCTGTTCAAGCTCCCCACACCTCTATAGATTTCCTGACATAGTGAAAAGCTTCACTCCGAGGCCAATGGATGGAGCCCTGAATCTCGAAGCATCTACTGCAATGCAGTCTGGTGATAAGAATCACACCACTCAAAAAAAATTACTTGCTCAACAAAACACCTTCATATAAATAGGAACTCATAGATATATATCAAAATTCTATCTCACTCCGAACGAAGAGAATAATGGAAAAGTAATACGGAGAAACACATCAAGATCACCATACACAACTGCTATTTCCAAAAGAATTATCACGACATGGAAGCACTTTAAATTGATCACCAAGAACTCTTTATTTCAACTAACGAGCAGAGGAATTATTTAAGTAGGTGGATCTAGCTTGTGAAACATGAGAAAGAATCCTTAGGTTAACCATTGGAAATCTTGAAAACATATAAATATTTTTGGCCAAATCACAACATCCAATATATCTTTAGAAACCCACTGAACATTACTCCAAAACCGAGTCACCAATAAGATCTCATATCAAGATACAAACAGAGTGTGAATTCGAGATCACAAGGATGCTTACTGAATAAAAAAAATCTCCCAAGACATAGAAAACCCTATCCACACAACCATTGGATTATAAAAAAAGGCTACAATTTTTCTGCTAAAAAAACTTTGAAAAAACAAACTAATTTGGTTGCTTTCCAAATTCACCAATGGTGTTTCATCAAGTCTCACCAACATGCACATTTCCATGCCACCCAAGAACCCAACCACCATGCCATATAGGCCATCCTTCTAGATATCAATAAAACCATGCATGTGAGCACCCATGAAAACACCAAAGTCTAAAAAACAACAGTATTCCAAAAAAACATTTACCTTCCAAAGGAACAATAACCACCAAGTCAAAAACCCTTTTCATATTTCACAGAACAAAACACACTTCATTAAGAATAATTTTCTTAAAATAACATAGCTCTTTCAATTTTTAACAACTTTTTTAAAAAACAAGGTACTCCAAGCATCCACTTCACATTTTTCGAAATTCAGCAAGGTATTTTTTCATAATCTGGTGTCCATTGAGACCAATACCCCTTCTAGGAAAACACCAACCACTCAAAACTAATTTCAAAAACTAATTTATCATATTAAAATTCTTTTCAACATTCCGAAACTCCCCATTTAAAACAAATATTTAGAATCGCCTTAAAATTATTCACACTTTCAAAAGATTTTATGTCAACAAACCACAAGTTTAGATTATGGATAATCCAATCTCGTTAAATCATATCCACTTCCTCCTATTTTTTTCTTAAAAAAACACAACCTTCCAAAACAATTATTATATTTAATTTTTGAAAAACCATTTTCCACTTTTCAATATCCAATCCTTTCTTTAAAACCCATTTCACAATTCTCACATAAGGATTTTCAAAACAAAAATTCAGAATTCAAGAAAGGTCCAAGAGACCGAAAAATAGGGAACTAGTATCTATGGGTGACATAACCATATGGTTGGCGACCATATTAAAAATACAAAACCAACACAGAGAGATTTATTAGGACCATGCACCGGCTCCACAAGGCTTTCCAGGCCCTGATAGCTCACGAAGGCCATTAGTCAAACCCCCTTGTCATATCCCAACACCAAACAATCAACAATAATAAAGTACACTATTAAAACCAGACATCCCATGGAAACCCGAGGATCAAAACGAGAAAGAGTTTTTGACGTTCTTCCCACACTTACCCCTCAAGTCCCAAAAATCCTACTCCATCAACCATGTCATACACAAATAACAAGGTAGCTCTAAAAAGAAAGGTCTACTAAGAGTCGACCTCCTATGATACCATTTTGTCACGAACCATCCCGAGTCGACCCTGAACAAGTCACCAAGGCTGGCCCATGACAAGTCCTGAAAGGCATTCCCGATCCTCTCAGGTTCGCAACAGGCACCAATGGAATTAATAGAGTATACAAGGGAAATATTTCTTCCATATATATAAAATCAAACAAATAGAGGAATGAATTGGACAACCCAAAATACATTTATATAAAAATTGAAATGAATGTTATTTGTACAAGAAACTGAAAGTTCAACTAAACCAACAAATCTACTAACCAAAACCGATAACCATCTAACTCCATGTGACTCTTATGGTAACGCTCTAACACAATGATCAGACATCACCCAAGGTGATTGAACTCAAGTTAAAACCTGCACAAGGGCTAAAAATAGAATAAGGTTATAGGCATGAGTATTAAAACTCAGTAGGTTAGCCTAATATTCTATTCCCAATGCACATACTTTAAAATAAAAGAAAAACAATTTAAAATTTTAATTACATATATAAAGGTATTTCTTCCAAATGAGGTCTCATTCTATAAAAAATTTACCAGAAAAAAACATTCATGTTTTATAAACTACAATGCTTGTAAAAATTTTCAATGACGTATAACTTCAAAATGAAAATATTTTTCATGTGGGATGCATTAAAGAATTTAAAATTTTAAATAAATCACATTAACTACTGATTTCATCAACCAAACACACCATATGCTGATGGTGAGAACAAAATAGCCATTGAGCACAACTCAAGGGAACAACCCTAGGCACCAGTTAGTTGTGAGCCCCATGTACCACGTATCTCAATGAAAGTAACCATAATAAATATCCATTCTCATCCACATGAGCCACTAGTAGAGATAATACCATAACCAAGTGGTCTCCCAACAACACCATCATCATATTTTATTTAGTGTTTTCATCGTCAATCTTGCTACATGAAATAGGGGCCAAACCCCCACAATATCACTAGAATACTAGTACACGTCCACCCACCTAGATACTTGGGATTCCCTTTGGTGATCAATCAAGTTACACATATTATCAAATAAAATTTTGACATAAAAATTACATTACCAAACCATAAACACACAATTATCCCTAAAAAATTCTTCACATTTCTTTCATGAGTCAATAAACCACTAAAAAGTTTCGTAAAAAATTTCAAGGAGTATAACGAGGCATTACACATAAAATAAAATAAAAAATGATCTTTTATGGGAAAAAACCCATAAATAACATAACCAACCAGTTTTAAAATCCCAAAACCAATTCTTAAATCAATTTCTTGGAATATAATGTGGACCCAAAACATAAAACATGAAATACCCATGGAAACATTTTTTACAAAAAAATGAAAAACATGCCTTTAATCCTTTTTCAATACTAACATTTGACCAAGGTATGCATTTAAATTTTGTTAAGGGAGACTATAAACACCATTTAAAGTAAAAAACATCATTCATAAATCCCTTAAAACACTCAGGTTTCATATTAAAAACCCAGCCATGTTCATAATTATGTGAAACATACCATCTTCCGACAACTCGGGCCAAAACATATTATAAACCAAAACACATTTATTTTTATTAAAAAATCCAAATTGAAAATCCATATAAGGAACCAAAAATATCATTTATCATTCTTCCAATTCATTTATAAATCTAGACAAATAATTTTTAAATCACATATAACACATAAATGCTAACCAGGCAATTTAATGAACACATGACATGCCCTTTTTAAACAAAAAAAATTATTTTAAGAACTTGAAAAGGAATAAAACACCAATTTCAGGACATATTTTATTCGAGATACTGTAACATGTTCAAAATACCACAAACCAGGTTCTAAATCACTAAAAATAGTTTCAAAAGCTAGCAGAACATTTAAACAAACACTTGGTGTGCACTTTTATGACAAAACAACACTACCTTTCACAAACCAAGGATTAAACAACCATTTTTTCACACCATGAAAATTATAAAAAGGCTGAAAAATAATAATAAATATATATATCAGATGAAAAAATAATAAATGATTAAACTTAAATGATAAAGGCATGTGCATAGAATATCCTTCCTCAAATCCTTGGCATAATGGAAACACACACCCAATATCACCATCTGAGGGTTTACAAAACCCAAACCTTTGAAGACCTGATCCAAACAAACCAAAACACCATAAAAATCATGGGATAACTGAACCCTTGGTCAATTATAATGAGGGGATATTATAAAACTGAGATATAATGAAAGGAGCAAGAAGAGGGAGGATAAAGTAGAAGGAATCTCACCCTCTCAAATAAAGAAACTATTCATCTTCCATTAGATATGCACCCTTAGAGAAACTTTAATCGGTTGGAACTTATTGGATAGGATCCTAATGTACGGTAAACCATGGAAAGAATATTTTTGGGGAAAATTACATGAATTGAATGATTTATGTTTGAAACAATTTACCTTTTCAATTGTGGACGATTTGAGGAAACCTGAGAACTTTTTCCCTAATATTAGATTCTAATGGGATTCAAATATGTAAAATAGATAATGGGGGTGAGTCTAGGTATTTTTATATGAGTGGGAGGTGTAATCACCAAAAAATATTAATAAAATAAAACTATATAAAAGAAACAATTTATTTTTTTAAACTGGAATTGTGCCTACGGGCGGGCCCAATACCTACATAAGTAACCAAAATTCACCATTATTATGAATTCCAATGGATCCAAAATCATATGGAGGTTTGAATATGTCAGTGGAGGAAAATTATATATTGGAATGGGTGAAAAATGTTGAAAATTAAAGGAGTTATAAAAGAAACATATTTGGTTTTTAAAACTGGAAATGGGCTCATGGTTGGCCCAAATTATGAAGTAACCACCGTCTCTCAAAAAACTCCTAAACAAGCAACGGGGAACCCAAATTAGAGTGATTAGACATATATGGTAGTTCAAAACTCAAAATTAATATCACTCAACACCCAAAATAGGATCAGTATTTTTAATGAACTGGATCATAACCCTGACATGAAAAGAAAAAATAACCGGGTGTTACACTAGTGGTCCCTAGCAAGTGGTACTCAGGTTTATTGTTATGGTATTGGGCCCCTTGACCAGGCTAGGTAGGGAGATGGTCGAGTTTTAGGGTGGTATGTTGTCATTGAGTAGGTAATTCTTTTCAGATGAGTCACATGTATAGCATATTTGGATATCCTATGAGTTATTAGAGATTCTCGTGATGATTCGACACTAGTATCGTTTGTCACTTACCTCATTATGTGACTATATCCCTTATTCTGTGTTTTGGGAGTTATTTTGGAAAACATATAAAGTGTGTATTTTTTTGAAAGGTTTCAAGAATAAATTCGTTAACTAAAAATCTATTTTCTCTTTTTAATGAAAAATGAATGTTTCTTACTTGGTACTCATTTCTCCATATCCCTTGTGAACCTAGATTAGCCTCCCTTTAATGAGCCTTGCTTTTATGCGCAAGGGAAATGCGTTGTGATTTTTTTATGTTGAAATGTAAAGTTTCGAAATAACTATGTTTATCATATATATTTCAAATATGAAAAGAAATAGTGCTTTATTTAAAGGATATGCATTGGGAATAGATTTATTAAGGCATGCCTTCTATGTTTTTATACTCATGCCTATAACATATTCTTGTATGTGTTTCTTATAAAGGTTCATCTATGGTTTAGTCACCTCAGGTGATGGCTTGTGTTTGGTTGGAGAGTGACCATTAGGGTCACATGGTGGTGTCCTATAGGTTCTGGTTCTGTTTGGTTATTCCAGTTTGGTTTGATATTCTATTTTTGGTTTCTTTAATTTTAAATACAAATCATGTAAAGTGTTTTAAATCATGTTGAGTTTAGTTTGTGTTTTTATTGATGAAATTTTCTTATTGTTTTTAGTTAAATAGATCCACCTACATCTATTGATGCCCTTGGTTCTTGTCGCCCGCCCGGGAGGATCGGGAATGCCTCTCTAGCCTTATTGTGGATCAGATCGGGTGACTGGTTTTGGGTCAACCAGGGTTGGTTTGTGAAATTGTATTTTAAAACATATTCAGTTTTAAAGCTTATAAATAAGATAAACAAAACAAAAAAAAACATAATGGAAAATTAATATGAGAGGTTCTATCTCAAGATATTACTTAGTCCCATCCACATGGAAATAACCTACATCTTAGTAGTTTATATAAAAATAAACATTGGTCCAAAACCATGATCAAGTACTACAATAGTATGACAACATTCCAGGCCGCATAGGGACCACTTAAATATAAATAATGGGAGAAAAAATAAGCATGACACAACTGATCCCAAACTACAACATGGTGGAAACAAGTGTAAAAAAATATTGAGAATATTTCTATGTATCTTATAACTTAAAGTAGGAGAAAATGATTGTGTAATAAACAATGTATATACACACTTATCTAAATATAAATATGGATAAACAAATTGAGTATATAAGAGAGTATAGATAACCGTGTTGCTCAATTTGATAAGATCTTCTTCCTGTGACCCTTGAGTGTAGCTTAATAGGAGACTCGAGTTAGGGTTCTCAAATTTGATGTAGAAAAGTGTGTTGTATACTCATTTTGTTCAGAATATAGTATCCAAGTGTTCATTAAGCTCCACTCTCACAATCATGTGTAATAAAGATAAAATATACAAGCTCATATAGTTATTGAAATAAGGTTCAACTCATTTTATTTGTGTACATCTGTGTGTGTATGTATGTTATATCACTATACATGTATATGCAGGAGGAAGTATGCATCTTTTTTTATCAGCAGCAACAACAAAATAATCCACCTAAGAAGAAATCCAAAAATTCTTCATCCTTATACATAGGTCTAACACATTATTAAATGCAACAGTAAAACATGTTGCAGTACAATAATTAAAATAATAAATCACATTAAATTTTATAATGTACTATATGAAACATTTAATTAAAAAATAAATACGATAGTATCGTTGAGTTATTAGAATAGTGACAGGTCTCTAATGGTGACACAACATTGGAGATAAGTAATTGGGATGGTGATAGTATCTCATAGTGAGTATTTTGAATAGTGAGAAGTCATGGTGGTAACTCAGGTTCTGGTGATATGTCACGATAGAAGTGACTCTTCTCATCGCTATGTGACTCTAAAACTTAGTGACATTTTTGTTCTATATGTGACACAAAGCTGATAAAAGGTGATTCTAGTACTTATCAAAATTTCAGTGCTTATAGTGAGACATATTATAGTGGTGTATCAAACATTGTCAAATTTCCATTTTAGGGGTGAATTATTGCAGATAGTGAGTCTTTGAGAAAATATTTTCCTGGTGGTAATACTACATTGTTGGTGACTCATCCTTAACAATGATTCTTCTTGGTGCTGAGACGTCCTGGTGGTTACTCATCCTTAATGATGAGTCTTTTCTAGTCTTAACCAAAATATCACCAATCTGTCCTATTAAATAAAATGCTATCATAAAACCTAAATCACATTAATATCACTCTAAACCTGATTTGGTGATCATTAAAATAAGGAGGTCAATAATCCACCCTCTTCAATGAACACAATTCATGGAATTCTATATACATGATATCAATGGTATATGTAGACATTGTATAAATATGGGATCAATGAGAAATAAAGAACATATGGTATTAAAATGTACAACTAAATAAGAAACAATATCAATAGAAAAAGAGAATATCATAGGAATATATTTACACATATATGAAAAATAATATCATCATGGATCAAAATTGGAACATATATAGTATCAAAGGAATACTATAATAATATAGGAATAAATACAATAAAAATTATACCACATTTGGGATTAAATAATAGTACACAATAAGAAAATAGAAAAGTTATAGAAAAAAATAAGAGAAATCATATAATTTCCATTGAAGAATTAATTTTAGGTATAACCAAAATGGTCCACCAAAAAGTGACACAAAAATAGTCCCATCATAAACCCAAGTTGAAACATTAATGGTCTGGGGGCATGAATGAAAGATCAATAGGATATTTAAAATTTTCCTTGTATAAGGCAATGGTTATATAAAATGAGGTTATGGTTTCAATATGAATAGCTACAGGAACATCTATTAGAGAATGAGTCTCTCTTATGATGATGGTTCTAAGGTGAAATTCATCCTCTCTTAGACGTATGTAAAATGGGAAGAATATATCTTTTAGAGGAGAATGAGGGTCTCTAGTGACTTCAAGACTGAAATACTTGAGATTTTTAACTAGAGGAGTCATATGGGTAGTAATAGGTATTCCCTCATGAGCTATAACTATGGTTCCATGAACATGTAAAATTGGATTCATAAGATTTATGAAATCCATTATTATAACACCATTTCTTTTAATTTCACTAAAAAAGAATATATTATCTTCCATAAATCTCTGACGCACATGATTCAGAACCTTCAACTGGTTGACTATAACTTTGTAATTTTGGGAGAATCGAGGAATCCTTATATTTTATACCAAGAACATAAAGTGAGAATCTAACTCATGCTTGGTAAAAATCCTAGATAGGTAGTACTTGATATTTTTTTTATAGTTTCTCTATCAACATTAATGTCATTTTCATACTATTTAACTAACATGTGAACATGATCACTATGATTCTCAAAGTTCCTCAAACTTTCCCAAGGAAATGTGGGTTCACCTATAGAAGTAGCTCTAAGATCTTCTGTTAAAACTGATCTAAGAATCTCAACATCAAAAGTAGGAGGATGAGGAGCAATATAAATAGATGCCATCGATGTAATATTTTCTATAATTTTAAACAAGGATACTAAAGAATTGTATAATAAAGACTGCATCACTCCTAAAATGGATTTTGGGGATTTCAATATATTTTCCATCCTTCTTTTTTCTATATCAACTTCTTGGATATGGTTCATCATTTTCAGTTAAATATGTTGTATCAAAAATTTAAACAAGTACCTTGAATCCTTTTCACTTATTTTTGTAACCAAGGAAGGTTGACTCTTCAACTTCACACCAATCATAGAAATAATTTTTGAACTAAAAGAATCTATGTCACCCTCGGTGACTATATCTACTAGAATGGATGAAAAAATAGGCGCAGACAAAGGTGTATAGGAAATAACTAGTGTAGAAATAATGTCAGAATAAAACCTCATCAACTCAGTAGAAGAATAAATATGATCAATAAATTATCCCTCAGGATCTATTTCTTCTCTAATGGTTGGTCCACCATTCTTTGGTGGAATCCCATGAAACTTGTCCCATTCCTCATACATCGGGTCAATCCATCTGTCAGAAATCATAGTAATAGAATTTTCCAGACCCTAGGTAAAACTACAACAAGTTCAATAGATATCTATGAATTTAAAATCTAGACATCAATATTCTACTCAACACTAGTAGTCTCCTCTTTTATCTATTCTAAAACTCTCTAATCAGCAATTGAAATTCCAACAACACCAATAAATATAACCTTATTATCCAAGAACTATTCAACAATAGCCCATTCATGAAAACTAGGATGACTCTCTAAACATGGGGATTTAATACCATATAAAGATGAATATCCCTATTCTATAGAAACAAAATCTACTTAACTAACCAAACTGGGCTTCTCCTCTGATCTAGAAACATATCCTCTTGAATAATGGGAAAGATCCTGAAGTATTTCCACATCCTTAGCTCTAATTTTCCAACTAGAACCATCATGGTTAGATCATCCATCATTATTAATTCCATTTCCACTTAAATAACCATTCCCTTCTTTATTTTCTTCTTAGTCATCTCCATCTTCTTCCACTTAATCATCTCCATCTTCTTCCTCATCATCAATACCATTTCCATTTTCCTCAGATGATTTGGATGTACTTTTAATTTGGTATTCACTAGATTCCTTGATTTATTATTCATCACTATCCTCTTCAAAAAATTTCTCTCTTTTAGGGAGTGACCTAGGCTGACTAGGATCTATATAAGTAATAAGAGGAGAATCATGAGGCATATCTGGATCACTACCATCATTAATAGAAAATTCCAACTCCTTAACTCTAGAGGCAGCACCATAGTCTTCCTCATCATAGTATTCAACTATTTCATTTGGTTAAAACCAAGATCAACTAAGTACTTAGTCCTATATGGATGGTCTATAGGATTAAACTGATAATATAGCTTTTCATTATCACTAACACACTTCTTCTTCCATGGGATATAATTTATTTTAATTCGTATACATATTACTATTGTTATGTAACGACCTCTACAATCCACAATAGATTCTTTTTTCATCATCTATAAAATTACCTTTAAGCATATAAGAAATGAACATTTGGTAGATTAGATAATTTGATCTAGAGGTAGGCATAAACTTCTTAATCATGTGAAGAATAAGATATGAGAAAAGATTGATATTGTGTGCTCTTTTTACAATACATAACAAATTGACATCCTTATACCCTAAAGTAGGAAAATCATCCTTTCTGGGACATAACATATGTTGAATGATCTTATATATAAAACGACATTGAATATATAATAAGAATAATTGTTCTTAAAATTATCCCATGTCCAGTCAACTCAACATGGACATAATCAAAAATAAAATCATCATTTTCATCTATAATGGTCCCTTGTTAATCCTTAAACTGAACTTCATGTGGAAATTTCCAAAAATTCAGTCTATTGTCTTGAAGAAAATGGACGTACATAACCATTAATCATGATTCCCACCAAATATTATTCTTTTTCTTCCAAAACAAACTCCACATACTAATATAAATTATACACCAACCTTGAAAAAATGACCTAGAATTTAAATGAAACCATTTGATGCATCCATTATTCTATTTAACATTAGCCACTAATGAATTGCTAGAAATCAGCCACTCTACATGAACTTCCTTTTCAGGCACAACTACATGATTGGAATGATCTTGTTTCATTGGTTATACTGGAATAAGATGAATCATCTCCCCTTTATGATAATTATAAAGATACAACTTGTGTAGAGAAGATTTATACGGATTATTCAATTTTTCCATGGAGGTCGTATTGGTTGGCTCGGTCGAAGGAGAATGGAAGTTCAAGAGTCATGAAAGAAAGGGTCGCAATAGGTTTTGAGAAAAACTGAAGGAGGAAGGAGTGTACATTACTATTATAAAATCATATAATTTATATCATTTGGGATATAGGGATTTTAAAAATCGAAATCAAAGTTATACTTAAAAATAAAATCATAGAAATCACTTGAATCGAATCATAAATAAACCATAAAGAAAAAAATTTGGTAGTTTAAAAACTAACAGCATGAAGATTTGACAAAGGCAAGAGAGATAGTTTAAAATGGAGAGACATTCAATGTTGAGATAATCAATAGTGGTAAATCTGAATATTTATAAATATAAAATGTTGAGAAGTATAAAAGGTGATAAGTATCCGCAATGATAAGTGTCAATAATGATACATTCAAAACATTGATAAATCCTCAATAGTGAGAAAATTACAATGGTGATAAATCACAAATGGTATGTCTCAAAAAATTAAACATAACCGAAATTGATGGAACCTAATTTATGTTTTATGTAATTCATTTTATCAAAAATAAAATTTTTAACAAACATATCAAGAAGCTGATGTTCTATACCAATATTTTCAATAGTGATATCACCTTTTTTCAAAATGATCTCTCAAAAAGTAATTCCTTACATTGATATGTTTTTTATCTAGAATGTGATATAGAATTCATATAGATTTTTATTTCAGTGTTATTGTTAAAATTTATAGGGACATTTTAGAATTGATATCAATTTTCTAGTAATATGTGTTTCATCTATAAAATGTGTGCATATGAGCTACCTAAATCTACGTAATCAGCTCTAACAGTAGTCATTGAAACAAAATTTTGTTTCTTATTACCTCAAGAAACTAGATACTTTCCTAAAAGGTGTCATTCCCTAGAGGATCTTTTTCTATCAAACTTACATCCACCAAAATAGATATCTAAACAACTAACCAAGTCAAATTCATGTCCTCTTGGGTAACACAATCCTAAATCAGTATTATATTTTAGGTATTTGAATTTTTTTTACAACAACCAGGTGTGACTATTTTGGATTTTCTTGAAAGAAAGAACACGTACACACGCTAAACATAATATATGCTTTGTTAAAAGATATATAGAGAACAATTCCAGTCATACCTAATTAAAAAATTTGATTTACTAGTTTTGAAGCTTCATAAAGATCCACGTTACTGGTAGTAATCATGGGAGTATCAATACCTTTAGTTCTATAAATGTTAAAATGTTATAAAATATCCTTAGTATATTTACTTTGGTTCAAAATTATTCCTTTATTATTTTGAAAAATCTGAAAACCAAGAAAAAACTTTAGTTCACCCATTAAACTCCTTTAAATTTCATTTTTAATTTTTTAAAAAACTTAGTACATTAGTAATTTATTGTAGATAAATAAATAATATAATCTCTATAAATTTGAACAACTAAAATATCATTTGAAATTATTTTTATAAAAAGGGTGGGATTAGAAATACCTTTTTAAATAAGAAAACTGTTGATCTTGTAATACAAATCTCTATGATCTTTTTTTCACACCATATAATGATTTAGATAATTTGACAACATGATTTGGAAAATGGGGATTTTGAAAAAAGGGGGTTGTTTAAAAAAACATACTCAATTATATGTCTATTAAGGAATTCACTCTAGGAAACCATTTGATAATGTTTGAAATCTAGAATCCCTGTATAAGAAACCGTATTATAATGGATTCAATTTTGGCAACTGGTGAAATGGTCTCTTCATAGTCCATTCCTTCTTCTTAACTATAACCTTGTTTAACTAGTCAGTCTCTGTTCCTTAATATAGTGCATGATTTATCTACCTTGTTTGTAAACTACCATTTACTGCCTCTAGTCAAGGTACCTTTTTTCCTATCAAAAATCTCCCATAATTGTTTTATTTGAAATTTATTTAATTATTATTTTATATCCATTACATAGATTCCATATTTAATTGCATCATTGATATAATTTGGTTCTAGATGTGAAACAATTTCTTGAATTTCAACCTAATTTCTAAGAGAAGATCTAATATGTGTTCCAATATATTGGTTTGAAAATACTACATAGAAAATAATGTACTTTAGGGTCCAAAAATCTCTTAAAAAGAAGGGCTAGTCAGACCAGGTTCTACTATAGCTTCAGGTTCGTGTTCTAGAAGTTAATCAGAACAAGATTATTTTTCTGATTGCTTCACATTAGAATTACTAGGTTAATAATTTTAGTTCATAGAAGATAAAGTATCCTTAGGAATTTACAAATTTGTCTTAAGCTCATGTGGATCTATCTCATGATTTTTTATATGAATATAATCTTCTATAATTTTGTTTATTTTGTTAAAAACTCTATAAGATTCACTAGGGGTTGAATAACCCAAGAAAATTCTTTCATCACTCTTGTAAGAAAAGTATTCCATTTATATTTAGTGTTATGAATAATTAATTTTGAGCCAAAATCTCTAAAGTAATTAACCTTAGGCATTCTACTATTTCAAAGCTCATAAGGGGTATTTTATAAGATAAGTATAGTTAAAAAATTATTGATTATATAGATGGATATGATCACAGCCTCTGCCCAAAATTTGAAAGGTAATTCATATTAATTTATCATAGTATGGGCTATGTTTTTAAGTGTTCTATTCCTTATTTATATAAATCCATTCTGCTGAGGGGTCCTAGGAGGATAGTAGTTATGACTATATCCATTTTTTTAGAAAAAGAATTAAAAGTTTCAATTTTCAAAATCACAACTATGGTCACTTCTTAAATACATAATTCATATTCCACTTAAATTTCTTATATATCTATCGTAGTTGATGAAAAGGAAAAATCATCAATTTTGTGAGCTAAAGAAATACCCAAGTATACATAAAAAATTCATATACTAGTGCATAATCAAATTTCATCAAATTTAGAACAAAAACTATTGATGGTCCAAATTAATGAATAAGAACTAACTTAAGAGGTTGAGAAGATTAAACTTCTTTCTTTTATTTAAAATAAATCTAATACTATTTTCCTTTTTTTACTGGGGTTGCCGACTTTATCATTTAGGAAATCTAGTTTTGGAATATCATTGAATACCCCTTTACTAGAAATTTTATTAAGTGAGTGAATATTATAGTGGAGTATTATCCTACTCCAAATCAAAGATTCAATTTAAAATGCACTCAAGTAGGAAACATTATGAAAAATTAAATAATTAAGATAAACAACATAAACATTTTGATTCCCTAAATAAGTAAAAACTATATCATCTTTAGGATCGATTTACATGAACTATTTTCAAAGTTAACCTGGAATCCATCATTATAAAAAAATTAAATTATAAGAAAATTATACTTCAATCAATCAATAAACAATTATTTAGAAGTTAAAATAGAATTAGTGTTA
Organism: Viscum album; assembly: GCA_963277665.1. Taxonomy (NCBI): domain Eukaryota; kingdom Viridiplantae; phylum Streptophyta; class Magnoliopsida; order Santalales; family Viscaceae; genus Viscum; species Viscum album. The sequence goes on along the minus strand of OY728161.1, from coordinate 1,530,343,523 downwards.
GAAGTTTGTCCATGGACATTGATATTCCCTTCGTTATTTGCACCAATGTTGACAAGAACACCATCAACCTTTATTAGGATCTAGAAACTTGATTAGTCTCTTATCATATGCCTTAAAATTCATATATGAAAGTACCATAGACTTTTAATAGAGGTCTTTAAGAAACAATCCATAAAAATTTATATAATGAACGATTTTGGTACTATATATTATTAGGTCTAGATGATTTAGTAATCAAGTCATTAGGTACCCAAATATTCATAATAGTTCCTTTATACACATATTGTAATATTTTTAAATAAAATATTTGTTTGGTTCTCTATAAATATAACTAGTAGTAATTCTTTCAGATTTATATTTTGGTACATAATTTTTCATTAATATTCTTCTCCTTCCAAGTTGATATCATAGACCTATAACATATTTTGTAGAAAAATGATTACCTAATATCTAAGTATGTGCTTTTATACCCTCAGTAAATATTTCTAAATCATTCTTAAGTTTCCCGTTAGAAAATTTAAGTTCAATATTCTCTATACTCTCTTTCTCAACAGATAACTCTGATTTAATAATTTCAGTTAAACCATATTGCATTTTCAGAACATTATATTTATCCTTATGTTCATTAAAGTTTTCCTATAATGTTTCTCAATATTAAAACATTTATTATTGAGACATTTCATTATCATTATGTTCATTTTTAGAGTTATCATTATTAATCATAGGTAATATAGTTGAAAAAATAGTTAAATCAAAGGATTTTGTCATGAAGCACATATTGGATTGGTCAGAATATTCTTTACAATTACTATCCAAGTCACTGGGTCTATTCTTAATGGTAATCCAATTAGTTTCCCCAAATTTCTTAATATTTATATTAATTTTATCAAATTTCATTTTATACTTCGATTTTGTACAGTATTCCCTATAATGTCATTTTCCATTGCCTTCATAATTGGTAATTTCATTATCATCCTTATTCTAATCCTCTTTATTGTATCCTTTAGTTTCATAATTTCCTTCAAAGTATGGATTTATGAAATAAAAATTATTTTTTATAAAAATTCATTAATCTATAGGCCAGGTAGGAAATATCTTCATCATTTTATGGGGGTGACACATCATCACTAGAACTTTCAGCTTGTATCTTTTATTATACTTTTTATTTTGTTTGGATATAGTATACTTGAAATATAATGCAAATATTTCCATCCCATCATCATTTTCTCTATTTAATTTAAGTTCTTACTCCTACATCATTAAATTAAAAATTAATTCCGTAATTGTCATTTTGATAATATCAAATGATTCTCTCATTGACACAGAAGTTGTTATCCCTATTTTAGGAAGGCATCTCACCAGTATCATAATATGATCCTTATCTGACATTAGATTTCATATGGAGTTCATGTTCTTTAAACTTTTCTTGAACCTACGATACATATCAGAAATTAATTTGTTAGGATTCATCTTAAAAGTATCACAAATAATAATATATGTTTTAAATCCCACCTCTTTGACATCAGTTGTTTCTTCACGAGAAACATCTAATGTGTCCCCAATTTTAAATGAGGTATTACTATCCGAAATTATGTTCAATTCCTCATATCCTAAGTCATAATATAAGGTTTTCAAAAATTTTCAATCTTTATTATAGTCCAGTTCTATAGAATCATCCCCAATACTTTAAACATTATTAGGTAACTCATGCTTATCCTTAATAGTAGACCAAATCTCAAAAGCCATTATTTAAATATGCATTTTCATTTTTACCTTAAACTGAGCCTAAATATTCCCAATAAAAAACAAGTCATGTTAGTAATAGAATATTATTTTCTTTTATCCATTTAATAAATTAAATTTAGAATTAATTGAAATTTAAGATCCTTAAATCCCAACTAAAATCATAGTTAATTTTCATTGAAAAACGATGATAACAAAGACTAATCCTTCAATACCAATTGTAGGTCGGAGTGAGAATCTCAATAGTGGGTGAATTTAGTACCCAATAAAAATTTCTGTTAAAATATGTTTAAATAAAATCCCCAAATTATTTTAACTACGACCCAATTTATCCAAACAATAGATTGATATGTGTTGTAATATTTTAAAAATTTTATCAAAAGATTGATTATGTCTCAGTTAAAATGATATATGATTTTAAATTAAACTTTGAAATAAATTTTAAAAATCTAAATATTATATAAACAATAATTAAGATAAACTATAAAAGTAATGGTTTTGTTTATAGTATAAAATAGATTCAGTTTTAGTTCTTAGAAATAAAACAAACCGAAGACAAAACCACTTAGTGGAAAATGAATACAATAGGTTATGTCTAAATATATGACTTAGTCCTATCAACATGGAAATAACCTCATACTAATAAGTAAATATAAACATTTATCCACAACTTGGATCAATTACTACAATAGTATAAAAAATTTCTAGGCTAATTAGGGGCATCTTCTACAATAATCATGGCACAAAAAAATAATAGTCATTAACTAGAAAACTATAAAAACATGTGGGAAACATAAATAAAAAGAGTTTGAGAAGATATCTAATTATCTTATTGTTTAAATAAGGAGAAAATTTATGTGTAATAAAGGGAGAAACACACAGTTCTGGTAATGTAAATATGGAATAACAAACATAGAAGATAAGAGAGTAGAGATAATAATATTGATTTTTCTGATAATATCCGAAGCTCATGACTCTTGAATGTAGATTGAGATAAGGATCGAGTTAAGGTTCTCAGATTTTAAGTGGCATAGAGTGTCATATAATCCTTTTATTCCTTCTGTAGGATTTTATTTTTCATTAAGATACACTCTAAAAGTTGTGTATAATCATGATTTAGCATGTAGACTCTTCCAGTTCTCGTAATGAGGTTAAGATCACATCATGTGCGCATATTTGTGTGTGTTATAATGTTACGGATCTAGATAACTATATTCAAGAGGAATTATTCTTTCTTTTTTATAATAAGTAGCAAAAAAATCATCGACCTAAGAAGAAATCTTTACATTCTACATCCTTGTACTTAGGACTGATACATTATTTAATGAAACTCTGTAATATATTTAAGTAAATAATTTAAATAATCAATCACATAAAATTTTAGAATGTACCCATTCAAAAAATTTAATTCATAAATTAATAAGACATCATATGTTATTATTTATAATGGTTATAGGTCTCTACCGATGACACAACATGGGCGATATGTCATTGAAATGGTGACACGTTCTGGTTGCGAGTCTTTTGAAAAGTGAGAAATTATGGCGATGAGTATGGATATAGCGGCATGTCATGCAGGCAATGGATCTTATCAGTGGTAGAGGGATTTAACACATAACATAATTTTTTTTCTAGCGGTGACACAAAGCTGACGGTAGGTGATTCCATTAATTATCCAAATTTCAATTCTCATAGTGAGACATAGTCTAGTAGTGTCTCATACTTTTTAAAATTTACATCTTATATGTGACTTATTTCTATTAGAGAGTCTTTAAAAAAATATCATACTGGTGGTGAGAATTTTTTGGCCATGAATCAACGTTAGGGACACATCTTCTTGGCGGTGAGACTTGCTAGCGATGACTCAACCTTAATAGAGAGTCTTTTCATACTTATCCAAAATCTCACCAATCTGTCTTATAAAATTACATGATATCCTAAAACATAAAGATCATTAATATCAAAATAAGAATCACTTGGTGATCATTAAAACAGGGAGTTCAATTGATTTTATTTTGGTTTTAGAATGGTGAATTCAATATTAAACAAATTAATTAAGATACCAATGCATGTTTATTAAATCAACAAACTATGCTCATTGATAAAGTAATATTTAAGGATCATAACAAAAAATACCATAGTATAAAATTATAAAATTATAAATAATAAAAAACCTCAATTTTGGTATCTTTTATTATATGGAAATTATAAAATATGGGAGTATAATGAATAACAACATTGTGACTACGAAACTAGTTTAAAATGTCTATGATTACTCACAACTAAAATTTAAAATGGAAAATAACTAGCTACCATACATATAGAGAATAATTATAAATTAAATTTATAAATGGTTATGGATAGGGATATGATTTTTAAATAGGTTATTAAGATAGTTATTTTTATTATACAGGTGGTTAAAATACTTCTGGGGAAATGAAGAGTAAAGGTAAAAATATTGTAGCTCAAACATCTTCATTTGTGTTATAAAATTTATTCCTTTAATTATTTCCCCACAATTTTCCATATTAAATTATGTTCACTCTTATATATCTAGATAAAAATAATTTTTAATTCAAATCTACTCCCATGAATTGTTTTCTATCAATTTTTTTTAATAAAACAAATGATTTTTTTGAAAGGGGAGTCATGACCCTGTCTTTTAGAACAATGATTACAAAATGTTTTTCAAAAAAACTATTTATGGATTTCTTTCTATTTTTTCTATACCTTAATAGAAATGAATCTCCAATGAAATTATGTTTATTGTTTCAACCTCCATTTTTCTTTTATTTGGTTATTATTTTAGGTGATCAAATTTTAAATGGCAGAAGATTTATTTTATATTTTCATACTATTAGGAAATTTTTTGAAACCCAATTTTATTTCCACGTGTTATTTAGAATATTAAAGATGAATGATTTTTATTTTACTATTTTATGAAACCCAATTTTTTTTGGTGGGTTATTTATGAAAATTGAATGATTTTAATTTATAAATTTTATAATTTTTTTATTGCCATGTGTTCTTTATGATGTGATAAATGAATGATTTTCAAGTCGCACTCATAAGTCACGATGATGATAGATAGGGGCCTATATAGACCTAAAATTAATTATTTAAATGATTAAATATCATAAGTTTTATATATCCAAGAACAATTTAGTTATTTTCATGCATGGGTGTAAGTTTTTGACACATTAATGTAATGTATACATGGGTACCATTAATTTGTCTTGTAGGATTTGGTTCATGTGCATGAATCTTAGAAGTATTTTTTCCATGTACTAATGTTTGTTCCCCAATTTGAAGATATTATGTGTTTTAATCTTATACTATCATGATTTGTGGTTTATATTAATTTTTTAATCCATGTTATGACCATTATATTCCCCTAATGACATATTAAGGCTTCAAGTTCTTATGCCATATCCTTTTAAGCTCACTTATGTTTTATGATTATCACTCATGATGATATAATATTTTCATTATGATCATGTTTTTAAATGTTTATAAAGTAATATTTGATGAAAAATTTATTTATCCCTTACAGAGTATTTATTCTATACCATTTTATTATTTATTCATACCCTAGGTTATGAGGAAAAGTTTCTCTAATGATATATTTAGTTTATAGTCTATTATAGTTAACTTAATAATAAATGATCACAATAATTTTTATGAATACTGTTTATTTAGCCAATATTCAATGACACTAAACCTATCAACCCCAGATATATTATTTGTAATGACCCCGAATCTAGTAACCCAAAGCCGGTGCCTATTTTATTACATTGGTATTGATATATGGGTTCAAATCCTAAAAGACCAATCAGTTTGGAAATTTTAGAGGAACATATGCATATATGATGCCCATTTTACATATGGAAATTGAATACAAATATTAGTAATGAAAAAAATTTTCAATCCTTTAACTCATTCCAAAAATTTTGCTTCATATCATGGGGAAAGAAACCAAGTAAGGGTGAACTTAAATTCTTGTCAAGGTTTATATAAAATGGAATAAATAATGAGTGAATAAAGGGAATTCACTACAGAAAGTTAAAAAAATGAACAATCACGCAATTTAATCAATAACTTGAGCATTAAATAATGTATAACAAATATCGAATGATAACTAATTGAACACCAATTCCATTTAATCAATAAACTGAGGAAGAAATTCATCTAGAGATAATATCAATGTGAAATAATATTTGATAATTATAATAACTAAATTATTAAGGATGAAAATTCTTAATTATTGGACATCATGATTTTTGAATCATGATACCTCCACTATCATGGCCATTCACAAGACAAAATAAAACAATAGGTAAAAGACGATATGATTTGGACAACTGATTTGTATTGATAATACTTATAGATCCATAAAGGGGATATCTGTAGTTGGGATTCACCCATAACTGCTTGTCCAAATAATTCCATATATATTTAATAAAAATTTATTTCATGAATCAATATTACTTATCATCAAATATCCACATTAAGTAAAGGATCATATTTTATCGAACAATTCCCCAGTGAATAAAATAAATGTCAAAGTAATCACAGTATGTAAAAATGTTATATGGTTTAATAAATAATAATACCCATCATAAAAAAGTATTTATATTTATGATAAATTTAATTTCCAATAAAAAAATCATAAGAATGTGATTGTTTTAATAGAAAGTAAAACATAATAAAATAATTTTTGATTATATAATAATATTTACCTATTTGTTAACCTTTAAATTGTAACCACTTGAATAACATACTTTAAATGAAGAATTAATCATTATGAATAAATATTTATTCATTTTAATGAAATAAAAGGTTTATTATATACACCATATAATAGTTAATAGGTTAATATTTAAAAATATATCTCGATGAAATGGAAGTTGTGATGAAATCCATTTCAATGATCATAACATTGAAGTGAGAATTAATCAATAAATAGATTATTTGTATCTAATGTGAATCCAAAAAAATAGGTATAAATACAATATAAGATAATAAAAATTAATTAAATATTTAATATAATATTATCAAAGATAATGAATAACTAATATAACCCAACGAAATGAAATTGAGTTACAAAACACTATTCCACATGGAAATTTTCAATTAAAATACCCTAGGATGAGTCAATTTTAATTGAAAGTCACGATATGAATAATTAGTAAGTATTAATGATATTAAAGGTAAATGGGTATTTTTATGTATCACATAAAATAAATTAGGTGCATAACATTAATATATACCTGGATGAATGGAATTTGAGACGACTTCTGTTACCTCACACTTTCCTTTTGTGAAACTTGATTTTTAATCCAATATAATGGTTTTAATCATGTTATTAACATTTAAATGAACCATAATAATATTTATGATATCATATATTATCCTCTTATGACAATTTACCTCCCTTTTGTAAATAATATCTCATTATTTTCATTATTTCATATGTTAATTTCCTTGTTTTCTCTGTCATGTTCTGTCATGAAATTTGTTTCATATAGGATATAAATAAATCATCTCCATAATTATTAAAATTTTATAAATATAATTTTTACTCATTATATAAATTATTATAACCATTCCTAAATATTAGTCATGGAAAATGAGTCACATTGCTTTGTGGATACAGTACGTCGTACGCACACACGAGCGACAATATCATTTCCTTAATTAGTAAAATGGTAAGGGAGAGAATGACATATTACTTTTTAAAAAAAATTATAATTTCATATACATCAAATATATTAACTAAATTTATCCGTATTACCTTCAATGAAAAGTGTAAGCAGAAAACGAATCACATCCATTCGCGGGGCGGTAGTCAGCCATACACACGAGCGACATTATTCTGTTATAAACAGATTAGAAAGTAAGAAAGTGTATTTTATATTTTAATTCCATAAGTATAATTAGATGAAAAAATATTATAGATAAAAATTAAATCCATCTTTATATCTTACCATGATAGGTGTTGTTGGAAAACAATTTAAATTTGTTTGCGAGGCTATAGTCCGCTGTACATGTGATCATTGACTTCATTTCCCATTTTATGGAAGTGAATATTGATATAGGTTATTGAATTAACATAATAACTTATTATTATATGGGATTTATTGGTTTTATTATATTATAACTCTTTAATAAGATTTTAATTAGGTGTAAGAAGAAATAAAATAATAATTATTGTGTAATAATATAACCTCTTCTTCAAATGACCTCTTTATGTTTGCATAGAAATACTTCATAGGATTGATTGAAATTAAAACCATGGATATACAATGTTTGAAGGGGAGTAAGGAATTATTTTTTACAAGTACTGGTAGAAAAAATTACTTTCTTAGTGTGAATATGGGAGGATAGGGGGTGACGTTTTATAAGTGGGGGATATGACACACATGGAATCTTAGAAAATAATCAATTACACCCCCATTTTTATCATATAAAATCCACCAAAATGGGTCATTATCGAGCCTTGTTGGTTATAAAGACTATTTATGGAAAACCAATGGGGTTTTACATATTTTTTAGTTCATTTTAATTCTTATATTTTTAATTTTACCCCATGTTAAACTCATTTTTACCTTAACCATGGTAATTAATTTTTACAACTTTTACAATTCATAATGGTCAAAAATTATGTTGAACTTAGTATATAATATAAATTATACTGATTCAAAATATTTACAAAATTTTTCTATAATCAATTCCTATAAGTGGAAGAATAAATATAAAATATTACTGACAGATGTGATAGAAAAGCGGGATTCTAAATTGAAAATTCTCATAAGTATAGATTATTTTAATAAAAAAATTTAATATAAAATTGATTAAAATGACATAAATTTCATTTAATTTAATATAATTTAAATAATTTTCCCTCAAAAAATTTTAAAATATAATATTACTGTAAATAATTTAAACAAAACAACTATTTGTAATTATAATCATTATTCATCACTATTCATCAAAAAATAAATCTTTTCAGAAGAATCCCAAAAATTTACCCTAATATAAATTTTATATGTTGACTTATAAAATTATTTTCCATTTATAGAATATATTTTCTATTTTTTTTAACAAATAAAATTATATTATAAGTGAAAAGCATGAAAAAAAACCTTTTAGAAAAAAATATTCTTTTTTAGAAAAAAATATGTTTTCCTGAAAACAATTCTTATATTATCTATAATAACTAGACACCAATTAAATTTTTTCTATACTTGTATAACCCATGTAATTTGTAGAAATTTTGTTAGTACTATTCATACCCCACAACATAATGACTATGTTATAATGGTCGCGTTTAAATAATATTTTCATAGAGAATTTTCGTTAAAACTCTATGTTGCATGCATAGTACGATATCTAAGAGATTACATTTATTTGAAAAGAAATAAATAATAATATTTTTGGGTGTTACATTATTCCATCCTACGAAAATTTCATCTTCAAAATTAAATATATATTATCTTCTAAATAGATGAGGTTAGTTCTTCTTTGTAACATCCTTTGGTTCATGTGTTTCTTCCTTCATTTTTTGATTTCTCTAAAGTACATTTAACCATGGTGTTGTGTAATTACACAATAATTTAACTCTATTATCGAGAATATGGATGTGTTATTCATAATAAGATAGACTAGGTTCCAATTCTATTTCATCATAGGCGAGAACATGTGTTGGGTCTGGAATGTACTTCCTTAACAATGATATATGAAACACATCATGTACTTTTGAGAGACATGGTTAAGTTTCTAAATGATGAGAAACAACTCCAATTATTTCGATGATTCGAAAGGGTCTAATATACCCCGAGTAAAATGCCTCGTTCTTAATGAACCTTATTTTCCCCTCCCATGGATATACTCTCAAGAAAAAATGATATCCCACTTGAAATTCCAAATCCTTCCTCCGATTTTCAGAGTAACTATTTTTTGTACAATGATCTAGTTTAATATGATACTGCGTTGTCTTTACCATTTTTCGCTACAAAAGTTTATGGGTAGAAAATTTTCCTTTCACTAACTTTATCCCAACAAGTTGGAGTATGAAATCTATTTCTATATAATGCTTCATACGACTCTATTTTAATACATGAATGGAAACTATTTTTATAAGAAAAATATACTGAAGTTAAAACTGATCCCAAATAACATCAAAGCGAAGACAGAATTAACTTGACATATCTTCCATTATATGAATATCCCTTTCAGATTTTCCATTTGTATGAGGATAATAGGTAGATCTCAAATAAATCTGAATATCAAGAGCATTATAAAGATTCTTTCAAAATTTTGATGTAAAATGGGGATCATGATCAGACTTGATCGAATGAGATGAACCATGAAGTATTAAATCTTAAATAATACAGGTCATGGAGAGGTGATCATGAGATAAATCCTCTAATATAGTAAAGAAATGTGAAGATTTGTTTACATGGTTAATGATAAACCATATTACTTCATTCTTCAAGGGGTTTTTTTAAAAAACAATGATAAAGTACAAAGTAATGTCATCCCATTTACTTATATGAATAATTAGAGGTTTCATGAATCATCTTGGAATATTTCCCATAGTCTTAAAATATAAAAAAACCAATAATCCTGATACAGAATCCTTAATTTCCTATTTCAGGTCATCTCACAAAAAATTTGCCCCAAATCCCTATACATGTTGGTGCAACCAAGGTTTATAGAGAAACTCACTATATGTGAGCCATACAATAATTTATCTATTATATTGGGTAATAATTTACTAAAATTCCTCTTTCTAAATTTAATAAAACCATCCTCAAAAACTAATTCTACTAATCTCCCATCAATAATAGGTTTAATTTTATTATGAAAGTTCTCATCATCAGACTAATAATTTTTTTATCTTTTATAATAAAGTTGGTTTCAAAATTATTGGAATGTGGTTTGATGTATCTTCTTCCTCAATAATTCACATATCCATATTTACTATATCTATGAACATAGGATCCATTTCAATCCTAATTTCAGTCAAAATTCCATGACGTTTCTTACTCAATGCATCAACTAACTTATTTACTTTCATTATGTGGTAGTGTATTGAGAATTCATAATATTTGGCTAGCTCGATTCATTGACATTGTCTTATAATGAGGTATTTCTATGGAAATATTGATTTCATGTTTTTTTGATCCATGTACATATCCCATCATTCACCATAGAGATAATATCTATATATCCTAAAAGAAAATATTACAACCCCCACTAAAGATCTTGGGTGAGATAGTTCTTTTCACGAGTCTTCAATTTCATTAGTGTATATGTAAGAACATTATCAGTATTTATTCGGACAAAAGAAAGTCACTTAATTGATGCATCATTTTAAATTATAAAACCTACATTTCCAGATGGTAGAGTCAAAACCTGAGCATTCCTCGTTGTCTTCTTTAGCTCATGAAACCATTATTCACATTCTTTTGTACAAATGAACTTAACCCCAACATGTGTAATTATGGTTACTGAGTTAGCCAATTTTTAAAAATTATGAATGAGTCAATGATAGTAAACCACCAAACCAGTGAAACTACATAACTTTGTTATGTTGGTTTGTGTACGCAATTATTTTAATACAATTATCTTTGTAGGATCAACCAATATTCTATACATTGAGATAATATAGCTATGAAAAAATCTTCTTGAAGCTATAAATCAAACTAAATAAATTTAAAATATAATTATTTCTTTATATAAGTCTCAAGAATTATCTATAAGTGATTATCATGGTCTTCATCGATTTTAGAATACTCCAAGATATCATCAATTAATACCATAAGAAATAATCATGATTTTATTTAAATATTCTATTCATTTGATCAATAAAAATAGAGGTGAATTGGTTAATCAAAATGTCATTACTGTAAGCTCATAATGTTTATATCTCATCTCAAAAGAGTTCATTAGAATGTTATCTATCTTTACTCTCAATTAATGGTACTTAGAACTAAGGTCGATCTTTCAAAAATATCTAGCATTGTGAACTTGATTGAAGAAGTCATCAATGTGACGAAGAATATACTTTTTATTTATTTTAATAGAGTGGATTTAATTATTATATATAAAGATCCTTTTGGATCAATATTTCTTCTTAACTAAGAGATACATGGATCCCCATGCTGAAAAAATAGGTTGAATAAATCCCTTATTACACAACTCCACTAGTTTTGTCTTTAATTCCACTAATTCTATAGTAGCCATTATATATGGAGTATTTGATATTGGTGTTAAATTAGGGACTAAATCAATGGAAAGATCGACTTCATGCTCAAGTTGTTGTCTAGGTAATTCTCAAGACATAAATAAATGTATTTTTATAAAATGGGTACATCCTCAAATTGATTATTACCCTCTCCATACACTATTTTTTTCTCTTCTTCCTTAAGAATATCATTTAGAATAATTACAAGCAGTGGATCTATACATGGATTAGATTACGAAGTGTCTTCTCTAATGACAATGTTTTCTAGATATTATAAATCATAATTTTTTTCTCAATAATATTTTTTTCATCAAATTTTGAAATAATTTGGATAAAAAAAATTATATTGAACTCAACCCTAGGTTTTATAATAAATTTATCAAATAAATATTTTTTTGTGTGTTATAATGTGAACTACCTAACACATATTTTTTTGTGAGACTTTCTCTTGGTGTTTAGATTAAAACTTCCAACATATTATGTAAGGGGAAATATAATTTTATTGAAAAACATGGAGTATATAAAATATTTAAAGTATCTATAATAGAATACAGAATTATTTAAATTTTAATTAATAATTAATGTAACCTCCATTACATAATTGGGTAGTTCTACTTTAGTTGTAGAGATCACATATGCTTATAATTCTCCCCTCAGCATCTTCTATGGTAGATTCCAATGATTCTTAAGGAATTCATATGAATAGTGCCCCATATTACTAAAATTGAATTTATAAATCATTTTTTTCTTACATTCCTTTTAATTATTTATCCTAATAGAAATTATACCCAAACTTATAACAAACTCCCAATCCCTTAAATAATTTCCCCGGATGATTCTTTCTATAGTTCTCACAATATAGAAAGTGTTTCATTATATTATTATTTTTTAACACATTCCATTTTCCTTGTAGTTTATTCGACCACTTATTTTCTTGATTTCCATTGAATATTTAGGTTATAGATAATTTACTTCTATGTTTTGATGGAACATAAAACTAGTTCATCATACGATGAAATTTTTTCAGAGACATGTTCCCTTTAAATACTTGGATTATAACTTCAAATAAATGATCAATATTACACTATGGGTTGCATATTTAATCCATATCATACCTGGATAACCCTGTAAAAGATGTCTCATACCCATAAATAATTTTTTATTCATTAATATTTATGTTTGTAGTATCTCTATTTATTTAATATTTCATCTCATAAGGGAAATATTTATTGAATAATGTATCCTAAATATATTTACATTCCAAGAGTTATTTTTCTTCTTCCTCCCAATTATTTAGGGTCGATGAACACCATTTACCAATATAACCTTTGATAAAATACACTTCATGTGTAACTGTTTAATTTTCATTGGATACGAAGTCCATAAATATCTTCTCAAGAGACTTAATCCATTGCTCAGCTACCAATGGATTTTAGTCCCACCTAATGACGGGGGATTCTATCACATGAAGTGACCTGACATAGGAAAATAATTCTATATAACAGGTTGATCCATCCAAGAAAGGTTATTTTTCATTACAAGATTAAGCTTCCCCAATATAGACATGATTTTCTCAGTTCTAACACTAGATGTATTGTATTTCTCTGTAGAGAAATATATACGTTGGAAATGTGTATTGATACCCTTCTTGCATTAAGGTAACATTTCTGAATAATGGATTATATTGGATTTGTTCATGAAATTGTGAATTTTAAATCATAATTTATAATTATAAACTTGGGGTAATACTTAATATAAATTATTAAATTATACATTGTTAATCTCAGAATCCTAAACATAGTTTCTATGTGGATGTCTTTATTTTAAAATCCTTCATAATGGTTGGTAAAGAAAATTGGAATTATTATAATAATTACTCCATGAGTTTCAAACTAAGTGTGCAGTAAGAGTTTTTTTGTACTAGGTAATGCTCAAGTCAAGATTGATGCACCTTTATTTGATTTATTACCCCTAGGAACAATTTTGTGAGAACAATGTCCACTTATAGTATTAATAAAATGACTTATTTCTAGGAAAAACAACATAATATCTTCCTCATGAAATCATAAGGACATTATTATATAATTATCCTTAAATTATACGATAATATTATGTTACCTAATATATTTTCCCTTAATCTAGTTCCCAAGTATTCTACTATAATTTCTCTAATAACAACTATAATGACCCCGACTCCAGTTACCCAGAGCCTATGCCAAAATTATTGGATTGACAGAGATAAAAGGGGTCAAATCCTGAAGGACCAATGATTTTAATAGTTTTTGAAAACCATATACATACATGATACCCATTTTATATAAGGAAATAAAATACAAAGAAACATAAGGGAAAATATTTTCCATAATTGAACTTGTTCGCAGAATTCCTCTTTATGTCATAGGGAATGAAAACAAAACAAGGGTGAGATCAAATGCTTCATAAGGGTTACATATGGAGGAATATATCATTTGTGGATAGATCAAATTCAATATATAAATGTAATTAAACGAAAACACATTTCATTTAATCAATAACTTGAGAATGAAATAAGTCATAATCTTTATGGAAAGGTAACCAACTGAACACCGATGACAATAAATCATTAAACAATTAAATGAATCAAGAGATAAAATAAATGTTAAAATATCATTGATAATAATAATAATAAATTAATTAAAAATAAATGAAATTCATAATTATAGGATTTTGTGATCTCAAACATCATGATCCCTCTTCTGTCACAAACATTGATAAGATAGTCTTTAAAAATGGGTAATACCCATCATATTTTCCAACTAATTTTTCTCATGAGACCTTTGGATACATTGAGAGGATATTTATAAGTAGACCCCACCCATAAATTCATGTACACAACATTCTTCATATATAAAATAATTTATTTAATTCATGAATCAATATTCCTTTTTTTCAAATATTGTTTTTTATTAAATGATACATATTTATCAATATTTACCCTATTAATAAAATAATTTTCAGAGTAAACACCATATGTTGAAATGGTATAATGTTTGGTAAATTATCATATCCATCGTACAAAATTATGTTTATTTAATATAAATGTAAAATCCAATGAAAAAGTTTCACAAGAAAGTGATTATTTTAAGACATTGTAAACGATCAAAAAAGAAAGTGAGATTGTACAATAATCTGTACCTCTTTGGTAATTTTTAAATTGTATCCCTCAAAATAATAAACATGAAATGAAAAATTAATCATCATTAATAAATAGTTATTTCTGTTAAATACATCAAATGGTTTGTATATACACCACATAATATCAAATAGCGTCATATTAACAAATATGTATCATCAAAATGGAAATTGAGTCAATATCCATTACAATGATCATAAAATTGATGTGAGAATTAATAAATGAATAAATTATGTGTATAAAATTTTAATCTATATAATACAAGTTCAAATAAAAAATATTATAATCCAAAATTCATTACACACAAAATTTAATAATGTCAAATACAATGATGAAGTAATATAACTCAACAAATATATATTAAGTTATGAAATTATTTACAACATGATAATTATCAAGTGAATTTAAATTTAATAAAATAATTTTTATCTAAAAATAAAATACCATGATTAATGGAGGATTCATGATATTAAATTTAAAATGGGTAGTGTATACACCACATAAATAAAATTAGGTTCATTAAATTAATATATGCCTCAACGAAGGGAAATTGAGACGAAGCCATATACCTCATGTTTTCATTTAGTTGAATGTGATTTAACATATCATATAATGGTTTAATGAATGTTATTAATTTATACCAGAACAAGACTCATATTTATAATATCATATATTATCCCCTTTTAAAATATTACCACCCATTTTTTAATAATATTTCATTATTTTCATTGTTTCAGGAGTAAACTGACTGGTTTTCTCAAGTATGTTATTTCATAAAGGTTATGTTCTTGTGCATAGTTGTTGATTCCCAAAAACGACTATCAAAAAATATATAAGTGATAAAATACCTTAATAATTGTTATTATTTTCTCTACGAAAAATATAAGGGATGGTGGCTGAATCATGAAGATCGTGTAACCTTTATAAGGATATGTGATCACATGAACATCTAGAGGTCATGTGAACCGATCATGCCTAATGAATGATATGATTTTGATCACATATACCAATTTAAAAAGAATATATTTTCATGAATAAGAAACCATAAAATTGTTTATGATCGTTTGAAGGATGCTAGACAAGCTCTTTTGATCACGTGACTTGTCAACTAACATGCACGTGACAATCATTAAAAACTCTTCTCAAAATAAAGAGTAAAAATATAGAGAAGGAGGAGACCTTATGCAGTTTTAGATCAACATTTATTGTACTCAATGAAATCCTCAATAAATTGATAGGTCCCTGGGACCATTTCAACCTTTTCAGGTATGATCCTTCCAACATACCACCGTCATCATGTGAGGGATCCCAAACACGTTCTTTCAATTTTTCATTGCCCCTCTGTCTCCATAGAAAAGTAGAGGGGGGTCCAATGAAAATGATCAGACATCATATCAAGGTCCATTATTGTTCATAAGGTGCTTATCAGACAGGAAGAGTGATTTTCTTTGATAACATTAACAGGACTGCACGACAACTCCTATCATTTCACAATAAAGAAGGAAATTAAAAACAGAAATGAAGAAGCTTCTTTTGAAACGAGGATATGATGGCCTTCATGTGAAAGGGGTTATATTCCCTAAGTGATCACAATTTTTCATATGAGGCATCCCTTGACAAGCCAGTGTGATTTAGGAAAGTCCCTTATACATGCATACGTGAACATAAGGAGGCTCCCTTGACAACCACCTAGTCTTGTGTATCACCCAAGAAATGTCTTCTTCGAGCATGAAAAATCAATAATTTGGGCACCCTGATCTCGAAAATACACCATGAAATGAATCTTAATATTTTAAAGACTCAAGAATATACAAATGGATAGTAAATATCATTTAAAATAAGCTAAGGTATAATAAATGGGGTGATATATGGATATTATCATTGGTGATGAATATGATACGATTCCCCCAGACAACCTAAGGCTAGATCATACAAATAGAATTATAAAAAAAATCCCTCCACCGAACCCATATCATATCTGTGAGATACAAACCATTCATGGAGTCCTATAACTGGGTTTTCAAGGCTTATAAATACCCCCTCTGCATGAAAAAAAAGAAGAAAGGATCAATAGAGAACACATAGAGGCAATGGGGGAACGCAAGAGAGGAGATCTCATAGTGGAAGGTCATGCAATCACATGGTCTTCTATAAGGTGAAATCCTAATAAAGAACTAATGGATCACATAACATGAATATGTACTTCATGTGATCTCTATATAGATCATGAGAAGGAACTCTGGAATTTCATCCAGATTATGCGAAGAAGGCCCCACCTTTTATCTAGGTCACGTGAAACCTAAAAATACTAAGATAGAAAACAATATCGATACATATACAATAATGAATGGAATAAAGAATTTAAAATATGGGGGACTTATATAAATATGGATATTATAAACCTCATTCCCTTATCATGACCTAACCAGATCATGTGACAACACCAGAACTTGTCTCCCAAGTTATACGACACTCTCTCAACATGTTACTTCGATCATGTGATATCCTTTGGGAATGTAAGGAAAATCTTGTGAAACCCTCTAGGCATGCCATAAAAGTCATCTGAAGTCCTCAATTATTTCTATACAAATCTTATGATGTCTCTTAGACATGTATCCCATTTTATGTAGTGTCACTAGGACCAGTCAACTTTGTCTTGTGATGTTCTCTCGACAAGTTAGTCAAGGTCTCACGATTTCCTCCAGACAAGCAGCCTGATGATGTGACACCCTGCATATGTGTCTTCTAGATTATACGAAGATCTAAAAGATGTATTTTTCAGGTCTTACAAAGCCCTCCATACTTTACATCATTGATCATATGACACCATCCAGACATGTCATCTTTGATCAAGAGATTTCCTCCCAACATGACATTCAGAGTATGCGATGTCTATTATATAATTCATATAGATCATGAAATTTTTAGGGAAATTATTGTTAGTAAACCATGACATATCTAGAAATCCAAATACATGTAATATAGACACCCTATAAAAGTCTTGTAGGAATCCATTACATGTCAGACAGACATTGAGGTCATGTAAGAAAGAGAATCAAGAAATGTCTTGAAGACACCCATGGAAATGATAAGACATCATGATGGACATTATCATGAAATATACCAACTAAAATATGAGAAATATGATTCATATTATAACCCAGATATCTAGGAATCCTTCCAAAGGCCCAATCTATAATAATAATTTTCCTCATTGTAAGCCTCTCTATAGATTCGACATTACAACCACCAGGATCCAATCTATCCTATGGGTTTATCAGTATTCCTTATCCATCAGTGGATTGATAAATAAACAATGATGAATATAATTCCATTCACAACCAAGATTCATACTAAACCTTCATCAGGAACAAGCTATATATTAAACACCCCATATGAGCATCCATGATTCATAAGACCTACATCCATATGTAGCGAGATGGATTAATTTCAACAACATGTTTGTCACTCTGATCATGTATCTCATGGTATTTAGGATTTTATTTTTACATCTCACATTAATCATGACCCTCTACCATCCCTATAAACTATAGTGTGTAATCCACATTCAACAGCATGAGATGATAGCCCCATACAAGGTCGTCCACCATGGGGTAAGTCCCAAGGGTGTGATCAAACTACTATTCATCTAATTCCTTTCATGGGAAGGATATGTAATATTCCTCCATGATCATTGAGATCAATTTTTAATGCATAATTTCTCCCATATACATCTCTTCCATATGAAGTTAAAAATAATAGATTCAATCAACTACATGTGTTTTGATTCTTATTATAAAACGGATACATAGGATGCCTCATAAAGGTTCAATCACATCTTCGATATGTTAATTGACTCTCTAGATGTATGTAAACTTTGGAGTACCTACTTATATTTCTTTAAAATATAATAATATACCCATTAATGGGAAATGGATGAATAACATTGAAAACATACAGATGGGATCATTAATAGACCCCCTTGTAACATAAAAGGGTTCCACACTTGATTAATTTGTGGTGGTAGATGGTTCAATATCCTGATTTGGAATGGATTCATGAACATATTTTAAATCTATAAGAGAGTACCATATTAGTAAATAAATACCCCCAAAAGGGTGTGATGATCCTGACCTTCCATCCTCTAACCAAATGTCAGTTCCTAGGATTCATTAGGTATGAAACCCCAATTGACCACCAACATTTTGAAAGTAGTCCTGTACTTAGTTAGGGATATGGTAACCATTAAGAGTTTTTATGGAAGATAAAAAATGAAGGGTAGACCAGATTTGAATGATTTTATAGACATCAAACCCCCCACAATAAAAATGTTTGACAATTTCATTCCGATCATTTGTGTAACCATTCATATGAAACAAAAATTGTGAACACAACATGAATGATTATGTAGACATAAAACCCCCCACAATAAAACCGTTGAACCATTTTTTACCCATCATTCATGCGATATTTCCCATGAAACAAAAATGGTGAACACAACATGAATTTAACAAATAAAAAAATTATTTTTTTACCATGTATCATGTAATTTTGTTTTTATATTCCATCGAAAAAATGGTGTACCCAACATGAATCTATCAGATAATTAAAATTATTGGTTGATTAAATTTAACTAGGGTTCTCATGAAAAAGTCCATCCTCATTGTGAAAAGTCCACATGAGTAGAATATCTGAACTAGGAAAAGGATCAGAATTCTTTTCCTATTCATATCTGATCAGGATTGTAACATCCCTATGAAGGTACATTGATCAGTTAAATTATTCCTCATTATCTTCATGACTATAGATACTGCACATAAAAAAACCCCTTACGCGATATCATGTTTTTATCTTCTGACCCTTTTATAAAACCTACTATGACTACAACCCTTGTGAGTCAGAGAATGACCTCAACCAACGACATCTTCAGCATCAGGTGGACAATACACTTGTCCTATAATAACATTTGAATTGTATAATTGAAACCCTTGAGTATTAATGAAAGCGTCTCTAGATAATGAAATCATCAAGATCAGATGATAAAAATAAATATGCATAGAATCCAGTGGTGCCCGTTTCCAACACCAACTACTTTGAAAGATTGTCCATGGAGTGTGTAAATCACCACCTTCAATATCTAATAAATTTGGATCAAGAAGTCAACTATGGACCCACTCTCATCCAGGAGCTACTGAAGAGGACTCATGTCAAATTTCATTACCAACATCATCCCAACAGCTACATTTAGTAACCAACTGAGGGAACCATCCATCACATTTACACATCGAACGCCCATGCAGAGGAACTAAAGAAGAAATTTATGGTGTGAAAATATTTGGA
Source organism: Viscum album (assembly GCA_963277665.1). Lineage (NCBI taxonomy): Eukaryota > Viridiplantae > Streptophyta > Magnoliopsida > Santalales > Viscaceae > Viscum > Viscum album. Next base: position 1,530,323,016 of record OY728161.1, on the reverse strand, counting down.
TTACTAGGAGTAGGATTATATAGTTGTTTTTGCTGATGAATACCACATGGAATACTCCAACTGTTTCTAGAGAGTAGTATTATATTCCTTCTTACTTGGAAAAAGTATGTGGCTATATTCTTCTAGAAATAATGGGGAAGGAACTTATTCCTACCTCCATGCCTGATTCCTACTATCAAACTATAATGGCATAAGAAGGAAATAAGTGGGGGTAATATCCCTAGCTCAATTGAATATATTTTATAGTATATATTGGAGACACAAAATGTGATGACCTATATTCATATACACTTATTTCTAAAATGTCACTATATTCTAGAAACTGCTGAAGAACTCCACCAACATATTATGATGCTGTTACAGATACAAGGATGAGATCATTTTCATATCCCTACATCCTGGGTAGTAAAAAACTATGATTAGCTTGAACAAGTGGTTTCTCCAAAGCAAGAACCCATTATTTCTCCCATCAAAGATTATTATCAATATATTAGGGTAAAGGATAATGCATTGGACTAGGATCACATTCAATTCTAACAAGGTATCGCCATATGATAGAGACACAATACTATGGATAGGAACACATTCCAATAAAAAATGACCGGCATAATACTCTAACAGCACTGGACCTAGCTTTTATTCATATTAAAACCAGGGTTGACCTGGTGAGAGTAACACATTCCTCAGTATTGGCTCACATCCCTATTGAAAAAGACCGACTACCTAATCTGGAGGCATAGGATTGGTCTCATATCCCTACTCAAACTGAGGCTGATCAGGTGAGAGTGGTACACACCCCCAGATAGGCTCGTATTTCAGGGAATAAAGCTACTTGAAATATTCATGAAGATCCTGGAAACCATTATCATACTCCTACTTCTGCCTATGAATGATTGCTCCAGTATCCTTCACAGGCTATATAAGAGGAGAATCATATCCTTTCTCCCATTACAATGTTTCTTCTATATATTCTAGTGGGGAATTCATATTTGGACTAGGATCATTTCCTAGCATTATCTAGGGTTGATTGATATGTTCCAGCAACCACCAACAAGAAGGCTCATATTCCCGCCAATAATGAAGAATCTCTCACGAATAGTCCAAAATATTCTAAGTAGTAGGCTTATATTCCCACAAAACTATATAGTTACCAACATATTCCAGTAGGCTTCATACATTAGTCTCATATCCTTGCACGACCATAAATTGTAGGTTGGTATATTCTGGACACAAGGAAGAATGAGGCTCATATCCCTAATATTTCAAATGATAGTGTCCTTAAGGATGTCCAAGACATATTATCAACACATCATGGGTATTTTAACTCTTCCACTGATGTAGAAGGTAAAAATTACCTCAATAGTAATCATTTGGGTAGTGTAGAGTTGGATAATAAGGACTCTACTCTTGAGATCTCCCTAGTAAACCTCCCCACAGTGAGATCTTCCTTAAATAAGGAAATACTCCCCTTTCCAAAACACCTCTATATAGAGTGGTGATAAAAACATAGATTCCATCATCTAGAGAGGTTCTCTTAACATTGGGGTCAAATATATATTGTTCCCTATCAACTATAAGAAAACCTTCACCACAATCAGTTGAAAACCCATGGAAACAACCATTTTGGTCTAATGAAATGGAAGTATGTAATTATGATGAAGAGGAAGTCAACATTGACATATGGAGAGATTTATATATAAAAACATCTCAATAATTTTTTTGTACCATTCTAATTCAAATTATGAGATCTCATACAAGTTAGATGAGGATTTCATTCACTACCTTTAGAAAAACATATTGAAAATTCATCAAGGATTGAACTACAGAAACCTCCCATATCCAAGATATTAGGATTACATTCAGACCATCTACATACACTATTGTTAGTTAGAATTGAGAAATATCACCATGGCCAAGGTCCTAAAATTGGAAAATCATATCGTAAATATTCAATATGCATGCTGCCATTGCTTAACAACCCTTCAGCAACTGACCACCAAATCCTTAACATGTATCTATATTTAAGGATAGGGGAAGTATGGATCATTACATTTAAACACACCCCTAGAATAGTAGAAATACCCAGATAGAGAATCTTATAATGTCATAAAATCTAGAAAGATCATGGAACCGAGTAACATTCAAGATACTTGGTTACTATAATAAAATTTCCCCACATTAACATTTCTATAATTTCATGAATGAAAGGATTGAACAGCCAAATAATCTTTGAACTTAACTCCTCGAAACATTGGGAACCCATTTCAGACATAGAATTAAATGCTTTAGAAACCCCAACATCTTCCCATAAAGAATAACACCCATCATGGGATTCCATTGCAACCAGTTCATACATGGGAATAATGGAACCAATTTAGGAAAATCATAATAGAGGCTACCTTAGAAGCCATCCATGAGTGAACCTGGCCCACTAGGCAGAGGGAATATTTACCACCATCTCCACCCCTGATATTGTCAATCACTAAGAGGATACATGACATATTGTAAATAGTTATAAACCAACCTTAGTAAACTGAAATGTGGAAATTGAAATCTCAATTACCATTACAAGGTCTATCAAACCTTGATATGGTCCAAGATAAATTAATGGAGGTTCCAAATCAACCCCGTCCCATGGGTCTAGAAGAATTTATATCTTAATGCCCATACCAGGAATAATCAAATTATCAACAGTAATCATAAAATACTCAACAATATGATCAAAAAATACCAATTATGGACACGTTTATTCCCTATAAAATAGGGTTTAGGGAATATTCATCATCATCATTACCACTGAGGGAATCCAACTTCTCCAGGATAGGCGGTAAATATCGATGATCAACATCAAATATACTATAATATAAACCATTTCTAATATAATATCATTTGAAAATCACAACCAAAAACTACCTCAAGGTAACTACTCATATGTTAAGATGGGAGGAACGTTTGGTGAAGGCAATCAAACCACATACGGGGAATATTGCAAAAAGGTCAAATATAGCCAGGGGTCAGAAAAAACCTTGATGCAAGTAGGGAAGAATCAACCTATTATACACTAATCAATGAAACTACCAATTCCTAATATACCTCTATGAATGTCATAACCATAAAAAAAATATAATGCGAATCATGATGAAAATTCATTGGGATACAACATGTAAAATTTACTCCGAGAGGAAGGTGATCTGGATGCACCTACTGACGATGCATGCATGTCGAACCAGAGGAGGATCAAAAAACCTGATCCTCCCAAATTTTAACATCCACCTCTATTTTGGAATAATACAAAGGATAAAGGGAAAAAAATTCTTACCCCACTCATCGCCTAGATAATACGGCAGTCCATGAACATAGGTCTAGTTGTCACAAAATAAGGATGAAATACAAAAACTCATACAATTGAATGCACATATACTAATGGGAAACATTCCCTATGGGTATCATCTTCAACTAGAGATGGATATTAATCATCTCACATATTAAAAAAAGGATGATTCAATTTAAAGAGATATATCTATGCATCAGACTGCATATAGATCCAGGTATCATATCTATATAAATAAGGAATTCAAAGGTGATCACAACATATATTTATTATAGTGATAGCCTCTCCCTCTTCAAGGTGATCATTCAGTCTTCAAAAAGATCATGAATCAGAGGGAGACAAAAATGAGGTGACCACATCTATCCTCTCCCAGTCCTTGTAGACGGGAGGTGTCTCAAAAAGACACACCTCAAGAACTTCTCAATTCTATTGAGTACCTTTCTTCTTAAATAGAATCAATTGAAGGGAGACTCACACCTATGAAGCTCAATAAAAAAATATCCTAAATGGGTAGATGAAACTTTTCCACAACCCAATTTATGAAATCCTCCTTATCAACCTTTGATAGTGAAAGAGCACCAAAATACCATCTCACTCACTTGATTTATTAATCTGTTCCAATGATGGACCCTTGATATCAATTGGAGGCAACTTAGTAGTGGTGGTTTTTGAAGAATATGATTAAAATAGGTTTTTTTAAAAAAATATCATTCCAGTAGTATCCATTACAGGATGTAAAGACCATTTTTTCAGTTCCTTTATCATTTCAACTCTATAATAAGGGAAAAAAAATAAAAACCTAAAAAACTACAAAAATGGAAAAATGGGAGGGTGTATGAATTTAAAACAAGATGTAGGGGATTACCCTATTGACTCAACATAACTCTATTATAAGTGAAATTTGTGGAACTCTATTTTGAAAATCACTGATATGAGCTGCAGATACCCCTAATCCCGATGAACTATTAATGTGCATTTCATAATTTTTCAGAAATATAACAATGTTTGAAATATGACATTCAATAAACCCAAGATAAGTCTCAATGAATTCCCTAAATACAAGGAAAAATACTCAACATGCCATAGAATACAAATTTTACCCTCAAACCAGTAGCAGTTCCTCTTCAAGAACCCATATAGAACATGAACCTCCCATTGTCTCCTGTCGAGTGGAAGTAGTTTCCAAATCACTTCTGTCCAGAAGAAAAAAGAAATCCGGCACACCTGGGATTTGAGAAATGGATGAACAAAAAATACTCCTTACAAAAAGAGAATGTCCTGGGTTATTTACATGTGGCCATGGAAAATAAATTACTCATGGTACTACAGCTCAAGAAAAATGATGAGATCAATCTAACTAATCACCTTAAATTTTTTCCTTATCATAGGAGGTTGGGTTATACCATCTAGGAATGATTCATCTTCAATGAAAACATACAAGTAATGGTTTATTCTGTATAGGTTATGTTATAAAACTCCCCAAATAGGTGACCTTTGTAACTATTTCCCAGTCATGGGATGAAGGTAATTGAAAAAAAATCGACCATGCATGGGCAGAAGTTTGAGAACTAGATGAGTTAAAAGAAAATTTACCAAGATCATGCCACCCATAGAGTATAAATTAGAAAATCAATAATTATTCCATAACCTATGGAAGTATCATTAAATATGGCCTGTAGTTGTGAAGAAAATCATCATTCATAAGAAGAAATAGAAGAAGAAGAGTCATATTCTTCTCTTATGCATGCTCTGACTCTTGCAGACTTATTTCCCACAACATCTGAAGAATGAGAACTACCTCACCAAAAATGACCCTCAAAAGACAAATAGTACATCTATGGTTCTGTCAACATAATACAGTTTGAATAACCCGTATCTAGTGGTGAGTATTTATTAGAGTATGGGATCCCTATACCTAATTGTGGAACATGAATCTTCATGTGTTAAAACTGAGGATATAGGAAAACACGCGGGTTTGGTTAGACCCAATATGACATTCATATCACAATAGAGGACATATATATAGCCCAAAACCATAGAAAAACATTATGGATATCCCAATAGAAACATAGAGGTGCCTCAGATCCCTCTAATGGTCACCACAACCCTGTCATCCTATGTCATGACCCGAACTGATGGGGCCTGATATGAAACTCCCCAAGTATTCCCCCAATAGGTAATGGACTGAATACTCGCACTGAGTAGGTATATCACTCAAATGTGATGCTTTTTTCTTATAGTACCTATACGCACACACCCTTAAACTCTTTTACGAAATAGTACAATGATATAAAATTCATTAAATAAAATACATGAATAAAACTATCCCAAAGTAGAGTACAATAGATGTTCTTAAATCATAAAAAGGAAAAAAATCTCCCACTAAAAGAAATCTAAAAATGAATATAACATTCCATGAAGGAGGGAATCATTGTCAAAAGGAACTGCTAGAAATCTCCTCAGCCCATCTCGGCTAAACAACTCGATTGTTCCAGATCACTAAGATCTGTCTTCCTTAGGTCCTATGAAGACTCTTTTAAATAGAATGTGGTTTTCAAAAGATAAAAAATATGTGGGAAAAGACTACATATGGGTGAGTATAAGAATACATAGTATGCATCCCAAAACAACAAAAGAAATGGGATCAATTTAAAGGCATGAGTATGATAGACCAATCATGTGGGAACCCAATCAAGAGAGAAAATCCATATCGAACCACCCCTGAATATACACAAGTAGTCATCTTAGTCAACAAGGGTTTTCAACCCTGACACATGAGAACACCACAAGGAATCCTAGAGACATCCATATATACTCCACATAGAATCCATGTCTCCAGAGGTTACAACCTCATATGTAGTGATATAATTCTACTCAAGACTGTAAAAGTAAATCAAATATAGGAGAACACCCTTCATAAGATCATCCATCCCATATGGCACCCATCCGATAGATATACATCATCCAGAACAACCCAAAATTTATAGATCAAGTTCCCATAACCAGACGTACTACCATCGCTATCCTTTGTCTGTCAAAATATAATAAACCCAAGAAGAGATTCATTCCACACACCACTACAAATAGTTTATGGAGCTCTATTATATACTATGAACCAATAACATCCTCTCAAGTGAGAGATAATGGAGGGACATTCACCTTTCCACTATCCTATAGTAGAGGGAGTATTATCTCATTAATAGTGAATAAAACCTCTTCTACTGCTGAATGGAGTGGCCCTCACCATAATCCATTAAGGTAGAAATAACTCTTAACTATGTATCTCATGTAACTAGTGGAGGGGATCATTCCTCATAATTGTACTCAATAGACGAGGGATCACTAACTCCAATAGAGGACATGCTCCCCACTGCTACTCAGATATGGGGGAGTAATACTCCGTTGGTGAGGTCTGTAACCTAGTTATTGTATGGGAGTACCACTCTACTAGATCGATTTTCATGGGGGACCCTCACCCTAACATGATAGAGGAGTACCGACCCAATGCTTGAGGACCCATTCCCTGGTACGACATTGGAGTACCAACTCTGCCAGAACACTAAATGGTTAGAGGACCTACACTGTGGTACAATAAGGGATTTCTCACTCCAAGGGTAGAAGAGTTGTGACATAAAATGATAGGGGAGTACCTACTCTAGCTATATGTCACATCTAGAGGATTCGCGCCCTGACCCAATAGGGGAGTACCAAATCCATGGATAGAGGTCCTCTACCCTGGTCCAACAAGGGGGAATGTAATCTATATGATCAATAAGTATGGAGGTCATGCACCTTGACATGGATGGAAACACTATATCCAACTAAACAAATGATAAGGGAAACCCAATTCCTAATTCCATTGGGGAGTACCAGTGCCAACATGTATCACTAAGAGCCACACCAATTTACCACTGTATTCAAGTGTTGATGAAAGGAGAATCATTATTATCATACCTCACCTAACAACACAACAAATATTAGGGTAAATACACCTTAATACAATAGGGGATAGTCTATCTACCCACATAAATTTTAGGGGACCCATTTCATGTGGTGATAGGAAAGGATACCCACCCTGATGTTAACCTAGTGATTCACTATGATCAAATCCAAAGGTTAAGAACCACTACTACAAAATCATTCTCAATCCATTCCACACTTTATCACATAGGCTGAAACAGATTCCACCCTCACATTCTATGTGAGAAACTACTCAGGATAGGACACTCATAAGCCGAAATTTGAGTTCTAGAGAAGGATATATGTAAGGAGAAAGATCACATGTAGATTCTCAATAATGTACATGGTGTGCACTAGAGTCCACACGATGATTGAAATCATTCTAAAAATTTTAATGTCTCTCATTCACATGGATTTCCTAGCCATGTAGGAGTACACTATGTGTGAAAACAACACATTTAATGTTCTGCCTCACCTATCCCATGGTCATATTCTTCTCTCACATGGCCTGATCAGCCATGTCCTTCATAGGCCATGCATAAAAGACTACATGGATTGATCAGGATAAATGGAAATTTGGTTGTTTGTTTTTCTTGTGCTTGTGTTCATCCCCCTCTTTCTATGTATATTTTCCATGAATTTTTACATAGAAATGTATGTTTAAATGACTACTCTAGTTGTGTCCTCTAGCTACACGACATGGGGTCACTACATGAAGTGTAACTCCTATACATGCTGTCTAGTCCCCAGAATTCATCTTCTTCTCTTAACAGAAAGAACATAGGTCATGTACAGTAGACTACACATTGTGTAGATGGTAATTATAGTCAAGAATAACCTTTATATTCCCCTGATTCACCCAAGTCTACCCTAAAACCATTAGATCAACCTAGCACGAATCCCTAGTAATTTCAATAGGTCTATAAGTCCAAAAAAATCATAACAATGTGGATCAAGACCAAATATCAAATATTCCTAACTCAAGGTAGAAACACTTAATCTTTATCAGTATAACAATGCCCAAATAATTATGCTCCTCGATCATAGGACGATTGACACTAAGACCAGATATCAGAAGTGCTCAATCTCTTTGATATGGCCTGATTTTCATCTGTCGCCAATGGGGGAGAGGGGAAGAACTTCCAAATTCACTTTCTAAAAACAATGTGAAAGGGGGATATTTGGTAAATTTTATTTATTAAATCCTCATTTAATTAATAATTTATCCACTCTATACCTTTCAAACTAGCCTTCGACCAAACTCCCAGCACAGATTACATTATATCACACCTATGGTAAGCACAACGTTATGAATCAAGAACGGTCTTAGAATTCCAATCAAGGACTCCTCCCAAGAGTCACTCCATGTTTCAAGTGAAACTATATGCACATGAAAAATTATATTTAATATTATTAAAATCACTACGTCGAGGCTCTCTGAGCCCCAGAATCCTGCGCTGACTCAGTGTCGTGATTCATACATATTCCCTTAAATATTACAAACTATTATTTGAAAAAAATCCCTACATTATCTCCATATTATAAATTTTCATACCCTAAAAGTTGAATGATAGGGACTTGTGAATGAAACTGAGGGCACAACATGAAACTGTTGTAGGGTCTTGGGGTATACCACCTTTCTAACCTGATAAACTGAAACTTGGTCAACATCATTAAACAAGAGGGCACATATCTTCTCAGCTATGGTAGATGGAGAAACACCATGCACCATGGTCTATCTATAGTAATAGGGTCTAGCGGCACACCACCTTGCTAACCTGATGCAAATACCAATGTTACCCCACATTTCACATTCACCCATAAGTGAAATGAACCTTAACCACATAAAGCTTCTTCAATTCATGGTTGACATTGATCATGCAAGGGTACTGATGAAAAAATACGGCAACAAAAGTGTAAACACTAGGACATACCGGGCCCTTTGTTTGAGAATCTCCAGTTGCAACAGTGATTGAAAAAAAACACCACACGAACTACTGTAATCCTAAATGAGTATGGATGGTAGGAAAGTAAGACCCACTTAAAAAACATCATAGGTTATAACTCTTACAATATTAAATGGTTCTAAGAAAGGATCTTCCTCCACCTGGTTTTCCAAGAACAGGGGTTGAGAAAAAATCCACTAGAAAGGCCCTGACCTTCTCCAACACTCTATCACACAACCTCATCCTAAACACACAAGTCTATATAACTCTTCCAATACACCTAGAAACAATTCAATTTTGAAGGTATTGTCTCACACATATATTATTTATCATTTTAAAAAGATGCATCATGTTAGGTAAAGCATCTCCCTTTCTCAAGTGTCCTAAGATACATCAAACCATGCCCCATCCTCCTCTAGTGTCTCACATATAAAGTTGAATAAAATAACATTAGGGTAATAATGAACAATGAATAGATTCCCACATTCTCACACTAGGTATTACTGGGGTCTCTTTCACCAAACCACCAACATATCACTAGGCCTCAAACACACAAGTCAGAGAGACTCATCCACTACAGATCGATAATTTTCATTTTGGGGGGCACTGAATTTCCCACATGGTATTACTCACATCATAAAAAAATTTCTCAGTTGAAGAAAGGGATACATTCCTCATTAATTAAAAAATACATCAAAAAACACCTCCATAGAGTTATAATGACACCCTAAATCACCCCTGTTAAACCACAAGTAAGAAGTAGACTGAGAAGAGTACCTCACAATAGTGTATATCAATTACCATTGCAGAAAGTATAAAGGGAACATAGAATAAATCTATTCATACTAGGATCATATAGGTCAAAGTACTCTATAAACTAAATCTATCCTCTATTGTGTTCTCCATCTCTATGAGTATGGTGTGGACCTCCTTAGGGTGGTGGTGGAAACACCTCAAACTACCTCCCACCAACTGCTGATTCCCGAATCCTCCACCATATTTTCAATCTTGAAGAACTCCCAACTCCAAATGAATCTTCTACCAAGGTGGTATATTTATTAGATCTCTCTTAGTAGAATTATGGTTCAAAACATACATAGAAATATGTCCACATCAGTCACAAGTGGAACACCACCTTCCTAAAGCTGATTTAATCTCAGACATAGCTTCTACTCTATAGTCTCACATGCCTGAGACTGATCATGGGTACTATTCCTTCAATGTTATCCTATCATCTACCATATTCTTGATAATTCATATGCCTCAATATATTGACCACCACTGTGGTCCACATCCACCTATTGCTCCACCAAGAAGCCCTCTATGACCATAGATCACTCCAGTACCCCCACATAAGAGGGAAGGACTAAGAAGACCACACATGATTTTTTGTCTCTATGGAATCCCAGATCAAAAGTCCATGATTTGAATTATGGGTATTGAAGAATATCTAGGGAGTAATGTGATAGGTCTAAAAACATTTTTGAGTACACTTCTGTTATCATGATACCCTGTTGAAGTTGCAGAATCAATGGGGTGTGCACTAATCTAAATTTGGAAATGTAAAAGTCTTTATTGAAGAGTAGATCTAGCTATACTCAAGTTAGAGTCACCTCATCAGGGGACTACATCAAGAAACTGCATCATCGCCTGAAATCCCATGTAGAAGGCTCACCATATGGACCACCACCTGGTCAGGAGGTGTCCTCACTAAGTGAAAAATATCCATAACTATCTCGATCCACTCATTGTCATCCAGGAGTTTGGATCACCATGATACCTTGATGCCTCTAGAATGCGTGCAACACACTCAGGCCATGCACATACTCAACTTTAACTTTTGATACAACCATCATCTCAACGGGTTGCGGCTCAGCTAGAGGAGCACCCGGAGGTACCACCACAGAACTAGTGCCCTGCACTGAAGCCTCTCTATAGGGAATATTGTCACAAAAATCCTTCCATGAAACCAAATCTGAATATCATCACTATAGAATCCTAAAATATAATGAAGAAACACCATGAGAAGATAGTATATTTTGGGAGCTATCTTAAGAAGGACAAGGAAAACAAAAACCCAGTCCTATATGATTCATGTACCACTATTTCTCTATGACCATATTCTAAATGTACCAAATTGAATTGTAGGTTATCAATGGTACTAGTGAATGGATAGATGAGCCAACACACCAATAGTTTAACCTTTTTCTTGAGATCTGAACTCAAAACATCCTAACACATTCTCCATGAAACATAAACCAAGCTCATGACACTATGGTCCCAAAGTGAAAACTCACATTTGATACCACTATGACACGACCAGACCCAAAGGAGACTAGGACATATATCCCCATGACTAAATAAAATAGGCTAGGGGATGGATACTAGGGTTGAGTAGGTATATCAAACTCACTAGAAGCCTTGTCCTAAAGTACCTATACACAGGAACCAACAAACACCTCCATGAAATATCACCGAGATATTCAATTCTAAAAACTATAATTCATGCATAAAACTATCCCTAAACATAGTACATAAAAAGTATTGAATAATAAAAATGAAAAAACACATTCCCACCAAAATAAAATGGTAAAAGTTTCCAACATTCTTAAACGAATGTGATTTATTATAAATGCAAGAGACTAAAATCTCCACAGAGCATGTTTAGTGAATACCTCTGTCAGTCTATATGATTAAGAATTTATTCCCTTGGGTCCTCCAGGGACTCCATAAAAAGACATGTGGTCTTCTTATGACACAACAAGTGTATAAAAATCCCATGGAGGTTTAGTATAATGATACTTTAGTACGCACCCAAAAAAACAAAAATAAAAGGGAGAAAATAAAAGGAAATAGTCCACCTGGCATAGCCATAAGGAACACAATATAGAGATAAAATACATCTTGAACCATCCCCAGCTACACACGACTAGTCAACTCACCCAAAAGGGGTGTAAACCCAGACTTGTGACATTATCGCAAGGACTCCTAGAAACACCCAGATAAACTCGAATTAGATTCCAAGTCTCATGAGGTTCCAACCTCATATCCAATAAAAACATTCTACTCTAGGCTCTAATAGTAACATAAAACCAAGAGAACACAATCCATGATATCATCCATCCCATATTCCACCCATCACGAGATACACTCCATTAGTAACAATTCACTAGGTCCAACTCTAGTGCCCATCACCAGATGTCCTTCTTCTGATATCCTATAACCTATGAAATATAATCAAACCAAAGAGGAGAGGCCTTACCCTCACCAATGCACATATCTGAGGGAGATCTGTTATATATCATGCACCATGTGAATCCTATCCAATGAGAGAGAATGAGGGGACCCACACCTACCCATTGCCCTCCAGTCGAGGGAGTACTATCCATTAACCAACCCAAAAATTATATTCAACTCCAAAATGAAATGGAACACACCTCAATAAATCGAGGGAGTACTAACTACTTACTAGGTATCACATGTAACTGGTGGGGGGACCTCTCCTCAAAACTATACCCAGTAGATATGATATAAGTAACTCCATTGGAGGACCTTCTCCCCAATACTACTCTGAGATGGGGGATTAATAATCTGACGGTGAGGACCCACACCCAAGTATGGTAGGGTAGTACCACTCTACCATCTTAATTAGCATGAGGTACCCACACCCTAACATGAAAGGGTATTGCCGACCCTAGGCTAGAGGACACTCTCCTTAGTATCAAAGGGGAGTACCAACTCTACCAAAACACTACAGATGTGTAGGACCCATACCCTAGTATGAAATGGGAGTTCCAACTCCACTGATAGAGGAACCATACTCTAAAATGATATATGAGTACCTACTCTATCTATACATCACATCTAGAGGACTCGTTCCCAGTCAGAGCATGGTAGTACCAACTCCACAGATAGAGGACCCATATCTTGTTCTAACAGGTGATAAAATACTCAATCTAACCATCATGTATGGAGGTCCCACACCCTAACATGGTAGGACATAACTTTATCCAACTACCCGAACAATAAGGGAATGTCGCGCCCTGATTCCACAAGAGATTACCAGTCCTAACATCTATGACTAAGATACACACTTATCTACCACATCGGTGAAGCATTGTTGAAAGGAGTGTCACTCCTATCTGACCTCAAATCGCTACACATACATGAGTAGGGGACCCACACCTTGATACAATAGAGGATCAATGCTATACCGGACTATTGTCTAAGGGACCCACTTCATATGGTGATAGGGAAGTATACCGACCCTGATGTCAACCCAGTGCTCCACCATGATCACTTCCCAAGGTTATGCACTACTGCTACAATTTAATTCTCAAACAATGCCACCATGTATATTTAAGGATGAAATAGAGAAAACCATTGAATTATAAATGAAAAACTACTCTATATAGGTTACTCACAAGCCTGAGTCTCAATTCCAGAGAAAGAGAGACATAAAGAGGAAGATATCACGAAGATCTCCATGAAAGTAAAAGATATGCATTGGAGTCCACATGACGTGTGGACTCGAACATGAACCTATATGCATATACCATTCTCATGTATTGCCTATACATATAGGAATACATGATGTGTATAGCCTACACATGGTGTGTTCTGCTTCACATGGCACATTGATGTGTTCTTCTCCCACACGGCCCAGCTATCCATGTACCTAAAAGGTCAATCATCCCATACTACATGATGTTTTTCTGGCTAAATAACCACTTGACTATGTGATTTTCACATGCCTATTTTTGGAACTCTTTATCTATGTACTTTGGTCGTGTTGTTTTTGATGACCATGTACATTTACAAAGGTACCCAGGCCATGTTCTATAGAAACATGACACTGGGTCACTACAGGATGTGTATCTCTTGTATACGACTTGTAGTCCCAAATATCCATCTTCTTCCCTGAACAAAAATACACATGGAATGTCCAATTTACTAATCACTATGTTGATTGTAATTCTAGTTAGTAATTATCTTCAGATTCACATTATTTCCCTGGTTAAACCCAACACAAACATATCATCCTATTAGAGATAACTAGGAATTGAAATAGGGATCTAAAACCTTATACCAAAGCATAATGAATTGGATCAGGAGAAAAAAATGAAATCTACCTACCTCAGGGGAGAAAAAGAAAATATTTTTATGGGGAATGATGAACAGAAAATGTATCTCCTAGATCTAATGATGATTAGTGCCAAGAATTTATATTTTCAATGCTTTGTTGCTTTGACATGGCTAGGTTTTTGTTCCTTACCAATGAGGGAGAGGAGGAGTGCTTCCTCCTTGTGTTGTGTGCACCAACATTGGACGGGGGAGAGATTAAGTTAATTTTATTAATTAAATCTTCATTTTGTCAATAATTTAACCACTCGAATCCCGTCAAACTCACCTCTAAACAAATGCCAGGTATAGAAAAATTTATATCAGAACTCGGAAAAACAAGATATTTTGAACTCAACCTCGGTACCAAAATTCTGATGAGAGACTATAATAGGGTGTTATTCAATGTTTCACGAGAGAATGTGTGTCTATGAAAAAAATATTTAATATTTTTTAAATCATAACGAAGAGGATATTCGTGCCCCATAATCCCAAACAAACATAGATCCAGGTTTCTAAAACATCCTCTTAAATATTCCCAAGTATTATTGGTTAATAAAAGAGTCACTACATTTATCATGAATGTCTAGAGGGAATTTGATTGTCCAATCATCCCAGACAATAAGGAATCCCGGAACTACCAACACAAATATCATAAGATGCTCCCTAGACCTCAATATAAGAACCAATCCCACCAAGCTCAAATTCCTTATCCCCTGATCTATATAATAAGAAGAAACCCCAACCCAAAAAGCACCAACCTTTAGCACAAAAGAATGAAAATATGAAATATTTAGAAATTGTCTCAGCCATGATCTCAATAATGGATATGAAACATAGTTCAAAAGAACTCATAGTGGAACTCATTGAAGTCCTCCAGATCCCATAGAAGTTTAATTAAAATATTACTATATTCATGGCTTGTTATGTTGAGATAATTCCATCAGAATTCCATGTCGCAATCTCTTTTACATAGTAGGATCAAGAAGAGGTCATCCAAGGACACATCTAAAACCTATATTTTTTAGGTAGACTTGATAATGTCTAAATATAAGGGTATATGAATGAAAATGAGTCTGGGATCAACCTTATCTCGATCCAAACCCTTATATATTTTGAATATAGAGAGTAGGGCTTATCCCGTACAAATATGACCATCCAACGGTATGATAAGGGCGATAAATGACATCATTGGAAGATCAGGATCAATGATCAGTTTGGAAATCTCACATCTAACACTGATATCTTTGGTATCCATAAAGAAATTGCATATAAATCCTAAATCAAAAGACCTTGGATCCATATTTACATGTTGGTAACTTCAATATTTCCTCAATGCTTGAAATGTCCCATAAATTGGAAGGTTAGTGTGCTATATAGTGATAACGCTCCCTTCGAGTCTTGTAAATCCATATTTGATGAAGCATGTTTCTATGGAAGGGAAAGAAAAAAACAATTTTAAATAAAAATATGTATATTTTATCCACCAATAGATTGGGTACTTCCCCTAGGAATCATAAGATTATGATATATAGAAATTACATGCTACCCATAAATATGATTAAGGAAGTAAACTTAATACTATACATTTGGGCTCGTTATATCTCCAGAGATAGTATAAAATAAAACAATTTAATTCCGAATCTCTCTAAAATGAATCTAGAATAAAAGGATGACAATGTATCTTCCCACGGCCTCTGTCATCTCAAAATTGAAATAGATACCCACATGTTCCCAAATATACATGAAAACACTTCAATAGACTCAGAGGTGGAATATGAAGTAAAAGAACTCCGTAATTCCACCATGAAATTTGAGGATTGAATGTTCACCACCAATGATGAGATCAGGAAGATAAATATGGTATCATAATAATACTAATGATCTAAATAGATTATTTCAACCATTCATCTTGATGGTAAATATATGTACATCTAATTTACAAAGAAAAATCAATACATGTTCTCTTGGAATTATAAAGAAATTCCTGGACAGAACCTCGATGTGTCTATGAACCATTTGGGGTTACATGAAGAACATCAAGGTTTAGAGATAGAGTTTCAGAGGAATAACCCCTTCCATGATACTAATGCAGAGTTATATGTTTTTAAAATGATTAAATGAATTTTTTTCTGGGAGGTGAAATACCCATGATGGTTCACCAAATTCATCATTTTCAGAAGGAATAATGGGAAGATTCGAGTATTCCTTGATTTAATATACCATAATAGATTCTTCCCAAAGAATTATTTTTTATTGTAGAACAAAAAACTGTTGTTTTATACAACTACTGGTTTATAAGTCATTTCCTTCATCTATGAGAACTCAGGGAAAAATGAGAAAAATATGGTCCTGGTAATGAGGAAGCCACTTCGTTTAGGGAACCACAAAGGACCTATTTCTATCGATTCATTCCGTTTAGATTAAAGAATTTTAAAACTACATATCAATTCACCATGAATCATATCTTTAATCCCTTATTGGGATGAATAAAATAATGTTTTGTTAATTATCTGCTGGTAAAATCTCGACAACGGTTTTATCACTTCATGGATCATCAAAGAATCTTTAACAAGTTAAAGCATAATATTATAAATATGAAATTTATGAAATTTTATTTTGGGAAAATTTCATTGAAATTTTGTAATTTTTGGTACAACACCATGAAATTGAGGTAGACCTAGAAAATACTAGTTTAATAATGGAAAATCTCACCCCCCCAGAATCTCAATTAAGTAAGGGGGATCTAAGGGAACCTCACATAAATTCATCATTTCATTAACAACTTTCATGAAAGATCTCCCCCTTTCCCAAAACTAATGAAAAAGGCAATATCATATTAATGGGATGATGACTTCCAAGAACCATTTGAGAATCTAAAGCAACGACAGCTACACCCACCAATCCAAATGCTACAAGTATAAATAAACCCACTTATCTTATATGTGGATTATATAGAGAGATCTCCTTGTGCTATCCTTATACATAAGAACAATATATAGAATGAAAAAAGTCTCTACTATATCATCAAAATGATGATAGGTATTGAGACTTGATATTTTGATATCGAAGGAACTTCCTCGCACTCATCTTCATAGTGAAAATGTTTAGGAATTACTTGAGCACCAGAAGGTCCACTTGGTCTCTCGTATTGAACCACTCAAGTATAACCATGGACACCCAATGTTAACAAATAATATGTCTTGATGGGGATCTATTATGCAATATTATTACATCAAGTTTGTGTCATTCATGTTTGTAAAAGGGAAGGCCTTGGATGGTTTTCTCATTAAGATTCCTTCTCTAGAAATTACAATAGTGGAACTAAACATCAAGATGAGAATGGTTTCTATTCTTATGATACTGCTCTTAAATGGGAGATGTATTTTGATGGATCATCCAAATGTACTATCAGAATATGACTACAAAACCAAAAAATCAATTAGCCTTGTCTAGGAATTTTATTTGATTCTCTTTAAAAAAATAATTTTACATACCCTTTCTCCCTTTATGAAGACTGCAAGAATAATGATTCCATATACCATTCCATCATTTCTATCTTAGAACTAGCTATAAAATGGTAAATGGCCTACCTGAACATCAAATGTGATTTAGAGTTAGTGATAAAGTAGAAAAATTCTTAATATACCCTAAAAAAGAAATAAGGGTCACCTATCACAGGAAATGTTAGGGAACCAATGGAAGAGTTCCCTTTTGAAACCAAATCGCACCATGTACCCTGATAAAAAAATGATCATTATTATGAACTGTATAATGCAACAACAATTTTTGATTACCCTGATCAGGGGGATGTAATCTTCAACATAACACACTTAAGGATGGTCTCATCATCAACTATCAGTGGCACGGAAGAAATCAATTAGATTTACACTTCCCCTGATCATGATGAATTGATTTCCACACCAGGATGGATAAAGCCCATTATTTATTATCTAAAAAATGGGATCCTCCCAACATACAGAGCCTGAAGAGAAGATATGAGGTGCCGAGTAGAAAAGTTTGCCTTTCATGATTGACCAAATGAGAAAAAATCCCTCTAAAATAAAGGCTTTGATATAATCATCTTTATATTCATAAAATAATGTGATATTCCCTCCATAATAGAAGATGTATACATAGGCTCTTTTAGTGTACAAAAATCTTAGACCAGGATCTCCTAGAAGAACAAGAGTCCTGCTTACTACTGAAAAATTATGATACATGACTATGTAGAGTTCACCAGAAAATGTCATGCAATCCAGATTCATGAAAACTTGTTCCATATTTCCCCATAATTTCTAAATACATCTAAATATTCTTGGTCAATTTATATGTGGAGAATTGATGTTGTGAGGTCATATCCCCCATCCATAGATAAGAAGTTTAAGCACACCCTTATTCTAATGAATTGTTTTCAAAATGGAGTGAGTAAATACCCCTCATGAAAGTCATAATGAATAACATCATCAAATTCAAGAGTTATAATATTATCATTATATTTGTAGTCCATCACATGATATTGAAAGATAATCGAACCAATTTTTATGCTATTGAGTTGAAGAAATTATACTAGGAGTACAACATCGATTCCAACCATTCATCATGCTATAATAAAGTAGCAAATGGATAAATACATGATTTCAATATTAATATATAAAATATAATCAATAATATGGTGATTAAGGACAAGAAGTACTAGTTTGACAAGCTCCTCCATAATTTAGGGGCCTACCATACCCCCGTGTGTACGGATATATAGGAACCTCTATTCTTATTGATGAATGGAATTGAGGTAGTGTTTCTCATAGATGTTAAATTTACTTTTCTTCAAATAGCCATAGGTTGGAAGCTATTAGATGATGATTAGATGAAAAAGTGGTTCGATGAATTGGAGTGGATTGATGTGAATAAGTTTCATTCACTCCATATCCTTGAAGTCCATCCTTCAAGGAGAATTGATATTGTTTCTGAAGAACCCAATGATACTATGGAAATACCCACCAAATATGGAACCCAAATGAGAAGGACCTTATATTCTATATAAGTTCTATCACAATGAATCTTAATCATTATCCATGATGGATAGAGAATATGTCACAACCCCCACCAATGTGAGGTTTCTTAGGGAAGAATTTTCATAGACACCATCAATCATATCATGTACTAACCATATGAAATTAAATTTTACATACCACGTCCAGACCACATGACACTAAATTGTATGGAAATGGTCATGGTAGAATGATTTTAAATTGAACAACTTATTAGGTCATGACAACAATATGTTAAAATGAACAATGTCTCTTGTCCTCACTATATGACATTAAACTTCATGAACAACACTATATCATCACTAATTAACAACACATATTATATATCTTTCAAAAAGAGAAATTAAGTTCACCCACCCACATGTGTGAGCCGTATCCATAGAGGGAGTTATTCATCAATGTACTACACATGGATTTATTACTTCCATCATGGGATGCCCACTCAGAAGACAATTTTTATTTATTCGGAAGAGAAAGGACAAAGACATACAAAGGTTTAAGGTGGACTAAAATAGTGAATCCCTAAAGTGTCACCACTGACAATTAAATTACAATCATAGGGGAGAGAACCAGTAAAATGATAGATGGAATTGCTAAAATATCTAGGCTTTCTTCCGCAAAGTTTCCCTCACTAAGGGTCAGGTTAAATCTCCAGATCATTATTCACAATAGACTTGAACATTCTAATTATATAAGTGAGGTACCATGAGGTGTTATCTATGTATGTAAGAAATACCACTAGTAGTTTCTAATCACTTTCTATAGCCTCAATGTTGATGGTTTAAAGCTTTCACATTGATAAGATACTGAAGAGTGCTCTAGTCTCCACCCCTATAGCATTTTTAGGCCCTAAAATTATGTAAACCCAATGAACACTGGCCTCATAGAATCCCATACCAAGGCTCCACCTATTATCACACCTTAATTGATAGATCCATCCTAATTTATCATGATTCTACTACATGGTGGACACCATTTAATACAAATATCAATTCGAGATTAACTATCGGATGATCCACGATGGCCAAGGGAACCATTCCCAGTGTCAACCCCGTGGAGTAGTTTCCTGATCATAGACACTAGTGAAAGGGAACATACCTTAAGATATTGAAGTGGTCAAGAAATAACTTCCTATATTCGGTTCTTGATTCTGTGATCATATTGAATATATAAATGAAAGCCATACCTCACCACATGACATCAGACGCCAGACTCTTAGACCCCTAGAACAAGTTTATGATAAAATATTGAATGTTATCCACCTACATACGAATACCCAATCCATACCCAAATTTCTTCCAAAGGAATAAAGCCACCCCCCTCAAAGAAAAGGTGATAGGGGGATTCACTATTAGAGAGAACAAAATAGAGGCACTTAGAAACTAGGGAGATTTTATTATTCTGAACATTAACATATATAGGTATAACATTATTGTGTAAAATAAAAACCAGAAAATCCATCATAGTGGGAATGAATTTCACCACAACATTATGTTCCAGAAGTCACTATGGTGGGTATGTCACATAGATATGAGACTTGTATACACCAGTTGATGACATTTTGGAAATTATTTTATCTGAATCATCCAATAGATAATCCTCTCATGCAACACTTTGTTTGTCCTCATCGAGCATGGCCAAGATAAAAATTCGAAACCTGCTCACCTGTGTAAGAGAAATACTAGGAACTAGAAATATTAGGAAGAATAGAATCTACCAAGACTTTTTGTATTTCTAGAAATTTATATCACTGCGACCAACAACCCATTGATTTTTAGAATCCATACAATCAATGTGTTTTCTCATTTTTTGGCCAGACTCGACATATTGTTTGGACACTCATCCCACATTATCTACTCATCCCCATACCTATTCCTCATAAACATCACCCATAAGTATTTTCCTTCAATAATATCACAATATAGTTTCTTCTAAACAACAACCATGGAGTTAGATACATTCCTCACAATAATCCCTCACTTATCAAGGGGTTTGGCTAAATGTTTCCAAGAATCCCAACCAAGATTCCACTCTTATTTGTAATCTCAATTGTACGAATGGATGATATTTTCCACCCAACCAATGATTCCCTTAGTAGTCCTAAAAACGAAGAATACATTCTTGAACATAAAAGTTAAAACATTATTGATCAATGTGGTCCTACCTTCAAATGATAAATAATTGTCTTCCTGTAAATAATATGAGATGTAAAACTTTTCACCTTCTTGTAAAAAAGAATTTTTATAATCCTTATATATATAATGGGTTCACCTAAAAACTCCATCATAAGGCTGCCCTTATCAATGCGCAAATTATATTTCATTCTCTTGAATCTACTTCTCGAGAATCCTTGGAAATTTATACATTACTTTTCTGATAATTAATTCTCTACACACTCCAAATACCATAGAACTCCATCACTTTTGTAATAATCTTCAAAGAACTCATACCACCATTAATGTAGAACACCATATCATCCAAATAAATCAAATTTAAAATCTCCCTAGACCATTTCTATTTCAATAGGTATGGATGCCTCTACAATCTAATTCATTGTGAATATATTTAAAGAGAGACTCTTCATCCATAATAAACAAGCCCGATGAGATAGGATCCCCTTGCCTTAGACCACAGATTGATTTAAAGAACCCGAATCTTCTCCCAATTAGATACATTGTGATCCAGAGTGAGGCAATTCACCTAATGAAGAAATCTCGAGCCCCTGAGTTGAACCCAAAATTTTCCATAGCATATAAAATAAATATCCGTTCCAAGAAATAATATTATTTTTCCATGTCCCCCGTAATCATAACATTCAAGACAATGATCTATTTTTTGATATCACTGACCGTCTCCATAGAAATTCCAATAGCCCCAAGAATAATTTTGTCATTCATGAAGCTGTTCTAATCACTGGAAATTATCCAAAGGTGGACCTTGTTAAACCTTCTTCTGAAGATGGTGGTAATGATTTTTCAGCAAAATTTACATAGGAATATGAGTATTAAACTGATTCCAAGATGTAGGCTACTTTATATTTGGAATAAAAACATGTTTGGAAGCACTTATGAATCTAGTAATAGCCCCTCCCAGAAAAATTTTCTGGATATCTTCAATGACCTACCCATTAATAATATACCACTAAAAAAGATAAAACATATCTGGAAAGTCATCGGGTCAAGGTGCACTTTCTAGATTCAAAGAAAACACAAACTCTTTAATATCATTTTTCATCCAAGATGATACCCATATTCAATTTCCCAAATAAGTTCTCCTTCCCAGGAATGTTTTTCCAGTAACACATAGCATTCCCATCTATCTAGCTCCTGCCATCTCATAGAATAGGGCCTCAAAGAAGACCTTAAATATTCCTTATAGCCATATTTTCTACCACCTCTAAATATTTCATATAATATCCAACCTCCAAGATGATATTAATGTTCTGGAAATACGTTTTCTCTTTCAAGAAATCATAAAAAAACCTATATTCATGTCCCCCTATCTCAATAACAGATCCCTTGATTTTTCTCTCACAATTTTTTTTATCTCTGATAGATTTTAAGACAAGGTATTCTAATTTTCCTCCAAAAGTGAAAAGACATCGTCATCCCATCTTTCCTAAAGACTCGCTTCAAGTCTATTGATATCTGAATTCATTTATTCTAGAATATCATCAATGTGGGGTATATTATAGATTCACTCCCTAAAAGTATATGTTATTATCTAGAGCCTTTATGTGATACAATTCCAACTACTACCCCTAGTCGGTTGATCCCATGAATTTTTCACCATTTGAGTAAAACAATATGCTCTAAGCCAACTAATAGAGAAATAGAAAAACAAAACCCTCCTATATTCCTTTTTGAGAGAGAAAAAAATGGAATCATGATATGAAAGAACCCAAGAAAGATGCATCACCTATTATTAAGGGAATGAGTCAACCCCTTGCAAGTTTCTTAGACATCGATGAAGCCTTCTCCAAATCCAATCACTTATTTTCTTATTATTGCACCAAGTGAACATTTCCCCAAGAAACACTTGTCAATTAAAAAAATATTATAGATGAACTCCCTAATGTCAAGAATATAAGTTGATGTGAATTCATCTCCCCCAATTTTTCTCTGAAGGATCAGTAATGTAATTAAAATATCCTCCAATAAACCATGAATGATACCCCGATTGAGTATCCGAAAAAAGATTACACAACGATAATCTATCTTGCACATCAAATTTTGTATACAAAAACAATAAGATGAGGGAATCTATCACATAGTAAAATTTTGAAGAAATATGTTGAGCCGAGACATCCAACATTTCAACCGTGAAACTAGATTTCTTGAAAATCCAAAAATAAATGTTATTTGGATGTCCATGATTTGAATTATTAAAGACTAATTTTCTTGTGAAACACATGATTTGATCCTCTTTCTACATATGTTTGAAGAATCTAAGGATGGATAGATGATGTTTTTTCACTTCAGAATAAATAAAGGCATGATTTCCTCGAGTCCCTAAGCCTCCAGCATTCCATAAAATGATTTTGATCATTAAAAAAGATGGGATTTTTCCCTCCGTCCCCGGGTCCTAGAAATTGAGTATAATGTAGTGGGATGGTTAACTATGTCTCTCAATTTATAATTGGTCACCCTTCTTATTGTAATAGGACTAGATCGTAGATTTTCCATAGTTCATGTGGCCTTAGGTGATGGGTGATCATCGTCTCTTATCCTAGTCGATAACACCACAAAATTAGTTTTAGAGATCATAAGAGGGAGAGGAAAATATCAGTTCCCTCTAATATGATCATCTTGTGGGTCCTAAATAAAAGATTCCTTACCATCCCCTTCTAGAAGAATAGAAACTTCCTATAAGGGTTGATCCTCTAATAGTTGACCAGATATATTTGCAAAGGTGGACTACCTTGAAATTGACACAACTTGGTATCTAGACAACTGATCTGAGGAACCATCCTATCAGGGATGCTGAGAAGACGGATTCCTATTGAATAGAAATATATCAAAAGAATACACCTCTAAAAAAGGATCCCTAGGCCTTGAACATGAGGTATTAAGGATGAAGGCTGGAAAAACCTCGCTCGAAGAAAACAAGATAAAGACAGAGCACTGTTACACCACACATGAAGAACTAGTATAACCAACATCTACAAATGGGCACATAGCCTTTAAAGCTGAAAGATGCCCAAAAACAGAAACTGAGGGCTTCTTTAGATGAAAAACATTGCAGAAATGGTGAGAAGATTGAAACTCAATAAGTTGACACCAATAAAATATTTCACCAGTGAGAATGAGGACATAAGAAGTCAAAGAAGAAGATATGTCCACTTCAATGTAGATGTGTTCCAACGTTGAAACCTTAAAGTGTCATGTATGATCATCCGCATAGAGAAAACCACCCGGAGTCCCCTACTATCAGGATAATTGAGGGAATTTAAAAAGGTATAGGAAGCTCTTAATCTGTTCTGACACCATTTCTGTGCAAGGGTCCCTACCAATCAAAAATTACCAAGTCCATCTAAAGAGAGAAAACCTCCATTCCCTACATTTATGAGATTCTAGATACCACGCACGAATGAAGTCCTCCCTAGAAGAAAAATGAATACCAAAAGTGTAACCATAAATAGAGGATTCCACCACTAGAATAGAGAGGCCCCATGATCAAGGAAATGAATGGAAAATTGAAATCGAGGTTGCCTGTGACCGAAATTATCCACAAGGGTCCAACAATGAAATTCTTCCACCACACCAAGCTCTGTTAGAGATAGATCTAATGAAAGACAACCGTCAACCCCAGTCGAGTATCCCAAAGAAATGTCAATGCTTGGGATGAGAGGATGAAATGAAATTGAGAGAAAAGAATGACCAGATAGAACACCCTTGAATGATCTAGAGCTAGAAGCGCTGCCACTAGAACCACTGGACACAAAGGAGCCAGAATGATCGAATATGGCCTGCCATCAGAAACCTCTCCTGGTGGAGATCCACTGTCCAAGACTAAAGAGATTGAAAACCCAGGTGGTGTGTGGATCACATTCTTGAAAATCGATAGAGCCATCATTTTTTCCATCATGGGATATATATTGATTCCCAGACCCCAAATATTGGATCAAGACACAATGTATCTATCCTAGTCATGATATATCAGACTGTGTGACAATGTTCAAATCCCGCTATTTCATGTTGGGTATCCTTCATCCTTACCACATGACCTTATATTACATGATTGATGTCCTCAACATATGACACTAAACCACATGGTTTTTCCAAAATGTTGTATCACTTGATTCTAACCCAAATGAGATATGTTGGGATACTAAGATCCTATATCTTGGACTGTATAACATATAATATAGAAAATGAATTTTTTTCCCTAACTTTTATCCATACGGTTGGAGAAACCATCCCCATTCCCTATTTCTTACATTGATAACATCTCATGTTGGATTGAGAATTTTGGTGAATGTTTCCTCAAATGATTGAAGAATGAGAGTTCATGACTGGGTTATCAAGGTTCTAGATATAAGACTTCAAAAGGAACAAAATGAGTCCCTTCCACATGAAGTTAAACTGCATGTATTTTCAAGAACTACACGTAGCATGATTCTTATCATCACACGATACACAATGATACCTAGATCTCTAATACTAGGTCCAACCACAATAATCAATGAAAATGGATCCCCCTCTATGTATGGGAAAAACATGTTTGGATATTTTCTCATTCAAGAATTATGCGTGTCTTCATTACCTCTATTATGAGATATATAGTGACGCCCAAATATCAGTTATGGGTCCATCTGTAATACCCCGTTTTCATGTCGAGTCTCCTAGGTCCTTACCATAGGACATTAAACATCATGGATTTTCATGAAATATGTGTGGTTTTTTTCCTGTCATCACTAGATACATAGTGATTCTAAGATCTATAATCTTGGGTTCAGATTCAATAATCAGCATGAATAATTCCCCTACTCTTTATATGGTTCAGAGTTGTGTGGATAGTTTCTCATTAATGAACATTGAAAGGATGGATTTCCATCATCATTGGGTACATAGAGATTCCATGATCTCTAATCTTGGGTATAGCCACAACATAAAAAATTTATATTAACCCCCTTTATGTATGATTTAGACCAATATAGGGAATATTTCACATCCTTAACACATGACATTAAACTTCATGGAAAATATCCTGGCAACATGACATTAAAACAACACAACAAATATATCCCCACTATATGAAATTAAAAGGTGAAAGATATCACCCATCATCATTACTTATCAAAGAATCATAAGATATTGACCCCATTTATCCAAGGTATGGGGTAATTCCATCATATTTTATGCACCTCAACCCACAAGTCACAATTCATGTCTTAAGTTCCTCAGATCACCACAACCTTCCATATCCCTTGGAAAAGGATACTCGACTTCAATAAACTATTGGTTTGACTGTTCATGTATTCCAATGGTTCTTGGATATGTTCTTATGGCCATCAACCAAATGTGGAACAACTATCTAAAATGGCTATTAGATCTTTGTCATCCATGACATCACTATAGGGAAACTCAACACCCTAAAGTGTCTTGGTTCATTCCCTATAGTATTTTATCAAATCACTACTCATTACCTGATATCCTTGAGCCATGGTTTACAACATTTTCTTCTCCCGATCAGAAGGATGTTGGAGTACTCTAGACACAGGGTATTATATGTAGGTTGTTTTGAAACATCCCCCTTATATCAGGTTTTGTGTGTGATGACCTTAAACTGCCTACACTTTTGTCAATGATTCTTAACATTAAACTCAATCCTTTTATTGTTGAGATTTCATGACAAGAAACTAATAATGAATGAGACATAAAACTTTGCAGGTCGAAAACCCCTAAAGGGTGGCATGAGAAAAATTCAATTATATGATCAATAAACTATTCTTCTCAAGAGTTTAGGAAAAAGTTAGAGTGACAATAATTAAGGCATAAATCACATAGGTCCCACATAGTGGCCATAGTTAATGACAATCCATGCTTTCTAGAAAAAATGGTCTACAGAAAATTTAGAAAAATTATTTGTCACATCACCTCACTTTGATAATTTGTTTACTACATGATATAATAACTTATATGGGTCTCAAAACCTTATTGAATATTACATCTTTCACAAGTAAAACATAAAAATTTGAGTGCCTTGGATCACGTCAACCTTCCATGGTTTATGAAAACATATACCCAGCTTCAAGGGACCCTTTTTATGAATATGCATGTCTTCATCTGGTTATTACATATGCACCTATGGTTGTCAATGAAATGTGGAAAACCATTCAAAAAGGTTTGCCTGATCCTTGTGAGCCTTGACTTCACTATGGTGGACCTCATCATACAACGTGTCTTGTGTCATCCTCACCATGATTTTACCATATCAATATTCCTGACCTAGGAACATGATCATCAATTTATAATACACACAAACAAACTATTCATGTAGAGTCGATATCCTCAACGTTATGTCACCATGTCGTATACCCTTTCTCAAAGAAGTTATATAGCACTCCATTTTTGAACCTTTTGATGCCATATAACCCATTACTCGAAACCCCATGACATAGGACCCGAGCATCCCAAAAAACTACAAATCTAGGGTTCTTAAACCCATCATGGATATCTTTTTATCCATATCCAACTTTATCATCTAGATGTTTGAGTATTAAAACATATTTCAAAGCCCTTGGAAAAGAGTGAAGACACCTATTTTTAACCATAATATCAATGAATAAGGGATTTTGCTATAGGTTTTCCCTCCACACAGGTAAGAAACATTGATCCTATTGAGACCTGGTAATGACATGGTGAAACTCAGAACCACATGGTGTTTTGGTTTATACCTAGTTTGACTACCCCATTCATATTCATTGACATCGGGGTAATTAATTACTCAATCCAAATTCAAAATATCCAGGTGGATGTGGATTCCCTAATATTTTATCCTCACCAATAACTTCAAAAAAATATTTCATAATGCATGGAAAATATTGGATACACCTCTATTTGACCATGGCGTTGATGCATAAAGGATTTGAACCACTATCCAGAGGCATATCCTTCATACAGAAAATTAACTCCAATACACATGACCCCAGGAAACACCACGATAGAACTCAACACCTTAGAGTTGTTTGGGTTATCCCAAGCATGTATTACCCGCATTTTATATTCATTAATCATGTTATAGAATAATGACTTTAAACAACACAATATTTAAGGTCCTAGTGGAAGGAATTCAAACTACACATCATATTAATGTCCTTACCATAAGATGTTAATCTACGTGGAAGATGTAATTACCTAATGATACTAAACTGCATTGTAGATGTCCTCATCGCATGATGTTATACTGTGGGGTATTTACTTAATGCATGATGTTAAAATGCACAGATAATAATACCTTGTGAGTGGTATGTCACAAATAATAATATGTCCAAGAAGAATTATCCCAATAATATAATAATACAATGACTGATCCAGATGAATGTAAACTATAGAACAAAAATGGTCTAGTTTTCAAGACCTCAAAATTGTCAATCAAATGGTATAGGGTATTAAACATTTCAGGTTGAAAACCCATAATAGGTAATCTAATGAAAAATCCATTTCCATGACCTATAAGTCTACACCTATATCATGAATAGGAAAAATAAATTACGGAAAGACATAGAATGATATATAAAGCTTGTGGGGCCCACCATATGACATTATAAAAAATCATGATATGATTGCTAAGTATAATTCCTTCAAAAAAAGGTTGATCATTTTACATCCTGGACATATTTTATATCCAAATTAAACTTGTATAACAGGAAATATTAAAACAACTAGAGTAGGTATATGAACAATGAATTTCATGTTAGTGAGCATTTATACGCATTCCATAAGATTTTTTTTTATTTTAGAATTCATATCCAAGAGTTTATTTTTACTTGATATCACATAATGGATTGGTATCACTGATTATTCATAAAACATCTTATCAATGAAATTCCTTGAAAATCAATAAAATTAATGAAAATTAGATGACAATATTTAAAGACCAGAAGATTCATTGATTGATAAGGTGAACAAAAAAAACACAAATAACGAATCTCTACATTTTTAGCCTCTATGAGAATTCCATTGAAAAAACATCGGTGATTATTCTATAATAATATTTGATAGGTCGAATTTTCCATGTCAGCAAGAGTTGGATGAGAATCATCTATTAAGCACTGAAGCACTACATACACTGCTTCTTCTACTTCTTCCTATGGATGGAGAGTCTCTATAAGAGAATACATATCATTAAATATTTTATGTGTAGTTTTATTGGATATGATGATGCTAAAATATTGCACCATGAGTGATCTATGATCTCCTCATGTCACATTATATGTTTGATCAAATAATCCATTTGGGTGTGTAGCTCATATATTATCTTATGACTCTATTCCCACACCTCCTTAGATTCCCTCATTAGTTTAGACATGGGAGTCACAAGATCTAAATCATGTAATCCATTCTTATTAGTAATGAACTATTTCTAAGTGAAGAAATTTTAGCACCTGAATTCATATAATATATTTTTTTCAAAGGTGCATGCCCCTAAATCATAAATGATATGGTGAAGACATTATTATGTAACATGAAATGTTTCTAAGAGTGTTTTAGTGATCAGGGTGTAATACTTCTTCCAGATTAGCTTGTGATGTGATTGATTCTATACAAATTATGGAATAGGTAGGTGAGGAGGGGGAAGAATTGGTTGTTCTAATGAAGAAGCCAGAGAGAAAGGCACATGTGCTATTTTCTCAAAATATGCATCATCTATCACTCGTATAGAATGTACATCTTTCTCAAGAAATTCCTACCCATTAATTGGATGTTCTTTACGGGGATGAGGATAAATCCTCAATGGATTTCCTGAGTATTGAATCATCTATACCATTACTATAGACGTGGTAGTTGGTGAAGCACATGGGGTTTCAACATGATGGACTAGCCTATCTAGTACACCACTTGAGTAAGATTTCACCGAATGTTGGGAATAATATTTATAGAAAAGGTAATGAAATTAACTTATGGAAGGGTAATCTCATCATTTGTGTCCTCCTATTCCAATATCATCAAATATTTGTAGATAATCCCAGGATGTTGCTCTCCTCGCATGCCATATGAAGGGAGGGAAGAAAGACTTTGAATACAAAAAAATAGAGAGCTTACTTACAATGAGTGTGGAGTTCACAAATAACTACTCATCTAGACAGGTGATGAGAACCGCATACCTAATAGTGATTTAGTATTAATAGCCATTGAGAGAGCACTACTA
Organism: Viscum album; assembly: GCA_963277665.1. Classification (NCBI taxonomy): domain Eukaryota; kingdom Viridiplantae; phylum Streptophyta; class Magnoliopsida; order Santalales; family Viscaceae; genus Viscum; species Viscum album. The sequence continues at coordinate 1,530,292,234 of OY728161.1, read as the reverse complement.
TTTTCTACAATTATAAAAAAATATATAGAATAAGGCATACAGTTGAAACGATTGGGCCAAATCAGCATGCATGGAACCTCAGTGGGGCCTAACAACATCATATAAACAACAAATTTTTTCAGAAGGCTTGTTTAGAAAAATGAACCAAAGATCCCGATAGAGTTGTGATATTTGTTTCCAAAAACATTCGGCACTACCCAGCTGAAAAGGAACTTGAAAGGGCCCCCAATTCTATATGGGATGCTTCATTACTTGATGTGGGATAAGAAAATGTAGAGAAAAGAGAGATTTAGTTCTACTAGGTTATGAGGATACCCATAAGGTAATCTATCTTCATTCACAATCATTACAACTTGAATTACCAAGCATGAATCTTCAGTAGAGAAAATCCACCTGTTCAAGAATATTTCCAAGAATTTTCTTTACTAACACTTAGGGATATATCTGGTCTCAATCAATAACCCCATGTGTAATCTTCCCCACCCTCAAGGTTTTCCCAAATGGAACTCCCACTATCACAGACCTAAAAAGAAGGGAACCAGTGATAGTGTATAGAGGATGACCAAGATCGTCTATGGAAAATAAATATGATGATCCAGTCCTGATGGAAATTATAGAGAATATAGTGTTTGTGTGGGGTCATCCCAAACATTGATGGAAGGAATATATTATTCAAAAATATACCCAAGAAAATATATCCCTCCAATTTGGTAGATGTACCAAATGATATTTCCTACTTCTCTATAAGATAAATTGAAGGAGTTAGTGTTAGGGAACTAATGATTGATCAGCTCTTCAAGAATAAATAATTGGTGATAAATGATTAACTAGGAAACCCAAGTTTCCTCTTAAAGTTGAATATCATATAGCTGATCTAAAAATTCTATTAGGATTTTACTAACCCAGAATGGACATGCCCATTCATCAAAAAAATTCTATAGTGATGCATGTCTCATTTCAAATTCCAGCAAATTCTCGAATCACTTAAGGAAGAATCACATTTTCTCAAATAGCTATGAGTGATCAGATGGTGGTAAAATGATTAACCATCTGGACCACATGGGGTATCTCCAGTACACAAGACAAACCTAGGGACTATACCATGATCAACTGAGGTCCTTTAAAAATATTCTCTTGCACATGATCCAGTTAATATGTTAACTAGTAAGAAAAAAAATTAGTAGTTAGGCGAGGGGATGGAAACATCATCCAATACACCAAGTACATACCAAGTAAGTAAGTGTGATAAAGGATAACTCTGGTGGTCATGGAGAGAAGCCTCTTCAAAACCACATTTTTAAAGAGCATATGATACCAAGGATCAGTGTTATTATTTCCATCAATCATGGTACTTTGGATGACGGTGTTGAAAGCTACCTGAGAACTGGAATACATTTATAAAAGTGAAATAAGTATGTGCCTGAAAAATGAGGAACACCACCGAAAGAAATGCATAACGCTAGGAACATCATGTGAATCGCATGAACCATGAAGATATTTGATAAAGCATGAATCAATATAGGTCTCACGGACCACATGTCCCATGAGACATCTCTCCACCACTTGATTAGTCATAAGAACCATGATCATGTGACCTTCAAATGGTCATGGAAGACATATAATAATAGTGTGATCAAGTGACCAAGTTAGAAGTTGATGCGAAACCTAAAATTCATCCATATTGATAAGGATATAAGGCAATGTTCAAGAAATTATTGATAATAGATTCATGATTTTTTAAACAAGGGATGAGAAAAATCAAGTATTTAATTTAGATGTCATGAAAAAAATCTTCTGAAATAGTCTTCTGAATATATTTCATGATTGGTTCTGATGGAGAGGTCTTGTAAATGGATTTTGGTGAACATAATCCTACAATGGAGTCTTGTGAAGGGATCACGCAATGAAAGAATACTTTATGAGCTGTAGGAGTTGGAGTGAATAGTGGAATGATCTCCCATCTCCTCTCCTATTTGTGGGGAACTCCAAGAAATACCAAGGGTAACTCGAAATCCCTAACACATACCAAGACACTAGTTGGACATATCCCCAATGACTCTAGTGGTCACTTACATTCCTTAGAATCCCGACCTTGTCCCTATGAACCTCGTTTCTGAGGGGGGGGGGTAATTTATTCCCTCCAAACGTGAATAATAAAATCTATATGGGAAGAAATACCCAGATAATGGATATTATTTTTATAAAAAAGGTAGAGAAGGTGGTCAAATCACATGGATCATGTAACCTTTATATGGACTTGAAATCGAATGATTCATGGATGGTCATGTGAATGGATCATGTGAATTTTGTAATCATATTTTTATCACATTGATCCCCTTTTACAAGACTCATTTTTATTGAGAAGGAACCTATACAATCTATGATGATCATATGAAGTCTATCAGACAAGCTCTTCTAACCAAACAACATTTCAAAATATATATGCCTAACAATAATCCAAACACCTTGAAAATAAATGGTAAAAAATAAAAAATGAGGAGAAATTATGTGGTTATTGATCTTCATGTGACGTAATTATAAAAATCTACAAGAGCTCATGATGTCACTAAAGACATTTCTATGTTGTCACACAATATCATGCTATCATGCAACCTTCATCATGCGAAGGGTCTCAGATACATTCATTCAATTATACACTACCCCTTCAGCTTTATAGATTAGTAGAGGTAGTGTCCATGAAAATTCTCAAGCATCATCAAAACGGTTAATTATTGGTAATGTGTTACATTTTAGACAATGGGAGTGATTTTCATTGACAACACTTTCACTATTGCACAAGATCTCCTATCCTTTCAAAATAAAGAATTAAACAAAAAGGGTATTGGGGGAATCTTTTTACAAAGTGAGGATATTTTGGCCTTCATGCTAAAGGGGACATTTTCCCTAGGTGATCACCATTTACAATGAGAGACCCCCTAAAAATAAAACATGAACTAAAAAAGGCCATTATATGTGTTAGAATGACATTGGGGAGGCTCCAATGAGAAGCCTCCTTAGTCCCATGGTTGACCCCAGAAAAGTCATATTTGACCACGTGAATACCTTTCTATGAATACCTTTATCTTGAAAAGATGCATATACATGTATTTTTAGACTTATAGAGACTCTTTAGCATACCCTCATGGTTAAGAAAAATACATTTAAATCATACGAGGTAAAAATAAACAGGGAAATTTAAGGACATTATTTTGGTCGTTGATTATTATGTGACACCCCAAAATAACCTATGACAGGATCATGTGAAGATCATGATACAAAAATCACTCCACCAACTCCAGATCTTATTTCTGATATATGAACCATGCAAGGTAGCGTATAACCAATATGGAGAGTCATATAAATTACCACCCCCTCAACATTATAAATTAGGAAAGTATCAACCCAGTTACCAAAAATATGATAACGATAATCCAAGAGAAGAATTGTAAGTGAAAAAGGTCACTCAATCGCATGGTATTATACTTAGTGAAAATTACGTAATGAACTAAGGGATCATGAAACCTGAATATCTGCTTCAATGATCACTATATAGATCTGGTAATGTACCTCCACATGTCATCCAAATTATGAGAAGGAGGTCCCTCTTGTTTATTGGGTCACAAGAAACCTAATATAGGCTAATCTTGAAAAAACATGAGGGAAATTTGCAATAAATGTTGGAATAAAGACTTAAAAATATGGGAGACTTATGTGAATATAGATATGTTGAAATTGATATACTTCACATGAATTATCCATATCATGTGAAAGAACTACGACATGTCATCCATGTCACCCAACACTCTCTCAACATGTCACTCGGATCAAGCAAAGTTTTCTAGACATGTCAATGAAATCCCAAAACACCGTTTCGGGAATGCCATCCAGGTCTCATGAAGTACACCATGAATTATAGAAAAATCTAGTGATGTGTCATAGACATGTCTCCCATAATATGTAGTGGCCCTAGGAAATGTTAGACTGGACACACAATGTCCTTCATACAAGTCTGTCAAGGTCTTACGATGTCCTCCAAAAAGCCATCCAAATAATGCCACACCTTCCAGATGTGTTAGCTAGATCACGAAAAATCCTCCTAGATTTATTATTCAAGTATTTAGAAGCCATACACACATTCAATCCTTGATCATGTGACATAATAAAAATATTTCATCCTTGATCAGGTAATATCCTCATGACATGTCATTTGGATTATTTTATGTCCCATGGAAAAGTAAACTGGATCATGAAATTATTTTTGGAAATGTCTATTAGGCAACGATGACATATATGTAAATCCTCATACATGTAATATATAGACCCTAGATATGTACACTAGGAAATCATGTCATGTAGAGAATATAATAATGATGCGTTAGTAAAACAATATATACGTGTCAAGATGAAACCTTAGGACATGATAAACCTGTCTGACACACATACTCACACATTCCACAAACTCAACTCTACGAAATACAATTCTTTCTATAAGTAGGATACATAGGATTAAATCCTATGGCATGAGATAGAAAAGAAATTTACCTTAGTGTAAACCTCTCCTTGTATTTGACATTATAACCATCAGTATCCAATTTCTCCCCTTGGTTTGTCAATATTCCTTATTCATCACCAGATTGAGAACTAAAATATGATGGATTTGATTCCTTGAATAAGTAGGATATATAGGAAACCTTCATAAGGAATAAGATATATATCAAATGCCCCATAAGGTCCTCCCTAATGAATATGTCCTGCATCCATATATAGTGAGGCTAATTACACGCTACTCCTTGTTTCTCACACAGAGCATGGATCACATATGATTAGGAATTGGAATGGTCATCTAACTTGTATCATTAAACAAGGACACCCAATGAAACCCCAATATATAATACACATTTAGTGTCATGATATGACATACCCCATACAAGGGAATCCACCTCATGGTATGCCATAAAGGTGTGATCTCACTATGATAAATCTAATTACTATCATTGGAAGGATACATAGGATGTCTCGCATAGGATAGAAGTCAATATTTGATGCCTATTCACCCTCATATAAATAGTTTTATCATTAAGTTAAACTACTTCTGTTTAACAAACTACTAGTGTTTTGATTATTTTTATAAAAAGGATAAGTAGGACTCCTCATAAAGGTTCAATACCATCCTTGAGATATTAATCCCCCTGTAAATTACATTAATCTTTATAGTGCATGGTTATATGGATTCGAAATATATGTAGAAACCCAATAATGGAAAAGAGATAAAGAAATTAATATATATACAGTTTGGCTAATTAATATACCCCTTATCACATAAAAAGGGTCAATAATTGATCATTTTGTTAGGGTAACCAGTACCATATTAGGAATAGTAAGATAGTCATGAACATATATTAAACTCCAATTAACTATCTTCCTTTGAAAAGTAGGTATGTGCATAGTTATAGATCTGGGAACCATTGAGAGTTTTTGTGTAAGATAAACATGATTGTTAAACCAGATGTGAAAGATTTTACACACATGAATCCCCCGATAATCAAACTCCCAGACTATTTTTACCCTTCCATCTGTGTGATGATTCCTACAAAATAAAAATGGTGAAGTCATCATGAATGATTGTGGAGATATCAGACCCCCCCACAATCCAACTGTTAGACAATTTTATTGCAACTATATATATAATATTAACCATGAAGTAATATAATATAAATAGAAAATATCAATATTTTTAATAATGTTATAAATATCATATTTACATAGTAATAAATTATTATAATAAATCGTTAATGTTGTTCACATAAAATGAGTCACGTCAACTTAATGAAGTTGGTAGGATGTAGGTACCCATGAGCGACATAATCATCCCCCTAACAGGTGAAATGGTATGGTATATAATGATTTATTAATTTTACATAATTTATATAATTTAATATACATCACATATATTCAATAAATTTAACCTTATTAACTTCCATGTAATGTGTATGTGAAAAACGAATCATATCTTTTCGTGAGGTGGAAAAAAACCAAACCCACGAGTGAATATATCATTTTTTAAATGTAGTATAAATTTAGATGCTATATGTGATATTTTAATTCAATAGGTATAATTATAAAATAATCTTTAAATCCATAAATATATCTGACTGCGAGATGTGTTGATGTAAAATGAGTTACATTAGTTCTCGAGGCGGTAGTCCTCCATAAACATGATCGATGATTTTATTTCCCATTTGATGGAAGTGGAGATAGATTTAGATTATTAAATTAACACAATAACTTCCCAATATATGATAGATATTGGTGTCATTATACTAAAATTATTTATCAATAATTTAAGGAGGTGGAAGGAAAAATAAAATAAAAAATAATATTTTATGGACATTACATCTTCTTCGAAAGACCTCTTTATGTTTACCCCAAAAGGATTCCTATGATAGATTTTTGATTAATATAAGGGATATCAGATGTTTTTAGGGGATTAAAGAGGGTATTTTGGTTGTATTGGATGAACAGAATGTATTTTCAAGTGTAACATACAGAGCAAAGGGGGTGTCTTTTAGAAGTGGGGGACAGGAAACAAATAGATTTGTTTAAAAGAAACAATTACACCCATGTTTTGTCATTTAAAAAGCCTCCAGAATGGGTAATTATATAACCTTATAGTTATAAGGTTGAAATATTGATATAAAATGGGGTTTGGATAAGTTTTTACATCATTTTAACCCTTACATATTTAGTTTATTTCTAGATAAATCGATTTTCACATTAACTTTGGTAATTAATTTTCACTAATTTTACTTTTCATAATGATAAAAAATTACTTCTAAATTATCATATAATATAAATTACGATAATTAAAAATATGAATTACATTTTTTGAAATTCAATTTATATAAGTGGTATAATCTCATTTAAAATTATACCCAGAGACATGATTAAAAAGTCAAATTCCAAAGAGACAAATATTATAAGCCTAGAAGGCTTTAATTTAAGAATTCAATATAAAATTAATTAACCTAAACTAAATTGAATTTATTATGATATAATAGAACTAATTTTACCTTAAAAGTTTAAATATTAATTTATATCTATAAATAAGATAAAAAGGTAGTTTTGAATAAAAATGTGAAATTTTCAATATTTATGGAAAAGTGAAACTTCGTTGAAAAATACCATAAATTCACCCTAAGATAATTTTTTATGAAGTTTTTTTAAAAATAATTTATTTTTATCAAATATTGTTTCTAAAATTGGTAAAAAAAATATCTTTATAATATGCGTACAAAGCATGATTAAACCACATTTTAGAAGAAAAAAAAATTTTCTAGAAAACAATTCTTTATCCTTCAAGTGATTCTTATTTCATTTCTAATAAATAGATATAATTTAATTTATTTTATACTTTTATGCACCAAATTATTTTCATAAATTCGTTAGTATAATTCATACCATCTAATATAATGAGTAGGTTATAACAGTCATGTTTTAATATTTTTTTAGAAGTGTATTTTCATTTAAACATGGTGTTGTGGTAATTGTATGCAATAAGAGATGTTGAATTTATTTAAAGGGAAATAAATTTTAATGTCTCAGGGTGTTACATAATTAAAATTATTTAAAAAAATTAATTTTTATATTATGTAAAATATTAAAAATAAAGGCATGATTATCATTGTTAACTATATTATGTGCCAATAGTTGGCGAGAGTGGATTATATTCCCATGAATCATTGACTAAATTACTTAATCTAAAAAAATTTGATGTTTTTATTTAGCATGAAATAATCATCAATTCCTTGAAATTTTTTATAAACATGTTTATAGGGTGATTTAATTGATCATTTTGTTTATCCATAAGATAGTGTGGAAACCCCGACTCCAATATTTACATGCTAGGAATAATTTTGGTTAATTTATTGAAGAGAATAATTATTGAATAAATTCCATTATATCATGTTCCTAGATCATTCTCTTGTTCTATTTTTTTATATTCTTCCTAGATTCCTTTATAATTCCTACACACTTCAATCTGTTTTCACTTTTATTTAACACCAATCACCTCCTCTTTATTGTAATTATTATTATTTTGTTTGATTTATTAGTATGGTTATTTTTTATTTTTTATGGGTTCAAAATATAATTTCCTTTCTTTGTGTTTTACCTTTATTGAAACTATATAGGTTGATATATGTTTCTAAATTTTTTTACAAGGATCAATGACACTCAATCAAAAAATGTCATCATTCCGAGTAAACATAACATGTAGCAAAGAATAAAGAAAAAATATATTAACCCCCCATTTTTTTGAAAATTTGATTTTTCTTCACTACTTATGTTTAATTGTAATATGTTTAACCCTTAACATACATGAACATTAGTAAATAATAAAAAATATTCAAAATACATTATTAATTACAATTTAAAATCATTTTAGTTCCCTTAGGAATATGAAAAAAATATAAATGGATAACTTTGAGATAGATAGAGTTGTGAACTTAAATGAAAATCAAAATCCTAACCCACCTCAACAAAGAAATCAGAATTCTCAAATTCCTAGAATTGGGGATTTACAACTTGTCATACTTTCTAGTAATCCATATTGTATATATTTATCACTTTTTTTGAGGAGATATGAGATAAAATAATTAAACCACTCCATGATACCATCCTTTAATTGACTACATAGTGAGGATTCATTTGAATTTATTCGATATATTGTTCCATAGTTCAAAAATTACCATTAATTGGGATTAGTGAGAAATAAATAAGGTCGAGGGTGTTTTAGTATTATTTTAAGGGAAGAGTTAAAGAAATTTTTTGGCATTATATGTTGAAATTTTCTGCACTTGGGAACAAGTATTCAATTCATTTGTGATGAAATTTATTCTAAAAATATTTTCATTGAGGTGAGGAACAAAATCATTTTATTTAACCAGGAAGAGGATGTTATTTTCCCTAAAGCATGAGAAATATTTAGATGTATTCATAGTATTTGTTACAAAAATAACATCATTCCCCACCTCTTAATATAAATCTCTTATAATTTTCTTATCTATTACCACTAAAACATAATCAACCAATCCTTATGTGTTGATTTCTCTGATGTGAAAACCAAGGAGTATAGAAGAAATATTTTGTAAAAATAATCAATGTTATTAATATAAATAGTCTAGGATACTCAATTTCAATAGTGGTGTGTCCAATGATTATTCTACTGGAATTAAATTTTAGGGTTCTGATAACACTCTTAGGATGACACATATTTATTGTGGGAAGTATGAGTATACTAGGAATTTTTTTCCAAATTTTTATTTTCTTTTTTTTGTCGGATTAAAGTGCCCATGTTTTGGATTTTAGGACTAGAAAACATGTGAGGTCCTAGATCTATATAATTTGACCCATTTCTTATTTTTGAAGCACATGGTTCTCAGAATAGGCTAAAAGTGAATCTGTATGGGTTCAGATGGTAATATTTATAATCTTGGAGTATAAATGGTGTGTAAATGTGTTTCACATCGTGTTTTAAAAATTCATATCTTGTTAGGGTTGGGTGACTTAATAATGTGTGAATATTTAGAACGAAATTCTTCATGGTAACATGTTTTTCAAAAAAAAACATGAATCTCTACATTTACATGACTTGTAAGGTTTATAAAGTATTTTAATCCTCTATGAAACACATTTATAAAAGGATACACTGGTTGAGTTTTCCCCAATCCCTATGTCCAGTAATTCCCCCTCTCAATTTCTAGGTGACCGACAGACCTACTTCCCAGCCTTTTGGAATCCATTTGATGGGGATTGATCCTTGGCTACTATCTTTGATCCATAGTGATCTAAGGTTCATTATTTCTTCTTTTTACAGAGTAATATATATGATTAGTCTCATTTAATCCTATTTTTTATCACCATCCCATAGTGTTTGATTTCCCATTTTTCTAAACAGGATTTTTTGGATGTTTTTTGCAAGGTTGTTTGGTGGTGTCCATAGAGGGATGAAACATCTTACCAAAGTGCTGATCAGAGATCTGTATCATTGGTTAATTTTCATGTGATGAATATTGGTTATTTCTAGGTATGGGATTCATTTATTCTCTTTTATTTACATGAAATCATAAATTGATAATGCTTTATCCCTTTGGATTGAAATGGAAGTAACCTAATAATATTGGACGAGATAAATGAAATTGGTTAGCGATCCCATATTGATGTGATTGATACTGTAATAGAGGTTTGCCACTAGATTTTCTTGATAGTGTGATATCTATTCTATTCTCTATTATCTTTTTCTTACTCTTATAGTATCATGTTGAAATTGGTAAATAATGTAATGCTATAATTAATTTATAATTAACTATATTGATAGATTAAATAAGGGGAATGTTTGTAATTCTATGTTCTTTTTAATTTTATGATGATAAAATTCATGCAATGCAAATATTAAATTGAGAGTGATTTTTCATATGATTAATGTAATTGATAAATAATTTGAAGCATGTTTATTATTTTAGTTTATAATAAATGAAATGGAATGATAAATGATAATGGTTGGATGCGTGGTAGCATATTTAAATTAATCTTTTAATTAATTTAGTAGGTTGTTATAGCTTGACCACATAGGTTTCCCAAAGTTGGAACCCATCAATAATGAATCAGTTAAAAAATGGAATAAGAACCAATCTTTTTTATAAAGATTATTTATTGGGCCTAAGTTTCATGTTGGCTATCCTTGTTTGTTTCATTATGTGTGAAGGTATAATGACTTGTTTTTGAGGCCTAAAATGCCATGTTGTATATTCTTGTTTGTTCCTACTTATTTTTTGATGTTCTATTGGGGTGAGATTATCCTTGAGAAGTGATATGGTATGGGTATTCCAAGATGTGATATGAGTATGGGATGGTTGATGTGATGTGGTTGGGGAGGTCCGGGTGATGCATAAATAATTGATATGCATGATCAAAAGACATATCAAAATATGCATGTGGGTGTCAGGGATGGAATTAAAGATTATGAAATGAGTTAAATATAGGATTACCCATTGATATAATTCTCAGAGCATATATGATCGCTTATGAATTGTTTTAATGGTTTATGATCAGGTTTCTTGTATTATCTACCTTCCATTACCCACTGCTTGATGCATTTAGACGTTCTTAGTTGCATGTTTCCTCTTGGTGGAATCTTAGGTTGGATTAACTGGGGTACCTAGTATATAGAAGGAGTATATTAACTGAAAAATAATCATTAACCCAGAGGGTTAGAAATTATGGGATGAAAATACTGAAAGGATGCTAATATTAATAAACCATGGACTTGATTTGGAATATGTATGGTGGGCATGGAATTTAATCTAAAAATTAATTCAATGTAATGTGAAATAATTTTAATTTTTAATTAATGTTTAATTAATTAATTTTAGAAATTAAATGATAAAATATTCTATGTAATTTAATATATCTCTTTAAATGCTTGCATGTTCATAGGATATTTCATCATTGTATTGGTAGCCAGGAGTTTGAATGACGTTAGTTGAAGTTAGTTATAAGACTATGTTACTCCCATAGTGTATTTGTGAGATATATTCTATCTATTATATTCTATCTTTTCATATACTACACCAACGATGTTGGTTAGGGTGACTGACAATTAATGGACTCCGGGATGGTGTTTTCCCCAACATCTCGGTGGGAGGATGTATGAATGACTACCCCCTCACACCTTATAATCTTCTGATGGAAGTTACTTGTGATTGTATGTAAAACATTTAGTTTCATAATATATGTGTATAGAGTTCAATGATGTATATTTTTTATTCACACACATGTATCCCCAATTATAGTATCTAAAATATTATTATAGGTATGATGTGTATAGGTTGTGATGACTTGAGGTAAAATACATGATGTATGATACATGTCATGTGTGACGTGGTGGCTCTCATAAACTAATTGTTTACTATATATGGTTATGATGATGTGATAATGTGAATATTTTATGCACAAGGTGCTTGTTGTGAGTCATTGCCTAGGTGTCTTCGGGCTACATTACTTTTGGAGAGAGATATATCGGGGCATGCAATGTTGGGGAAGAGTGAAAAACCAACGTGGCAGAGGGAGTGAGGTTCCATCATTTTTAAATTATAATATTATATTATATCTTCTATTGTATAATTTATTAGATTTATTCATGTTAATTCTAGTAACATTGTATACTTTTTTAGGTGATGAGTTAGTTTCACTATTTTTCACTTTTATTTAGAATGATTTTTTTAATCTTTTTCATGAGGGGCTTCGGGGAGTATCTTACTAAGTATACTATTATGATCACCCTAATTATATATATATATATATACTATTCTCATTTCATCCATAGTAGGTTAGAGAACATGATTCATAGTTCTAGCTTGTGTTTTTATAGGATCTGTTTGGGCTTCATGGTCGCTACCACCATTACTCTTATGTGGGTACTGACAGTTTTCCATTCAGTTGTTTTAGTACTATATGAAATTGTATATTTTAACTTAATATTTATTTATATATAATCCTAATAAGGGTTTCACTAGTTTATCTAGATTATACCCCTCTTCTACTTGTTTCTCTTATAGGGTGATGACTCCCATATTTATTCTTGTTATACCATTGGCGTTAGGTGTCAATCTGGGGCCTATTGGGGGAAAGACATGAGAAGTCACCATCTATCTCTAATTATTGTAGTATTTTGTGCGGATGGTTCATAAAATAGTGGTATAAAAGGTTTAGGTTGATTCATATGATATATTTTTATGTTAGAAATGGTTTAGGTTGCATGGAATGCTAGGGAAATAGTGTCAAATAAAGGTTTGTCAGTGATGTAAACACGAGAGACCAACCGAGACATGATTGTTTAGAAACAAATTTGATATTATTCATAGAACATTAATATTACTAATCCTAATAAATTTAGTTATACTTCTTGCAGGGAATTGAACTAGTAAATGATCATTCATCATTCTTATTTAATCCTCTATTTCAAATGGGTAAACCTTGGGATAGGTTAAAACCTTAACAAGATAATAAAATAAATAAATAAATAATATTATGTATTCTATATTTGTAGTTTAGGAGCTCTAATAGATTTTTCCTTTTATAGTTATGAATACAGATTGATGTCATCATCAGCTTCACGTTGAATGTGTTCAATAGGATGTGTGAAAAGATTACCATAGTTTAGAGGTCGACAACTTTGACACTTTTAAGAGGACACTCTGAGTGTTTTAGTTCCAGAGTCTATAGAAGTATGTGGGATCAATTTCAATCTCAATAAACAAATATTTGTTGAACAAATATAGATATATTTCAATTATAACCATGCTCGGTGGGAGAACTAGATTTCATTAACAGTGTTGATGTTGCATGGAGTAGTGAGGTAGTGGTGGTTCCGGTTCCTTAGGAATCCTGAGGAGTCAAAAGTATCATGGGAGATATTCTCAGACAAGGTCCAAGATGTTGTTATTTCATTGACCATGAAATAGGCCAGTATCTAGGAGATACTTTCCCATTGGAAGGGTAGCTTTAGTGTGTGAGAGTTATAGATCCCTTTCAGGACCCTTAAATGATATGATTCAGAACATTTTCTAAATAAGGAGGTTATGGTGATGCATTTTGAGGAGGCTTTTCATCCATATATTCAGTACTAGGTAACCCTATTTATACTAAAGATGCATCTAATGGTGTTTTAATGAGTAATTGGTACTAATAGTATATCGGTAAAAACCTAATCAATATGAGGGGGAGTCCATAAGAGTCCCCACATAGAAAATTTAGGGTCCAGGGTTCCTAATTTTCAGTATAGATGAGTTTTTTGTCACTCGGGGTAGGTCTCAGCCCTCACCATCACATTTTCCCAAGTAACTGGCACTTAGAATTATTCCAATGGTTTAGATTCACGTTTTTATTGTGGAGTATAAAAAAAATATGGAAATACTTCCCAACCATTCTAAATAGTCAGTGTGTGTGGGGTTTTCTGCATGAGGTTCTTCCTAGGAGGCAGTTTCAATCGAGGTTGGAGTAACAAGTTGATCCAATTTTGGATCAGTAGATAGGATATGTAGCATACATAGCACAACCTAGAGACACTCTTCTTCCTCAAATAGTAGAGTGTAGTTGTGGATGTGGTATTCAATAGATTAGGGTGGTCTTGGAGCAGGTTGTGGCCAGCTTTATGCATTATCATTTCTAGGGTTGGGAGTGCAAGACATTGTTTGAGGTACACATTAATTATTCTCAACAAGGGTGCATTAATTTTTTTTTTTTGAAAAAAGAGTGACACAATCCTTTATATTTACTACCATAGTTCATGTTTTGTGAATTGAGGTAGAGAGGATTCTAGTTATCTTAGTGTTGACTAAGCTAGTTGGAGGTCAAGATGACTTTTATAAAGTATATAGAGACTATGAGATAGGGTTGGGACAACACCACTCATGGGGAGATTTCCTATGTTTTCAGATATATCCAAATGACATCATCATTGGAATATGTTTTATATTTACTACATCATGTTGTGTATTTTATTAGGATATAGGTTTTATTTTATGATGCTGATGGAGATCCATCGGTGATTGTGGGTGAATGATATGCTCAGAATGGCCATAGGAATGTTTTAACCTCATAATCATTGATGAATGAGATGATGATGAGTTCATTAGAGGTTTATTAGTTACATGTCCTAGAGTTTTATAATTGTACCATGATGTCCTTCCAAAGGAGTTTGTAGTGTTAACCCTGATGGAAGATCAATTTTGGGATTGAGCTATATTTGGGATTGTATCCTATCTTGATGTATTCATATAGGATAATTCCTTCTGAGTTGTGAGATTTGTGAGTAATGATCGATGATCTATTGAAAAAAGGTTTTGTTCGGATGATTGTGTCACCTTAGGGAGCAATAGTTTTTTTTGTGAAGAATCCTAACATAATCATACATCACTGTATAAATTATAATCACCTAAACCAAGTGATAGTGAATAACCAATACACTCTTCCATAGATAAATGATTTATTTAATTAGATAAAAGTAAAAAAATCACTAATATCAATCTACAATAAGGATATCATCTTATATGGGTGAAGGTCGAGGATATTTAGAATACTAATATTCCTTATCATCATAAGAATTACTAGTTCATTGTGATGCAGTTCGGTGTGAAAAAACTCCCCAACTATGTTTATAGGGTTGACGAATGACATATTCATATAGTTCCTTGATATCTTCATGGTTATTTTTATCAAATACATCATTGTTTACTCCATGTTAGAGGAAGAGCATGAATAAAATCTTTATATTATTTTGGGAGTTCCTCATTATGAGCATCTATTTGGGAATGTTGTTGAAGTGTGAGTTCTGGGATCATGATGTCTATTTCATATGGTGTTTCATTTACCAAAATTATGTATCTATGGATCCTTATAAGTAATAGGTTGTTTTGTCTTGGGAATCCCCCATGACAATGGAATATGTGAGGAATTTATTTGGTCTTTTAGGATATTATAGGTGTTTTATAAATAATTTCTCTTAGTTTGGGACTCATCTGATAGCCTTGACCTAGAAGGAGGAAGTGTTCTTATATAATGGCCAATTCCATGTAGATTTATGTATTTGACAGAGAATTTGTTTAGTTTTTCAGTCATTTGTTTTCGAATAAAGGTAGTTTATTTTGAGGGTTTTTTGATGCTTCATATCTGTTCCTGGGATGTGTTCTGATGAAACTGATTTTGGTTGTTTCTTATGGGTCTTGATATTAATTTCCCCATGAAAATAATTATACAACCCATGATATTGAGAAGTATATTGTTGTGTTTTATTTGAATTTGTAGTAAAAATACCATTATGGTGAGATTTTTTTATTTTTTACTTATTATAATAGCTTTAGTTATGTCCGCATCTAGTTTGACATGAACATGCATCAATATCATTAGATAGAATTTTTATAGCATTATAATTTTGATATTTCATATATTCCAGGAAAGGAAACATTTGAAGCTGATTTGATGATAAGTACGTCACATAGTGATAGAAATCATGAATACATATATTATTAGATAGTGATGGAATAAATCTCAGGGATGCATCTTGATATCAGAGAGGTTGTAGGAAGGGGTTGCCTTTTTCAGATAATAGTGAAGCCCTCATTGGTGCAGACAGTAGAGGACTCCCAGTTGTGGGATTTTGAGGTGGAGGTTTGGAGCGACCAAGTTTTTTTAGTGATTTCCAAGATGGTTGTTCTGAGGATAAAAAAATATCATGTTTCTCCAGGAAAGGAATTTTATTCAATTGGGGATGGATGATATGGTTCTCCATGAGTTCCATAGTCCACCTTTTTTGGTAAATCATGACATGAATAAGATGTACCGGTCTTTGAGAGGTCATTTTTGGTGGGATGGGTTAAAGCACGTAGTTGAAGAGTTTTTTTCTAAATTTTAGGTCATCCAAAAGGTGAAGGGCATGAAAAATGTTCCTTGTGGTTTTCTCCAACCATCCGACATTCCCCAATGGATGTGGGAGGACATTTCAATGGATTTAGTTACTAATTTAACTCAAGATATAGGAGGGTATGATTCTATATGGATGATAGTGGATCATTTAATGAAATCATTCCACTTTATATCACTCAGGGAGTCAATGTCGAAGGATTTTTTTTCAAGGAAATATCTAAAGGAGGAGGTATGAAACAATGGATTCTCAATGATGATCATCTCTGATCAAGATCATCATTTTACCTATAGTGTGTAGAGAGATCTCTAAAATTATTATGGTTATCAGTTATGAATTATAACAACATTTATTCAGTATATGGATGGTTAGACATAGAATACCATCTGAACTCTAAATTCCATGATGCATTCTAGTGTCATGGTTTTAGAGGTTCATGGATGAGGCACCTTCCCTTGGTCGGGTATTATTAAAATTACAGTTTCCACTCAACCATTGGTATATTTCCATTGGATGCATGGTATATTTGACCTCTCTGTTATCCATTGTGTTGGACCTGGGTCAGAGAGGTGGCAATTCTTAGGCTGAAGCTAGTGTAGAATACGATAGAGGTGGTACATGTAATTCTTGAGAGGATGAAGGAAGCTCAAGAACATTAGAGATCCTTTTTTATTATAGGAGGATAACTATATATTTCAATGTTGGAGATCACATGTTCATAACGGAGACTCCTCATCATAGTATGTTAAGGTTTGGTGTTTGTAGTAACCTTTCTCCACAATTATTTAGGGGTATAGAGGTACTGAATCATGTTGGAGTTGGGGCATATTAGATAACACTTCTCCCATAGATGATCTCGAAACATGATGGTTTTTAATGTGACACAACTCTGTTTTCATCATTATGATGCCTCTCATTTCATTTAGTGGGCCAAGAATTATGTTGTTGATAAAGACACCTTAGAGGATCGGCCTATGGAAATATAGGACCAACATCAGATGGTGTTGTGTGGGGCTATTACTCCCATGGTTTGTTTTTTTGAAAGGCATGTGGTCATGGAGGAGGGTACCTGGTAATTTGAGTCACAAATGCACATTCAATAATTTGATTTGTTTAATATTTATCTATTCTATTATTGTAAGAATACTTGTAGTTTTCTACCATTTTGTTTTATGATATGATTTCCTCATATTTATTATCAAGGATTTACTCTCATTTTAGAGGAATCTTCCCCGAGGGAGTGTTTAAGAGCTGTATGTTGTTGTTCAATGGTTTTTCACTTGTTTACTTTAAGTGAGGTGGTTGATATCCTTTTATGGAGTGATCCTTGAGTAGTGTTTCACTGGGTGGCTATTCAGATGACCACATTTTCCCCTTCTGGGCTGGGTTTTGAATTATTGGTAATGAGAATTGTTTTAAAGGTGTCTAATTTAATGGAATAGATCTACTTAATTTGATCATTTTCCTATTTTTGTATCCCATGGTTCTTAGATGAGGAATGGAGCGAGTCTGGAGGGGTTTTTCAACTTATATTTGGAATGATGGAGAATACATAGTGTGAATATGTTCTTCACATTGTGTGATTGAAATTCATAGATTGTTAGGGATGGTTCATGGGGTGATTAGGATATTTAAATATTTATGATTAAATCCTTAAAGGTGATTCCTTTTCAGTGAAAATTGAATCGCAACATTAACATGATGCCTAAGGGTAACACACTATTTGAATCCTCTATGCAACACATTTACAAAAGGCTATGGTGCTCATGTTTTCTCCAAACCCTATGGACAGTGATGCTCCCTCTTGATTCCCTGGTGACCGGTGGACTTCCTTCCCATCTTTTTGAAATCCCTTCAATGGGGATTGATCATTAGCTTTTATATTTGAATTTTGGTGATCCAAGGTACATTGTTTTTTCATTTTCTAGCAAGTTATCCCTGATCTGTCTCATTTCCTCTAATTCCATTGATCCAATATATGGAAAATGATCTGCCATGTTTCTAAATGTGTTTTCCTAGCTTTTTAGTACTTTTCTTCCCTAGAATCTTTTTGAGGGATGAATCATTTTGTGGGATAGGTGATCAGAGTTCAGTAACATTGGTTTGATCTCATTTGAAGAACATTGAAAATTTTGAGGTAGGGGATTTTTTGGTTCTCTTTTATTTAAGGAGGGTGACTTTCATCACGTTCAATGGTGATGTATTTCCTTGATCAAAATGGAATTATTGGATGTAATCTCTTCCTTCAAAGGATTCCTCTTTAGAAAATTTATCTATTTCTGATTCTCCCTCATTGAGTTAATTCATAATTTAGGAACTCATTACCAGTTCCATATCTTTATGAATTTTATTTATTTATGCCAGATCTGTTTTAACATTCTAGTGGGTCTTAATAAGTAAATAACCTTCATTCATGATAGTAATCATTTTTGGAATCACTAGAATTTCTGGACACTTGGAACATTTTTCACCTATATTCTTCATCATAGGATGGTATCTCATGGGGGAATCACTGGCACATAACCCAAGGTATCCCATGTCGATCATGATGTATCAAATTCAAGAGGAGTATATATAGATAACCAAAAATGAAGTACATATACATTACATTACCTTTGCGGAATACTTAATACATTACCAAAAAATATATTCTCAAAGACCGTATTAGTTTAGTGTCTTTGGAAACTCAGAACATAATCTTCTAATCATGGTGAAAGATCTTCAAAATCTCCCATAAAAATCATCCCATTTGGTTTTCATACCTAAAACATTTCTTTATATCCGGGGTAAAAGAAAACATAAAAAGGGTGAGCTCAAATTCTCAGTAAGGGTAAACATGGAGAACATAAAACAATAACTAAACATTTGAAAATAAGAACATGAACATAAAACATCAAAATCATGAGTAATAACATAAATATTGGCAGTTCATAAGGCATAGATAATAATGGAACATTAACCATGATGAATAAAACATGTAATTGTGGCAAACATTAATCACATGATATTATTACCATAGTAGCCAAGGCATTTCTGCCAAGACCATCATAGTGGAAAATGTCCATTACTGAACTAGGTTTACTTGTCGTTCCAGCCCTGTATTACTGAACTAGATTTACTTGACATTACAGCCATGTCTATATCATGAGATATAAATATTTACTCAATTCATTGGTGGGAGATATAGGTCCCACACATCTCATAATGAAATCATTCTTACTTGTGCCACAAAATAAACATAAATCATTCATCATAACCCAAAGAATAAAATGGGTTTCATAAAAATCGTCCCATGATAACATAATCCATATAAAACAAATGGATATCATTAAATCATAAGAAGAACCAGACCATGTAAATAATAGAGGAATTATACTTGAAAAATTATCATACTAAATAATTTTATCTTAGATGGAAAATAGTTTTGATAAAACACATGAAATTAATTCTTTAGGAAAATATCCTTTCTTCTTCAACATCATTTTCTTTTCACAAAATGCCATTCAATTTTAAAAGAAAATGATTTTTTTGAAAATAATCATGAAATATTGTAGAGTAATCTTCATGAAAATTAGGCATTATAAAATCGTAAAAATCTGTTCACGCCGTATAATTTAAAAAAAATTCTCCTCGTACTATTAACAGAAAAGTCAAAAAGTACCACGTATGGTAAACAAAAGAAAGATTCCTTCCATAACACAAAGTAAAAGTAAAATAGGGGTAAACATGACTTTAAAAATACATTAAATAATATAAAAACTTTATGAAAAATATTTTTATGGACATGGAAGAAAAATATAACCCCAGTAAATACTTACGTATAAGCAATCTCAGATAAAAATGAGATTTGCAAAATTATCCCTTACCTTATGTACAAGTTCTTCAATATGTGTCTGAGACTCCTGTATAGTGGGTTTAAACATATTATTAACTTGTAAAAAACCATAATAATATTTATTATATAATATATGAGTCACTTAGGACTTTATATTACCCGTTATTTTGTCAATTCCATGTTAAAGCAGCGTTTTTGGGTAAAATCGTTTCATTTATCGTACGTGTTTCAACTTTTTGTTCTTGATATTATTACTTATATCCTGGTTTAATTTATTCCAGAATGTAAAAAATGATTTATATATAATATATTTTCAGCATATAAATATATATTATAGATCGATAAATGAAATGAAGTACACCGTTCATGGAGAGGGTAGGCCGTACGTATGCATGAACGCTGTTTTCATTTCCTTATTGAATTGAATGGAATTAAGTAAATGAAACATATATGTACATAAATATTGTATCATTATTATGTCATATCTTTCATGATTATTTATTATATATACTTTATAATCATACTTTAATGGTTAATCATGGATAATGAATCTCATCGCGTCATGGAGACTGTAATCCGTACGTACGCATGAGCGATGATTTCATTCCCATAATTATTGAATGGAATTGTAGTGGATGATATAATTTATCAGAATCAGTATGATGTTATAATAATTATATATAGTTATTATTTCCACCATTATACCCATCAAAGTAAGGTGGTGGTGGAAAACCGATTACACTATGGCGTGGAGACGGTATTCCGTACGTACGCACGCGCAGTGATTTGTTTTTCTATAGGATGGATAGAAAGTGAAATGGGGTTGTTTCATATATATAATATCATATTAGTATATTAGTGATACTTATTGTATTAATTTATAATTAAAGAAATAAATAAGAGGAAGTTGAAGAAGAAATAAACATGAATGAATCGGTGGAAGAGATTACCTCTTCTTCGATGCACCTCCTTTAAACTTCCTCTTAAGAGACTATAGTTGTACTTTTGAGAAGACCAGAACCTCAAAAATGTTAATAGGGATGTTGAGAAGAGTAAGGGGAAGGTTTTGACCAAGCTTTAAGGCTAAAATTTGTGTGGAGATGAGAGGGAGGAGGTGCCCTTTTATAAGAGAGGAGAGGGGCACTTTTGGAAACCTCTAAAATATTAATTAATAATTAACCCAAAACCCACATAAAAACTTCCAAAGTGAGTAAAATCAGAATATTAGATGATATAGGGTTATAATCTCATCAAAAAATAATATTTAGACAATTTGGTAAATTATTTTAATCCTTATAAACTTGATTTATCCTTATTTAATCTATTTAATTTTATTTGTGGTAATAATATTCTGAATTTTAAATTGTTATAAATAATTACTTATGTGTTGTGAATTTACCATAATTGTATAATCTATGAAATTTTAGCCCATATAAATTTAAATTTATAATTTTTAAATATTTTTGTGATTTTTAAATAATTTTATAATAAGTTATTTTTATAAAATAACAATAGTGTCAATTTTGACACTATTCATTTATTTGAATTTAAATAAAATCCAAAGAGATGATATGTTCTAAATAAAGGATTTAATAGATTCAAATCATGTCATATTTATCTAGAAAATTAGTTGAGAACATTAAATAGTTCATATAATATTTATTTTAATATTTTTAAAACCATTTATTTGATATTTCAATCAATAAAATAATTTCAACGTCACTATTGTTTCATATTTAATGATAATTATTTAACCGCTAAAAATTCTAAATAAATTCACATGATGTAGATAATTTTATTATATTTCTAAAGACTATTTATTTTCGAAGTTATATGAAGTTTATCGCTAAATTAAAATTATTACTCTTTTAAGATATAAGAGAGTGACATGTTGTCACTTTCTTTGGATTTAATAATAATAATATAATTTTCCTGGACAAAACTCCATGAAATGAATCTATTCCGACCCTTAGTTGATATGTGTCGAATTTTATTCAACCAATAGACTTTTTTCTGGTATTAGGGTAATTTTATAATCTTATTTTTACCCTTAATTACTTGATTTATCTTTAACTGTAGTAAATAAAAATTACCGTAGTTACTATTCAAAATATCAAAAAAATAAAAGTAACATGTTAACATAATTTGGACCCACTGAATCTAAATATGGAATCCATTTTTCAAAATT
The DNA here is from genome assembly GCA_963277665.1 of Viscum album. NCBI lineage: Eukaryota > Viridiplantae > Streptophyta > Magnoliopsida > Santalales > Viscaceae > Viscum > Viscum album. Next base: position 1,530,269,734 of record OY728161.1, on the reverse strand, counting down.
CAAAACACAGAAGTTTCAGTAATTAATTTAAAATTATTCCCGTTGTTAAGAAAATAGGTTTTAAAAGTTTAAACATTGTCAAATATTGAAATATTTGTACCTATGAATTAAATGTAAAATTAATGGAAATGACTTGAATTATTTTAAATGGTAAAAATATATTCTATTTATACTTTAAAACCATTCAATATTATAATTTAAATATATAAATTATCTTGATGAAATTTTTTTTAATTAAAATTTACCGTATTTTTACTATTCACCAAAATATGAAGGTTATCGGAATAATATCAAAATTTTATCGAAAGTAAAATTTTATATCCTTATTTCAAGTAAGAAGTTTTTTTTCTCAAATTTAACTTATAAATATGTCAAAAACTAGATTTAATGTGGGTAATCCATCAGAAGGCGGCAAAACTGCATTATTTGAAAAATAATTATTTTTCCCGAAAAATTATTTTGTTCTCATACCATGTTCTAGAAATTTTTTAAAATGAATAATAATGTTACAAAAATCAAAAAAAAATTAATAATATTCATAGGGTCTAGTTCATAATAATATTATAACATTATATCATTGTTTAGTGAAACCCGATATTGCGTACTACACACGTTATCGAGGAAGGTCGCGATTGCGTGTAATGCAAGCCAAGATAGGGAAGCATGTAGTACATGATCCCTTTGGTGTTTCATATAAAATAATCCAAACTTATTTCATTTATACATTAAACAAAATCCATACTTAATGTTGCGTAGAATAATTTCTACAAAACAAACTTGAAATTGGGTGTAACACGAGCCAAGAATAGTGTTTCTTATGCTGCAAGCTAATACGGTGTTGCGTATAGTACAAGATAATCTTAGTGTAGCATACAATAGACGACATCAACGAAATTAAAAATAATATATCTCATAAAATATCGAGGTGTTACATTCTACCCCCCTTAAAATGAATTTCGCCCTCGAAATTCATCGGGGTTATAAATTGTTTACTACTTGAAAGATTCTTTCATAAAAACCCACATCGTAAAAAAGAATACTAATACTTAATTTTAAAATGTGATGTATGAAACATAACAGTTACCAAAATTAACTCATTACTGGTTTTCCACATAGTAGAACATAGGTGAAAATATGGATATGGAAGAGAAATAGAACCATCAACTTCTGATGAAGAGTGGTAGAGGGCATGGCTATGAAAAAGCCTACAATCACAAAGCCATAAATTTGTGATGATATAAGGTACCTTCTGACTCATCAGATATAAGGGAACTAGGAAAAAATTTTTGGTTTTCAAGATCATTTCCCAAATGTTGAATAATTTTGGAATTAAAAGAAATACTTACTTGATTTTGGTACAATCTCACCGTTGATCTTGCCTTGAACAATTTCCACTTCATATAATAAAGAAATGAAGTTGAATTTGTCTTTTGTGAAGTGTTAACATATCATGCGATAGAATGATAGGTCAATCCATCTGTCTCAAACATATGGTTAGCAAATGTTATATAAATAAGTCCATCTATGGTGAGATTAATCGTATATGGTTCCAAAAATGGACTTATACTACATCTATCATAATTTTTAATAAAATAAAAACTAGTTTCTACTAATGAGGGACTTCATGTAGGCCAGCGGTAGGAAATAAAGTCTCGTCACACTTCGGTTGTGGATTCGGTTCCTACAACCTTGTCCGACGCGACGGGTTGTCTCCCATCCTGTAAATTTTCCTTCCTCTAAAACTACACTATTATAAAATTACAGAAATAATATCGAAAAAAAGTTCTAGCCTTAAACAGTACTATCTAATATCTAACATAATCCATTCCAATATTATTCAAAATACTTCTGTCCAATCTCATAGTATAAAGAAAACGATTACTGGAAAGGTCAAATAACAAGCACGTGAATTCCATTATTTATCCCCCATATATCATAAGATATATATTGTTGATCGCATTCCAAACATGTGAATACCTTAATCATGTATTCTCTTCAAACATAAATTACTATAGAACCCTAGTGAAAACACGAATTCTGTCAAAAGGTAACTCTTTCCACATACCAAAATCCCAAAAATTATATATACTGAAATCATGATATCACTTTGTCCTTATATTAGTCATGAGCTCATGAATACTATCATACATATTATTTTCTCTTTATCACTTCATTATGAAAATTTCATCTACTTTCCAAAAATATTTCAATCATTTTTCATGGTTACCGGTACCATAAAATTATTGAAAACCACAATAGACCAATAGATAAATATTCCAATATTCCATGATACTACAACATTATTTTGGAATCCCATAACATAAACACTTTATCATTCCACCACATCATTTTCATATTCATCATCTCCAATAGTGATCACATGTGACTTTCCTTTGTCCTTCTCCTTAAGAGGTTGTTGATGTCGATCATCATTAACCCATGGATTAGGGCATTGATTAGCATAACTCCCAATTTCCTTGCACTTGTAGCATTGAAGTGTTGGTGGTGAGTTCTCTGTATTCTTTTTTATTCACATCATTAGTTACCCTTTTTAAAATTACTTCAACACTCAGCTACTCAATGACCTTCTTTTCCACACTTAAAAAACATTTTCTAGTCCCTTTAAGAAAATATCCACCATGCTTCTTTCCACACTTTGAGCATAAATAAACATTCGTCTTTTTTTCCCCATTGTTTTGAGATTTTTCCTTGAACTCTATATTTCGTTTCTTGTCAAAACCATGAGATGGATATGTAACACCAACTTCTAGTTCTACCTTGATAGCATAACACACGATTTTTTAATAGATACTGAAGTCTCTTATAGCTAATTCCCATAGAAGACTTGGTTTTAGGACACTGAATGATTGATCAATTTTACTTTCAGGTTGGATGATAAATCCAGATGCATACCTTGAAAGCAATGTAAAATTCTCGTCATATATACCAACAGATTCATTATCCTTTTTCTTATGATCAAGGAACTACTTTTCGATCTTTGTTCTAAGAATACGAGGAAATTACATATTGAAAAACAAGTTCTTGAACTCATCCCATTCTATGGATTCAATTTCATCTTGGGGAATTGTATTATTAATTAGAGTCTACCACTGGTCTACTTCACCTTCTAAATGGTAAATAGCTAAAATGACTTTTTCATGTTCTGAACAGAAAATTCTGGAAAATATCTTTTCAATTGTACTGATCCATTGCTCAGCAATAAATGGATTAGAAGACCCATTGAATGAAGGTGGGTGTTGCCTCATGAATGACTCAATAGAATATTGTTCATTTCTCTGCTCATTTGGCAGTACAGAATGAATCATAGCGTGTGTATGTATAACAATAAGATTTTGAACTCCATCTCCCATAACATTGGTTTTTTTCAAGAGGACAATCATTGCATTGTCCATCACATTGATCAACACAGTTCCTTCAGGTTCCATCCATCGTCTAAAACCCAAAAATAATAGTGTGAGAGACAAAAATCAAGCTAGGAAAACAACATAATAAAGTGGGTGTACCTTCAATATATAACATCTTAAGTTTAATTCTAAGATCATTACCGTAATTCTAGGACTCTAACCTATACTTATACTTAACCTTAGAGACATTCCTAGACATACCTTAGAAATATCTCTAGGTATTTCACTAAAGTTTTCACATCTTAGTTTCCAATTGTCAAATAAACCTTGGCTCTGATACCAACTGTAGAGACCCAAAACTGATGTACATAGACATTACATTACTTTTTTAGAATACTTAATACATTACAAAAAAACAGACGCCCAAAGACCGTATTAGTTTAGTGTCTTTGGAAACTTGGAACATAATCTTCTAATCACGGTGAAAGATCATCAATATCTCCCATAAAGATCTTCCAATTTGGTTTTATTACCTAAAACATTTCTTTATATCCTAGGGAAAAGAAAACATAAGAAGGGTGAGCTCAAATGCTCAGTAAGGGTAAACATGGATAACATAAAACAATCCCTAAACATTTGAACTTAAGAACATGAACATAAAACATCAAAATCATGATTAATGACACAAATCATGGTAGTGCATAAGGAATAGATCATAGTGGAACATGAAACATGATGAATAAAACATGTAATTGTGGAAACCATTAAGCACATGATATGATTTCCGTAGTATCCAAGACATTTATGCCAATACCATCATAGTGGACAGTGTCCATTACTGAACCGGGTTTACATGCCGTTCCAGACCTGTATTACTGAACCAGATTTTCTTGTCGTTCCATCCATGTCTATCTCATGAGATATAAATCTTTACTCAATGCATTGGAGGGAGATATAGGTCACACCCATCTCATAATGAAATCATTCTTACTTGTTCCAGAAAATAAATAGAAATCATTCATCATAACCCAAAGAATAAAATGTGTTTCATAAACATCATCCCATCATAACGGAATCCATATAAAAAAATGGATATCATTTCATCATAAGAATAGTCAAACCATGTAAATAATAGAGACATTATACTTGAAACATAATCATACTAAATAATGTCATCTTAGATGGAAAATAGTTCTTACAAAACACTTGAAATGAATTCTTGAGGAAATTATCCATTCTTCTTCAAAATCATTTTATTTTCACAAAATTACATTAAATTTTAAAAGAAACGGATTTTTTTTGAAAATAATCATCAAATATTGTAGAGGAAGCTTCAAAAAAAATTGTAATAAACCATAAAATTCCGTTCATGCCGTATAAGTTAAAAAAACATTCTCCACGTACTTTTAACGGAAAAGTCAAAAAATACCACGTATGGAAAACAAAAGAAATATTCCTTCCATAACACAAAGTAAAAGTCAAAGAGTGTTAAACATGACTTTAAAAATACATTGAATAATATTAAACTCTTTTTGGAAAACATTTTTATGGAAATGGATGAAAAATATAACCCCAGTAAAAACTTACGTATAAGCAATCTCAGATAAAAATGAGATTTGCAAAATTACCCCTTACCTTATGTCCAATATCATCCGTATGTGTCCGATACTCTTGTATAGTGGGTTTAAACATATTATTAACTTGTAACCGAACCATAATAATATTTATTATATCATATATGATTCACTTAGGACTTTATATTACCCGTTCTTTTGTCAATTCCATGTTAAAGCAGCGTTTTTGGGTAAAATTGTTTTATTTATCATACGTGTTTAGACTTGTTGTTATTTATAATATTACTTATATCCTGATTTACTTAATTCCAGAATGTAAAACATGATTTATATATAATATATATTCAGCATATAAATATATATTATAGATCGATAAATGAAATGAAATACAGCGTGCATGGAGACGGTAGGCCGTACGTAAGCATGAACACTATTTTCGTTTCCTTATTGAATTTAATGGAATTAATTAAATGATACATATATGTACATAAATAAAGTATCACTATTATGTCACATATTTCATTATTTATTATTATATATAATTTATAATCATACTTGAATGGTTAATCATGGAGAATGAATCTCATCGCGTCGTGGAGATGGTAATCCGTAAATACGCACGAGCGATGATATCATTCCCATAATTATTGAATGGAATTGTATTGGATGATATTAATTATCAAAATCAGTATGAGGTTATAATAATACTATATAGTTATTTTTTCCAACATTATACCAATCCAAGTAAGGTGGTGGTGGAAAAACAGATTACACCACGACGTGGAGACGGTATTCCGTACATACGCACACCCGGTGATTTCATTTTCCATAGGATGGATAGAAGGTGAAATGAGGTTGTTTCATATTTATAATATCATATTAGTATATTATTGATACTTATTTTATTACTTTATAATGAAACAACTAAATAATATGAAGTTTAAGAAGAAAGAAACTTTAATGAATCAGTAGAAGAGATTACCTCTTCTTCGATGCACCTCCTTTAAAATTCGTCTTAAGGAACTAGAGTTTGTCTTTTGAGAAGACCATAACCTCCATAATGTTAATTGGGAAGTTTATAAGATTAATGGGTAGGGTTTGATAGTGCTTGAAGGATCAAATTTGTGTGAAGATGAGAGGGAGGAGGTGCCCTTTTATAAGAGTGGAGAGGGGCACTTTTGGAAACCTCTAAAATATTAATTTGTAATAAAACCAAAACCCACATAAAAAACTTCGAAAGTGAATAAAATACTAATTTTAGATGATATAGGGTTGTAATTTCATCAACCAATAAAATTTATACATGTTTGGAAATTATTTTAAACCTTATCAACTTGATTTAACCTTATTTAATCTATTTAATTTTATTTGTGGTAATATTAATCTAAATTTTAAATTGTTATAAATAATTACTTATGTGATGTGAATTTTCAGTAATTGTATACTTTATGACATTTTAGACCATTTAAAGTTCAATTTATAATTTTTAAATATTTTTGTGATTTGTAAATAATTTTATAATTTGTTATTTTTATAAAATAACAATAGTGTCAATTTTGACACTATTCATTTATTTGAATTTAAATAAAATCCAAACCGAAGATATGTTCTAACTAAAAGATTTAATAGATTCACAACATGTCATATTTCTCTATAAAATTAGTGGAGAACATTAAATAGTTCATATAATATTAATTTTAATATTTTTAAAACCATTTATTTAATATTTCAATCAATAAAATAATTTCAACATCACTATTGTGTCATAATTAATGATAACTATTTAACACCTAAAAAATTCTAAATAAATTTACATGATGTAGATAATTTTATTATATTTCTGAATAATATTCATGTTCTATGTTTTATTAATTTTATCACTAAATTAAAATTATTACACTTATAAGATATAAGAGAGTGATATCTTGTCACTTTCTTTGGTTTTAATAATAATAATAATATAATAATAATTTTCATGGTCAAATGTCCATAAAATGAATCTATTCCGACCCTTAGGTGATACGGGTCGACTTCTATTCTTCCAATTAAATTTTGGCAGGTGTTTGGGTAATTTTATAATCTTATTTTTACCCTTAATTACCCGATTTACCTTTAAATGTAGTAAATAAAAATTACCATAGTTACTATTCATAATATCAAAAAAATAATAGTAACCTATTAACATAATTTGGACCCACTGAATCCAAATATGGAATCCAATTTTCAAAATTAAAAACATAGAAGTTTCAGCAATTAATATAAAATTAATCCCGTTGTTAAGAAAACAGGTTTTAAAAGTTTAAACATTGTCCAAGATGGAAATGTTTTTACCTGTGAATTCAATGTATAATTAATGAAAATTAAATGAATTATATTAAATGGTAAAAATATATTCTATTTATACTTTTAAATCATTCAATATTATAATTTAACCATATAAATTATCTTGATGAAAAAAGTTGTTTTTAATTAAAATTTAGCGTATTTTTACTATTCACCAAAATATGATGGTTATCGGAATAATTTCAAAATTTTATCCAAATTAAACATTTATATCCTGCTTCCAAGAAAGAGGTTTTATTTGTCAAATTTAACTTATAAACAGGTCAAATACTAGATTAACGGTGGGTGCGCCATCAAAAGGCGACAAAACTGCTTTTTTTTGAAAAATACTTATTTTACCTGAATATTTTATTTTGTTCTCATACCATGTTCTTGAAAATGTGTAAGATGAATAATAATGTTATCAGATTAAAAATTCAGTTAATTTTATTCATAACAGCTGGTTCATAATAATATTATAACAATATAACTTTGTTTAGTGAAACCTAGTATTGCGTACTACACACGTTATCGTCGAAGGTCGTGATTGTGTGTAATGAAAGAAAAGGCAGGGATGCGTGTAGAAAAATCTCCCTTTGGTGTTGCGTATAAAAAAATCAAAACTTATTACATTTATACATTAAAAAAAATCTATACCTAATGTTGCGTAGAATAATTTCTACAAAACGAACCTGATATTTGGTGTAACATGAGCCACGAATAGTGTTGCCTATACTGCAAGATAATATGGTGTTGCATATAGTAAAAGATAATCTTGGTGTAGTGTACAATAGAAGACATCGAAGAAATTAAAAAAAAAAATATCTCATAAAATCTCTGGGTGTTACAGTATATATTTCAAAGCTTTCACCTAGGGCATCCCATGTCTTTCATGAGGTAGATGATGCTATGTTCACATATCTTCGAAGGATTTCAGCTCATGTATTCAATTTTTTCATAAGGTATGCATTTGGGGTTATATGTTTAATGTATTTTGGAGGTGATATCAATTAATAAAGACACCCTATGGATGTATATCAAGAAGTTTCATCCTTGTGAGGGAAGATATCACACCTGGAGGTTTACTGATAGATAGATCATAAAAACTTATTTGAGGCAGACAAGGAAAGAGCATATAATAATGGGAATATGTCACACCATGAAGGATGATGGATTAGAATGCCCTATGGGAGAGGATCCATGAGGTGTGTCCTATATAGGAAAAATGTCACATTATGAAGGCTGATTGAAATACCCATGGAGGTGGATCAAGGAGGTATAACCCTATGATGAAGAATCTAGGTTTAAATTTTTTAGGACTAATCCTTAGAGAGGCATCCTATGCACCTTGTGTAGTGGAAAGAGAAAAAATCCCACATAGTTAGATGTCGTAGTTAAAGGTCGTGTGATAGGACCGGTCCATGCAGTTTAACATTATGCAGTAAGGATGCTCACATCATGAAGGGGGAATCAATTAGGGATAATATATGGATTATTAATTGAGATTACCTTTTTAATATGGTTTCTACTGGTTGGATTTGGTGTGGGTCTTATGTATGGAAGTTTCCTGATAGACCTAAAGGAATTGGGGACTCCCTAGTGTGTGGCATGATCTTACCAGGGATGTGACCTAGAGAAAATCAGAATGGATGCAGATAATGTATTTGGAACTCATGGAGGCTTCTTAAGTATACATGTTGGTTGTGAATAAATTCCCAGGTAGTTCCGAACGGGATAGGGATTATACATAAGGAAGAGGCCCAATGGAACTTGTGGTTGGGGCTTATACATGGAAGCATCCGATATGGATGGAAGATGGGGCTTATATCTATAGAGAAAGACCATGGTGGATATTGGGAGGATTTAAAGGTCATTACAAACCTCTAATCCAATTTTAGTCATGATCGATGTGATAAAAAATAGGAATCAGTAGACCTAATGCTCGTTTAATGAATGAAGTGCCAACGAGAGATAATGTGGGGCTTATGCATGAATGTTTTTAATAGAGGATCTCATTCCATGTAAGGATGATCTTATTACTTTTACACATAATGAAGCCATCTTGTTCTTCTAGAATAGGTTATGTGGGGATTACCATGGAAGATTCTCTCATGAGGTGGCCTTTGCATTGTGGTGGGAGGAGGTGGAATCCCATGATGATCGTGTATGGGGAATCCAATGTGCATTCAATGGGGTTAGACTGTAGTTTTACATCATTTTATATGTTTTTTTGTGTAGTTTATGGTCATGAAACTAGGATGTGGTACTAGGTATTTTTACCTCAGGCATCATAGTTATGGGGTATCACTCTATACCCTCGACATTACATAAGCATACCTCACATACCTCTAAGAGGGGAATGAATTTAGCAATAACAAAGTGTAATGATGGGTATGATTGTTCAAAAAAGTGGTCAAAATTATTGTCCTCGTTTCTATAAGTAAATGGGGTTAGAGTACCCATTCATAGAATTAGGTTATGTAGAGGAATATGGGGCATCAGGTAGGGGGCCATGAAATTATTTCATACAAGTTTGGAAGGTTTCACATAAGTGGTTAATGCAAGGTAGGAGTTTTTCATTAAAAGGGTGATAAAATACTATTATTTAACATAAGGGTCACCCATGTATCTTCAAATAGGGGTTTCATGAAATATTAGAGGTTTTCATGAAAGGTCAAGGGTGTGCGTAGTGGGAGACTTTGCACACACCTGACATGGTTTGAAAACAGTTGGGAGAGATTACACAACTGTGGGCCCAATAAAGCGTGGAACTAAATGGAACATTTAGCGCATGATTTCTACCTTGAGGGTTCCATGCATTCATAATGTTGTGAAAATTGGGTTTACACACAATATCGAGTTGTATCATCTTCTAGAGAGTCACCCCGAAGTGGGGGGAAATGTGGGGGATGGATTTCATTTATAGTCGAACCCTTCAGTGATGGGAATGAAAGAATCGAGATGTGGAAGTGGTCTTCAAAGCATATTCATACTTTTCTATGCTATAGGGTTTTTCATGGAATGGATTTACTTGTGTGAAACACTAACATCTTACGTATGGTTTCCTTGTACATTCAAGTGTCCTTCATAGAAGGGACATATTATGTCATTTTTTGGATTAAAATACTTTTGTGCGTGGATTCTAATCTTGCATTCAAAACCTACATCTTTTATTATCATTCCTTTGGGTTTTAGATATTAATTTTGATTCATATGATGGATTTTTGATTTCTTGAAGTTGGTTGTATGTGTCTTCAGGTGGTTTTTGACACAAAAATTTGCCCCCTCAAAATCTTATTTGAAATGGGACTAGAAGGTTGGGATCTCAGGAAAACACTGAAGAGAGGGATGATCCCTTGTCGGTACATTCAAAATTTGTGATATGGAACATAGGAAAAATGAATGTTTATTCATGTCTATGTCCACACCGATAGATAAGTGGAAGGGGGAGGAAGGGGGTTCTGGTACAATACATTTGTCTTTCTGTGTGACAAGCCAGTTTTCTCACTTGTGCGTAAGTTCACCCTTGTTTTGTGAAAAACAGATCCTCAACCACTTATCTCTCATAGAATCACTTAGATCACATAATTGAATTTGAGATCAAGTGTAAATTTTTCATGAAAAAACTCACTTCTTTCACATATATTCCTTATATATTTTAGACTTACCCAAGATGGCCAACCAATAGAATCCTATAGATATTGAAGCTGATGATGCTTCTCAAAGAGATTATATGACTGGAAATCCTCAGATCCCACAAAGTAGGAGGGTCATATTGAAAAATAAAATGCTCATGGATATGCTATCAGAGGAACATAAGATCTATCCACAGAGTGACTATCTCTAGCTGTGGAATTTTGGGTTTTTGGAAGAAGTTACCATCCCAGCCTTCAAGGTTTACAAAACACAATATTGGTTTACATGTGATGATAATATTAATCATTGGAACATCATATTTCAAGGACATATGACCAAAGATCATGGGTCCCTTACTGTCTAGACACTGAATGGGTGGACCATGACGATTATAGGGTAACAGTCAAGGGTAAAATAATTCCATGCTCATTACCCCTCATTTTCAAGAGCAGTATGAGGGAAAATAGTTTAATATGGAACAAGGATTGGGACCAGAGGTCCATCATCAATTTTTCCAATTAATGGGAGTAGGAATATTGGGTACGCTACATGTGCGAAGAGTACGAGGTGGGGTTGAACCACATTTGGTTGCACAAGGTGGTGCAGATGTCACAACTCCACTTTTATTGTCATAATTATTTGCTTCCACAGGTTCATATCCAATATTCCCTAGATATGAACAAATTCCATCTTCATAATGGGGAAGTCAACATCTGTTTGTTGGATATCTACTGCATTAGTGAAATTCCACTATAGGTATTCCAATATGATGAGTTACTTCCATATGATAACACCTATAATTAATGGATGCATAACACTCTCCCATTAAAACATCCTTTGAAGGGATTGAAGAATCTGAGACATTCTCCCATTTTTTAGAAGGATATTCTGTTCAGGTCATGGTACAACATTTTCCTCAATAAGGACCTTAATGCGAGGATGAATGCACAGGTAAAATAGTATACAATGACATCATAGTGGAAGAAGTCAGGATCATATTGGTTGATCCCATAGGATGGAAAATATAAAAAATGGGGGTATAGTATGGTGGGAAGATATGATCCATTGGATATCTTCAATGCTTTACTCACCACATTCCTAAGTTGTTGGATATTTAAGTTAAGGGAAAAGAGAATGGGAAAATGACTGGGGATGTTGGTGATGGTAGAGATTCTAGCGAACAATAACAGAGTCAATTTTGGGGTGTTGATGATGGCCCATCTCTATAGAATAATGGGCCACATTGTGAGGGGAAACACACCAATAAGAATATATAGTTCATTCTAGTTCTGACATGGCTTGATCATAGGGCACCTCAAGGTTTACAAGTTCCCAAAATCCATCATCCCTCCAACTGATTAGTTGTCGATGAATCTACTGAACATTGATGGTGTTCGGATAGTAACACTTGATGAGGCCAATATCGTAGTTCATATCAGTAACCAAGATATTATCATCTTCCACCCCTTTACAACTTCTATTGGGCCAATGGTGGACAACATTCAAGGATCATGGGAGGACAAAGAGTATCTATAAAGTTTCATAGGTGGATTTTTGGTCTCCATAATCGATGATAATGTTTAGAGAGATCTATACACATTGTCCGGCTTCAGAAAGCACTTCACGAGTCTTTAAAAACTGTTGTAGAGAGATTACATGGTGGTACGTGAGAAGAATAACCCATACAGCATACATCAGCTATGGTTAATGTAGAATAATGTGGGATTTTGAAAGGCACTTGTGCTACCACCTATCAATGTCGATGATGGCCTATGAAGGGACTATTATAGAAATTGGGTGGATGAATATTTGGAAGAAATCCTACAAAAACACATTTAGGTGGTTTAAGAGGATATATAAGATCTAAAGTAGTGAGGAAGCATACAGTCTAGTCCCTGAGGGATGATCCATGCATCTATGTAAACATAGGATGAAACTACACTGGTGGGGATGTCATAAGGTGCAGTCGCTCCCCATCCTTTTGAGGGTAATGGTCTTAGAACTGAACTCAAGGTAAATCAAAGGATTCCCCTGTGATATATATGCGGTACACACTAAAGTAGGATACCAATAACTTCTTTTTTTCTATCTAGATAGTTTGGAGTATGCTCCGAACATCACTTTCAGTAAAAGAGATATGGAGGAACTAAAGCCATATGAGATCGAGATACCTAAATTCAAGACTATTCGACACAATGACGGAGAGAGATTCCACCATATACATGTATATATTAATTCCATGGACACATACACATGTTTGTGGGGGTATTATGAACCACATTCAACCCCGGTATGGGTGATGTTTGGTGATGAGGAAGATCGAGAGGAGGTTCAAACTATTGAAATATCATCATTTAAGGATGAAATTAATTAAGGGGAAGAATAGGAATCAAGTGATTAAGAATCATGGGGAATGGTTCCTCCACAAGGTAGGCCCTAGGATAGTTGGTGAGATCATGACCTCTAAAGAAGACTTGGCTGAGTACATTAAGGTAACCCTAAAATTACTTACATAATTATTTGATTATTCTCTTTAACTAGCCATATATTCAAACTGAAACATGTAATGTATAGGAGAATCTAGATAATGGGAAAGGTTCCACTGCTAAAGGGGGGGGGGGGTAGGAGGTCTACCGATGGGTATGGAAGAGCATGTTCTATGTCCCATGCAAGTGGATGGAGTGGTAGGTGGGCTAGTCAATGTTGAGAAGGTCAGGGTGAAATCATTAGATCCCCAGTTCCTCCCTATCATCTAAAGGGGGTCACATTATGGAATCCCAATGTTGGAACCCACTGTTGGAGTTGTGGTGTGACCAAGAATACTATCAACAAATTTTCTCCTACTCAATGTAAAATCAAATCATGAATCACTTGTCAAAAATCCAAATTTGTAGAACCTTTTCCTAAAAATGTTAAACTCTTATATGTAGATCTTATTCAATCAATATAAGAGAAACTAGTATGGATGATTTAAATAACCAGTGATAAAGGTCCATGTGTGGTATAAGTCCCTTCCATGACTTAGGAAATCAATATAAATATTTATATCTCCATTAAGTCTTTTGTTTTTACAAGTCTATTCTTTTCATTTGCATATTATATTGACTGAGGTGTTCACATTACAAATAGAACTTGAAATATTTTTCTCCTAGAAAGTGGATAAGGAAGGGATATCCAAGATCCCTTCTCTAATATACCAATCATTTCATGAGGATACAGTCATCCAAGATGATTTATGCTTAGTCCCAAATGAATAGTTAGTTGCGGCTGCAAGTGATACCACTAGTGGGGAAGAATTCAATGATATTGGGCGCTAGACTATTGATTAACACTCAAGCGAGGATGACTGACATCATGATATGGATCCCATATTATTAGAGAGAAATCTATAGTAATATCCTACTACTGACCTTCTTGTAGTCTTTACTGGCCATAAGCCTATACACATTGAAGAGTTGGAAGACTCTAATCCCGATGCAGATGAAGATAATCGCATAATCTCTTACAGGTCATGGAATTTCATAAAATGATATATTAATTAGAATTAGGGACCATGACTAGTGGGATTGATTGGGTCTATTTTCTATTGGATGCACAATCTATGCATCATAAGGGGAACTTATCATGGTCTTTACACGCTGGTTCATAACTTTCTTGCTGATTAAATATGTGATAGAATCCAACATATGGATACTTTTTAGAATCAGGATAAGTCTGACATAATTTTAAAGTTCAAATACATCAACATGGAGATATAGAGTCTAGATAAACAAATAGGTGAGTGTACTATTTTTCTCAAAACTCGAGGATAGACCATTAGAAAACTGACAGATCGATTGTAAGAGGCTAAGAATCAACTAAATAAGGTAACTACTCAAAAAGATAACCACAATGCTGAGAGATACTGGGAACATACTAGAGCTAATGAGTTTTTTACAATAGATAATGAAGAGTAATAAGAGATCAACATTAGTTATTAGATCATGGATACCACACACAAAAGGTTGGAAGATCTGTTGTTCTTGGTCACCGGAGAAGAGCCACATGTGAATGTTTTCCCAGACTCATGAGAGGATCCAATATGTGGATGTACCTTTATATAGACACAACATGAATATTTGATTTTGAAACTATTCTATGTGCGTGGACACAATTTTTTCCACCAATCCGAATCACTACACTTTGATCATATTTTTTTACCAACCACTGTCCAATCTCTATGATTACGTGATTCATTCTCATTATAAGAAAAATATATATGACCACATGATTTCTCATTTGAATGAGAATGATTTATAATCTTATAACACTCATGGTATTCTATTATTTACTGAACAACAAGAGCATTCAGGCTGATAGAGGCTGTGGTTAGAGAATATGGATCCTAGAATATCCGACTTGATCTTCCAACATACTCTAATGCGCAAACGGGAAAATATAGGTGTGTTGAATTCTATCTAAACAAATAGTAATGAGAATTTTCAATCACAGTTACCAAAATAGGGAACATAAGGAGAGTTCCATACTAATGCTGGATACTTGTTGACCATGTTTGAAACAAATTATATGTATCATTAAACATCAATGGGGACAAAAAATTTATGGTCGACCACTGAACAAGGTCAAAACATAGATTCTATCTTAGATTTTCCTCCATATTATTCTAGGACATTGGCCTTGGATGGTAAATGAGAAAAAATGGTGTAAGACCAAGCCACCAGGGGGGTTCCTTTAGGCATGGAAGAGGGTGTGGATCCAAATGAGGGGCACATGATTCATGGGAATGGAGTGATGCAAAGTTCAAATGGACTCCAAAACTCATTGAACTACACCACTGTGGATTAGAGAACATTGGTGTAAGAGTATTAGTCTGAAAAATGATCAATCCCATATTCTAGGGGAGATATATCTTGGATGATGTGTGAGGGATGAAGGAACATGAGTGATGTGGAAGATGACTAGCACCGAATGAAGGGTTCGCAGGCGAGGCCTAAGATACCCTACAGTTTTACATTATTCCAAACGGATGTTAGATATGTATTTTTATATCATACGGTGTGGTTGTTAGACATAATGTTTAACATAATATAGAAAGGACATATCATTGTAAAATTCAATTTTTTGTGATTTGGACGCAACTCATAGTTTAATGTCAAGTGACCGGGACATTGCACATATTTTAAAGTAATGCTATTTGGTACATGGGTTTAATATCTAAAAGGGTCATGTGTAGTGTGACATAGTGAAAACCCAATGTGAATGTGGAATATAGGGGAAAAAATTTCCCAGAACATATCCTAGGGAAGAAAAATATCATACAGTTTATTGTCATAATTCAGGGATTTGAACTCCCAATTAATGGTTGTTGAGTTTAGACCAATGAATCTTAGTTTTGGGTCATATAATTTTGACCTTGGAGAGGGGTCTGCTAAAATAGCTATGAGTAGTGCGACGACATGAAAAATCCAAACTAAATGAAACAAAGGAGGCCCATGAAACACTATAGATTATGAAGAGAACTCAAATATATTTTATATTCATGATTCTTTTAATTTATATGAATAGTTTAAGGATGTGTTTACTATGAAATATGTGAGGCCAAAAGGTTGAAATGGGGATATATTTTTGACTGAGGCTTAAGAAAACCTTTTTGGGCATCACTACATATCCCATAAGGATGAGAATCAAGCCAAACAAAGTTCTCCAACATAGCATGTTGATAGACCAATAATAGTAGGGGAAATCCTTCAAGGCGAGGGACTAAGGCATATCATCATTATCATGAGAAATCCCATGTGGCATCCTAAATTTTTATGGGGAATAATCACATTGTGACATTTTGCATTGAGGATGTTAATTCCTTGTTTAAGGTCATAAATTTTGGATCATTATGGGGGAATGTTTTGAAGGGGAAATTGTGGTGCGGTGATGTAAATGAGGTTTCATGGAGTCCCAATGAAACATGAAACATCCCCTTGAATATATTACCTATTGTAAGGGGAACATCTCAGAAAACAATTATATGTGGGTATGGTAGGAGTAACCTGACAAGAACGAGGTCCAAGGAGGCCCATGCTTCCCGAAACATTTCCTTTAATTATTTTATGTACTCCTCATGCCATTGGATGATGATATCATTATTCACATCCCTTGAAAATGGATTATACAAACTATCCAAATTCATGATGAATCATAATCTGTAGTCCAAGTTGCCGTGAAGGCCTTAGAGCTACCAAAGGATTCTCAAGGGTGGAATCTGGTTGATGGCCTTGATATTATCTTGGTTTATCTTGATTCCACTTCATCTGAAGATGAACTTTATAAACGTACTTATAAGTAACCTTGAATACAGACTTCAGGGGTTTCATCTTCAAATTCTGAGAGCATAAGAAGCTAAATGCTTTCTAAAGATCTATGAGGTGGTACTAATGTTGGTTATATTTTACCAGAAAATTTTCAATATAGAATTCCACTAGCATCTCAAGGATTGGTTTGAAGATGTGGGGCATAGCCCACTAGTAAGTGGTTCTTACATTTATAGTCCAAAAGTCATTACCTGATAGAAGATGCTTACTTGTGGAACTCGGAGTATGGTAGACTCCTTATCTTCAGGGAGAATATAGATTTAATTGTATCCAAAGTACCCATCCATGATGGAGAGATCTTGTAACCAAGTATTGGAATAGATTAATATCTCTATCGCTGTAATGGAAAAATCATCCATTGGGCAATGGAGTTTGAGGTCCCAGAGGTCGATACAGACTCTGATCTATCAATTCTTCTTTCTGACTAGAATTTTGTTGGAAAGGAACTTTTCATATTTAACTTCCTTTATAATGTTTTCTTTGATAAGCTTATCAACATCAAACTCAACCATGACACCATGATAAGGGTTCATTTTCCTAGGAGTCTACTTGAACCCACGATGAATCACCGAGAGACCAAGACATTGGATGATGAAAAGAGGTCATATTCAGTGAATATCGTCATAAATAATGGAAAACACATTCCAATATATCATCATGAAATCCACATACTACTATTGTTTCCCTGGAGGCATGGATGTACTAATCAATGATGGCCTTGGAATAGCCTTGGTCCCAAGGTTCTACTGAATCAACTCTTTGTCAGTGGTAGATACATCGTCTTCAAATGAAGGATGTCCATCTTCCAATTATTTTTCATCATCTAAGGCTAGGGAAACGGTGGGAGGATATTATTCCTCTAGGTTGACTTATTCTGGGGGAATACTGGTTCCTTCTTGGGTGGAAGATGTGGTATCCCCAATAAGGGACTCCTTCCCTAGGAAAACCACGGTGATTGAGGATTTCGAGAAGATTCCATAAAGTGTTTTATTTTTGGGTCCATGTTTGATATCAAATTAGTTGTGGTTAATTAGATTCTATCGGTTCAACCATTCTTGGAGAATCATATTAGTAGTAAGTACAATTGTTTCCTAGGGGAGAACATATTTTTACTTCATAGGGTTTGGTATTACTGGTATCACCTGAGCCGGGATTGTGTATGAGTATGAGGTAATCTTATGACCTTCCTTGTATGTGGGGACTTTGCACCCCTTCCTCATAGAAATGATAAAGAAACATCCATGTCAATTTTTTTTGGCTTCCAACAGGTGAATCAAGAGGATGATGGAATCATCCAATTCTATCCATGGATTTTCTACAACAGTGGTGTAATCAACCTCCTTGGTATAATCCTACTTATCCTTGATATTGTAATATCCAAAATCTAGATAGAGGTCATTATAAGAGTTGAATGGGGACACATCTCCTTGAATCATGCATAATCAAACATTGAAGGAGAACGTGAGGCATTAGTGACACGAGGAAGGGACTATTGAATGCCTATGAAGGAAGGATATACGAATCAATGTGTTATAGGTGGTATCCTATAACACAACCAAGAATTCAAAAACTACTACAATGTATCCAATATATGTCTTCAAATAGATTCTTCCACACGGTCTCTAATCGTTACTTTCATAAACTAGAATACTTAGGTCATAGGAAATAAAATATACTCTAGTCAGTCCCATCTTATTGATTTTCAGAGTTGGGATGAGATTGAACCTAGAGCCTGTATCCACTAGGCTATGGAAGACCTGCACACCATTGAACTGGACAATTATTTAAATCGGTCAGATGTGAACATGCACATGGGATTCCTCATATTATCTTGATAATGATATGATGTATTGGAATTATATTTTCTTTACCTACTCAGTATAGAAGGTGTCTAGGATTCCACATATTCTACAAACCAATGGGGGATCCTCAAGGATTACATTAGAGCCTCAGAAAAATATTCTGAATGACATATGTCCTTGAGGGTCAAGATCCTTGAAGGTATCCTAGATATTTCCATCAACACATCATACATCCATGATAATAAAATATTTTCTATTAGGGGTTTTCCCTTTAGAAGGAGGAACATTGCGAACTACTGGTCGAACGAATGCAATCGGGATGGTGTTGGTAATGTCTTATTGTTAGGTCCACTAGGTTGAATACCCTGAGGGGGGGGGGGGGGTGAATCTGGGAATGAAGGTTTAAAAATTTCTCCCATTTAGAACTTTTTACATTGTTAGAAAAAATTATATTCTCTCTTTATCCTGTAGCAATATACAAACAGATATGAAATCATGAACATGATAGAACAATTTTTACTTGGTTCACCCTCCCAAGGCTATATCCATGGAGCATACAATGATGATGTTCCGATGAACCAAATTCAGTAAGTCTAATAGACAATAATTAGTACAATGTTTTGGATAGATCTTCTATTCCTAGACTCAATGCCTTTACAAGGTTTAGGTTTTGGTTAATGAATTCCAAAGAGTCCCTCACTATGCCCTTTTCTCTAGTTCACTGCCTATGCGAAGGGTCACCCTCTTCCTCTTCCTCCACTTACTGCTCTAGGAAAGGAATCCAGCCCCAGTTTATCAACTATTAGGTCAATAACAGATTATAGACATGTAGGCCGCTTTATTTTCATGGATTCTTGCATCCTTACCTATAGGTAGATGCTCTGTTGAAGTTCATTTTTCACCGGCAGATGAATTCCACCATCCCAAGTATTTCTAGGAACTGTGAAGTCCTTTCACAAACTAATTTTGAATCCTTTTCAAGATTCCTTGAGAAAATCATGTACCACCCAACTCCTCTATGTAATGTGTACCAGGTGTGGTACGCAGACCGCCTCCTCCGTTTACTGTTGCCTCTTATGTGAAACTTCTCTGTATGCAGACTGCCTCTACCTTTACTGTCACATACCGCCTCTGCGTACTGAATCCATGAACTTCCTCGATGAACTAACCTATGTCCATGAACTGTTCTCAGTTCATGGACAGCATTCGCAAACCGCTATCGCATATCGTACCTTCTTCTTCTATGTATTGTGCCTTCTTCTTTAGTGTACCACATCCTTTGCGGGTTATAGTTCTCTGCAAAACATTTCGGCAAAATATATTCTATACAAACCAATTCAACATTCAAGAACCTCCCTTCATGAACTTTCATCATTCTTTACCAAAATCCCATATCAAAAAGATGTTCTCTGATGATATTCCATCTCAATTGTAATCGTAGGGATAAGAGATTCTTATATAGGAAATGATATCGGCCGAATCCATTAACCCAAGATATTCCAAATCATTGATCTAATATATACTGCATGCTGATCCTCCTATAGTCGCACACCACAAGACTTCTAGCGAACCACTTTCCATAAGCGCTCAATGTACTGAATTTTCACTTACGCAGTCAATCACCTCCACTGACGACAATCCATTCGCATAATGAATCGTGTGCTACTACAAACCATTTTCGGTTTCGCAAACCCCACCTGCATACCATACCTGATTCCTGGTTCATTGCCACGTATTCTTCCCAAACATGGTATGTGATCCATGTCTCGGGTGTAATGCCCTGACCCCAGTTACCCAGAGTCAGTGCATTATTAAATAACATTAGCATGATCACAAGGGATCAAATCCCGAAAGACCGGTCATTTTAATAGCCTTGGGAAGTACTAGATATGCTCATAAGGCTAATATTGAATTACAAAATGAAAAACAACACCAACATTGTCTCCATTGTCAAAATTCATATCCCTTATACTATTCCTACAGGTCAGCCATAATATACATCTTCGCATCTTAGGAAAAATAAAACATAAAAGGGGTGAGCTCAGATGCTCAATAAGGATCACAATATATCAGAGACATTCATAAATAAGAAGAAACATTTAAGGAAATTTATAAGACTAAAACAAAAGCCTTTTAAGCTTAAAATTCATCATTATATGGAAAATATAAATCAAATAATTCCATATAATTATTCACATGGTTATTCTACTTGTCAAATAATCACATGTAATATCAATATCCAATTTCATAATGATGGAATGCATAATTCTAGACTTCATAACCACATAGTCAAGGCCTCATTCCATGACTAAAAATAAGATTTTTTCAAGGCCTTGTTCCAAAACACTAGTTTGTCTCATGAGACCTACTGATGGATCAAGGATCTATAGCGGGATCCACCAGTCACTCACTACGTGAAATGAATTCCTCATATGAAAAGGTTTAAACATAACATAATCATTCATATTAAAACTTGCATAAGAAATGTCAATACATTATCTATAACCCATGAATTGTGTAAAAATAACACATCCACATTCAAAAATATCACAAAAACATCAATACATTATAAAATATTTGTATCATAATGAATCAACTTGAAACAAGTGTAAAATCCATCAAATTATGTTGACAAAGATGAAATGAAATTTTTTTGTGAGGAATATCACTTTCAATATTGAAATCATTTATAATTCATGTAAATATAAAAGAAAACATTTATTTTGAAATATTATTATAATATTTTAAGGGAAGCATAAAAGGTGTAACAATGATGGAGAATAACGACACCCACCGTATAAGTTAAAAAAGGCATTCTTACCATATTTTTTTCAAAAATGTCATAAAGTACCTTGTTTGGAAAATGACAGAAAGATTCCTTTAAAAGAATATAAGGTAAAATAATATTATGAATGAATTTATCCTACATAATAGTAAATAGTAAAAATGTTTTGAAATACATTTTTAAGAAAAAATCTATGTGGATGATAAAGAGGTCCCAGTAGATGCTTACATAAAAATAACCTCGAATAATAAAGAGATTGTTAAACTAACCCTTACCTTGTACTTTTCCTGGGTGGTGGGTACTTTAACCTTCTGTGTAATAGTTAATTAATTGTTATTTAATTATAAATGAACCATATACATCAGTATTATTTCATATATGATCTTCTAATATTTCTTTGTTAATAATATTATAGTAGTATCATTGTTTCATGAGTTAACTGATTTGTTTTACTTTATATTCTTGGTTATGTAAGCAATTTTTTTTATGAATATGATGTATTTGATTCATATAAATAATGATATACAGTTCTTAAAATTTATTTTTAATCATAAAATGAAAATTATTCGGGAATTATTTTGATGGGGAATGAATCTCCTCATGTTCTTGGAGACGGTAATCCGTAAGTACGCACGAGTGACAATATCATTATATTGATGGTGAAATATTATGTAATTGGATGGTATATCATATATAAATAATCATTAACATGTTATATTTATTATTTTCATCAGTTATACTCATTATTATACCCATCCATATAATGAAGTGTTTGAATAACCAACTACACCAAGACGTGGAGATGGTAAGCCGTACAACCGCACGTATGGTGAGTTGGTCATTTATAGGATGGATAGAATAACAAATATGGTTGTCAAATATTTATAATAACATAACAGTCTATATAAGGTACTTGATTTATTATTTTGGTTTGGAAACAACAAAGAAACATGAAGTGGAAGAAGAAAAGAACTTGAAATTGGATGGTGAAATTATTATCTCTTCTTTGGGTGTTTCCTTTTGAGTTGATCAAAAAAGCTCCATAGGATGGATTTATAATCAAATTAAGGACTCTAGATTGAAGTGAGATAATTTGGGAAGATATTTGGACAGGGGATTTCCTACCCAAATGGCTTTGTATGTGTGAAATTAAGAGAAGGGGAACTTCCCTTTTATCAGAGAGGTGAGAGGCACCTTTGGAAAAAATTGAAATATTATTTTATAATAAAATCATTTTCAGTTTCTAATGGCTCCAAAAAATGTATTTAGAGGATAAGGTGGGGATGGGTCGAAATCCTCCAAACCAATAGGTTTTAGAGAAGTTTAGGTCACCTTATTAACTCTATCTTTTGATTTATATCTATGTTAAAAAGTTTAATTTTATCAATGTTCACTTGTATTACTATAATATATGGTTAATAAACTCACTATAAAATGACAACCGAACCCCAAGTGGTTCTTTAATGACATATATATTATTATATAAGGCCTTTGGATGATCCATATATTTTTATAAATATTATATCAATTAATAATATAGTATTCGTTTTAAAAACTCATATATGTCAATTTTGACACTATTTGGTATTTGGTTTTTTGTGAAAGTCAAAAAAACATTATTACTTTGAAAAAAATATTTTAAATAAATCCTAACATGTAATATTAACCTATAAGATTCATATATGGCATCAAAACTTTTAAATTATATTTATTTTAATATTTACAATATCATTTATTTGATTCTTTTATTAATAATGAAAATACTGCATCATTATTGTGTCATAAATAAATTAATATATTTTATGTATAAAAATTATAAATAAAATATAATCCTGCATGAAATATTTTTATATTTCAAATTAATATTTATAGTAGAAGAGATAAAGTATATATAACCCCATATAAAATTATTTTACTAAAAGATATAGGTTTATGTCATTTTTGTCTTTACTTTAAATTAATTAATATAAAGCGTCATTATCACTATAAAGTGGCTCCATGAGGTCCCCAAATCGACCCAAGGATACCCATTGTTGGAGATGTTTCAACCAATAGAGATAAGACACATTTTAGAATAATCTAATGTTATAATAATAATATTTTTTACCCTTATTTACCATATTTTTTCTTTAACCATGACAAATAAAATATTTACAGAAGTAAATATTCATAATGTATAAAAATAAAAGTTACCAATTTACAAAATTTTTACTTCCTGATCCCAAATATGGAATCTTTTTTTTCAATTTCAAAACACATAATTCCCAAAAAATTATTTAAAATTAATTCCCATTGTCCAAACAAAAAGTGTGTTTTTAAGAAATAATAACTAACAAAAGATTGACAATTGTTTATGTCCAGTTTAAATGTGAAATTACATCCAATTACCTAAATTATATTAAATTATAAAAATATAATATAATTATACTTTAAAACCACTAAAATATATAATTTAACACTATCAATTATTTCGATTAAAAAAGTTGTTTTCTATTAAAATTTAGTATTCTCCACTATTCACCAAAAATTGAAAGTTTTTAGAAGAGTACCATAAATTTATCCAAACTAAATTTTTATGCCCCAATTATAAATAATAATTTAATTTCACTAAATTTAATAAATAAAAGTGTCAAATATTGATTTTAATAAATGTTCTCCATTAAGAGGCGGTAAAATTTCATTTTTTGAAAAATACTTCTTTTATCTGAAAAAATAAATTTGTTCTTATATGATGTATAAGAAACACATAATATCGATTCTAAAATTATATGGAGTATATAAAATTAAATATTCTGTTAATACTACTCATAGCCGCTTTTGGAATGTCTTGTCTGGTAAATCGTGGTGCGCTCGGACTCAGTGTTGCGTGTAGCGCAAGTTATTGAATTACTTTGAAGAGATAAAGTTCTATGAAATCTTGGAGTGTTATATTCTCACCTCCTTCAATAAATTTCATCCCCGCAATTTGAAATTTTTCTTTGAAAATAAAAGGTTTAAAATAGAATAATACCTTTTTGGAATACCCACATCAGAAATAGGTTTAATGAAATTTAATCTTAATAAGAGGAAAAGAGAAATTAAAAATTTACCCCCAAATTATGATCTCGATTAGGAGAAAATTGGTGGAAATTATAGACACATAATTTGAGGAAACAAATCAATATTTATAGGAAGTTATTGAGGTCATCAATCACCAAAAAGTGTAAAATTTAGGGCCTCAAAGCCATCAATCTATGATGATTTAAAATATCATCGATTAAATAGAAAATATGGTATTAAGATAACACATTTATGGTTTTAAGATCTTTTCCCTATAGTTTAAGAATTAATTTATTCATATAATAAGAGAATAAAAATATACTTGACAAGTAGAGTTTCATCCTTCAACTAATTCCTACCACAAACTCATCTTTTACTCCAAAAAACTATAGAATTCAAATATATTCAATTTATCCAAATCGTATAGGGTTCCAAAAATAATTAATTTATAATTCATTTTCCAGACTATTTAATAAACTACATTATACAAATGAGGACATCATGTAGGTTAGTGGTAGGCGATGTACCCTTGTCACCCTTTGGTTGCGGGTTCAAGTCTCACAGCCATGCCGGACGTGATGGGATGTTGTCCTACCTCCAGTTTTTCCTTTTTATGGAAATCCAAAAATAATCTTATGAAATGATATAACCTTAACAACAGTATCCAATGTCAAACTTAATCTATTCCAACATTTATACTTATCCACAATACTTCTGTCCGAACTCACAATCCAAAATATATAGGGAAGGTTGCATAATATACATGTGAATACCTTCATCATGTATTCTCTTAAAATGTGTTAATAAAATAAATTTCTAGAAAACCATATTTTAATATGTATGTACTTACTTATTCCTTCTGTAAATCATATAATACTGGATATACTTTTTAAATCCAAAAATGTTGTAATCACAAACAATGATGCAATAAAAAAACCATTAATTAGTTCCATGTTAGTTAATAATATCCAATATAATTTATCCAAATCAATCATCTCTTATTCCATAATCAATACCACAATATCAAGACTATATTAAAGTTTATCTTTCCTTCAACCATGTATTTTCCAAAAAGTTTAACTTGTTATTGAGTCTTTTTTCATGGTACCACACAATCTCAAATCATTAAGGAAATAGTACTACAGTACAATCCTTATATACTCGATAATTATTATAACCAGTACAATATTGATACAACACTAAAATGACATAATTATTTAATATCAACATAAGAACACTAGTAAATAATATTCATATGTTGTAATATCATAACTTTATTATTATCCAACAGCATCATTTGTGGTATACTCTGATGATTGGGACATTGATTCGCGTAGTTTCCCAACTCCTTGCAGATGAAGCATTGTACATTTTAATCCCATTTCGTACCCTTGAAATCACATACATGGTGTCATTTTTCTCCACACTTATAACAAATTCCCATTCCCTTCAAGAATTTACCAAGATGATTCTTTCAACAATTATCACATATGGTAAAATACATCTTTCCCTTATTCCCTTTATCCATCATTCTCTCTACCATCCTTTTCTTCTCTGGCTTCCCTTCAAATCCATAGGACTCATATAATTCTTTACTTATCTTATTAACACATGATACTATTTCTTCATATGATGATAATACATGGGAGACTATTTCCTTTCAAAATGTTTGATTAAAACCATGAAAAATATGATCCTTCTTACTCTTTGGATCATGTGTATTGATGGAGTTTTCATTCCATCTACTGGACTCCATTTCTAAACAATGGCATACACTAGTATAGTTTATGAATCATAATGCATAATTCCAAACATGTAAAATACTTAAATAAAATTGAGAAGTTTATGGATATAATCCATATTCATAAATTTTTTTTATGAGGTATATACTCAAAAATCCTTCATAATGTTTTGTTAAGAAAATATGAATTATCCTAAGCATATATGTCATGACCTGTCCCTCGGGGTCCATGCTGTGACTACCCCAAGCCATCCATGTATAGGCCAGGGGGTGGAGACTAGTGCCAAAGGTGTAATTCCCTAAAAATGGGAAGGCATTTCCTTTATAACCTGTAAACACACACACAATAAATCACACAGATAAAGAAAACACCAAGTAAACTGTATAAAAAAAGGGTGCTGAAAGAAAAAGGGGCGAGCATACAAGACCAACTGGAAAGCACAAGTACAACTGTGATATAATACAACTGAATGATAATGGAAGACAAATACTGGATCTTCCTCCGGGGTTCTTATCTGATGGTAGGGTATAGATCGCCTCCTCATCACTCTACATATGACCATCTCCTCCATGTAATAACTTTCCACATAGTCCACCTCCAGGTACCGTCCAGTCCTGGTACTCTCAGAATCAGTCAGTGTTGTTCATCATCTGCATCCAACACAACATGGTGTGGGCATAGCCTGTGTAGGGGTGAGTATAACGATACTCAGTGGGGACCCCGACACCCTCAAGGTCTCACAAAATCTACCAAGGATAAACCACAAGGAATGAAATCAACAAATAACCCTACATAGGTATATGCACATACATATACCTATGTTTTCAAGTGATCCATCTCAATCATGAGAAAATCATAGACAAACTCACTCAGCTAAACCAATATTTTATTCCAGGGGTAATATCAAGTAACATACCTAGTCATATTGTCAAACCTTAGATGCTTGATAAATCCACCTCTATTGAGTATGGTGGGCATGTCGCGACACCACGAACACTTCCCACTATCCTTGGACTACTGAGGTACTCCTCCGGTTGAATAATGTGGATCTACCGTGTCACCAAGAACACTCCCCACCGTGGGTCTGCCGCGTCACCGAGCGTGACTCCGCTCATAGCATGCTGAGGTAATCCTCCTGTCGAGTACCGTGGGTCTTCCGTGACACCAAGTAGCTCCCCACTGTTGGTCTGCCGAAACACCAAGGCGCTCCCCACTGGGCTAGTCGAGTCACTTTGAGTCGAAACAGTCAGCAGTAGTCAGGTCTCAGCCTGCTACTAGGTCTCTACACTACACTCGCTCGTCTCTGGGAGGATCCGCTCCATGATCTATTGGTCAAAACTCCAACTATCAAGAAGTCCAATGAATAAGTATCTCAAAGGTTTTCCACATCTTAGGGGTCTCAATGCAACAGACAGTGCGTCAATCGGATACGCGATATGTGAGTTATTATCCTTTTAGTTCTAGGGGCCTGGTTGGACTCATGTTCTATCCAACCTAACCATTCCTCATCTTAATCCAAAACACGGTGTGATATCACTTAAAAAGACCATATCTCTCCATGATTTCCAGAACCGATGATGGTTCATCAAACAAATGTTTTGTGCCAATGTTAAGGCCAAAAGGAAATAAAGGGTCACAGTGGGCCCGAGTCCTATCCGACCCAGTCGGACCGACCCACCCCGACCATGCATGGGTCAACTCGGTTCTGGTAGACCCTGCTTGACCTGTTGGGTCAGGCCCAACCCGTGGTGCGGCTCGGTCCACTGGGAGGTCCGGCAGGCCGTGAGGGCCACGAGGGGTCGCGGAGCCCACGAGGGCCATGGGGCGGCTCGACCGCTGGGGCATCACGAGGGTGCGGGGCCAGTTCGGTCAGGGCACCTCGAGGGGCAAGGGACAGTATGGCCGGGGCACCGCAAGGTCCGCGGGCCAGTTCGGCAGGTGTGCTACGAGAGGAGTGGGCCGGTTCGGCCGGGGAGTTGTGAGGGGCGCGGGCCGGTTCGACCGGGGCGTCGTGATGGGCGCGGGCTAGTTTGGTCGGGGTGCCGCGGGGGGCATGGGTCAGTTCGGCCATGATGCCATGAGAGGTGCTGGCCAGTTCGGTCGGGGTGCATCGGGGGGTGCGGGCCGGTTCGGCCACGAAGGCAGAGCGCCGTGGGGGCAGCGCGGGTCACAGTGACCACGGGTGGTAGTTCCGTTTCCTTCATTGCCTTCTCCATATTCTTCGCCTTCCTCCATTTCTAAGAGTAAACCAAAGAAGAATGGTGGAGGGGTCAGGCCATGTTGGTTGGCCCCCACCCTTCGCGTTTAGGGTCGTAGCATTTGGATAAAAAATAAATAAGAACAATGAACTTCAAATTTTACAACCTCTACCATGATTCTTCCCCAAACCCAAAAATAAATCAAGGAAAGTATTATCATGAAAATAAACTATCTACCTCTAGGTGATACATCGACGGAGTTGTAGGGAAGAAGAAAAAGTTGTCGTCATTTGTCATGTCCACCCTACACCTCCAATCCCGAGCTCGTGTGTCAGTTCATCGTAGATGAGGACATCCCACATCGGAAGAAGTCTCGAGGAATAAAATCAAAGGAGGTCAGTGTTCTTCATTGGGGAGCGCGTTCTTCGTTGGAGAACACGTTCTTCCTTGGAGAGCGTAATCCTCCAAGTGTTGGGAATCACGTCACTTTACCATCACTTCGTCGCTTGTTGAAGTCGTCCCAAATCCTCCTCTCAAGCTTCATATATATAGTAGAGGGGGGTAGGTAGGTAACAATCGTGGAATTTATGAATGTTCATTTATTTGGAACCTTCCTATATTCCAATGATGTTGTTACTTAATTTAACCGGGGGGGGGGGGTAACCCAATTAACTAAGTTGGCACAATTAAAGGTATGGGCATTGGCACAATAAATGTGGATGAAGTCAAGAGTCTCCTACACATTAATTAGGGGGGTTGAGAGTTTCTCTCAATTAAAGGGGGATTAGTCCCGGGTGGTCCCCACCACCATAACCTCTCAAGGGAGGTTATGGTTTGGGTGGTCCCCACCCCCATATCCTCTCATGATAGGTTAACGTATGGTGGTCCCCACACCTCAACATCCAAATGGAGGTTTAGTTTCGGTGGACCCCACCTCCCAAAAACCACTTGGGTGTTGCAAATAAAAATAAAAATGTTATACAATTTTATTTTTATTTTATTCTTACATGAAAAACCAAAAACTAACATTCACCCTCGACCAACTGTCATTGAGGTGAATGTCTTCTTAAGTGAATACCGGCGCAACAAGTTCAACGGTGCCCTCTGATTTAAATTCTGAGCACCGGTTAAAAAGTTAGAAAAACTCACTCGTACGTTTACAAAACGTACTCGAAATAAAGTTTAGAAATTCATTCCTGGCACTCCGGTCCTCGAAATCATGCGCCGTCAATTTTCGCAGAATCATAAAAATCCCATATATTTAAAAAAAAATTAATGTAAATTATGGGTCTTTACATTCTCCCCACCTCAGTTTTTACGTCACCGTAAGCCACAACTCAAACTAAGGGAACAAGTAGGGGTACTGAGTACGTATCTGAGCCTCTCGCTCCCATGTGATCTCCTAGAGGTTCCCGTGCTTCCAGGGAACGTGCACTAGAGGTATCGACCATCCATGTAGGACCTGCTCCTGTTGATCATCGATCACTACTAGAACCTCTATAAAAGTCTCCCCATTTTCGTCTTCTAGTTTACCCTGGTTGATGATGTGAGAAGGGTCGTGCATGTATCTCCTCAACTAGGATACGTAGAAGACGTCGTGCAGCCGGTGCAACTGAGATGGAAGAGCTAAGAGGTATGTCACCTTGCAAACTCGGCCGAGGACCTCAAAAAGTCAAATAAACCTCGGAGATAACTTGCCTCCTTAGCCAAATCTCTGTAGACCTCATCAGGGTGAGATCCATAGAAAGATGCAGTTTCCATCCATGAACTCCAAAGGTCTTTGTATCCAATCAGCATACGACTTCTTGTTGCTCTGTGCAGTCTTCATCCACTTCTAGATGATCTGCACCTTCTCTAT
This sequence comes from Viscum album, assembly GCA_963277665.1. Classification (NCBI taxonomy): domain Eukaryota; kingdom Viridiplantae; phylum Streptophyta; class Magnoliopsida; order Santalales; family Viscaceae; genus Viscum; species Viscum album. The sequence goes on along the minus strand of OY728161.1, from coordinate 1,530,239,048 downwards.
GGTAGCCCGAACCATCTCTAGTCGCACGAGTGCTGACTCCCCTGGGATAGTCCCACACAAAGGTGATCTGCATGGTCTCCCATACAACCCCTCAAAATGTGCCATCCCAATGGTGGAGTGATATTTGTTGTTGTATGAAAACTCTACCAAAGGTAAATGATCCTCTCAACAGTGACCAAAGTCGAGGACACAAGCACGAAGCATGTCCTCGAGGGTCTGAATGGTCCACTCAGTCTGGCCATTTGTCTAAGGATGGAAGGCGGTGCTCAATTGAAGTTTTGTCCCGAAAGCCCCATGCAACCCCTTCCAAAGCCAGGAAGTAAAATGTATGTCACGATCGGAGACAATCATCGAAGGTACTCCATGTAGCTACATAATATCTTGCACATAGAGGCATCTGATGCTCTATACTGAACCCTGCTCTCTGATCATTAGGAAGTTGTCTGAGTTGGTGAGTCGTCCAATGATCACCCAAATAGATTCATGACTTCTAGATATATGTAGAATTCCTATCATGAAGTCCATGGATATCCCATCCCACTTCCACTTTGGGACCTATAATGGATGAACCAGGTCTGCACATACCTAATGCTCTGCCTTCACTTGCTGACAAGTGAGGCATCGAGAAAAAAATTATGAAACTTCATTCTTCATTCCCGACCAACAATGTTGTCATCAGAGATCCTGATACATCTTCACCACCATTGGATGTATAGCTAGAGGGAATGTGTGGAACTCCATCAACGCTTCCTCTTGAAGTGACACTGGAACCATGGTACATCCTCTGAAGAGGATGACGTGCTCCCCACCTTCAGAAAATCCATCGGGTACCTGTCTTGTGGATATATGAGTGCTTCGTGTCTCGCAGTCAGTGTCCCCACACTGCGTCTCCCTGACTCGCTGAAGAAGTGGGGGAGTGACTGTAAGAGACTGTAGAAAAGCTTCTCTGTTTCTATCCACAAAGGATATTTTCAAAGAAGCCAGCTGCTCTATCGCCTCACCTAGCTGCTGTGTACCAGATCTCTTACTGAGTGCATATGCAACAACATTCCCCTTCCAAGGAGTATGGACTATCTCGAAGTAATAGTCCTGGAGGAACTGAATCCAACGTCGATGTCTCATGTTTAGGTCCTTCTAAGAGAAGTTATACCTGAGACTCTTGTGATCAGAGTACATTTTAAAACACTCGTCCATTAGATAGTGCTACCATGTCCTCATGGTGAAGACCAATGATGCTAACTCCAGTTCATGGGTTACATAGTTCTTCTCATTCTATCTCAGTTGTCGAGAGCCATATGCGATCACTGCTCACTCCTACATCCGGACACATCTGAGTCCGGTCCCTAATGCTTCACAGTAAACTAAGTACCCTATGCCCTCCTTTGGAAGCCTCAAGATGGGGGCACTATTCAGCCTATGCCTCAACTCCAAAAAACTATGATGGCATCTCCATGACCACACAATGGGTTTCCCCTTCTTCGTCAATTCTGATAGTGGTTTTTCAACTCTGGAGAAGGTTGGAACAAACCTCTGGTAATATCCAGCCAATCCCAGGAAACTCTATACCTCTTTCACACTCCTGGTTGGAACCCAAGAAATTACCGCCTCAATATTTTTTGGATCCACTGCAACTCGAACCTCCGAAATGACATGTCCCAGAAAGTGAACCTCTCAGATTCAGAATTGGCACTTCGAGAGATTACTATAAAGATAGTGCTCTCAGAGTGTGTCCAGTACTACCCGAAAATGGTAATCATGCTCCTCCTCAATAGTCGATTAGATCATAATGTTGTCGATGAAGACTAATATGAAGCGATAAAGGTCTCGCAGAAAGATCTTGTTCATGAGTCCCATAACCACTACTAGAGTGTTGGTCATTCCAAATGGAATAACCAAAAAATCATAGTGGTCATACTGACACCTGAAGGTTGTCTTCTGCACATCCTCATCTTATACTCCGAGATGGTGATAGCCTAATCTGAGGTATATCTTTGAGAACCCTCATGCTCCCTTCATCTGATCAATGATTTCGTCAATCCTCAGGAGTGGGTACTTGTTCTTCACGGTCACCTGGTTCTGGAACCGATAGTCAACACAAATCCTGAAGTTCCCATCCTCCTTCTTGGAAAACAGAATCGGGGATGCCCAGGGAGAAACAGTGGTCCAAATGAATCCCTTTCCCAGAAAGTCCTCCAGCTATACCCTCAGCTCACGAAGCTCCGCGGGAGCCATCCAATATGCTAGTGTAGATATCGGTGCCATCTCGGGGTACAAGTCAATGTAAAATTCCACCTCTCTATGAGGAGGTAGACTTGGTACATCATCAGGGAAAACATTAGTGTACTGGTCCACCACTATTGGATAACTCAGACTCTCCACATCAACAGACCTAAGGGTAAGGCTAGCCAACTGATGAGTTATTGGCTGCACTCTCCTTCGAGAAAAACCATCTTACACTGCAAAGGCCCCCTTCTTTCCGGTGAAGGCAAACATGGTCCCTTCTGTGTGGACACACCGTACATTGTGCCTAATACAGTAAATCTGAGCATGAACTATAGATAACTAGTCCATACCCAAGATGGCATCGTAAGGCCTTGATGTTTCTATTAGGAGATCCCAGCCAAAGCTCTCACCTCCTAGAGTAAGCTCACACTACTAGCACTGGTGCATAATCGTCAAATCTACTCCCATAAGAGTCTCTAGCCGTAAGGATTGAGCCAACGACTCCGTCGGAATCTCGAAGCTCCAAATGAGGGTAGTGGAAATAAAAGAATGACAGAAACCTATGTCTATATGTACTGCAGCTAAGGCGGAGTAGACACAGATCGTACATTATATCATCTCTGGAGCACCATGACCGTAGCCCTCAGCTACCTAGAGGTGATCTCTCCCCTATAAACCTACTCCCTACCATTGGGGTGGACCTCTTGGTGGTGGTGGGGGTAATGTCTTGAATTGTCACCCACCACCAGCTGCACGAACATCTCCTCTACCATGTCTTCCTGCTCCCTGTGGACCACCTCGATCGAATCTCTATCTCTACCTAGGTGGTCCTTTGATCGTCTTCTAATCAACCGAACAACGGGTTAGACAGTCACGAGCCATGTGACCCTACCTGCCGCATATCAAACACTGCTTTCACTTGGCATGTCTATCTATGCTTTGGGTGCCCCACACAACTGATCTCGAGTCATGCAGTTGTCCACCTATAGGTCTGGTCCTCTTGGACATCTTCGGCATTTGTCTGATGCCAGCTAGATAGACTCTGTTGCGTGATGATTGGTAGTGGGTCTCGCTGCTGGTATCTGCTCAGTAAGGAAACTCTCTACCAAGAGGGCTCTCTCTAACACCCCCACCTATGTCGGGATGCTAAGTGAGATCATCGAAGACCTCATCTCCTGCCTGAGTCCCTTCTCAAAAGTCCGGGCCCTGAATAATGGGCCCCACACCATATTTTTGGAGTTGCGTGAGAGTTCAGTGAAACGTGCGTAGTATTGATCTACAATCATACCGCTCTTCTGCAGATAAATTAGCTCATTTATGCACACTACGCGAAGAGTTTCTCGGACAAACACTGCCCGAAATAGGCTCTCGAAGTCTTCCTAGAAAAGCATCACCTCGTCGTGGACCTCGAGAATAAAGCTCCACCATCTTCCTGCTACTACCTATAGAAGGATGGCTGCAAGAATCACCATGAGATCATCTAATGTACCTACAAGTTGGAAGACTCTCACCACATCCTCCATCCAATCCTCTGTCACCTGTGGGTCCGTCTATCCCCTAGACCAGGGTGGCATCTAGCACTGGAACTCATACAACGCTCTCATGTGGCATGCATCATCTGCTGTTGGGGTTGGTGGCATCGGTGGCCAAACGGGGAATGGTATGGCTGGTGCCTCAGCTAATTCCTCTACTGGAAGATGGACCATCACTGAGGCCTCGTTGCTCGGTGGGCTTTCAGTGCGTACAACTCTTGGAACTCTAGCCAGCTGTTTTCATGCAGGAATCTTGAAAAGAAACAGGTGCACTGTGGTTAAAAGTTATACCTGGTGAGCTGACCTGGTGAGCTGAATTAAGGAAAACTTTTAAAAACACACACACAATCAGTGTTTTCGTGCACTGAGTCAGAAATCAATAGTCAGGGTCCTGGTGTATGGATACGTTGGCCGCCACACCAACACTGGACTCCCCGAACTGAAAACCAAACTCACTACACATAACAATATTACTTCACTAAAAAGATCAGAGTCATAAGTTCTGTGGTAGAACCACCCTCTGAAACCAATTTCTCTTGACCTGTCCCCTAGGGCCCGTGCCGTGACTACCCCAAGCCCGCCTTCCATAGGCCTGGGGATGACGACTGGCACCAAAGGCGTAATTCCTTAAAATAGGGAAGGAATTGCCTTTATAACCTCTAAACACACACACAAGCAAGCAAAAAATAGGATGAAACACCAAGTAAACTGTATAGAAAAAGAGTGCTGAATGAAAAAAGGGCCAGAATACAAGCCCAATTGGAAAGTACAAGTAAAAAAGTGATACAATACAACTAAAAGATAAGGGATGAAAACTGTTGGATTGTCCTCTGGGGTCCCAACTTAAAGGGTGGGTATAAATCGCCCCCTCGGTACTCCACGTCTGACCGTCTTCTCTTTGTATGGACTCTCCGTATGGTCCACCTCCAGGTACTGTCATGTCCTGGTACTCTCATCCCCAGTCAGCGCTGTTCGTCTTCTGCACCCAACATAATAAGGTGCAGGCATATCTCGTGCAGGTGTGAGTACAACGATACTCAGTAGGGATCCCGAGGCCCTCAAGGTCTCACAAAATCCTCCAAGGATAAACCACAAAGAATTAAATCAGCAGATAACCCTACATACGTATATTCCCATACATATACCTGAGTTATCAAGTGATCCATCTCAATCATGAGGAAAACATAGAAAAACTGACTCTTCTCAACCAGGATTTTATTCTAGGGGTATTATCAAGTAACATCCCCAGTCACATTGTCAAATCCTCACGTGCTAGAGAAATCCTCTTATATGAAGTACAGTGGGCCTACCGCGACACCAAGCACGCTTCCCACTAACCTTGGACTGCTGAGGTACTCCCCATGTCGAGTACCATGGATCGGCCACGTCACCAAGTGCGCTCCCCACTGTGGGTATGCCGCGTCTCCAATCGTGCTCCCCCTCATAGCCTATTGAGGTACTCCACCTGTCGAGTAGCGTGGGTCTTCCATGACACCAAGGCAGTCACCACTATGGGTTTTTCGTCACACCAAGGCGCTCCCCACAGGGCTAGTTGAGTCACTCCGAGTCGAAATAGTCTGTAGTAGTCAAGTCTCAGCCAGCTACTAGGTCTCTGCACTACGCTCGCTCGTCTCCAAGAGGATCTGCTCCCTGAGCTACTGGTCGATACTCCAACTATCATGAAGACCCAAGAAGAATTATCTCAAAGGTCCGCCACATCATAGGGGTCTCAACGCAACAGACGACACATCAATCAGATGCCCGGTCGTTGAGTTATTAGCCTTTTATTTCCGGGGGCCCAGTTGGATTCATGCTCGATCCTACCTGACTGTTCCCCATATTAATCTTAAACATAGTGGGGTATCACTCAAGGGTACCATCTCGCTCCAAGATTTCCAACACCGCTAACGGTTCGTCAAACGGACTTCTGGTGCCAAAGTTACGGCCAAAAGAGCGTAAAGGGTTGTAGTGGGTATAACTACCCAAGCTTGACGTACGTGGAAATTACATCAATTTTGTGGAAAAATTAATATATGACACAAAAAGATGCCCAAATAACGTGTTAGTTTAGTGTCTTTTGAAACTCGTAACATAATCTTATAACCATGGTGAATGATCTTCAACATTTCCATTAAAGATCTTCCCCTTTTGTTTTCTTCCCTAAAATATTTCTTTATATATTGGGGAAAATAAAACATATAAAGGGTGATCTCAAATGCACAGTAAGGGTAAGCATGGAGAATTTAAAACAAACCATATACATTTGAACATAAAAACATGAACATAAAGTTTAAATATCAAAATCTTTAGTTGTGAAATAAATCTTTGCAGTAGATAAGACATAGTTCATAAAGGAACATCAATCATGATAAAATAGAATGGGAATAAAACATGTAATTGTGGATAACCATTAAGAACATGATATTTTTTCCATAGTAGCCAAGGCATTTCTTCCAAGAATATCGTAGTGGACAAAGTCCATTACTGAACCAGGTTTACTGGCTGTTCCAGCCTTGTATTACTGACCCAAATTTATTTGCCGTTCCAGCCATGTCTATCTCATGAGATATAAATCATTACCCAATGCATTGAAGGGAGATATAGGTTCCACCCATATAATATTGAAATCATTATTACCTATGCCACAAAACAATCATATACCATTCATCATAACAGAAATAATAAAATGGGTTTCATAAACATCATCCCATCATAACATAATCCATATAAAACAAATGGATATCATTTCATCATAAGAAAAATCAAACCATGTACATAATATAGACATTATTATTTAAACATAAACATACTAAACAATTTCATCATAGATGGAAAATAGTATTGATAAAACATTTGAAATTAAATCCTGAGTAAAATATCCTTTCTTCTTCAAAATCATTTTGTTTTTCACATAATTCCATGAAATTTTAAAAGAAAAGTATTTTATTGAAAATAATCATGAAATCTAGTAGATGAAGATTCATGAAAAGAAGGAGTTATGAAATCGTAAAAATCCGTTCATGCTGTATAAGTTAAAATGACATTCTCTTTTACTTTTTTACAAAAAATCACAAAGTACATCGTTTGGTAAGCAAAAGAATGATTCATTCCACACCATGTAGTAAAATTCAACATAGGGTAAAAATGACTTTAAACATACATGGAATAATAGTAAACCTTTTATGAAATAATTTTTAGAAACCATGCACATGGATGATAACTATAACCCCAACAAATACTTACGAATAAAAAATCTCGGTCAAGAACAAGATTGGAATAATTATCCCGTACCTATGTCCAATTTCTTTTGTATGTTTCCAAAACTCATCTTCTTCGACATGCCTATTCTAAACCTTCTCTTAGGTCACTAATGTTGGTCTTTGAAGAAGACCAGGACCTCTAGATTGTTTCTAGGGAAGTAGAAAAAAGAAATGGGTAGGGTTTGTCTGATCTTGAAATCTCACCATTGTGTGAGGGGGAGAGGGAGGAGGTGCCCTTTTATAAGAGATGAGAGAGGCACTTTTGGAAACATCTAAAATTTTACTTTATAATAAACTCAAAACCAACTTAAAAACCTCCAATGTGACTCAAATTAGGATATGAGATATGATAGGGTTTTAATCTCATCAACCAATCAAATTTAGACAAGTTTTTATTTTATTTTAAACCTTATCATTTTGATTTATCCCTATTTAATCTATTTAATCTTATTTATGGTAATACTTTTCTAAATTTAAAATGTTAATAAATACTTACTTATGTGTTTTTAATTTTCTATAATTAGATACATTATTACATTTTAGACCTTAAAATTTTCAATTTGTAATTTTCTAATATTTTTTTTTATTTTTAAACAATTTAATAATATGTTATTTTTATAAAATAACAATAGTGTAAATTTTGACACTATTAAATTATTGGAATTTAAATTAAATCCATACAGAATATATATTCCAACAAAACTATTTAATATATTCTTAACTTGTCATATTCATCTAAAAAATTAATGGATCACATTAACTTGTTCTTATAACATTTATTTTAATATTTTTAAACCAATTTATTTGATATTTCCCTTAATAGAATAATTACTACAGCATTTTTGTATAATTATTTAATATACTTATTTGTTTTGTAAAAATTAAAAATAAAATACTATGATATAGATAAATATAATATATTACATAATAATACTTTTACTTGGACTTATCATCTTAAAATCACAACATTTAAATTGTTATATTTATTACACTTTTAAGGTGACAACTTTGACATCATTTAAAATAAAATAATATAAGTTTCATAATCTCATTTATAAAGCACCAAATGTTAAAATATTAGACCATTGGATGCTTATGTATTACATGTACATGACCAATAAGTTTTGGTCAGGTGTTTGTGAATTTTATGGTTACAATTAGTTTAATAAAAACTGTATTATGGATTTTTCACTAAATAAACAATTTCTACATCACTATTGTGTCACCATTAATGATAATTATTTAATATATAAATATTCTAAATAAACTCAGATGATGTATATAATTTTATTATATTTATCGTGACTATTTATGTTCTATGTTTTATGTAGTTTATCTCTAAATTAAAATTATTACACTTATAAGATATAAGAGAGTGACATGTTGTCACTTTCTCTGGTTTTAATAATAATTACATTTTTTTCATGGTCAAAAGTCCTTGAAATGAATCTATTCCAACTCTTAGGTGATATTGGTCTACTTTTATTCATCCAATAGAATTTTGGCAGGTGTTAGGGTAATTTTATAATCTTATTTTTACCGTTAATTATCTGATTTACCTTTAACTGTAGTAAATAAAATTTACTGTAGTAACTATTCATAATGTCTACAAAAAAATAGCCTATTAGCATAATTTGGACCTACTTATTAAAAATATGAAATCCATTTTCAGAATTCAAAACATAGAAGTTGCAGTAATTAATTTAAAATTAATCCTGTTGTTAAGAAAACAGGTTTTAAAAGTTTAAATGTTGGAAAAGATTGAAATGTTTTTACCTATGAATTTAGTGTAAAATTAATGCTAATTACTTAAATTGTAATAAATGATAAAAATATATTATATTTATAATTTTAAACAATTAAGTATTATTATTTAACCATATAATGTATCTCAATGAAAAATGTTGTTTTTAATTAAAATTTAGCGTATTTTTACTATTCATCAAAATATGAAGGTTATCAGAATAATTTCAAAATTTTACCCAAAGTAAATTTTTATATTTGGATTTAAATTAATAAGATTATTTTGTCTAATTGAACTTATAAACGTGTCAAAACTAGATTTAAAGAGGATGTGCCATCAAAAGGCGGCAAAACTCCATTTTTTGAAAAATACTTATTTTACCCGAAAAATTTATTTTGTTCTCATACCATGTTCTATAATATGTGTAAGATGAATGATAATGTCATAAAATTCAAAATTTAGTTAATACTATTCGTAACAACTAGTTCATAATAATATATCATTGTTTTGTGAAACTCGGTATTGCGTAAAACACACGCTATTGTGGAAGGTCACTCTTGCGTGCAACACAAGCCAGGAATAGTGTTTTCATATAATACAAGCTAATACGGTGTGACGTAAAGCACATGATAATTTCGGTGTAGTGTAAAACACAAGACATCAATGAAATTAAAAATATCATTTCTCATAAAATTCCAGGGTGTTACATTCTACCCCCCTTAAAATGAATTTCGCCCTTGAAATTCGTCGGGGTTATAAATGGTTTATTACTTGAATGTTTCTATCATAAAACCCACATCATAAAAAGGAATACTAAAATTTTATTTTAAAAATTAATGTTAGAAACATAACAGAAACCCAAAGTAACTCATCACTGGGTTTCCACATAAGAGAATATAGGTGAAAATATGGATATGGAAGAGAAATCAAAAGATTAAGTTCGGATGGAGAGTGGTAGAGAACATGGATATGAAAAATCCAATGATCACGAAGCCATAAATTTAATATGATCTAAGGTACCATCTAATTCATAGGATATGTGGTTACTAGGACTATGTTTTTGGTTTTCAAGATCATTTCCCTAAAGTCGATAATTTTTTTGCATAAGGATAAATACTTAGCAGATTTCAGTGTAATATCATCGTTGGTCATTCCATGGAAAATTTCCACTTATTCTCTTATTTAATGAAATAAAGTTGAATTTATCATTCTTGAAGTGTTATCATATCATGTTATATAATGATAGGTTATTCCATCTACCTCAAAAAGTTAGAAAAAGTTATTAAATATATATAAGTTCATCTATGGTGAGATTAACCGTATATGATTCCAAAAATGGACTTATACTTCAACTATAATATTGATTAATAAAATAAAACTAATTTCTACAAACTATGGACTTTTTGTAGGCCGGAGGTAGGTGATAAAGGTCGGCCGCACTTCAGTTGAGGGTTCGATTCCTACAGCCTTGTCCGACGCGACGGGTTTTCACCCGAACTATGGGTTGTCCTTTTTCTAAAATAATACTATTATAACATTTCAGAAATAATAAAAATGTTCTATCCTTAAACAATACTTTCTGATTTCTAACTTAATCCATTCCAATCTTTAGGCTTATCCAAAATACTTCTGTCCAATCTCATAGTATAAAGAAAAGTATTCTTAGAAAGGTTATATAATAAGCATGTCAATACCATCATTTATCACCACATATATCATAAGATATATATTTTTGGTCACATTACAAACATTTTAAGGACTTGATCATGCATTATCTTGAAACATAAATTACTAAAGAACCATAGTGACAACATTAATTCCATCAAAATTAACCCTTTCCATACACCAAAGATACCAAAAATTCTATATACTCAAACCATCATATCACGCTGTCCTTTTATCAATAATGAGCTCATTAATACTATCAAACATATCAATATACCATTATCCCTTCATTATTCACATATCATCTGCTTTCCAAAAATATTTCGATCACATTTCATGGTTACCATTACCATTCAACATATACTTTAAAATACTCAAGGAAAAACAATAGTATAAAATCCTTAGATTTTCTTTATTTCATAGTACCATACATTATTCTTGATAAACATGCAATCATTCCACTACCTTCTTAAACCATTGACCGAGCTTCATCATTTTATTCCTCAACACTTATTTCATCTCATATATCATTTGTAATCTCTTCATCATCATCAACCTAAATACTACCCATATGAACATGCTGATTCTCTTCATGAGATTTTCCCTTAGGGAATTGATTTGCATAATGCCTATACATTCCACATTTAAAACATTTAACAATTGTTGATGTCTTAGAAATACCATTATCCTTGTCCATTGTTTTAACTAAACCTTTTCTTTTTCAATTACTGGCTTTGTGTCCTTCTTTTCCACACCCAAAGCATCTTCCAGTTCATTTGAAACATTCTCCCGGATGCCTATTCCCACAAGATTTACATGAGAGAAATTGAAATTTATTTCATCTATTATCATCATGAAACTCCATATTTCTCTTATTATATGAGTTAAAAAACTTACCAAAGTTTATATTATTGATCATGTTATGAGATTGCTGATTAGGCATAATAACGATATTTTTCCTTCCAAATCCCGTTTCATTTGGTTTCTCATGAAGAATATCATTCCATTGTCCATCATTTTATCCATTAACATAAATATTCCTGTTTCCAGCCATTTTCTAAAACCCAAAAAGAGGAGTATGAGAGGCAAAAATCATACAATGAAGACAACATAATCAAGGGGGAGTACTTTCAATATATAACATCTTAGATTTAATTCTAAGATCATTACCGTAATTATATTACTATAACCTATACTTATAATTTACCTTAGGGACATCCCTAGACATACCATAGAAATATCTCTAGGGATCTCACTAAAGTTTTTGCATCCTAGTTTCCAAAGGTTGACTAAACCTTTTATCTGATACCAACTATAACGAACCAAGCTTGACGTATATGGAAATTACATCACTTTTGCGGAAAACATAATATATGACACAAAAAGATGCCCAAAGACCGTGTTATTTTAGTCTTTGGAAATTCGGAACATAATCTTCTAATCATGGTGAAAGATCTTCAACATATCCAATAAAGATCTTCCTTTTTTTTCTTACCAAAAATCTTACTTTAAATCATGGGAAAAAAGAAAACATATAAAGGGTGAGATCAAATTCTCAGTAAGGGTAAGCATAGAGAAAATAAAACAAACCATATACATTTGAACTAAAAAACATGACGATAAAGTTTTAACATCAAAATCTTTAGTTGTGAAATAAATCTTGGCAATGCGTAAGGCATAGTTCATATAGGAACATCAATCATGATAAAATAGAATGGGAATAAAAACATGTAATTGTGGAAAACCATTAACCATATGATATGATTTCCATAGTATCCAATGCATTTATACCAAAACTATCATTGTGGACAAATTCCACTACAGAACCGGGTTTACATTTCATTCCAGCCCTGTATTACTGAACCAAATTTAATTTTCGTTCCAGCCATGTCTATCTCATGAGTTATAAATCTTTACCCAATGCATTGGAGGGAAATATAGGTCCCACCCATCTAATATTGAAATCATTCTTACATGTTCCACAAAACAACCATAAATCATTCATCACAACCCAATGAATAAAATGGGATTCATAAACATCATCCAATCATAACATAATCAATATAAAACAAATGGATATCATTTCATCATAAGAAAAATCAAACCATGTAAATAATAGAGACATTAAACATGAAACATAAACATACTAAATAATGTAATCTTATATGGAAAATAGTATTGATAAAACACTTGAAATGAATTCATGAGAAAAATATCCTTTCCTCTTCAAAATCAATTTATTTTCACATAATTCCATGCAATTTTAAAAGAAAGGTATTTTATTTCAAATAATCATGAAATCTTGTAGAGGAGGCTTCATGAAAATAAGGCATTATGAAACAGTGAAAATCTATTCACGCCGTATAAGTTAAAAAAACATTCTCTTCGTACCTTTTCTGGAAAAATAAAAAAGTACCTCATATGGTTACAAAAGAAAGATTAATTCCATACCATGTGGTAAAATCCAACAAAGGGTAAAAATGACTTTAAATATACATGGAAGAATAGTAAACCATTTATGATTTTTTTTTGAATACATGGACATGGATGATAACTATAACCCCAGTAAATACTTACGAATAAACAATCTTGGACAAGAATGAGATTGGAATAATTATCCCTTACCTTATGTCTAATTTCTTCTGTGTGTGTCTGAAACTCATCTTCCTCGACGCGCCTCTTCTAAACCTCCTCTTAGGGAACTAAAGCTGGACTTTGATGAAGACCAAGAACTCTAGTATGTTTCGAGATAAGTAGAGAATATAAATGGGTAGGGTTTGGCCAATCCTGAAGGCTCAAAATTGTGTGAGAAGGAGAGGGAGGAGGTGCCCTTTCATAAGAGAGGAGTGGGGCACTTTTGGAAACCTCTAAAATATTACATTATAATAAACTCAAACCCCACCTAAAAACCTTCTAAGTGACTCAAATTTAGATATGAGACAATATAGGGTTTTAATATCATCAACCAATCAATTTTAGACAAGTTTTTATTTTATTTTAAACCTTATAATTTTGATTTATCCTTATTTAATCTATTTAATCTTATTTGTGGTAATAATTTTCTAAATTTTAAATTGTTATAAATACTTACTTATGTATTGTGGATTGTAAATAATTAGATACATTATTACATTTTCGACAATATAATTTTAAATTTGTAATTTTTAAATATTTTCCTGATTTTTAAACAATTTAATAATGTGTTATTTTTATAAAATATCAATAGTGTCAATTTTGACACAATTCAATTATTGGAATTTAAATTAAATCCATACAGAAGATATATTACAACCAAAATATTTCATAGATTCCTAACTTCTAATATTCATCTAAAAAATTCATGGAGAACATTAATTTTTTCAAATAACATTTATTTTAATATTTTTAACACCATTTATTTGATATTTCCATTAATAAAATAATTACTGCATCATTTTTGTATAATCACTTAATATACTTATTTGTTGAAAAAAATTAAAAATAAAATACTATGATGAATATAAATATAATATATTCCATTAAAATACTTTAACTCGTATTTATCATCTTAAAATCACAACATTTGAATTGTTATTTTTATTAAATTTTGAAGGTGACAACTTTGAAATCATTTAAAATATTATAATATAAGTGTCATAATCACTTTTATAAAGCTCCAAATGGTCAAATATTATACCATTGGATGATTATGGATTACATATACACTAAAAATAAGTTTTGGTTGGGTGTTTGTGCTTTTTATGGTCACTATTAGTTTAATAAAAATTATATTATTGATTTTTCACTAAATACACAATTTCTGCATCACTATTGTGTCACCATTAATGATAATTATTTAAAACCTAAAAATTATAAATAAATTTACATGATGTAGATAATTTTATTATATTTCTGGTGACTATTTATGTTCTATGTTTTATGAAATTTATCTCTAAATTAAAATTATTACACTTATAAGATATAAGAGAGTGACATGTTGTCACTTTCTTTGGTTTTAAAAATAATTACATATTTTTTATGGTAAAAAGTATATAAAACGAATCTATTCTGAACCTTAAGTGATAAGGGTCGACTTTAATTTATCCAATCTAAATTTGGCAGGTGTTAGGGTGATTTTAAAATCTTATTTTTACCCTTAATTACCCGATTTACCTTTAACTATAGTAAATAAAATTTATCGTAATCACTATTCCTATTGTCGAAAAATAAAAATTAGCCTATTAGCCTAATCTAGACCTACATATTTTAAATATGAAATAAAATTTTCAAATTTCAAAACACATAAGTTTCAGTAATTAATTAAAAATTAATCCCGTTGTTAAGAAAACGGGTTTTAAGAGTTAAAACGTTGCAAAAGATTGAAAGGTTTTTACATATGAATTCAGTGTGAAATCAATGACAATGAATGACAATATATTAAATGATAAAAATATATTATATTTATACATTAAAACCATTATATATTACAATTTAACAATATAATTTATCTCGATGAAATAAGTTGTTTTTAATTAAAATTTAGTGTATTTTTACTATTCATCAAAATATGAAGGTTATCAGAATAATGTCAGAATTTTACTTAAAGTAAATTTTTATATACTTATTGCAATGAATAATTTTATTTTGTCTAATTTAAATTTATAAATGTTTCAGAAACTAGATTTAAAGTTGGTGCGCCATCAAAAGGCTGCAAAACTACATTTTTTGAAAAATACTTATTTTACCCAAAAAAATTATTTTGTTCTCATACGATGTTCTATAGTATGTTTAAGATGAATGATGATGTTATAAAATTTAAAATGTTGTTAACACTATTCATAACAGCTAGTTCATAATAATATATCTTAGTTTTGTGAAACACGGAATTGCGTAAAACACATGCTATCGAGGAAGGTCACTTTTGCGTACAATACAAACAAAGAATAGTTTTTGTGTATAATAAAAGAAAATATGGTGTTGTGTATAGAGAAAGATAATTTTGGGGTAGCGTACAACATAATACATCAATGAAATTAAAAATAATATTTCCCATTAAATCTCGAGGTGTTACAGTGGGCCCGGGTCTGGTCCGACCTGGCATGGGTCGACCCGGTTCAGGCTCACCTGGCCCGACCCGCTGGGTCCGACCCGACCTGTGATGTAGCCCGGTCCATTGGAAGGTTCGGCAGGCTGCGAGGGTCATGAGGGACAGTGGAGCCCGCGAGGCCAGATGGTGGCTCAGTCGCAGGGGCGCCGTGAGGGTACGGGGTCGGTTCGGCTGCGGCGGCGTGAGGGGAACGGGCCAGTTCGGTCGGGGTGCCGTGAGGGGCGCGGGCTGGTTCGACTGGGGCACCTCGGGAGTCCTGTGATGATTTGGTCGGGGCGTCGTGGGGGTCACGGGCTGGTTTGGCTGGGGGGCCACGGGGGGTGCTGGTCTGTTCGGCTGGGGTGCTGTGAGGGCGCGGGCCGATTCAGCCGAGAAGGCGGATCACCGCGGGGGCGACGCTGGTCACTGTGGCCGCGGCTGGCGGCGCCGTTGCCTTCGTCACCTTCGTGGACTTCGTCGCCTTCCCCCATTTCGAAGAGTACACAGAAGAAGAACGGAAGAGGGGTTGGGCCTTGTTGGTTTGGCCCGCACCCTCCACATTTATGGTGGTATCATTTTGCTCAACAAGAAAGAAGAATGATGAACAACAAATTTTACAACCTCCGTGACGATTTTTTCCCTAACCACAAAAGAAATCAAGGAAATTATTATCACGCAAATAAACCCCCTTCCATTGGTTGATACGTCGACGAAGTTGTGGGGAATAAGACGAATTTGTCATCATTCATCGTGTCCGCCACACACCTCCAATCCTGAGCTCGTGCGTCAGTTCATCATAGATGAGTACATTTCACGTCGGAAGAAGTCCAGAGGAAGAAAGAAAAAGGAGGTCGACATTCATTTTTGGGGAGTGCATTCTTCATTGGAGAACATGTTCTTCGTTGGAGAGTGTAATCCTCCATGTGTTGGGCATCATGTCACTTTACCAACGCTTCATCTCCTGGTGAAGTCATCCCAAATCTTCCTCCCAAGCTCCATATATATTGGAGAGGGGGTAGGTAAGTAACGATCGTGGAATTTATGATGGTTCATTTTTTAGGAACCTTTCTAATTTTGAACGATGCTATTACATAATTTAATGGGGGGGAAGCCAATTAACTAAGTTAGCACAATTAAATGTATGTGCGTTGGCACAATTAATGTGGAGGAAGTCAAGAGGCTTCTACACATTAATGAGGTGGGTTGAGAGTTTCTCTCAATTAAAGGGGGGTTTATTACCGGGTGGTCCCCACCACTATAACCTCTCATGGGAGGTTAAGGTCTGGTGGTCCCCACACCTCAACTTCCACATGGAGGTTTAGATCCTGTGGACCCCACCTCCCAACACCCACATGGGTGTTGCACTTAAAAATATAAATGTCATACACTTCTATCACTTTTTTATTCTTGCACGAAAAACCAAAAACTAACTTCCACCCTCGACCAACTGCATCGAGGTGAAAGTCTTATTAAGGGAATACTGGCACTGCAAGTTCAATGGTGCCCTCAGATTTCAATTTCGAGCACCAGATCAGATGTTAGAAAAACTTGCTCGCACGTTTACTGAACGTATATGAAATAAAGTTGAGAAATTCATTATGGGAACTCCGGGCCTCTGAATCACGCACCGTCAATTTTTTCAGACTCATGAAATTCCAATATATTTAAAAAAATTACTTGGAAATTCCAAGGATTTACAATATCCCCCCGAGAGTGTTGTATAAAATAGTGTAGCAAGGCCCGTTGTCATGTACCAGTATACCCCGGGTCAAGCCTGAAACTCCATGTCATATTTTCACACCTAAGTACATCTGTGCCAGAGACGCCTCTACCTGCTCGTATCCAGGGAGGGATGTATTGCTTGGAAAATACACAAAATCTCTATATTACCAAAATCCGAGGAATTTCTTCTATACTAATTATCAATGTCTACCTTAGGGTAATGTTCTCTAATCAGAGTTTATCGAAATATAGTTTCCAAGAATTGTACTAAACTTCCTCTGATACTAAATGTAATGCCCCGACCCCAGTTACCCAGAGTCGGTGCATTATTACATAACATTGGCATGATCACAAGGGATCACATCCCGAATGACCATTCAGTTTAGTAGCCTTGGATGTACTGGATACATTCATAAGTTTTACATTACATTATAAAATGAAAAACAAAAACAAAATTTCCTTCATTGACCACATTCATATCCCTTAGACTATTCCAGCAGGTCAATCATAATATACTTCTTCGCATCTTGGGAAAAATAAAACATAGAAAGGGGTGATCTTAGATAATCAGTAAGGATAACAATATAGAGGAGACATTCATATATAAGAATAAACATTTAAGGAAATGTATGAGACTAAAAAAAGCCTTTTAAACTTAAAATTCAGTATAATATGGAAAATATAAATCAAATAATTCCATTTACTTATTCACATGGATATTCTACAAGTCTAATAATCACATGTAATACCAATATCCAATTTCATAATGATGGAATGCATAATGCCAGACTTCATAACCACATATTCAAGGCATCATGCCAAGACTACAAATAAGATTTTTCAATGCCTTGTACCAAGACACTAGTTTATCTAATGACACCCACCAATGCATCGAGGAGATATTTCAGGCTCCACCCATCACTTACAAAGTCCAATGCATTCCTCATTTGAAAAGGTTTAAACATAACATAAAAATTCATATTAAAACAACCATATGAAATGTCAATATTTTATCCATAAACCATGAATGGTGTAAAAATAACACATTCATAGTCAAACATATCAAAAAACCTTTAATACAATATAGAAGATTTGTATCATAATGAATGAACTTGAAACAAGTGTAAAATCCATCAAAGGATGTTGACATAGATGAAATGAAAATAATTAGAGAGGAATGTCTCTTTCTATTTTAAAATCATTTAAAAGTTATGTAATTATAAAAGAAAAAATTTATTTCAAAAATATTCTTATAATCTTTTAAGGGAAGCTTAAAAAGTGTAATAATGGAAAAGAGTAACCACACCTTCCGTACAAGTTAAAAAAGACATTTTTACCTTAATTTTGTCAAAAATGTTATAAAGTATCTTGTTTGGAAAATGACGGAAAGATTCCTTTAAAAACATATAAGTTCAAATAAGGGTATAAATGGCTTTATCCCATAGTCTAGTAAATATAAAAAATGTTTTGAAATACATTTTTAAGAAAACACAGATGTGGATGATAAAGAGGTCACAATAGATACTTACGTAAAAACAACCTCGGATAATAAAGAGATTGTAAAATTAACTATTACCTTGTAATTTTCCTTGGTCGAGGGTACGTTAAACTCCTATATAATATTTAAATTATTTTTTTAAATAATACAAGAATATTATACATAAATATGATATCATATATGATCTTCTAATATTGTTTTGTTAATAATATTTTAGTAGTATCAGCATTTCGGATGTTAACTGATTCATTTTCCATTATATGATTGGTTATGTAACCCATAATTGTTATGAATAGAATGTATTTGATTCAAATCCTGAATTATATTAAGTTCTTAAAAATTATTTTTAAAAATAAAATGAAGACTATTCTTGAATGATTATGATGGGGAATGAATCTCATCGAGTTCGTGGAGACGATAATCCGTACGTACACACGAGCGACAATATCGTTATATTGATGGTGAATTTTTTTAAAGTGGATGTTATATCATATATAAAGAATAAATAACATTTTATATTTATTATTTACATCAGTTATACTCATTATTATACCCATCCAAATAATGAATTGTTTGAAAAACAAACTACACAATGAAATGTAGATGGTAAGTCGTACGTATGCACGTATCGTGAATTTGTCATTTATTGGATGGATAGAATAACATATATGGTTGTACCATATTCATAATAACATCACAGTATGTATAGGGTGCTGGATTTATTATTTTGGTATGGAAAGAACAAAAAACGATGAATTGGAAGAAGAAAAGATTTTGAAAGAGGGTGGTGAAATTATTACATCTTCTTCGGGTGTTTCTTTTTGAGTTGATCAAAAGGGCTCCATAAGTTGGATTTATGATCAAATTAAAGACTCTAGGTTGAATTTATGTAAATTGGGAAGGTATTTTTGTAGGGTTTGGCTGAGACAAATGCCTTTTGAGGTGCGATATTAAGAGAAGGGGAAGTTCCCTTTTTTTAGAGAGGTGAGGGGCGCCTTAGGAAAAGATTGAAATATTATTTTATAATAAAATAATTTTCCATTTTTAATTGCCCCAAAAGGATTCATTTCGTGGATAAGGTGGGGATGGGTCTAAATACTCTAAACCAATAGGTTTTAGGCATGTTTAGGTCACCATATTAGCCCAATCTTTTAGATTTACCTCTAAGTAAAAAAGTTCAACTTTTACAATGTCCTCTTGTATTACTATAATAAATGGTTAAGAAAATTACTATAAAATGACAAGAGAACCCCAAGTGGTTAATTAATGACATATATATTATTATATAAGTACTTTTTCCCAACCATTGATTTTTAAGAATATTATATCAATTAATAATATAGTATTTGTTTTAAAAACACATTTATGTCAATTTTGACACTGTTTGATATTTGGTTTTTTCTGAAAGTAAAAAAAATTTATAACAGCGAAAAAAATATATTAAATAAATTATAACATGTCATATTCACCTAAAAAATCATGTATGGCATCAGAACAATAAAATTATATTTATTTTAATATTTTCAATGTCATTTATTTGATTTTTTATTAATAAGGAAAATACTGCATCATTATTGTGTCAAAAATAAATAAATATATTTGATGTATAAAAATAATAAATAAAATAACTTCATGTAAGAAATATTTTTAGCTTTAAAATAAATATTATATTCTAAGATATCAATTTTATATATTCCCATATAATTTTTTTTTACTAAAATATATATGTTTAAGCATTTTTGTCTTTACATTAAATTAATTAATATAAAGTGTCATTATCACTCTCATGTGGATCCATTGGGTCCAAAAATCGACCCAAGGATTCCCAGGGTTGGATACTTTTTGAAAAATAGGAACATGACACATGTTAGGGTAATTCAATATTATAATAATAATATTTGTTTACCCTTATTTACCAGATTTACCCTTTAACCATGGTAAATAAAATATTAATTGATGTAAATATTAATAATGTATAAAAATAAAAGTTTCCAATTTACAAAATTTTTACCTCCTGATTCTAAATATGAAATACATTTTTCCAAATTAAAAACACTTAAGTGGAAGAAATTAATTGAAAATTAATTCCCACTGTCAAAATAAAAATCGTGTTTTAAAGAAATAATAACTATCAAAAAGATTGACAAATGTTTATGTCCAGTTCAAATGTAAAATTACATATAATGACCTAAATAATTTTAAATTATAAAAATATAATATAATTATACTTTAAAACCACCCAAATGTATAGTTTAACACATTAAATTATTTAGATTAAGAAATTTGTTTTCAATTAAAATTTAGTATTTTCCACTATTCATCAAAAATTGAATGTTTTCCGAAGAGTACCAAAAAATTATCCTAACTAACTTTTTATGTCCCAATTATAAATAAAAATTTAATTTCACTAAATTGAATATATAAAATTTTCAAATATTTATTTTAATAAATGTTTTCCATTAAAAGGCGGTAAAATTTAATTTTTTGAAAAATACTTCTTTTATATGAAAAAATGAATTTGTTCTGATATTATGTCTAATAAACAGATAATATGGATTCTAAAATAATATTGAGTATATAAAATTCATGAAACACAATCATACCCAAAACATTCCATGAAGACACCTTGCGTGATTTTTCCCAACAATCTCCCCCTTTGTGTTTTTCAATAACTCTTCAAAAAACAATTATTTGAATTTTTATATCTCATTAAACCTCCATCCATCTTCAACCACCATTCAATTCATGATATTAATATAGAAATAATGGATTTAATCAACACATTATCTAAGACCACAAGATCCATGATCGGTGTTAGAAAAAAGAGTATAATGAAAAGTTCATCAATGAACCACTTCATTGCTAGTCAATAACTACTGATACCATACTGATACAAGGATACTAGTGAACTAATTTCATCATGAACCTCCACCGTCATGATATATAATCATTGATTGATCACATTTAGCATCGTCCAATTGAATTCTCCACCTATCTTATATCTCTTCCAAACAACTTTAGCTCAGCTTCAACTCCTCTATCTCGCTGCTTGACTTTATAAATTCTCCCCGTGTCTTTTCTCCCACTCAAATATTCACACTTCTCCCCATTTTCAATGAAACTGAAAGGCACATGAAGTTTTTCTCGGGGATAGGGGGTCCAATATCCACACTTTTTCAACTGTGGAGATTCATCTAGAATCACATAGGAAATTGATTCCTTTCAAATTCTTATTCGAGAAAAGTCTTCGTAAGAATATCTGCAACTTGTTTTTCTGTTGGTGCATACTAGAACTTCACAAGACCTTTCTCCACCTTCTACTTGATAAAATTTATATTTTATTTCATTGTGCTTTGTATCCAACCTTACAATAGGTGAAAATATCTCATCAACATCAATACCCACTATCTGGGAGCACCCTTTTTACACCATTCATACTTTGTTTCAAATAACATCACTAACCTAATTACTTTTGTCATGAAAGCCCCATTTTGTTCTAATGACATCCTTATTTGATGGTCTTGAAACAATTTCCCATGTATGATTCTACTCAATTTGGTCTAGCTCTTCATTCATTAACTAAAACCAATTCTCATCTCTGACAGCTTCATCAAAGAATTTAGGCTCCACCTGTGATAAGTATGATTCTTACTGTAGAGACTTCATCCTCCATGTCTAAACTAGTGTTGTCTGATCACCAATTATATTCTGCCTATCAATTTCATCTCATCTCACTGTCCTTTTGGAAGACACTAATCTATTTTCATCATCTTTTTCTTCTTCTGAACCAATATTTGTTGTTGGAGTATCTCCTGACCTACTCATCTCTTCATCACTAACCTCCTGAGTCTTATCATGTATTTTCTAATTTTTTTCATCCTCCACTATGGTCACATCATGAATATCATATACCCTTCCCAGCCTTTTATTGAATCATTTATATGCTTTGATTTTCTTTGAGTAGCCAAGAAATATCCCTTCATCTCCACAGGATTCAAACTTCCTATGATTATCCTTATAAATAATAGAACATTTATTTCTAAATAATCAAGAGTAATTCAATTATGGATCCATTCCATACCATAAACTTGATGCCTTATCCCATGTTTTTCAAGATAATACTCCACTTGGCTATTTTTGATCTATGTTCAATTATCGGTTCGGATCATCTGGATTTTTTGACCAAGCAACATTTCACATTCCTGATGATATATTGTAATACAACTAAACACTTCATATTTGTGGGTAATTACTAAAACCCATTCCATTTTTCAATAATAATCAATGAATAGAACATAATATCTCCCCCCTTCAATAGCCATCAGTGAAATTATCCCACCCACATCAATATGCACCATCTCAATAAATCTTATTGTCTTTTGGTCCTTTTTCTTATATGCCTTTCGAGTGTTCCTCCATTGTTGATAGGTATCACACGTATGAGTAAGACCCCCTGATAATCAACGTAGATTTTGAGCTTCATCATATTTCACTAGATCTTATAAGGAATCGTGGATTATGTTGCTAGGATGCTTATTCCATAACTTGTTTTCTTCATCCTTGGACAGAAAGCACATATCTTCTTCACCACTCACGAGGTGATGATTCCCTTTCGTACACTTTCTTTACAACAAAACAACACCATCCTCTGCTTTAATGATATATAATTTCTAGTAAAAACATATGGCATTTACTAAGTCGCACATTTGACTAACACCACACATGTTGTGACTATGCCCTTCATCAACCAGGACATATACTCATCTCATGTCTTTTCCTCCAAACATGGCTTTTCTTGAACCAATAATTTTCATGCCCTCATCATTACTGAATATTACAATACTTTCTTTATCATATCAGATTCTCACCACTAAATTTTTAATTCCCATAATGTGGGAAGTGCATCTACTATCAATGATCCATATCCCAGTGCGATTTTATTGCATGAATACCATTTCTACAACAACCACTTTCTCAACCCTTTTCATTTTGACCCACTTCTTTGACTTCGTACCTGTTATGGAATGATAATATTGATCTTCCTCAGCATATGATGAACCAACTTCATCATACGGAGATGAAAATTGATTTTAAATTTTCATCTCTCTAAAATATACATTTGGCTGCTTCTTATATAGAAATTTTTCCTTCCTCGGTGCATTCATATTCATTGTTTATGTTCAATATCATTCCTTATGTACAAGTACTTTACACTTGAAACAATATCCATCAAATAATAACCTGTAATTTTGATCTATATATGACCACTTATATTGGTCTTGTTGCCTTTGGTACCTCTTTTATATAGAACATTTATTTTGATATTGTCCCATCTTACCTAAAAAATAGTATCTTATGTGAGGTGCATTTCTGTGTGACAATGGTGCTCCTTTAGTTTTGTCTTGGGTTCTCTGAATCTTCTAATTATACATCATACCCAAATCAATTTTCATTCTTGGAATGGATGCTTGTGGTCTGACATGAACCACAACTTCTTTATATTTTTGATCAATCCCCATACCGGCCTTACCATTTAGATTTGAATGTTTCTCATGTTTTTATGGATCACTCTACTCAAATATCATCTTATTTGTTCCCACGTGATCTTCTATCCTCATGTTGAACCTGGAGTTAATTGTTTCTCTTGATCTTTAACTATTCATTGCAGGTCGATGAATTCCTCTTCTGGTTCTTTGATACATATTATTTGATCTTTTCAATTTTTAGTAAAGCTTTTCATTTTCATTTTTTCTTCTTTAATTTTGAGTTTGTACACAACCACCTTTTCAAAGCTTTCTATCATTGAAGACCTCATCATTTCATTTTCTATATTCAGCTCAGAATTCTATTCTTCCTACTACTTCATATAGAGTTTGGCATTATAAATAGATTTGTTATCTTTATTTGTTTTGGATCTCAAAAAATCTATATCATAAAGGGAATCATCTAATTAATCATGAAGATCAACTCTTTCTTCAACTTCTTGTTCTTCATTGTCACTTTATTCTCTTGTTAAATAATTTCTAGAAACAACCACCAATGAATCTACTTTATAATCCATGTAGTCCTCTAACTCTTCTACCTCATATTCCTAAGAACATTTATCCTCTCTTGAAAGAATATTCTTCTTTTTGATGAATTTTCTCCTAGTACTTCTCCTCCCTTTCTCATTTTACCAATACTAATTTTGGGGAATTTCATCATTTTATACATTTTCATCATCATACTTCTTAGGACTCTTTTCTGCAAAATGCCCAATATTTTAGCATCGAAAGCACGAAAATGGATGTTTACCTTGGAACTCTCCCTTTCCCCTATGTATATTAGAGGGGAGAAATGACCTGACATCATCCATATTGTCCTCCTCATGACTATATTCAATAGGGAGATTCTTCATGGCCTTGAATGCCACTTCATTAGACTTCCCTTTTTCTAGTGCATCATTATCATCATTTATCATTTAATATGCTAAAAGGGTATTGTTCAGGTAATCTATTGTCAAATCTTTTGGGTCCCTATCTTCCATCATGAAATCTATCAGATTGAACCATGGTGGATGTTTCCTCAAGATCTGTTTCACAATGTTATATCTTCAATGAATTCTCCAATACCTTGCATTTCTTCTACTCTATTATTTATCCTGCCTAATAATGCATCAATAGTCACATTGGACTTCTTTCTTATATCCGAATACTTGTTCCATAAAACCTGTAGCTTTTCTTCTATGACTTTTGTGTCACCCTCATAAATGTTTAACAATTTTTCAAACATTTAATGTAATGTTTTACAGGATATCACATTTATATAAATTGCATTTGATAGGGATCCCTGTAAAGCATTGATCCCTTTGTCACTAGTATCCAAATCCATTCGTTCAACTTCTTATTGAGAGTCACTACTAATGTGAACCGATATTCCATGCATGGTTGTGGTGAAAACACCAACCCATACTGATCAGAAGTTGTTCTACATCTGATTCTTACATAGTTGAAAATTATTTTCCATCAAATATTGGAATTCCATTATGATTGACCACCTCCATTTATTTTTTTTGGGAGATAACCACTGACTTTCTACCTTTCCCTCTGATACAAATGTTTAGGTCTACTAGGTCAAATACCCTGGGTGTGAATCAGGGTATGATAAAATAAAACTATTTCCCATTCAGATCTTGTTTTGTTTTTAGACAAAACTCAATTCTCTCTTCCTCCAGAAGCAATGTAAAAATAGATATGAAATCATGCACATGGCACAATTATTTTTACATGGTTCATCCCCACTGGGCTTCGTCCAAGGATCATACAATGTTGATGTGATGATGTACCAAATTCACTAAGAGACAGAACCAAAAATAGTAAAATGTTTCGGCTAGATCTTTTATGCTGAGGCTCATTTCCTTTAGAAGTTTTGGGGTCTACTCACTTCATTAATAAGGGTCACTCCCTTTTCCTCTTTTTGTGGCTCATTGTTGGTGGATAGGGTCACCGTCCTCTTCACCCTTTTCTCATTTATCTTTGAAAGGAATCCACTCATAATTTATGGACTTTTAGGTAAAAAACAGTTTATGGACATGTAGGTCCTTTCATATTTCTGAATTACGGCATCCTTATCTATAGGTAGATGATACGATGAAGTCCCTTTTTCACCCACAGATGAATTACCCCTTTTTGAGTACTTCTAGGAACTTGGAAATCCATTCTCAACTAGATTTGAAGCCTTTTCAAGCTTCCTTGAGAAAATTTCAAACCCCCATGCTCCTCCGCGTACTGTATACCGGGTATGGTAGACGGAATGCCTACTCCTTGTAATAATAACTCTTCCATGAACCTCCTCTATTTGTAGACTGCCTCTTCCTTCACTGTCACGTACCACCTTCACATACCAACTCAACAAACTTCCTCAGTTAACTACCCTATGTCAACAAAATGTTCGATGCTCGTGGAATGCCTTTGCAAAATGCTATTGCGTACCACACCTTCTTCTTCCATGTACCATGACTTCTTCATTCACGTACCACATCCTTTTTGGGTTAGAGTTCTCTAAAGAATCTTTTGGCAGAATCTATTCTGCACGAACCACTTCAGCCTTCATGAACCTCCCTTAACAAACTTTCCCTTGTCTTTACCTAAACCCTAAATAAAAAATTTGTTCTCTAATGATATTTGATCTCCACAGTAATCAGTGAGATTAGATATTTTTATATAGGAAATGATATCCTCAAAATCTTCTAGACCAATATTTTTAAAATCTTCTGTCAAGACTCTATCACATACCAATCCTCCTACCATCGCGAACCACATGTTTTCTAGTGAACCAATTTCATACATGCTATGTGTACTGAATTTGGTCTTATGCGGTCGATCTCTTCTTCCGATGAAAATCTATCTTCGTACCGCATCGCCTTCTTCCGTGAACCATTTTCAATTTCACAAACCACACTCACATACCGTTCCCGCTACCCGGTACACAACCGTGTACTCTTCCTAGGCATGGAACATGATCCATGTCTCAGGATCCTCATTTCTCTTCCTTTTCCAACATCATTAGAAAAGTTTCACAAAATTTCACGATTTTGAGGCCCTAAAATTTTCCAAACACTGGGAAGCTATGCCACCTTAAAAACATGTCTTCAGTAAGCACCAACCATTCTCATTCGCGATCATCTAAATTTTTCAACAAACACAATCACAACCAAACAATCTGAGGATACACCTTGAGGGATTTTTCCCAACACCTATTTCTTATCAGATAACTCACTTTGAACCACTAGAAGCATATTTTTGGCTAGATAAGGCCTAGATTTAGGTGGATGTGTCCAACAATGATACAAATATAGATATTATTCCCAGTTAGTTAGCATGGTCAATAGTGGTGGAATTTATGACGGTGGGAGATGGGAGTACTATGCCTACTGAGCTCGATGAAACACTTGCTTCTATGTCATTGTATCATGAATGACATGGATTGAAGTTTTATCCTGATAATTTCGGTGGTCCACATCCCCTTGACTTAGTCTTCAGTGGCATTGGACAAAGGAACTTGAGTGAATTTCTTAATACTCCTCGTCATAGAGGACCATGAATGGATCTACCAATTCAATGGTGTTTACAGAGGCATAATCTAACTCATCGTCATAGGGGTCTTATAGTCCTAGGAAGGTTATTGGTGTGATCCCCAAGTTTAGAGGCACGAAATCAAGAAGGATAAATGATCGATTTGGAACCATAGGGGGACTTTTAAATTTCTTTCACCATTGGTGCTTACACTTATAATATGTATACGACTACAAGGTGGATGCCGAAGAGGTAGCCAGAGAAGGTGAAGAAACATTAGGAGGTTTGAGCCAGCCTATGAAGGGTCAAATTATGCCATATGCATGATAAAATTCCATTTGGTCCAACACGTTTACATACTTATGAGTACCATGGTTAGAAACATTCTTCCATTCAATAGAATCCTCACTATCACTATCTGTCATGATGGGGATGTATTTCACCTACACCATGACATTACCCAGTTTGACCGAGACATTTTTTACATGGTTATAGAGCCTAAACCTGAACACATATAATTGTTTTTGGGTATGACTAAGGACCCTATGGTAAGTAATATTTTTGGGGAGATCATTACACAAAAATTCATGGGGATTCATGCACTCTCAAATATTCAAAATCCCTTATTCAATGATGATGAGGAAATCAATAGAAAACTTTGTATCTTTGAAATAATTGGTTCCCCACATCTTGGGTAATAAGGGAACTATTAGATCTTTTCTCTACCAAGTGAATGGACCCTAATGAGGGGTTGGAGACACATTATTTCTTCAGTATGGCTTTGATTGGCTAGGTGGTTCCTACCATTTACACACTGGGGAAGGATAATCTTGATGAGGATTCTACTACAATCGGGGAGGTTATACTGGAGGAGGGATGAGAAAATATAGTAATTTTGGGGACTCTAATTGTACTACGCAAACAGTCTCTCCCTTGGCGGTTTATCATGCATGGGATCTGAGAGGTATGGTACTTTCCTGATAGGAAATCTAGAAGGATTCCTCCAGGAACTGGGCCTTGTTATAGATGTCCTAGAACCATCCTAGGAAATTTTGAGTGATGATGGTAGGAAACATCTCTATCTTGAAGTCCCCCAAACACATCATTAGAATCTTATCGTGAGTCATTAACATATCATGTGAATACATGAGGCCCATCCAATAGGTGAGGAAGTATGTAACACACTCATCAGGCAGTTTCGTTCTCTTAAAGAGGTATTTGATGCCAATTTTTCATTTGGTGGGTGTGAATTGGTAGAAAATTTTTCGGTAGAGGTCTTACCAACTAGTAATGGACCATATGGGTAACAGAATTTATCAGATGAACACAAGATATTCCAATATATTAAAGAAACATAAAATCTTGGTGGCCTCCTAATACTCTTGGGATTCTAATATTTCCCCACACTTTGAGATGAATTGGTTTAGATGTTGCATCTGGCCACCCATCATGTTGAAAGGGGAAAAGGTAGTTGTCCAAAAATCTAAGAGTTCCTGCATGTCATCCACCAATTCCAAGTACGTATTTTTGTTAGGTGGTATTAACATATGTCACATATCCAGGGCTTCATGGCGAGCTGTTAGAGTAACTATCAGATCGCCTGGGAAAGGATTACTATCTTAACAAGGGTCCCTGACCAACAATGTATTGATAGACTCATCATCATGTTAATAAATCTTGGATACATGTGAAGTGACTCAATTTGGGTCCTAAGATTGATGATCACGCTACTTAGGTATATTCAACAACCCATATCATGGTCGATTAACATACACTTCATCTTATGCTTAATCGGGATGTGTGGGATCACCAGGCTAAAACATGAGAAATTTTCTAAGGAGCACATGCATCTTACTATATTTCCCTAGTGGGGGAGGAATCAGATCCTACATAGGATAACTATAATCTATGTTGTGTTCAATAAGTAGTTCATCTATGATCTTCTTCTTATCTACAAGATGCAAGAGAAAGGCAGATTTTGTAGGATAAACCTCTATATTCTGTGAAATATCAGACGAATCAGAGGGATCAAGAGGCACCATTACCTTATTAGTATATCAACCACTGGTAAATGATGTGGAGGGTTCTTTGATGACAAGAATCTTTCTTTTATAGGTGAGTGATAACATCGGTTTGAGGGTCTAACGGATACATCATTACCTCATGGGGTGAGTTTTCTCTATTAGATCCCTTGTCAGTGATCCATTCCAATAATATCTCATGAGCAACCACATTTAACATAAAAATATCTGAGGGAAAATTTTCAACATCAATAGGTATATCCAGTTTTCATAGCATAACATGTAAGTAGAGAATATGATATTTTTTCTAATACCTCATCAGCACATGTGGTGATGCCTCTTCCATGATTCTATGGAGAATTTTGAGGCTCTTGATGAATTTCAATTGGATGGTTTGGTGGTGGTCAGGGTAGACCAACTGAAGGTTACATAGATGATGAATAATCTCTTAGATAGTCTGGTGAAATAACATAACCTTACCCTTAGTAACAGATTCTGAGATATCAAATTAGGAAGTTGAATTGACCCTGAGTACTATGGAGAAATGATCATCAACCAGATTTTCCCATATTTATTAGTCATTAAGAGTAGTTCCCAACTCTTAGTTGGACTAGGATCTAATTGGTGCTATCCAATAAATATGTAGAGGAACTGGGGTGGATGGGTGCGGTAGTGGGACGTCCAGTAAGGGATTTTTTGCATGAGTCAAATGTTTTATACACATTGGGGCGTCCTTCAAGGTTGGTTCGAACAAAATCATTGCATACCTATAGGATGGTGTGTTGTGCACTGCCTCATGTGTGAGGGTAGTATTTCTTATTGGAAGATGAACTGGTTTCTCTTTATCTATCCATTTGCCGAATCGTTCTCCATGATCCTGGGTGGAGGTGGGGTGGGAAACTGGAGATAACAGAGAAAACTCTACCATGATCCCCTTGAAGGGTGTTAAATCTCCCTACACCAGCATGTACCAATAGAGGGATTTAGGGATACTTTGAATCACACCTTCTAGGATGAAGAACCTAACCTTCTGATATCCTACCCTAGACTTGGATTCAAATGATTGTGGGGAAGGTTCCATCACTGATTCACATTCTCCCTCATAATCTCATAGATTTATTGGGTTGATAATGACTTGTTACTACTCAAGTTTCTCCCTTTCGTAGTTGTAGTTCACCTTTCTATCCCAATATGGTTCTTCGAGGTAGGTAATTTTTTTTCATATGGAGGACCTCCCTATTGGTGGGTGATAGCATAGGGAGGACCTCTACATTGATTAGATGGTATATAGGGAGGGCCATCATATTGGATTTTGTCCAAGTGGGGAGGACCATTGATTTGACAACTATAATAGTGGGGTGGACCTCCACTCTAGTTATTTTATAAGTAGAAAGGACATTTTCTTTGGTCAGTGGGGTCATTTGGATTAACTCCTTGGTGACTGGTGATAATGGCATAGGGAGGACCTCAAAAAAATTGGTAGAAGTGTGAGGACTAGTTATGGACTAATCGATGATGGAGTGGGAATGACCTAATTTATGTTTTGACGTGGCATGAGAAAGACCATCATGTTTTTAGGATTAAGTATGGGGAGGATCTCAATACAGATTGGTAATAAAGTAGGGGTTGATTCTTTCATTGGTGGGAACATGAGGTGGGCCTCCATATTGATTTTTTGTAAAGAAGGGGGGACCCCCATATTGATCCATGTTTAGTAGGGAGGGACTAAAGCTATGATGGGAATGGTGTAAGAAGGATCTTCATTCTGATGGTCTATGACACAGGGAAGACCCCTAAGTTGGGGACCAAAATTATGGGGAGGACCTCCATACTTTATGTCAATGAAGTGGGGATGGAATCTTCTTTGACCATTACTGTGAACATGGGTAGAACCTCCATGTTGA
The DNA here is from genome assembly GCA_963277665.1 of Viscum album. NCBI lineage: Eukaryota > Viridiplantae > Streptophyta > Magnoliopsida > Santalales > Viscaceae > Viscum > Viscum album. Next base: position 1,530,207,361 of record OY728161.1, on the reverse strand, counting down.
TTTTGAGAGGGGGGATGACATCCACTCTGGCTGGAGATAGTATGGAGAGGGCCTCTATATCGAATATCATTATCATGGACTAACCTGTAACGATAGATGGTGGTGGAAGTTATTGAAAAATTCAACTCAGCCACACAATGAGGTGATTGAGGTCTCAATCCCAACTAGGAATGGATAGATCCATTCTCAAATATTATAATAATGTAGATAAATTAACCTATAGGTGAAGGGGCTTTGTATATCCATGGAAGATTATTCCCCTTTTTGGGAATTATCACATTCTTATGCCTAATGTTAACTCCACATGGTCTGAACCGGGGCCTGCATAACGGGTGTATAGTCCACATATTATTTGGCCTAATGGACTAGTTGTTTTAGGCACTAAAGGGTATTGGTGGGAGAAATTCTTGTAAGGTCTTGGGCAGTAGTCATAGGTGTCATGAATCCGGTATCACCCACCTTCTTGGAGTTGGAGATAGAGTTATAGGAGTTCTCTGGTTAGAGACTACTGGATCAGTTTGTTATTGTAGTGGAGAGAAGTGGGTCATTGTTCCGCCTTTAGGGGAGGTAGTGTCAGTGAGGCACAAAGACTCTAGGTCATAGATTACTATATCCCTTGTGTAAATGACCCACACCTATTCATATCGACATAAAAGGGTGTCCATTATCCTCATTTGAATGATCTATGAGGGAGATAAAGGGCATTGGAAACCAATAGCTACAGTCATTGTGGAATTCGTGGAAGATGTGATGTCATACTATATTGAAGCATTAAAATTTCTTCCACACCTGCATCTGTGGGTGATGGTTAATTGTTTTCCTAAATCTGGTGTACTGTAAAGTAGGTGAATTCACGAGTTTGTATGGATACAAGAAACGCAATGACCAATTCTTAAGCATTTTCCAATATTCCATATATAGAAAAAAGATATCCATTCTTACTATATCACAGACCAGAATGCCCAACATTTAACTACCCCAATTTCTGGTGAGATCCATCTAAGGCCACTTTTTATGGTGGGTTCAGTAATCAGATAGCCAAATCTAGTGACGTTCTTTTATGTCGATGTCTCTAACACTAATTATCCACATTATAAGGAGAATAATTTCACATCGGGTTCACCATTTCTATTCCCAACTCTCTCACCAGGGCACCCTAACAAACATGTTAACATTAGAATGGTTGTATTGTTACACTGTATTCCTTCTTTCCGAAAGAGATTAGATTTTATTACTTTAAATAGAGATGTTCTCTCCATGATTGAAATAGGATAATGGGATGAATCCTCCTCCATCCGTGGATTTTTCCATGGAACTATTCACCTTGTCTGGGTCTCCATCATAGATTTAATTTATGTTCATAGAACACATTAGTCGTGCCATATCTTTTGGGACATCAGTTTACTCTACTTTTGTTTAGTCATTCATGTGGGTCTTGATAAGAGATAAACCTTCGGTCAATAGAAAAGTCACATTGCATATCGTTGGAATGTCTAGACACTAGGAACATTGGTCACTTGTACTCTTCCATTTAGGAGGGAATCTTATGGAGGCATATAAGGCATGAAACCCAAGACATCCCATGATGATCATGATTTATCTATTACATGATTCATATCTATTCCAAGGATTTAACCTAATGAATCTTATTTTTTGCATGAGGTAGTTGACACTATGGGCACATACAATCCAAGGATTTCACCTCAGGAATTCCATGATTTCCATGAGGCATGTATTTGTAGTCCAATGTTTAATTTCATGGGGGGACAAAGTTAATTGATAAAGACACCCTAGGGAGGAGGATTCATAAGGTGCATAACTAAGAGGGGAGATATCATACCTGAATGTTTACTTATGGATGGATTAAAAATCCCTTTAAAGGTGGACTAGGGAGGTGAATCTAATAAAGAGAATATGTTACACCGTGAAGGTAGATGGATTAGAATGAACTGTGGGAGTGGATCTGAGAGGTGTTTCCCATAAAGATATGATATAACACTGTGATGGTTTATTAGAATACCATAGTGTTGGATCATGGAGGTATGTCCCTATAAGGGGAACGTAGATTTACCATTGGTCGATATTGAACATCAGATAGTCATCCTACATATCATGGGTAGAGGTAAGTTATCATAAACGATGTAGTTTGATGCTGTAGTATCAGGTTGTGTGATAGGAATAGTCCATGGAATTTAAAATCATATAGTTAGGATGATCAAATCATGAAGGGGCCACTAATTGTTGAGTCAATAAGGTTTTCCTTATGACTTTTCCATTCCTTCTTGTTTTGAAAATCACAAACACCTTATCTTTAAGGAAAATTGCTTTCTTAAGGAAAATTTCTTTTATAAGGAAAATTTCTTTCTTAAGGAAAATCGCTTTTATAAGAAAAATTATCCTTATCATATTTTCATCCATATTTTTCTTAAGGTTGAGATTCGGATTCATTTTCTCGGAATCGTTGAAATTTTTGATTTAAAGCATTCTGTTTTAGGATTCGGATTCTGGATAAGAACTATAAGGAAGTTTCATTCCGAATTCCGGATATGATCTCTGACTAAGTTCTATTCCAGGTTCAGGATACGAATTCTGAAGAAGAATTCTCATTATGAATTCTAATGAAGAAATATCATTCCGAATTCTCATTACAAATTCTGGTGATGAATTCTCATTACGAATCCTAATGATGAATTCTCATTACGATTTCTGATGACAAATTCCTATTCCGAATTCACATTCCGAATTCACCTATTAAACAGAATTTGAGTATCTTTGTTTTATACACTCTGAATTAATTCAGACTCCGAAAAATATCTTTGTTAGACTCCGAACTTTTATATTGCTTATATTTCTATAATTTGTCTACTCTTTATTATTTTCATTACACTCCGAACCTTTAC